>CM053401.1:105829663-105842152 GCA_028644305.1 Xerus rutilus
GAACTCAGGGGCACTCGACCACTGAGCCACATCCCCAGCCCTATTTTGTGTTTTATGTAGAGACAAGGTCTCACTGAGTTGCTTAGCACCTCGCCATTGCTGAGGCTGGCTTTGAACTCGCGATTCTCCTGTCTCAGCCTCCCTAAGTGCTGGGATTACAAGCATGAACCACTGCGCCCGGCTCGTTTCTGTATTTTTAAAGGAGCACTACAGGCCCTCACTTGGAGTAGAGAGATGAGGAGGAAGTCCACACCTGGCACAAGGGTAGCTTTTGCCCTAGCTATAGCCCACCTCAGCCTCTAGGACCATGAGGGAATAGGTACTTAGCCTTGGAGGAGGTATCCTTCTTGGTACAGAGTGTCATTGGGGTAGGGCCATCAACCCTGGGGCCTTGGCCTCCTCATTGTTGCTGGGTGCTCCAGGTTCTCTGGCAGGTTCATCAACAGGAAGCCTGCACTGGCTGGAACCCTTTGGCACAATGTCCAACACACACCCCATACCACAGCCTGCCAGGGGGCTGTCCTTGTCTTCCCTGTTTTAGAGTGGTCACTCTCCTCCACTCAAGCCTCAGAACTGGAAACTAGGGGAATGGGTAGAGAGAGCCAAGGTTGGGAATTCAGATGCTCAGTTGGAAACCCTGTGCCTTTACAACCCTCAGATTCTGTGATGTGCTAAAAGTGAGCCCTGGGGAATAGGACCTATGATGGGTGTATCTTAGTCTTTCTGGTGTCCAGCTGAGAGCCAAGCATACAACAAGTATTAGTGCTTAGTGAAGAATGAATGATTGAATGAATGAGTGAATTACTTCATCTCCATCCTTAGCCTGGCCTTCTTTCCACCCCCCAGCAGTCAATACGGATGATGTTGTCCCAATCTCTTCCTGTCTCAGCCACAGAACTGCTCCTGGCTGCCATCATCTTCTGCCTGGTATTCTGGGTGGTCAGAGCCTCAAGGCCACAGGTCCCCAAAGGCCTAAAGAGTCCACCAGGGCCCTGGGGCTGGCCCCTGATAGGGCACGTGCTGACCCTGGGGAAGAACCCTCACCTGGCACTGGCAAAGCTCAGCCAGAAGTATGGGGATGTGATGCAGATCCGCATTGGCACCACTCCTGTGGTGGTGCTGAGTGGCCTGGACACCATCCGGCAGGCCCTAGTGAGGCAGGGTGATGACTTCAAGGGCCGGCCAGACCTCTACAGCTCCACCCTTGTTACTGATGGCCAGAGTATGACCTTCAGCCAAGACTCTGGACCAGTGTGGGCTGCCCGCAAGCGCCTGGCCCAGGACGCCCTGAAGAGTTTCTCCATAGCCTCAGACCCCACTTCTGTGTCCTCCTGCTACTTAGAGGAGCACGTGAGCAAGGAGGCTGAGTGCCTAATTGGCAGGTTCCAGGAGCTGATGGCAGAAGTTGGGCACTTTGATCCCTACAACCAGGTGGTGGTGTCAGTGGCCAAAGTCATTGGTGCCATGTGCTTCGGGAAGCACTTCCCCCAGAGCAGTGAGGAAATGCTCAGCATTGTGAGGAACAGCCACGAATTTGTGGAGACGGCCTCCTCTGGGAATCCCGTGGACTTTTTCCCCATTCTTCGCTACTTGTCAAACCCTGCCCTGGAAAGGTTTAAGAACTTCAACAAGAGGTTCTTGCAGTTCCTGCAGAAAACAGTCCAGGAGCACTATCAGGACTTCGACAAGGTGAGCATGGGATGCGGGTGGTGAGGAGGCACCTGCAGGACCAGGTTGCAGCCCCTCCTACACTGCTCCGAGATGTCTGCTCAGCTGATGTGCCGCTAAGGACAAGGAAGGTTCTGGGGCACCTTGGAGCAGCTGAGTGATCTGGAGCCATCTCCTCCTCCTTTCTGGGTCTCACCTTCCTTATCTTTTAAAGCTTCCCTTCAGCTGCTCAAAGTCCCAGACAGAAAAGGCCTTTGAATGGGGTCCTGGCAGAACTGTGTAATGCGAGGGGCCCATTTATCGTTCATGAGAAGGCTTTTGGTCTGCAGGAACCTGAAACCAACAAAGGCTAATCCTTAGTTTCATGTCACTTTTCTTCCTTGTGTTTACACCAACCCCTTCCTCCTTTGAAACTGGATCCCTGGGGTCCAGTAACCAGATGGGGTGATTGGAAGGAAGGGTCAATGGAGCATGAAATGACATTTTAAGCCAAACCAGGGCTGCTACCAGCTCCTGCCATGAGCCTCATCTCACTGCTTGGAGACCAGGGGACTGCCCAGCTCCCAGGACACCTAGGGGAAGGCAAGCCCAGCCTTTGGCCCTGAAAGTGTCAAGGGTGCCCTTAATCTTGTGCCCCCTCAGAACACTGTCCAGGACATCATAGGCGCCCTATTCAAGCACAGCGAGAAGGCCTCCAGAGCCAATGGTGGTCTCATCCCCCAGGAGAACATTGTCAACCTTATCAACGACATCTTTGGAGCTGGTAGGAACAAAACCCCCACCCCTCCATCCATCAGAGCCTTCTGTTTACCTGCACTCTTGCCCAGCCCACTAAGCTGCCAAACACATGACAAGATACAGAGATCTGGCCTGCGATCAGGGGTTGAGCCTAATCTGTGCCACCAACTCCTAGTGAAAATTCAACCAGGTCCCTCTCCTCTTCTGGGCCTCTGCTTCTCCATTTGAACAACAAAGAGTTCTCTGACCTGTAAATCTAAGCCCCTGTAATTCTAGCAGCTAATCATGAAACCCATGTCTCAAGTTTATTTGAAGAGACTCAGCCCCTGCCCTCAGGAAACTCATGGGCTGCAGCCAGAGAAACAAAGCTTGCTACATTCATGGTGGATGCTTGGTCCATGGTGGTCTCCTTGTTCCTGTCTTCCTTCTTCCCTCTCATCCCACTCTACGCTTCCCAGGATTTGACACTGTGACAACAGCCATCTCCTGGAGCCTTATGTACCTTGTGACAAAGCCTGAGATACAGAAGAAGATCCAGAAGGAGTTAGGTACATGGTGTCCCCCAATCCTCTGGCTGGGAGAAGCCTTGGGGTACCATGTCATTTGTTCAATTTACAAATAACTGTTATGTGCCTACTATATGCACTCCTGGGCATACAGTGGTGCCCATCAGTGCCTGGAAGACATTGGGGGAAGGAAATTTGTGAGATCTCAGACATGTGGATAGACATAGCCCCACAGAGAAGGACATGTAGTATAATGGAGGACACAGATGCAAGGAGCAGTCAGAGCAGCCTCTAAGCTCTGTCCATCCTCTTTGTTCTGCAGACACCGTGATTGGCAGGGAGCGGCGCCCCCGGCTCTCTGACAGACCCCAGTTGCCCTACATGGAGGCCTTCATCCTGGAGCTCTTCCGATACACCTCCTTTGTACCCTTTACCATCCCTCACAGGTGAAGCTGCCTACTCTGCACTCCCCAAGTCCCTGCCATGTTCCTTCCTCCCAGCTTCTTGTTCCCTGGCTCTGGCTGTGGGCTGGTACTTCCTGGCCATGACACCAACTTCTTTATAGCTCTCACAAGAAAAATCATCCTTCTGACCTCAACTGCCACTCGCCTCTACTCATATTTCCTTCCTGCAAGTGCCCACTCCTCCAGCCAGGTCGTCATCAGCAACCCTCACAAGCATGATCCAGCCAGCTTCCAATTTTGCTTATGCTGGACTTTTTCTTATGCTTCTGCCCGGAATGACTTCTACACATTTCTCAGACTCCCAGAATACTATCTTTGCCCAAGGTCAATCATGACCAGAGCTTCCCCTTTCCCAGAAGCCTTTTGGACACATCTGGCTGGCACAGCTGTATCCTCTGATGTCTTCTAGGATTTATAGTCCTTGATCATAATAGTTAGTGAACATTTACTTCTGCCCACATGTTGATCTAGTTATTCCTAGAATAAGAGGCTTAAAACACCCCAGATCTAGCCCAGACCACCTGTTTCTTGGCTCCAGAGTTCAGTGATCACATGTTAAAGTTAGAAAACAGGCGCCAAGGAAAGGGAAGTATAATTTCCCCTTAACCCTGACCCTCACGCTCCCTCCCAGAGTGGAGTATGGAAACTGCAGTGAGCAGATATTGGGGTGGGGTGGAGGAAGGAGCAAGACATGCCCCAGCTTTCCAGTCCCTGAGCCTAACAGATCCCTCTTCCTTCCTCAGCACAACGAGGGACACATCACTGAATGGCTTCTACATTCCCAAGGAACGCTGTGTCTTTATAAACCAGTGGCAGGTCAACCACGACCCGTAAGTACACATCCCTCATGGAGAAACATGTAAAAGTTCCGCAATCAGGATGCTGTTTGTCATCTCCTCGCCCCCAGGAACTGGTTAAATAAGCAATGGGGGCTTTAATTGCTATATAGTTATATATACTTATTTTCTTTCTTTATTGTTGCAGTACTGGGGATTAAACCCAGGTGCTCTACCACTGAGCTACATCTGTAGCCCTGCCCACTCTGCCTTTTTTTGAGAGTCTCACTAAGTTGCTGAGGCTGGTCTGGAACTTGCAACTCTCCTGCCTCAGCCTTCCCAGTCCCTGGGATTACAGGCATGCACCATCGCACTCAGCTGCTTGATAGCCTATTCTATGTGACAAAACATAGATCCCTGTTTTCCAAACTTCAGTGCACATACAAATTGACCCAGAAGCTTATTGCAGATTATGCCCTATCCTCCAGGACTCTACTTTGGTAGATAGGAGAGAGTGCCTCAGGTGATTCTAATGGGAATCCCCCAACATCACTTTAGTCTATAGGGAGAGGGACCAAAGAATTTACCATCCGTATTGATATGCTTTTGAATAGGAAGGTGCTATTGATATTTGTGCTATCAACAATTACTCCAGGGCTGGAGTTGTGGCTCAGTGGCAGAGCATTTGCCTAGCATTTATGAGGCACTGGGTTTGATCTTCGGCACCACATAAAAATCAATAAAATAAAGGTCCATCAACAATTTAAAAAATTACTCCAAAACAATAAGCATAAACCAGGACATAATGCTGATTCTCTTTGCTTATGGCATATCTTTAGTAGGATGGAGACAGACACATTTTCCTTCTTTTAATTTATTTTAGATAAAGCATTATTTTTTAAAACAAATTATTGTTAAAAAGCATTATCTTCAATGCTGCTCATTTTAGAAATAATTCTGTAAAAAGAAATAACCATCAAAGTTCAGCTTGAAGCCAGGTACAGTGGTCCACGCCTGTAATCCCAGCACTGGGAGGTTGAGACAGGAGAATCACAGGTTCAAAGGAACAACAAGGCACTAAGCAACTCAGTGAGACCCTGTCTCTACATAAAACACAAAATAGGGCTGGGGATGTGGCTCAGTGGTCAAGTGTCCCTGAATCCCCATTGCCAAAATAAAAAAGTTTCATTTAATCCCTTTCTCACTAAGTTTTCAACCTATTCTAACATTTGTGTTCTCAACAGAAGTCTATTCAAAAGTCTCCCCCAAGCCAGGCACAGTGGTATACATCTGTAATCCTAGAGGCTCAGGAGGCTGAGGCAGGAATATCACAAGTTCAAAGCCAGCCTCAGCAACTTAATGAGGCCCTAAGCAACTTAGTGAGACCCTGTCTCTAAATAAAATATGAAAAAGGGCTGGGGATGTGACTCAGTGGTTGAGCACCCCTGGATTCAATCTCCAGTACCAAAACAAAAAAGTCTCCCCCAAGGCTTTTCTCCCAGGGCCTCCACAGCCCAGAGATCCCATCTCCTCTGTCACTCTTACAGGGAGCTGTGGGAGGATCCTTTTGAGTTCCGGCCTGAGCGATTCCTCACTGCCAACAACAAGGCCATCAACAAGACCGTGAGTGAGAAGATGATGCTCTTTGGCCTGGGCAAGCGCAGGTGCATTGGGGAGATCCCAGCCAAGTGGGAGATCTTCCTCTTCCTGGCCTTCCTGCTGCAGCAGCTGGAGTTCAGTGTGCCACCAGGTGTGAAGGTGGACCTGACCCCCATCTACGGGCTAACCATGAAGCATGCCCGCTGTGAGCAAGTCCAGGCACAGCTGCGCTTCTCCAAGTGAAGAAGGCACCACCATGCCAAGGTGGGAGGGGGCACTCATGGGGCCTTAGCCCTTGTTTCTTTCCTTTTTAAGAAAAAGAAAAACAGCTTTATTGAGATACAATTCTTCTATTATAGAATTCACTTCCTTCCATGTCTTTATAGAGTTGCACATCCATCACCACCACCGATTTTAGAATATTCTATTACCCACAAAAAGCTCATACTTGTTAGCATTTAGCAACTGTTCCTCCATCCTGACTCCCCTGCTCCACCAACCATGGAAATCACTAATCTGCTTTCTGTCTCTGTAGATTTGCCTACTCTGGACATTTCATATAAATGGAATTGTACAATTCCATTAGTCTGTGTGAATGGTTTCTTTAACATAATTATTATTATTATTATTATTTTGGTACCGGGGACTGAACTCAGAGGTACTTGACCACTGAGCCACATCCCCAGCCTTATTTTGTGTTTTATGTAGAGACAGGGTCTCACTGAGTTGCTTAGTGCCTTGCCATTGCTGAGTCTGGCTTTGAACTCGTGATTCTCCTGTCTCAGCCTCCCAAAGTGCTGGGATTACAGGCATGCGCCACCGCGCCTGGCTTAACATAATTCTTAACATGATTCATGCAACAGCCACCCATGTCACAGCATATATCAACAAGTCCTGAGTCCTGAGATCAGACCTGGGCCTATCCCTCATAGTCATTGATGAACATTCTTCCCTCCATTCTTTTTTTTTTTTAATATGTTTTTAGCTGTAGATGGACATAATGTCTTTATTTTATTGCTTTGTATGTGGTGCTGAGGATCGAACCCAGGGCCTCACGCATGCGAGGCAAGTGCTCTACCGCTGAGCTACAGTCCCAGCCCCTCTTCCCTCCATTCTTGTGTGACCCAAGTCTTCAAACACTTGAAGGGAACAGGGAGGAAGAGATTCAGCCCTGTGGTCCAAACCCAGATGGGTGAACTGGGATCCTTCATATCCCACTCTCAAGAGGTAAAACATGTGACTTCTTACTAGGCCTTGATTTATCCATCCACAACTTGGGGAGAATAAGCTCCCCAGAAGTGTTTGGGTTACCTGCAAAAGGCCCAGGTCTCATCAAAGGGTACTATCAAGAGATTGAAAAGACAACTCACAGAATAGAAGAAAATGTTTACCAAACATATATTGAACTGGATACAGTGGCACACACTTGTAATTCCAGTAACTTGAGAGGCTGAGGCAGGAGGATCATGAGTTCAAGGTCAGCCTCAGCAACTTACTTACTGAGACCTTGTCTCAAAAAAGGAGCAAGGGGTTGCTGAGGATGTGGCTCAGTGGTAAAGCACAGTGGGTTCAATCCCCAGTACCAAAACAAAATAAAACAAAAATATACTGATAAGGAATGAATACCTAGAATGTATAAAAAAAACTCCTACAACTCAACAACAAATAAACAAAAAAACCTAATTTAAAAATTGGCAAAAGACTTGAAAGTCAGTCCTCTAAAAAAGATATACAAACATCGAATACACACAAGAAAAGATGTCTGACATCATCAGTCACTGTGAAAATGTACATTAAAACCACAGTGAGACACCACTTCACATCCCCCAGGGTAGTTAAAATTTTTAAAAATAAGAAGTGTTTGCAAGTATGTGGAGAAAGTTTAACCCTGGTGCATTGCTGGTGGGAATATAAAATGGTTCAGCCACTATGAAGAAAAAGTTAAACATAGAAATATCATGTTATTCAGAAATTCCACTGCTAAGCACATATCCTAAAAATTTGAAAACAGGTGATCTTTTTTTTTTTTTTTGGACCAGGGGCACTTTACCACTAAGCACTGAGACACATCCCCAGCCCTTTTCTTATATTTTGTGTAGAGACAGGGTCTTGCTGAGTTGCTTAGGGCCTCACTAAATTGCTGACCGGCTGGCTTTGAACTCACAATCCTCCTGCCTCAGCCTCCTGAGCTGCTGGGATTATAGATGTGTGCCACTGCGGCTGGCAAAAACAGGTGTTTAAACAAAACCTTGTACATGAATGTTCACAGCAGCATTATCTGTAGTAGCCAAAGGGTGAAAACAGCCTGCTGTCCACTAACAGATGAATGGGTAAACAAAATACAGTAAATACACACGGGAACACTATTTAACCATAGGAAGAAATGAAGTTCTGATACAGGCACAACATGGATAAAGTTCAACCACGTGCTAAGAAAGCCAGACATCAAAGGGAAAATATTGTCTGATTCCACTTCTATGAAGGAAATATAATAAACTCCTAGAGAAAGGAGAGGAGAGGATAACTAGGGATAAGAGGAGGAAAGACTGGGGATATTGTTTAATAAGTACAAGAGTTTGGGATGACAAAAAAGTTCTGGGAGTGGATGGTGATGATGTTTGCGCAACTTTGTGGATGTACTCAACACCACTGAATTGTAAGCCTAAAATGGCTAAAATGGCAAATTACACATATATTTTACCACAGTCTTTTTTAAAAAGGCAAGTAACACAGTAAAATAGTGTGTGTGATAAAAAGAGATGAGCTATCAAAGCCACAGAATGACAAGGAAGAACTTTCAACTCATTGCTAAGTCAAAGAAGCCAGTCTGAGGCGGGCGCAGTGGTGCAAGCCTGTAATCCCAGCACTTAGGGAGGCTGAGACAGGAGAATCACGAGTTCAAAGCCAGCCTCAGCAATGGCAAGGCACTAAGCAACTCAGTGAGACCCTGTCTCTACATAAAACACAAAATAAGGCTCGGGAGTTCAATCTCCAGTACCAAAAAAAGAAAAAAAGAAGAAGTCAGTCTGAAGAGGTTCTATGCTGTCTGATTCTACCTCTGTGATATTCTAGAAAAGGCAAAACTGTGGAAACAGTAAAGACACCAGTGGTTGTCAATAATTTGAGATAAGAGATGGATGACTAGGAGGAACACAGAGGATGTTTTGGGCAGGGAAACTACTCTCTGAGACACAGGCCATCACATTTGTCAGAACCCATAGAACATTCAACACCAAGAGTGAACTCTGATGCAATCTATGGACTTTAGTTAATAACAACGTATCCCACCACTGCAAATAATAATAAAATATAGGGGGAACTGGGAGCAGAGGAGCAGGTATCTGAAAAGTTTCTACTTTCTACTCATTTTTCTATAATCTAAAACTCCTCAAAATATTAATTCAATAAGCAAAAAAGCAAGCAATACAATAAAATGTTAACAGAACATTTTTTAAAAGGCTCAGGCCTCCCCCTCTCCTCACAGTACCTGATGGTGTCCCATGCTCATATCCACAGTGCCTAAGCCCCTGCCTCCACTCCAGCTCCCTAATTTCACCTGCAAAGTAAAAGCAGAGAGTTGGATTAGTTGTTGCCATAAGAGCCCTAGAATTGAAGTGCATAATGAGTTTGCTTTTTTCTTTTCAAGAAGCAAAGATTGTTGTGTTCTATCACCTCTGTGTGACCAAGGTCTTTTCCCTCTGAAACACAGAGACAGGAAGGCAGAGCTTGCAGATGGGGCAAGTTGGACCCTTCCCCGCTGAGCTACAATCCCAGCCCCAATGCTTCTTACTTTCTGAGGATACAGCTTTGTGTTTGGAGGAATCAAACGGTTATAGAGGGATTCCAGGGTACCCTAGGAGTCAAGTACGGGAAACAGGAAGGAAAATGATGGTGGAATCTTCTGGAAGAGTCCAAGAAAGAAGTAGAAGAGAAACGATACTGGAAGAACAGCTGTGCCCACCATCTGTGGTCACCATCGTGACTGCCAGCTTTCTGCCACTTGGGCAGCAGAGAGGATTTCTGTAAATTGAAGGCTGCTTTCTTACTGTATTAGAGATGAGTTCTGTAGAAAAAAAGTCACCACTAATAATTCAGGTTGAAATTTGAGTCAGAGCAGTTCAAATAGGGCAGATCCTAGGTGGTACTGTCCTAGGAGTGAGTTTACAGGGTTTTGACCCTGCTACTTCTCTCCAAATTGCCCTGTTGACATCATCACAGCCTGCCAGGGGGCTCCAGTACTAGGAGAAAATTCCTCTGCTCAGAGGTTGCCATCTGAGTAGGGAGGTGCAGCCCAGCCCTGGGAGTCCCACACTGAGAAATGGACTGCTTGTCTGTGGGACGAGACATGGCCTGGCCCTGGCAGCTTCAGTCTGAAGAGGATATGGCTCCCTCCTCCAGAGCCCCTAGATTGGTGGAAGGGTCCTTGGTGCATCCGGGTGACACATATAAGGACCCCTCCACAAGCAACAAGCAGACATTGCCATACTTTATCATTCCAAGACCCAGCTTCCTGGGAGTTTCAGGACAGAACTGAGATGGCCCAGTAGTCATTCAACGGTCACTGCCTCATCTGGCTCTCGATGAACTGGGTTGGCCTGGGCTTCTCACGCACACCTGGCCAATCTTTAACTGGCTGCCCTAGGTCTATCCTCTGGTTAGAGCCAAGGTAGGAGGAACTGGACACAGAGACTTTGCTCCCTTGTTCACCATTCCTGTCCCCATGGCAGGCTGCAGGCAGACTGGGCCAGTTCTGTCCTGCCCCTTCCATCATCTCAGGCTGTTCTCAGTCCACCCTAGGAGATGGGCAGTGCTATAGCCACTTTGGAGATAAAGAGCGCGAGGCTCAGAGGGCACAAGCTGGAATTGGTTGGGGAGGGACTCAGGACTGTACTCTGCTCTATTCCATATCCAGAGTTTTCCTGCCTGTATCTCACTGTCTGCCCCCAAGCCAGGACAGTCTGCATAGAACAGCACAGCTTGGAAATGAAACAGGATCAGTGGACCAGGTGGAGAGCTGGAAAGAGCACTTGGCCAGAGCACTAGGAAACCTAAGTTCAGGGACATTGGGCAAGTCCCTCCCTGTCACTGGACTCAGACCCCCATCTTCAGCCACCTCTGAACCTGAAGATGGGGTACTAATATTGACCCCTGTTATGCCAATCTCATTTAACCCAATAAGTCCCAAGGTTTTCAATTCTGAGAATATTTCAATAAAATTGACATGGGTATACTAAAATAGTTTGGAAATTATAATGTAGAGTTTATATATCCATTATATATTTTTTGAATATATAAAGAATATTTTTTCCAAATGTTAATTCTAATCATTTACCTATTTTCTCAAAATAATAGAATTCTAATAATATAAAATTTGTTTCAAAATTTACCCTAAGTGGTATTTATTGCCCAATTTAAGGTTTTTCCCCATTTGATTGTGTTGGGGGGATTGAACCCACAGGGACTCTACCACTGAGCTGTATCCTGGGCCTTGTTTAGGTTTTATTTTGAGACAGGGTCTCAAAAAAGTTGCCCAGGCTAGCCTTGAACTTGGAATCCTCCTGCCTCAGCCTCCCAAATCTCTGGAGTTACAAAAGTGCACCACCACACCTGGACAATTTAAGTTTTTTATAGATGTTCTACTGCTGGGATGATGGGACAAAATGGGTTAAGGTTGTGGGCAAAATCCAGTGAGGGTCTGGCAAACTTTTTTTTTTAATATTTTTTAGTTGTCAATGGATCTTTATTTTATTTCATTTGTATTGGTGCTGAGGATCGAACCCAGTGCCTCACACATGCTAGGCAAGCACTCTACCACTGAGCCACAACCTCAGCCCTCTGGCAAACTTTTGAAGGGCAGTGTACCTGGGAGGAATTCTTTTGGCAAAGATAAAATGATAGAAGAGGAGCTGGCTAAGAATCCCACTTCTGTCTCTTAGAGGAAATTAGGGGACTTTTCTAGACCTCCCAGCCTGTCTATTTCAGACTGTCTACTTCTCTTATCTCAAACATCTACCACCAACCAGATCTTTCCTTTAGATCCCTTAGCTTGGCTTCTTGAGAGGAGTTTGATTGCTTGGGTAATCTTTTTGAGCCAGGTCATACAGGTCAGGGGTCACAAGTCAGTCCGTGGTTGGGTCTCCTTGTAGTAATTTCCATCTAGGTCTGAAAAGGTCACAACACTCTGATTACCTTGGCAGGTGACCTCAGCACACCAGCCCCAGGAGAGACAATGCATTAGAGGAAAGCTAGCAGGACCACACAAAGGTTTCCATGTGTCATTTCTCCTCTTCCCACTTCTTTATAGCCCTGGCAAAAAAAAAAAAAAAAAAAAAAAAAAAGGCAAACTCACCTTTCCTCTCAGTCTTCCTGACTGAGAGTCAAAGCTGATTCTTCTTCTTCTTTTTTTTTTGGAACCGGGGATTGAACTAAGGGGCACTCGACCACTGAGCCACATCCCCAGCCCTAGTTTCTGTTTTATGTAGAGACAGGTTCTCACTGAGTTGCTTAGCACCTCGCCGTTGCTGAGGCTGGCTTTGAACTCGCGATTCTCCTGTCTCAGCCTCCCAAAGTGCTGGGATTACAGGCGTGCACCACCGCGCCTGGCTTAAAGCTGATTCTTCTGATAAATTCAAGGAAGGATCATTATATCTTTTTTTTTTTGGTACTGGATATTGAACCGCAGGGGTGCTTAACCCATGAGCCACATTCCCAGTCCTTTTTATGTTTTATTTTGAGACA
>CM053401.1:105842252-105865440 GCA_028644305.1 Xerus rutilus
AACCCGGCTTATTTTCTTTACTCTAAGCCAGATCACTCCTTCTCTGAAGGGGACTGTAACACTAGGTCAGGTGGTCCTGCCTAGCTCCTTTTACACTAAGAGTAATCTCCCTCCCAAGACTACCTTGGTCCCTACACAAATGAATCCACTCCCTGGGTGCGCTTCACTCAGATTTGCCCAGAACATCTCTTCCTAAGGCAATTTACTTCCCAAGTGAGGATTTTCAGGTTGACAGAAGAATCTGAGGACAAACCAGACCGCCTGAAAACACTAGTGAGTGCTCCCTCAGGTGGGGGTACCAAACCGGCTGGATGTTCCTAGAGCAGAGTTTATAAAGTTTAAAGAGTCAGTCTTAGTTTTTCCTCTACCTTATCCCTGTCACTGGTTTCTGTCCCTGAGAGGAGGTAGCCACTGGAGGCAGTCACGTCCTGAGCTGAGTTCCCCATCCCTCAGGGATCCTCCCTCAAAATTAACTCCTAAGGCCCTGCACTCTGTTTACCCCTCTGCCAGGACACCCCTGCAGTGCAGCTGTGATAGGCAGCTCACAGTCTGTGGAATGGGCATTTGTGGACAAGGAGCCTGCTTAGTGCCCCTTACTCTACAAGGAGGAAGGAGGCAACCTCTGGTCTTCCCTGGGACCACCTGCACTCTCCTATAGGCCAGTGGACTTTCCTGGTTTTGGAAGGATAACAATGACACTTGATAGCTTCTCTAGGCCACCCCTTTACCTCTGCACTCCCCAATCCATCCCAGGCCAGTAATTAAAGATCAGTCCAACCCCTCAGCTAGGGTTGGGAAAGGGAAAGGTGATAAGGCAGGAGGCTAGCTCACAGATCCTGGTCTAAATCCACTAAGCCTGGGCCACTTGCATAACTTTTCTGAATCTAGATTTTCTCACCTTTCAACTGGGAATGATAATCCTACACATGGGGCTGGTGGGAGGCTTTATAATATAGCATAAAGTGCCAGGCGCCAGCTGAGTGCACCATAGGCGCATGTACACACACACACACACACACACATGCACATGCTCGTGCGTGCACATACATGTGCATGTGTACACCAGGAAGGCTGGGAAGGGTGTTCCCAGGACAGGACTAAACCTATACTTAGGAGTAGCATGCAGTTATGGATACACTGGGCACATACATGTAAGCCAGCATTCCCAGGACCCTGCACCCTCTCACTGGGGTCTTGCCAGAGCCTGGACTCAGCTCACTTCCTCCCCCACCCAAAGCAGGGATGGCTGAGGGGGTGCTAGCGTGCCAGGGAACAATGGGCCCCCAACCCCTTCCTGCCATTGCGTGAGAAGGAGCTGCGGAAGGAAACTCACCTCCCGGCGGGACAGGCCATCACTCCCTTGCTGCCTATCCCCAGAGAAGCCTAGAGACCCCTGTATTGCTCAAGGGAAGGGTTCTAGTCCTCTCCCCCTTGGTGCCTCCTGTCCCCCCACCCAACCTGGAATGGCTTCCCCTACCCCCTCTTCCAGAGGGAACCATCCCATCTAGGTATCTCTTACCTCCTCCCTGTAGCTGAGCTGGATGCCCCTTCAAAAGACCAGGGCCCTGTTCATCTCTTTGCCTGCCATGGGTAGCCTGGCCCAGAGCAGTCTCCACGAGTGCTGATCTACTGAATGAATAACCAAGTAAAGGACGCCAGCCCAGGGACAGTCAGGGACCCAGAGGGTGAGCCAGAAAAGACGAGAGGATTGACTCCCACACTGCATACAGGGAAGAGGTCAGGGCCCCAGAAATGCTTCTAGAGAGCATGGGGCATACTGCTGGCGGGGGATACTTTCTCCTCGAAATCCTGCCAACACTCAGCTCAGAGATTCATTTGGATAGTATCACCAGCACCTTTGCCAACACCCTTACTCTCCCTACCCCACTCTCTCATGCACAATCACACCCCAGGTGGGTCCAGCACCTCCACTGTCAGACTAGGGGCTCTTTGAAACAGGGGTGGGAGGCAAAGGCAGATAGAGGTAGGGGCAGCTCTCGTACTATTCCAGTCCACACCCAGCAGGATAGCCAGGTGGGCTGCTGACCAGAGGCTCTGAGGGTCACTGTCCCCACTAGAGGATATGGTGAAGTAATGGATGAAACCATCTCTGCACTGAGCCTTCTTGTCCTGGGATGTGTGGTGGAGGCTCTGGCTCAGCATGGCCCCTTGGTATGTCGGCTGATGCCAAAATCAGAACAGGGTCTCAGTTCTCCCATTCGTTGAAGTGGTATCAATAGGTTCAGGTCTCCCAGTTCTCAGGTGTAACCACCATTAGGGAGCAGGAGGAACAGAGCTTGTTTCCCACACCTGCCCGATTGCCCAACTGGCTGCTGCCTCTCCACATCCACCTCCGCCTGGGAGGAAAAGCTAATCTGGGGACTAAGAAATTTCTCTATTCTCATGGCAAGAAAGACTCTCAGGCCGGGCACAATGGTGCACGCCTGTAATCCCAGCACTTTGGGAGGCTGAGACAGGAGAATCACAAGTTCAAAGCCAGCCTCAGCAACAGCGAGGCGCTAAGTAACTCAGTGAGACACTGTCTCTACATAAAACACAAAATAGGGGTGGGGATGTGGCTCAGTGGTCGAGTATCCCCGAGTTCAATCCCCAGTACCAAAAAAAAAAAGAGAGAGAGAAGGACTCTCAGGCACTTGAGCTAGAGACTTCCTTAGCCCTGAGGGCACAAAGGATGGCAGGCACACCTGCAAACACATACCTGGCTGGAGTGCTGATCCACCTGAATACACACCTGGTGAACTCACGCACATGAATACACCTGGCCACACCTGCCCATGCACATGCACCCACAGAGTGTGGGCACTCCACATCCGCAGGCTTGGACACGTACCCCCTGGACTAGCATTGAATATGCATGTTCCCCTGGTCCCCATCCACCACTGGGACTCTCAGCCAAGTAGCCCAAGGAACTGCATTATCTTGTGGACCCAACCACCTCCACTTTGGAGACCTAGAGGACACTAGGGATGTGGCAAGGCTTTGGGAATGAATCTCAGGCAGGTCCTAGGGGTGACAATGAGGTACAATGCTGTGTAGTGGATGATACAGTCATGCTGTCCATTTACCAAAAAAAAAAAAAAAAAGGTAACATTGCCAGGCGCAGCGGTGCATGCCTATGATCCCAATGATTCAGAAGGCTGAGGTAGGAGGATTGCGTGAGCCCAAGAGTCCAGAGCCAGCCTGGGCAATGGCGAGACCTCATCTCTAAAATAAATAAATGAGTAAATAAATAATAACATTTCATATCAGCAGGAAAAAGATATTATTAAACATAGGATGAAAAAGGTTAGATATCCATCTCTTCCTTCATAACACCAAAATAAATTCAAATGGATCAAAGATTGAAATGTTGGAAATAAAACCATAAAGGGACAGAAGAAACATCAAATTGTAGAAGCTGATGAAATTGGTTTTTTTAAAAAAATAATCTGAGGATGGAAAAAGACTTTCCAAGTTTGACACAAATCCACAAGCTATAAAAGAAAAAGATTGATTCTACCATATAAAAATAAATCCTTTCTGCATTCCAAAGAATCATAAACAAAGTCAGAAGACACATGACGGATGTGTGCTGGTTAGCTTCCACTTCACCCCTCTGGAATCTCTCTCCCGCCTCCTGCAGGAAGCTGACTGAGACGACCTCATTCACAGCCCTGTGCCTTCTGGTGCCTGGTTGCATTCATGGAATGCAATGTCTAAGGGATATGGAGGCTCTTCTCTCCACACAGCCCTTTCTCTCTGCTCCCCATCAGCATGCTTCAGCCAATGACACTACCCTACAAGGCCTCCTGCCCCTTGCTTACATTTTGTATTTAATAAAATAATACAATTTAATTTAATATTTAATAATTCTGGTATTAAGCCTTCCTCTAAGTTAAACTGCTTTGAGTATATCATCTGTTCCCTGCTGGATGAGGCCCTGAATGACACACAGGTAGAATTTCCTTAATATGAAGAGTTTCTATAAGAAAACAAAAATCTAGCCAGGCGCGGTGGCGCACGCCTGTAATCCCAGCACTTAGGGAGGCTGAGACAGGAGAATCGCGAGTTCAAAGCCAGCCTCAGCAACGGCGAGGCGCTAAGCAACTCAGTGAGACCCTGTCTCTACATAAAACACACAAAAAAATAGGGCTGGGGATGTGGTTCAGTGGCCGAGTGTCCCTGAGTTCAATCTCCAGTACCAAAAAAAAAAAAAGAAAACAATAATCCAATAAAAATAGACAAAGGACATGAATTGTTGATAAAGGAAGAAAATATAAATGAATTTTAAAATATAAAGAGATGTTTGGCCTCATAATAAGAAAACTAGAACTGAAAATGAAAATTATATACAATATTTCACTAATCAGATTGACAAAGACAAAATGTCCAAATAGACTCTGTTTGTGAAAGTGTTAACAACAAAAGAAAAGTACTCAGAAGCCAGGTGTGGTGGCGTGTAGTTCCATCTTTACAGGGAGTTTGAGGTTGCAGGATCACTTGAGCCCAGGACTTCGAAATCAGCTTGGGCAACAGAGTGACAAGATCCCTGTCCCCCCTCTCCAAAAAAAAAAAAAGTTTGTTAATTTGAAAAACCCAGGCACTCATCTTTGCTATGGAGAAAGTGAATTTTAGTTAAAAAGTAAGGCTGAAAGCTAGGCGTGGCGGCGCACACCTGTAATCCCAGCACTTTGGGAAGCTGAGACAGGAGAATTGCTAGTTCAAAGCCAACCTTAGCAAGGGTGAGGTACTAAGCAATTCAGTGAGGCCCTGTCTCTACATAAAACACAAAATAGGGCTGAGGATGTGGCGCAGTGGTCGAGGACCCCTGAGTTTAGTCCCCAGTACCAAAAATAAAAAGTAAGGCTGGAGAAGTTGAGGATTTAGCTTAGTGGTAGCATGCTTGCATGGACAAGGCCCAGCACCACAAAAGAAAAAAAAGTAAAGCTCTAGACACCATGGCAAGTGAAATAAGCCAGTCACAAAAAGACAAACACTGTAAGATTCCCCTGATGTTAAGAACCTAGAGTGTGGGGCTAGGCTTGTGGCTCAGCTGTAGAATGCTCCCCTAGCATGGGTGAGGCACTAGGTTCGATCCTCAGCACCACATACAAATTAATAAATAAAAATAAAATTATGATAAAAAAACTCAACCTTTAAAAAAAAAAAAGAACCTAGAGTGTTGGGGCTGGGGCTGTAGCTCAGTGGTAGAGCGCTTGCCTAGCATGCGTGAGGCACTGGGTTCAATCCTCAGCACCACATATGAATAATAAATGAATAAAATAAAGATCCATCAACAACTAAAAAAATTTTTTAAAAAGATAGTAAATGTTATGTTACATGCATTTTACCAAAATATAAAATTTAACAAAAAAACCCTGAAGCCCTAAAAAATGAATTTGACAATACCTGCCTGTGTGTGTGTGTGTGTGTGTGTGTGTGCGTGCGCCCAGGCATCAAACCCAAGACCTTGGTAAGGGCTCTACTGCTGAGCAACACTCCAGCCCACTTCTCAGCATTTTTAAAGTCCAAACCCTTTGACCCAGCAACTCCATTTCCACAAATTCATCCTTCAGTTAAGCTGACGCAAATAACAACAGAATTTTTGTTGCAGCCGAAAGTTGACAAAATCAAAATGGAGTCACTTTCGTCAAGCACAAACCAAAAAATAATAACAAAAAATAAAGTCAGGCTAGGGAGGAGGAAATCTCATGCATGTATGCCTGTTAAGGAGAACAAAAGACTGCCAGAACCCCAGCCTTGCACAAAGGTCACTGAAACTTTACACAAAGAATACTTCTGCAAGGACATCTGCCCAATAATTGCCTGTTTGACCTTGGACTGGAGACATTCTTGTTATTGATTCTTGAAAATCCCTCTTACTAATCCTTTGGCCAAGGATGGTTGTATAAAAATAATTTATGCCATCCTCCTCCTTTTTCCTTTAGACCCTTCCCCTTGCCTCAACTTCTTTGACAGCACACAGTCTACTATGACAGGTGTCTTTCCATGGCAACACTACTCCCAAATAAACTCATTTATTTTTGGATTTTCTCTTTGTTATTTAAGTTGAAACAGTGTTCCACAAATCCCAGCAATAGAAAAAATGATCAAATAAATCATGATGGAGCCATACAAAATAATATCATGATATAGAAGATTATCCAGAATAACATAGTTTTGTTCTCATTTATGTTTTTAAATACAAGTATATGCTAATATGCACAGAGAATATATTAAAAGGCTGGACAAGAAAAAGTAAGTTTTTTCTCTAGGGAAAGTAATAGATGCCTAGGGAATGCGGGTTTGAGGGAGATTTCACTCTTTTGTAACTTTTGAACTTTATATCACATGTATATTTTTTCCCCAAAAATAATTTATATTATATTCATTGAACATTTACTATGCCCCAGATGTTGTCTGTGCTGGCTGGGGGACATGTGTCAATTAATAGGATTAACATGGTTATCTTCTTCTCTCATGAAACTTATGATCTACTGAAAGAGATAGTAAAAAAAAAGTCAACAGGGCTGGGTTGTGGCTCAGTGGTAGAGCACTTGCCTAGCACATGTGAGGCACTAGGTTCAATCCTCAGCACCATATGGAAACAGATAAATAAAACAAAGGTGTTTTGTCCATCTACAACTAAAAAATATATTTTACAAAAGAGCAAAGGGGGGTTGGGGTTGTAGCTCAGTGGTTGAGCACTTTCCTAGCATGTATGAGGTACTGGGTTCGATCCTCAGCACCACATAAAGATAAATAAAGGTATTGTGTCCATCTACAGCTAAAAATATTAAAAAAAAAAAGAGCAAAGGAAAGAGTTCTAGGCAGAAGGATGAATATGAGCAAAGGCCCTAGCACAGGAAAGGGCTTACTATGTGCTGATGGGCAAATTATCATCTCTCTCAGAGACAGCATAGGGTCATGTGTGAAAAATACATCTTAGAGGTGGAGAGAAAAAGGCTCAGGGAAAGGAGACAGCTTCCCCAAGAAAATAGAAGAGCTAAACTGTAACCTAGATTTTTTGGTCTCATGAGCTCAGTACTATCTCAGTTATGCATTTGGAGACCTTTGCAGGGTAATGAAGATCAGGAGCAGAGGCTAAGGGGGGAAGAAATCGGGCACTTCCCTGGCTCTGCCCACTCCCATCTCAGGGACAGAGAGAGAAAAAAGAAACTGAATGCCTGCTGGGCACAGTGGTGCACGCTTGTAATCCCAACTATTCAGGAGGCTGAGGCAGGAAGATTAAATTGGCCAGACTGGGCAATTTAGTGAGACACCGTCTCAAAATAAAATTTAAGCTGGGGACATAGCTCAGTGGTAGAGTGCCTTTCCAGCATGCATGAGGCTCTGGATTCAATCCCCAGCATGCACATGCATGCATACGCGCGCACACACACACATACACACAATGCTCCTCTTAACAATGTTGCTTCAGATACAAAACTGAGTGCATGGGATTATGCGCGTCCTTGTGCATTCTCAAGCTCACCTGCATAGCATTTTCAGTGTCTGTACCCAAGCTCCTGGAACATAGCATCAGTTCTCATATTCCTCATTACCCAATAAGTATCCAAATCTGGGGCTGGGGTTATGGCACAGTGGTAGTGTGCTTGCCTAGCACACGTGAGGCACTGGGTTCAATCCTCAGCACCACATAAAAATAAAATAAAGATTTAAAAAAAAAAAAGAATTCAAATCTGCATGGCAATCCTGTGGGCTACACACTATTATTCACCCCTTTTCATAGAAATTGAGGTTCAAGCTGGGTGTAGTGGCACATGCCTGTAATCCCAGCAGCCTGGGAGGCTGAGGCAGGAGGATCACAAGTTCAAAGCCAGCCTCAGCAAAAGCAAAGTGCTAAGCAACTCAGTGAGACCCTGTCTCTACATAAAATACAAAATAGGGCTGGGGATGTGGCTCAGTGGTCGAGTGCCCCTGAGTTCAATCCCTGGTAACCCCCTCCAAAAAAAGAAAAGAAACTGAGCCTCAGAGACATCACAAAAAGTATCCAATATTGCCTAACAAGTAAGTAGCAGAAAAGGGCCTCAAGGGCTGGGATTGTGGCTCAGTGGTAGAGCGCTTGCCTCGCATGCGTGAGGCACTGCGTTCGATCCTCAGCACCACATAAAAATAAATAAAGATATTGTGTGTCCATCTACAACTAAAAAAAATTTAAAAAAAAAAAAGAAAGAAAAGGGCCTCAAACAGCAATGAGCAAGAACCCCCACCCTTAGCTGAATACTAGGTAAACATGCAACGAGTAAGTGAATGTGTGAACTTCACAACAAAGATGAGGAAAGTGAGGTCCAGACAGGTACTTAGGAAGCTGATGTATGAGGAAGACTAAAAACCCAGGCTTCACCCAGCCCTGTCAGACCCTCTCCAGCCCATGCCTCTAGGGCCACAGGCTCCTGACCTGGCTTCTGCCAGCCCTCCACCCGAGCTTGGCAGGCAGGCAGTGAGTGACACTGGGTATGATCTCTTCCTTGGCAGCCTGAAATCTGCTAGGCTCTGACAGAACTCTCTGACCTTCATGCCCAATTTAGAGCCCAAAGGGATCCTGGCCCTCTCTGCCCTACATCCCAGAGATGCATCTGATATGTTTGAAAAGAGGCTGCCTTCTCCCCCAGCTACCTCCTCCATCCTTCACTCAAAAGGGCCCCTAGGGTCCACTCAAGAGAAGGGTGCACCAGCACTTTGGGAGGCTGAGACAGAATTGCAAGTTCAAAGCCAGCCTCAGCAACGGCAAGGTGCTAAGCAACTCAGTGAGACCCTGTTTCTACATAAAACACAAAATAGGGCTGGGGATGTGGCTCAGTGGTCGAGTGCCTCTGAGTTCAATCATGGGTACCAAAAAAAAAAAGAAAGAAAGAAAGAAAAGGTGTGACACCTATAGCAGGTGTGTCTGGGCTAAGCCCGTGTGGAGCCAAGGTAAAATGCTGATGGAAGAAGAGGCCAGGAGCTCTGAAATGAACACACTCACTATACCACCACAAGCCAGTACCATGGCCCTCCCACTCGGTGATGATCAGGGGCTCCAGGAAGGCTCTCAGTCCCAATATCCCACCAGTTCAGCACTGTGTCTAGAGTCCCCCACTTGATGCTTCCTACCTAGGGGTCAGCACTGCCCTGGGGCCGGTGAAGGGAGAGTCCTCTCTTCCTGAGCACTAGGTCTCCTTTTCCCAAGGAGCCATACTCTCATGTTCTCCCTGCCCCAGACCAGGGGGCATCTGTCCCTAAATGTCAAAAACTGGAACTGTGGTGTTTAAGTCCTACTCACTATTTAAAGGAAGGCTTCTCACCTTGCCTGTCCCTAAAAAAAGCCAGACTTGTGATGTGTGGGAAGAAGAGGGACCTACCTCTGCCTACCCGACCCAGAATGCGAATCTTCCTGCCTCCACCCCATTCTTAGTCCAGGATTTGACAGTACCCTCCAGAGCTGGGAAATGTAGCAGTGAGAATGCAGTCTGCTTCGCCCCCTCGTGGTCACTCAAAGAAATGCATGCTCCCATAGTTGACTTCACTCACCATTGCAGTGACCCCACCCCAAATAAATGAGAAACCTAAAAGTTTATTTTCCAAATATAGCTTCCAGACAAATCTCAAGTCCTTCCTATGGATGTCCAGGCACAGGAGGCACTTAGTACCCCAAATAGATATGACCAGAAAAGAACCTCTCCATGACATATTATTGTTAAGCTGCCAAATGTACAGAACAAAGAAAGAATAGTAAAGACTACAAGAGAGGAGTACCAACTTATATTTAAAGGCAAACCAATTAGAATAACAGAAGCTTTTAGATAAGAAACTATAAAGGTTAGGAGGACATAGAACAATGTATTTCAAGTCCTGAAAGAAAAATACTTCCAACCAAGATGATGATGATGATGATGATGATGATTATGCCCAGCAAGGTTATCCTTCAGAATCAAAGCAGAAATGAAGAACTTCCAATAGAAACAAAAATGATGGGTGATACCAAAACCGGATAAACACATATCAAGAAAAGAAAACTTCAAACCAATATCCCTGATGAATATAGACACAAAAATTCTCAGTAAAATTCTGGCAAATCGCATATAAAAACACATTTAAAAGATAGTGCACGAAGCTGGGCGCTGTGGCACATGCCTGTAATCTCAGCACGTTGGGAGGCTGAGACAGGAGAATCACGAGTTCAAAGCCAGCCTCAGCAATTCAGTGAGACCCTGTCTCTAAATAAAACACAAAATAGGGCTGGGGATGTGGCTCAGTGGCCGAGTGCCCCTGAGTTCAATCCCCGGTACCAAAAAAAAGATAGTGCACAATGATCAAGTGGGGTTCATCCCAGGGATGCAAGTTTGGTTCAACCTACGGAAATTAATAAACGTAATTCATCACATCAATAGATTTAAAGACAAGCATCATATGATAACATATGATTATCTCAATAGATGCAGAGAAAGTATTTGACAAAATACAACACCACTTCATGTTCAAACCACTAGAAAAACTTGGGATAGGAGGAACATACTTCAACATTGTAAAAGCTATCCATGCTAAGCCCAAGGCCAACATCATTCTAAATGGAGAAAAATTGAAACCATTACCTCTAAAAACTGGAACAAGACATGGATACCCTCTTTCACCACTTCTATTCAACATAGTCCTGGAAATTCTAGCTAGAGCAAAAGAAATTAAAGGGATACACATAGGAAAAGAAGAACTCAAATTATCACTATTTGCTGATGATATGATTGTCTAGAAGATCCAAAACATTCCACCAGATAACTTCTAAAGCTAATAAATTAATTCAACAAAGCAGCAGTATATAATATCAATACCTATAAACCAAATGCATTTCTATGCATAAGCGAAGAATCCATTGCGAGAGAAATTAGGAAAACCACTCATTCACAATAGCCTCGAAGAAAATAAAATACTTGGGAATCAATCTAACCAAAGAGATAAAAGACCTCTGCAATGAAAACTAAAGAACACTAAAGAAAGAAATTGAGGAAGACCTTAGAAGATGGAAAGATCTCCCATGCTCTTGGAGAGGCAGAATTAATAGTCAAATGGCCATACTACCAAAACTGTTGTACAGATTTAATGCAATTCCTATTACAATCCCAATGACATTCTTCATAGAACTAGAAAAGGCAATATGAAATTCATTTGGAAAAATAAGAGACTCAGAATAAAGCAATTAATTCTTAGCAAGAAGGGTGAAGTAGGAGGCATCACAACACCAGACTTTAAACTATACTACAGAGCAATAGTAACAAAAATGGCATGGTATTGGTACCAAAATAGACATGCAGACTAATGGCACAAAATAGAAGACACAGAGACAAAGCCACATGAATACAGTTATCTCATACTAGACAAAGGCACCAAAAACATACATTGAAGAAAAGATAGCCTATTCAACAAATGGTGCTGGGAAAACTGGAAATCAATATGTAGCAAAATGAATTAAACCTCTAACTCTCACCATGCACAAAAATCAACTCAAAGTGGTTCATAAACTTAGACACTAGAACAGAGATCCTGTGCCTAATAGAAGAAAAAGTAGGGCCAAATCTTCATCATGTTGGCTTAGGACCTGACTTCCTTAACAAGACTCCTAAAGCACAAGAAGTAAAATCAAAGAATCAATAAATGGGATGGATTCAAACTAAAAAGCTTCTGAACAAAGGAAACAATCAATAATGTGGTAAAAGAGCCTACATAATGGGAAAAATCCTTAACCACATGCACCTCAGAGCACTAATCTCCAGGGTATATAAAGAACTCAAAAAAGTTAACACCAAAAAATCAAATAACCCAATCAATAAATGGGCTAAGGAACTGAACAGACACTTTACAACCAATCAACAAACATGAAAAAATGTTCATCATCTCTAGCAATTAGAGAAATGAAAATTAAAACTAAGATTTCATCTCACTCTAATCAGAATGACAATTATCAAGAATATAAGCAATAGCCGGGCGCAGTGGCGCAAGCCTGTAATCCCAGCACTTAGGGAGGCCGAGACAGGAGAATCGCGAGTTCAAAGCCAGCCTCGGCAACAGCGAGGTGCTAAGCAACTCAGTGAGATCCTGTCTCTAAATAAAACACAAAATAGGGCTGGGGATGTGGCTCAGGGGTCAAGTGCCCCTGAGTTCAATCCCTAGTACCAAAAAAAAAAGAATTGGAAAAGAGACAAAAGGGACATAATCACCCATAATCTTTTCATTCTTTTTAATCCATTTTCACCATTATACTATAAAATCTAATAATTTGTTTTTATTTTTAGAACATTCCAATTAACTATAAGGGGCTTAGCCTGGACTTTAATATTTTTCTATTATAAATAATGCTGTTGGAACTATTCCCTGGCAGACACCTTTCACACCATTGTAGCTCCAGATATTTGATCATTTCTTAGAGAAATTTCAGAAAAGTGATGACTGAGGTAGATGAATTTATAAAGAACTAGATACTTATTAGTTGCATGTTGTTATTTTTAAAATGATACAGTTTTGGGCTGGGATTGTGGCTCAGTGGTACAGCACTTGCCTAAAATGTGTGAGGCACTGGATTTGATTCTCAGCACCACATATAAAAATAAATAAAGTCCATTGACAACTAAAATATATATATATTTATATTTGAGATACAGTTTTATTCACAAATTGTGAAGAAGTCTGCTTTATTACACCTTCAGTAGGAAATAAGTGATCTCTATTATTTTTTTTAAATGATGGGAATAGGTGATCAATAGACCAGTATTACAGAAGATACTTTTAAAGAGAATCCTACATCTAGATGAGGAAGAAAGACAAACACGATCATGAGACACAGAAAGATGAAAGCTCCCTCAAAGAGTAAACACACAAATGAGAAATAGAAATGAATCAAACAGTATTAACATAGCAAAACATCAAATGTATAACAGAGGAAGGAACGAACATAGAATATTTAAAACGGCCATAAGAGAATCAATAAAATGACAGAAACAACTATATGCCTTTTTTTTTTTTAATTTTTTTTGTAGTTGTAGATGGACACAATACTTTTATTTTTATTTATTTATTTATTTTTATGTGGTGCTGAGGATCGAACCCAGTGTCTCGCACGTGCTAGGCAAATGCGCTACCACTGAGCCACAACCGCAGCCCCACTATATGCCTTTTAATAATAACCCTGAATGTAAATGGTCTTGTAAATGTCACCAATTAAAAGACACAGAATAGTTGGTTGGATTAAAATCCAGGACCCAACAATGTGCTGGCTATAAAAAACCTCGCCTCACCTGCAAAGACATACACAGACTGCAAGGGAAAAGATGAAAAAATACATTCAAATGGAATCTGAAAACTGGAGTAGCCATACTTATATCTAACATAATAGACTTTAAGACAAAATCTATAGTCAGAAGAGACAAAGAAGGTCATTATATGTTAATCAAGGAAATGATTCATCTAGGAGATTTAACTGAACATCACAGCACTCAACTTAATAAAATAAACACTACTAAGCGGGGCACGGTGGTGAACACCTATAATCCCAGAGACTCAGGAGGCTAAGACAAGAAGATCACAAGTTCAAGGCTAGCCTCAGTAACTTAGCAAGGCCCTCAGCAACTTAATGAGACCCTGTCTCAAAATAAAAAATTAAAAAGGGCTGGGATGTAGCTCAGTGGTAAAGTATCTCTGGGTTAAATCCCTAGTGCCAAAAAATAAAAAATAAAGCTGGGCATGGTGGTGCATGCCTGTAATCCCAATTACTCAGAAGGCTGAGGCAGGAGGATCTCAAGTTCAAAGCTAGCCTTAGCAATTTAGCGAGGATCTAAGCAATTTGGTGAGACTCTATATCAAAACAAAAAAATAAGAAGGGTTGGAGGTGTTGCTCAGTGGTTAAGTATCCCTGGGTTCAATCCTTGTCATCAAAAAAAATTTTTTTTAAATAAACACTACTAGTCAGACACGGTGGCGCATGCCTGTTATCCCTGCACTTTGGGAGGCTGAGACAGGAGAATCACGAGTTCAAAGCCAGCCTCAGCAAGGGCGGGGCGCTAAGCAACTCAGTGAGACCCTGTCTCTACATAAAACACAAAATAGGGCTGGGGATGTGGCTCAGTGGTCGAGTGCCCCTGAGTTCACTCCCCAGTACAATAAATAAATAAATAAAATAAACACTACTAAACATGAAGGGATAGGTCCTAATAGATTAGTAGTGGATGACTTCAATACCCATTCTCACCAATAGATAAATTATCCAGCAAAACATCAACAAAGAAACACTAGAGTTAAATTACACTATAGATCAAATGGACTAATAGACATCTATGGAATATTCCATCCAAGAGCTGCAGAATATACATTATTTTCATTAGCATGAATAACTATTTCCAAAACAGACTATGTATTAGGCCATAAAGGAAGTCTTACTAGATGCAAAAAAATGAAATAATTATTTGCATCTTATCAGATCAAAATGGAATAAAAAAACTAGAAATCAATGGCAAGAGAAACTATAGAAATTATACAAACATATGAGTATTCAACAACACACTTTTGAATGAACAGTGGTTCTTAAAGTTATTAGGGAGGAAATGTTTAAATTCCTAGAATGAAATGAAAATGAAAAAACACATACCAGAATCTGTGGGATCACAGTGAAAGCGGTACTGAGGGAAGTTTAGAGCAAAGAGTATTTACATCAAAAAACAAAGAGATCTCAAACAACCCAATAATACATCTTAAGATCTTACAGATACAAGAGTAAACATTCAGTAGAAGAAAAGAAATAATAAAGATCAAAGCAGAAATAAATGAAATAGTGCTAGAGGTGTAGACTGGTGGTAGAGTACTTGCCCAACATGCATGTGGCCCCGGGTTCAATTAGAGACTAAAAAAAAATCAGTGAGACAAAGAATTTGTTTTTTGAAAATATAAACAAAGTTGACAAACCTTTACCTAAACTCACCAAAAGAAAGAGAAGACCCAAATAAATAAAATTAGAGATTTTAACAGATACCACTGAATTCAGATGATAATCAGGGAATATTTTGAAAAACTATATGCAAATAAATTGGAAAATCTAGAAGAAATAGACAAATCTCTGGATACATATGACATACCAAAATTGAATATAAAAGACTTCAATAGCTCAATAACAACTAATGAGATTGAAGGAGTAAAGAAAGTCTTCCAACAGAGCCAGGCATGGTAGCACATGCCATTAATCCAGAGAATCAGGAGGCTGAGGCAGGAGGATCACAAGTTCGAGGTCAACTTGGGAAACTTAGACCCTGTCATAAAATAAAAATTTTGAAAAGGGACTGGGAATGTAGCTCAGTGGTAGAACACTGCTGGGTTCAATCCCCAGTACTGTCCCATAACCAAAAAAAAAAAAAATCTCACAATAAAGAAAAGTCTTAAGACCAGATGGGCTCACTGCTGAATTTTACCAGACTTTCAAAGAATTAACACCAATGCTTCTCAAAGTAGTCCATAAAACAGAAAGAGAAGAAACCCTCCCAAACCCATTCTATGAAACCAGTATTACTCTGCTACCAAAATCTGATTAGGAAGTAACAGAAAAGAAAACTATAAACCAATACTCCTCATGAACATAGATGCAAAAATCTCAACAAATACTTGCAAACTGAATTCAATGGCACATTAAAAAATAATACCCCATGAGAAAGTTGATTTCTAGCCGGGCGCGGTGGCTCAAGCCTGTAATCCCAGCACTTAGGGAGGCTGAGACAGGAGGATTGCGAGTTCAAAGCCAGCCTCAGCAACGGCGAGGTGCTAAGCAACTCAGTGAGACCCTGTCTCTACATAAAACACAAAATAGGGCTGGGGATGTGACTCAGAGGTCGAGTGCCCCTGAGTTCAATCCCCAGTACCAAAAAAAAAAAAAAAAAAGAAAGTTGATTTCTACCAGGAATGCAAGGATGGTTTAGCATACACAAATCAATAAATATAATACATGCCAGGTGAGAAGGTACACACCTGTAATCACAGCAACTCAGGAGGCTGAGGCAGAAAGATAGCAAGTTTGAGGCCAGCCTGAGCAACTTAGTGAGATCCTGTCTCAAAATAAAAAATAAAAAGGACTGGGGATGTAGCTCAGTGGTAAAGCATCCCGGGTTCAATCTCCACTCTCAAAAATAAAATAAAAATAAACATGATAACAACATATTCAGAGAATTAAGGGAAAAAATGACATGATCATCTCAAAAATCCAAAAAAAAAAAGTCTGATAAAATTCAATATCCCGGGCTGGGGTTATGGCGCAGTGGTAGCGTGCTCACCTAGCTCGCCTGAGGCACTGGGTTCGATCCTCAGCACCACATAAAAATAAAATAAAGATATTCTGTCAACCTACAACTAAAAAAATAAATATTTAAAAAAAAATTCAATATCCCTTCATGTAAAAGTCTGAATAAATTAGATACGGAAGGATCATATAAACACAATAAAGGCTATATATGACAAATTCATAGCCAACATCATATTATATGGGGAAAAAACTGAATGCACTTCCTCTAAGATCAGGAACAAGACAAAGTATGTACTCTCATTCAACATAGTACTAGCAATTTTATCAGAGCAATTAGGAAAGAGAAAGAAATAAAAGGAAGACAAATAGGAGGAAGTCAAATTAACCCTGTTTTCTGATGATATGATTCTATGCTTAGAAAGCACTAAGATTGCACCGAAAGACTATTGGAACTGATGAACAAATTCAGCTGATTAACAGATTCAGATGACACAAAAATCAGTAGTTTTTCTTCTTTTCTCTCTCTTTCTTTCCCTCCCTCCCTCCCTCCGCCCCTCCCTCCCTCCCTCCCTCCCTCCCTTCCTCCCTTCCTTCCTTCCTTCCTTCCTTCCTTTGTAATGGGAATTGAATCCAAGGCCTCACACACGATGCCCCGTAAGCACTCTACCACTGTGCCACTGAGTTACATTCCCAGTCCTTTCCATTTTATTATGAGACAAGATCTCACTAAGTTGCTGAGGCTGGTCTCAAATTTGTGTTCCTCCTGCCTCAGCCTCCTCCGTAGCTAGTATTATAGGTGTGTGCCACTGCACCCAGCAATCGGCAGCATTTCTATACACCAGTAATGAACCTCTCAAGAAAGAAAATCAAGCCAGGCATGGTGGCACACGCCTGTAATCCCAGCACTTTGGGAGGCTGAGACAGGAGGATTGTGAGTTCAAAACCAGCTTCAGCAACAGCAAGGTACTAAGCAACTCAGTGAGACCCTGTCTCTTTATAAAACACAAAATAGGGCCGGGGATATGGCTCAGTGGTCAAGAGTGCCCCTGAATTCAATCCCCTGTACCACAAAAAAAAAAAAAAGAAAGAAAGAAAATCAAGAAAGCAATTCAGTTCATTATTGTCCTAAAATAAAAAATACCTAGGAATAAACCTAACTAAGGAAGTGAAAGACCTGTGCAATGAACATTTTAAAAAACTGGAGAAAGAAATTGAAAAAGATATAGAAAGTGGAAAAACCTCTCATATTTACGGATTTGGAGAATTAATATTATTCAAATGGCTATATACTCAGAGCAATCTACAGATTCAATGCAATCACCATCAAAATACCAGGGACTTTCTTCACAGAACTAGAAACAATCCTAAAATTCGTACAGAAGCACAAAAGACCCTGAATAGCCAAAGAAATCCTAAGCAAAAAGAGCAGTGCTGGAGGCATCTCCATACAGGATTTCAAAATATACTACAGAGTCACAGTAACAAAAAACAGCATGGTATCCGCATAAAAACAGGCATGTAGACCTATGGAGCAGAAGAGAGGACCCAGAAATAAATCCATGCATCTCCAGCCAACTGATTCTCAACAAAGGTGCCAAAAACATAAATTGGAGTAAAGATAGCCTCTTCAACAAATGGTGCTGGGAAAACTGGAATCCAAACGTGGAAGATTGAAACTAGACCCATATGTCTCACCCTGTACAAAAATCAACTCAAAATGGATAGAAGACCTTAATGTAAGATCTGAAACTTTGAAACTACTAGAAGAAAACACTGGGGAAACACTTCAAAATATTGGCACAGGCAATCCTGAAAGGACTCCAATAGCCTCAGAAACAAAAGCAAGAATTGACAAATCAGAAAATAGCAAATTAAAAAGCTTCTGCACAGCAAAAGAAACAATAGCAGAGTGAAGAGACAACCTACAGATGGGAGAAAACCTTCACCAGCTGTTCATCTGACAGAGGGTTAATAGCTAGAATAAATAAATAATTCAAAAAACAACAAAAGAACAAGTATTTCAATTTTAAACACACACACACACACACACCACACACACATCTATAACCCTAGCTGCTCAGCAGGCTGAGGCAGAAAGATCACAAGTTAAAGGCCAACCTGAGCAGTTTAGCAAAACCCTGTCTCAAACTAAAATCTGAAAAAAGGGCTGGGGGCTGGGTACTGTGACTCATGCCTATAATCCCAACTGAGGGAGACTAAAGTAAGAAGATTTAAAGTTTGAAAACAGCCTCAGCAACTTAGTGAGACCCGATCTCAAAATAAAAAAAAAAAAGGGCCAGGGATGTAGCCCAGTGGCAAAATGTCCCTGGGTTCAATCCCCTGTAGTGGGGGGATCCCAATGGTGTAGTCTTATCTACACATGCGAGGCCCTGGATTCAATGGGGCGGGGGGAGGGGGCAAAGGATCTGAACAAATACTTCTCCAACTACAAATGGCCAACAAATATACGGTAAAAAACTCAATATTTTTAGCATTCAGGAAAATGCAAATCAAAACTATATTGAGAGTCCATCTCATTACAGTCAGAATGGATATAATCAAAACAAAATGCTGGTAAGCACATAGAGAAAAAGGAACTCTTATACACTGTTGGTAGAAAGTAAATTAGAGCCAGGTACAGTGACACACGCCTGTAATCCCAGCACTTTGGGAGGCTGAGACAGGAGATTCACGAGTTCAAAGCCAGCCTCAGCAACGGCGAGGCACTAAGCAACTCAGTGAGACCCTGTCTCTACATAAAACACAAAATAGGGCTGGGGATGTGGCTCAGTGGTCAAGTACTCCTGAGTTCAATCCCCAGTATCAAAAAAAGAAGAAGAAAAAAAGAAAGTAAATTAGTACAACCACTATGAAAATCAGTATGGAGGTTCCTCAAAAACCTAAAAATAAAACTGCCATATGATCCAGCTACGTCACTCCTGGGTATTTATCTGAAGGAAGTGAAGTCTGCACACAAAAAGAGATACCTGCATACACATGTTTATTGCAGCATTGTTCACAATAGCTAAAGCAGGGAATCAGCCTAGATGCCCCTCAACAGACGAATGGGTAAAGAAAATAAGGTATAGACACACAATGGAAGATTACTCAGCCATAAAAAGAAGAAAAGCATGTCATTTGCAGGAAAATAGGTGGAAATAGAGGACACATAAAGAATAGTGTTGCATATTTTGTCTTATATGTAGAGAAAAAAAAGACTTGAAAGTAGAGGAGGGACTATTAGGGAAGGGAAAGGGACTCAGGGGAGAAGGGAGAGAAGGGAATACAAGGTCAGGGGTACAAAGGAGAATAGAAATGATAAATGTATAATATATGCATGTATGGAAATGTTGTAGTGAAATCCATTAATTTGTCAAATTAATATGTGTGAATAATTTTTATTTTTATTTTTGGTGCCAGGGATTGAACCCAGGGTTGCTTAACCACTGAGCCACATCCCCACCCCTATTTTGTATTTGATTTAGAGACAGAGTCTCACTGAGTTGCTAAGTGCCTTGCTAAGTTACTGAGGTTGGCTTTGAATTCTTGATCCTCCTGCCTCAGCCTCCTGAGTCACTGGGATTACAGGCGTGCACCACCACACGTGGCAATAATTTCTAAAAAGAAAGAAAATCAGCCAAGTTCCCTGAGCTGAACACTTGCTCTATGCCAGGTCCCTGCTGTGCTTTGCCCTTACACACATTGCATGCATGCCCACTGGGCAGGTGGGGACGGAGGTGCAGAGGGAGAGCTCACTTGCCTAGGGTGACACCTCTAGTCATTTGCAAAGTTGGATCTGACCTCAGGCTTGCTGGTAGCTCTTGCCTTGATCAACAAATGACACCCCAACCTGGCACCAGAGCCCTGTATTGCCCCTCAAAGAGTCTAGAGCAAGACAGACTGTGAAAACAGAAGCTCACCCCAGCATGTGCCTCCTTCCTGGCTCTGCTCCCACCTCAGGGTCCACGACCACTGCAACCAGACCTTCCTGCCCTGTTTCCAGCAGGAGACTACCCTGCACCAGCAACTCTATTGCCTCTATGGAGGGTAGGCAGGCAGAAGGCAGACATCACCCCGGCTCACAGAACTTCACTGCCAAGCAAACCTCGTATCTGTAGCCCAGGGCCTCTGCGGCTGCCATTGGAGATCCCCTCCTAGGGCAGGAGAGCGAGCCCAGACTTTGGAATCATTCTGCAAATCAGCCCCGCTACACAGATAAGATCTATATGCTACTGTCTTCTTTGAAGGATAGTGATCGAATAAGAGCTAATGCAAACACCCAGCACGTAGTAGGTGTCCACAGAGTGGACCTTTCTGCCCTCCTCACCTCATTCAAGAAAATACTGGGGCTATCAGTACTGCTAACGTCAGTCCAAGAGCCCCAGGGGCCTTAGAATCAGTTCGTAGCCTCAGGAGTCCCAGTAGCCACACACCGATCTGGCTGTCCCCCACTAGTACCCCTTTAGAAAGGCCCTTCCAAAACCAGATGAGGCCCTTGGGTGTGGTTTTTGCCATTCTCTGAACAGATGAACAACCCAGCCATGCTTTCTAGAAGTGGCCTTAACTCCTTCCTTCAGTACAGCTGCCCTTGTACTCCCAGGCTAGCACTGTTCAGCACTGGCCTGGACACTCTATTGGGAACCGTTCAGTTCTGGCTCCCGCCACAGTCAATCCTGAGACAGGGACTTCTCCAGGCTTCTAGCAGCTCAGCTTTCCCAGAGCAGACATATGCCTGCTGTGCAGAACCGGCACTGGGCTAAAGCCAGAGCCTTGTGACTTTGCTCTCTGCCTGGGGCCTCTTCTCTTCCCCTTCGCCTTGGGATCTGAGATCTTGCCACCAGGGGGCACTGTTTCCCCTCAGATCTGAGAAGACCAGCAGGAGGGCTCCCTCAGGGACCAAACTCAGTTCGAAGAGAGGGCAGAAGGCAAGGAACTGTGGAGTGCAAGGGGAAGGCAATGGCCTTTGCCTATCCTGGCCGTGAATCTCCCACTTCCCATGCAGGACCCTACCTCATCCTCCCGCTGCGTCGGTGGGGGTGGGGTCCGGGAGCACCAGTCAGGGTTCTAAGTCACAATCAACAGAAACCTACCTCAGCTAATATTAGCCAAAAAATAAATGCACTGTTCACAAAAGCAACGGAAAAGACAGAGCCGCCCTGGGGAAATGGCAGCCACCCAAGATGAGGCCTCCAATGCGGTTTGAACAGGATGCTGCCCCTGGCTTCTCTGCTCCCAGCTGCCACTGAAAATAACCTCCAAGAGCCCTGGTGTTGGTGGCACTGCTTCCCTTGGGCGCATATCCTCACCCTAGAGGCCTTGCCTTGTACCACAAGCTCAGGGAAGCCACCAGCTTCACCTCAGCTGTAGTCCTCTCGTCCTGACATCAGTCCTTCACTCATTCAGCAAAGGTAGAGTCCCTTTCCCACCAGCACAGAGACCAGACAGGGAATGGTTCTGGCTCCTGATAGGCAGGCCTGCCTTCTCTCTGGGGCTGCCAATCACTGGACTGGCCACAAGTGAAGGTGGATGGTGAGAGCGGGCCACACTACAGCAGCCCAGGACTTGGAGTTGCTGAAGGCCACAGGTCAAGGGAACCAAAACGTGGGCCCAGGGGAGTGAGTGGGAAGAGTTTGGAGACTGAGAAGCCCACCTGTCCAACCAGAACCTGCCCAGGCTTGTAGAGAGAGCTGACAGGACCCCAGACTACCCCTATGTCAGGAGGTTGCTCCAACAGGCTCAGAAGTTAAGGGTAGGGGGTCTGAGAAGATGGACTAGGGGAAAGGACAGAGGGGATACAGGCAAGGACCTTAATGGGAGCCCTGAGACCTGTGGCAGGAGTGACAGCCAGAGACCCCCAAGGAGAATTCAGTCACTTGCTTATTTATTTCACAGGCTGTAGGCTTTAAGCCTTCCTTCTGGAAGGAAAGAAGGCAATCCCTGTCCTCAGAGTTCCTCCCACTGACACCCACTCTCCAGAACAAAACCCTGAGGGGCTTGATGACTAAGGGGAAGAGGTGTTTCCCTCCGAATTTCTCTCACAGGCCACCGGAGCCTCCTTACAACTCCACCAGGTCCCCACCCAGACAACTGGTTTTGTTAGTTCCCCTGATCTTTGACAGGGACAGGTGTAAGTACTCTGGTTTATTGAGGGTAAAACACCTGGGCAGGAGGATTTGCATGATATTCGCAGAATCTGGGCCCAAGGCAAGTTCTAGCTTCCTCCCCTCACTTGCCCTGGTGAAGCCCAGACTCCAACCTTGCCATCTCCTGTATGGTTCCCAAGAACAGAGCAGCGCAGAACGCTGCACCAGGCAGGACTTCCAATCAGCAAGCAGAGCCTGGGGACTCCTGGGTGGGGTTTAGTCCAGCACAAAAAGGACTCCTGGCAGGTGGTGATCTATGGCAGCTTGGAGGGGTAAGTATCAACCTGCAAAAGACTTTATGAGCCCAGGACTCCAAGTGAGAACCATAGTCCCCCTGGACACCCTCAATCCCAGCCACTCCAGTGTCTGGAAAGTAGTAAACTGCCAGGACATTTGGCAAATGGATGAATGAGTATTTTCAATTCATCAGCCATTGTGAAACTGTAGGCTCAGGAACCCACAAAAGCCCAGCCCCACCCTCAGGGAGGCAACTGAACCTTTAGAGGACAGCAGGAGAGAGCGGGACTACAAAGCCTGTTTCAGGATGAGAGAAAAAATATTCATCTCAGTGCCAGTGAGTGAAGATTGCCTTGTGTCAAAGCACTGTACATTTCCAGTTTAGTGTAAGTCCCTGGAACTGGGCACTCATTCTCATTTTAGAGATGAGGAAGCAGGCCCAGGGAGATTCAGCACTGGGCTAGGATGTGGCTCAATGGTACAGAGCATCCCTAGCATACAGGAGACCCTGGCACTGCAAAAATCATGCTAAGGTCATCCA
>CM053401.1:105865540-105893581 GCA_028644305.1 Xerus rutilus
TTGGGTTCAATCCCTACTATCCAAAAAAAAAAAAGTGCTTAGGATGTGCTGGCAGATTGTAAGCCCTATATTAGTGTTGTCTATTATTATTATTAATTGAAATTCATGTCACTCATTCATTCAACCAACATTTCAGCACCAAGCTTCGACCTTCAGCAGCAAATCAGAACACAGCACAAAGAGAGTAGTCAGTGCTCTAATGTCATTGAGGGAGCACAGGGAAGGAGAGATCCAGCCTTGGAATATGGGAAGGGGGTCATGGAAGCTTCCAAGAACAAACAACCAGTCAATTCTCCCAGAAGGAGTGTTTTGTTTTGTTTTGTTTTGTTTTGTTTTGTTTTGTTTTTTGGTATTGGGGATTGCATTCAACCTCTGAGCCACACCCCCAGCCCTATTTTGTGTTTTATGTAGAGACAGGGTCTCACTGAGTTGCTTAGCGCCTCACCATTGCTGAGGCTGGCTTTGAACTCACGAATCTCCTGTCTCAGCCTCCCAAAGGGCTGGGATTACAGGTGTATGCCACCGTGCCCAGCTAGGCGTGATCTTTTTACAAAGCAAAGATCTGATCAGCTGAGGCTGTGGTGAAACCCTCCAAAGCAGAGGTGTCTGTACTCTGAGAATTAAGTCCAAAAACCCTGTGCTTCACTGGACACCTCTGCCTCAAAGGCTTCATATCCTGCACTCCATTCCTCCAGGCCTGTTTAACCTTTTTTTGTGTGTGTGGTGCTGGGGATTAGAACCCAGGGCCTTGTGCATGCAAGGCAAGCACTCTACCAACTGAGCTATATCCCTAACCCCAAGCCTGTTTAACTGTAGCCCAACGTTCAACTCCTTCTACCTCCAGGGCCTCTGCCCCAGTGGTCCCCCTGCCTGCCTCCCCTCCTGGCAGTTCTGAGGGTTCATGTGCTCTGTACCCACTTTGCATCTGCACATCCTCCAGAGAACTGGCATGACCTTGTTGACCATCTGTGCACTTGTAGCCTAAACATTCCAAGAAAGGGCCCTAGAAGGAGGGAAACATGCTGTGGGGAACTTATGGGACAGTTTACAGAGATCTTAGGTATCTCAAACAATTTGTGTCATAGACTTGACTCTTGAGCTGTACTTTCCAGGGAGATACCAAAGCCCAGGACCCAGGACCTTTGAGATAAGTGTCCATAAACCCTTGTGGTGGTGGAGGCCCTGTGTGCAGGCTGTCTTAAGCCACAAGGATTGGGTCCTCTGATTCCCAAGGGGTTCTCTTGATTGGGTCACCATCACCACTAACACCACTAAGGCCACAAAATCACCAAACCACCACCACTAGAAATTCTACTATCGTTATGAAGGAAACAAAGAATAACTTCTAAGGAAGTCCCCTTGGAGCAAATCAGGGCAGTCAAGAATGAAAAATGCTCAATAAATATTAACTATTATCCTCCAGAACAATAATAAAGTACCTGGTATATAGTAGGTGCTCAGTAAACAATAGTTCCCTGGGCTCAAAGGGATAGAAGTTGGAGGCAAGCAGGGCGCGGTGGCGCAAGCCTGTATTCCCAGCACTTTGGGAGGCTGAGACAGGAGAATCACGAGTTCAAAGCCAGCCTCAGCAATGGCAAGGCACTAAGCAACTTAGTGAGACCCTGTCTCTAAATAAAACACAAAATAGCTGGGCGCAGTGGCTCACGCCTATAATCCCAGCACTTAGGGAGGCTGAGACAGGAGAATTGCGAGTTCAAAGCCACCTCAGCAATGGCAAAGTGCTAAGCAACTCAGTGAGACCCTGTCTCTACATAAAACACAAAAAATAGGGCTGTGGATGTGGCTCAGTGGTCGAGTGCCCCTGAGTTCAATCCCCAGTACCAAAAAAAAAAAAAGTTAGAGGCAGTTGGCATTTCCCACCTCCATGCCCAGAGCCCTCTACTTGTGCACAGTAGTCAAACCTGTAGATCACCAATCTAATCATTTGTAACGCAGGCCTAGAGGGACAGAGCTGGCCCAAAGTTAGAAGCAAGATCTGTCCCAGAACCTGGGTCTCCCAGACCAACATGTTATCCTTGGCATCATGATAAACTCATCCAGTCTTAGGAGGGAGGTTTTCAGTGACAGCTGTGAATTCAGGCAGGCACACTTCCTTCCAGGGAGGGGCCAAGGACAGGATGAGTTGGAGGGGAGGGAGCTCAGGCTCCCTAAGGAGAGTGGAAGTGTTATCTGGAGGGTGGAGGCTCTGCCTCTGCATGAGGCAGGCTCAGTTCCTGACTTGGAGTCCCAGGGAGCCTGTTCTTCCATGGGTCAGGAAGGTGAAGAGGTCACAGGGAAAGCCCATCCTGGTTTCTGGAGCCTTTAGCACCTGTGAATATCAGCCAAGCAGCTCCTGGCATCAGGATGAGAAGGACCACTGTTGTGGCCACTTGCTTTCTCCTGGTTTATCTTCCCTGGACACCCTCAGCCCCAAGCACTTGCCTGGTCTCCCTGGCTACCTTCTCATAAGGCCCCCTTTCCACCACCTTGGCCCCTCAATCTACCCCCATGGCTCAGTGAGACCACACAGCAAGGAAGTGAATGACCCCAAAGCCTGAGTGACCACAAAGCCCTTGCCCTTTCTTCTCGGTCCTGCCACCTCCCTGCTGTTTCCTGTCTGTGCCACTAGCAGCTTTCATGCTACAGCCTCTTTCTGGAGGAGGCTCCTTCCCCAAGGGCCTGGGCAGAAGTGGTGATGTCAAGGCCAAAGACGGCCCCTAAAATTGGAGGGCTGGCCACTGCAGATAGCTCCTCTGCTCTCAGCTTGCTCTGCCTGAGCACCTGTGTACAGGAAGTAGAAGGGGACTTTGCTGGAAATCTGCCTTTAATCTTGGCTTCCTGTTTTCTGCCTGGGGACTGCCCAAGGTGTCTGAGTTTCAAGCTACTTCACACCAGCTTCTGTAAACTGTTATCTTAGAGCAAAGAGGCTGGGGGGAGGAGAGTAAGCAGAGGAGGGAGTAGAGGCCCTTCTCTTCCCAGGGAACCTTGAGAGCTCAGTCCACTCACAAATGTGCTCTGGATCTCTGGACACTAACTCAACTCTGATGGAGCAAGGCCGTTTGGCTCTTGCCACCAAAAGCAGTCAAAAGTCTGACGCTCTGTTCCCAGTCCCCATATCCAACAGGTCTCTAGTCTTCCTCTTTTCTTCACTCCCTTGGGACTTACCCCACCACCTAGGGACAAGTGGCTCAGTCTAGGAAAGCTAGTGTTTGGTTCCAAATACAGGCTTGGTATCTCTCCATGTTTCAGAGGCTGCTCAAACTCAGCTTGCCCAAAATTGAGCTCTCAAGTGCTGCCCCAGACCGCCCTCCTCCCCAGGTTCCCCCTATCTCAGCAAAGAGCACTTCCACCTCCCCAGGAGCTCCAGCCACCCAGGAGGAGTCTGGCCTGACTTCCCCTGAGCTCTCACTCTCTGCAAACAGCCCTTCTTAGAGAGTGGGCATGTGACTCTCCTTTGTCCATCCCTTCTCCTTTATCCTGCTGCTTCTATCAGGCCCCAGTCCATCATCACTGGTCAGGACCAGACCATGCCACAGCCTCCCCACTAGGTGGTGGTTGTTGTTTTTTGTTTTTGGTACTAGGGATTGATCTTAGGGGCATTCTACCACTAAGCTACATTCCTAGCCCTTTTTATTTTTTATTTTGAGACAGAGTGCTGAGGCTGGCCTTGAACCTGTGATCCTCCTGCCTTAGGCCCAGTTGAGGGATTATGGGTGACCCCACCATGCCCGGTCCTACTATGTTTTGACCACCATTTTACCATGTCACTCCCCTGCTTACAATCTTTCAGCGACAGACTGGGGATACAGCTTGCTTCACATGCACAGGCCTTTGGTTCAATCCCCAGCACCACACACACACACACACACATATACACACACACACACACACACATACACACACAAGTCTTTCAATGGTTCCTATTCTCGTATTAAAAATCTAAACTCACTTAGGGAAGCTGAGACAGGAGAATTGTGAGTTCAAAGCCAGCCTCAGCAATGGCGAGGTGCTAAGCAACTCAGTGTGACCCTGTCTCTACATAAAACACAAAATAAGGCTGAAGATATGGCTCAGTGGTCGAGTGCCCATGAGTTCAATCTCCAGTACCAAAAAAAAAAAAAATCCAAACTCTACAAATATCTGGTCCACAATGCCCTACAGGATTTGGCCTTTCTCCTCTTGCCACCCCCTCTCTCTCTAGTGCTGGAGTTGAACCCTGGGCCTCTTTATCACTGAGCTATATTCCCATCCCTTCTTAATTTTTATTTTGAGACAGGTTCTTGCTACATTGCTAATGTTGACCTTGAACTTGTGATTCTCCTGCCTCAGCCTCCTGAGTTGCTGAGTTTACAGGCACATAACACCACATCAGGCTGACTTTGCTCTCATACCACTCTCCCTTGCTTTGTAGTCTCATCTTATTGGCCTTCCATATGTTACTTGAGCCATTGAGCTTTTTGGTGCCTCAGGGTGCTTAACCATCATGTCCTCTCTACCTGGAACACCCTTCCTTCCCTATTCCACCAACACTGACTCATTCCCTTCCTGGGGTCTAGAAGCTGAGATTTGTCTCCCCCAGTTCTCCCCCAACCATTGGGATGCTCACTGCCATCATACTACAGTGACTATTTACCCTGTCCACTTATCCTCTTGGGCAAGAACCATGATCATGGCCTTCATTTCTTTATCTCTTGCACTCAGAACAATCCTTAGCACTTAGAAGGTGCTCTATAAAGTATTTGTTGCATGGATGAATGTATAAACTATGAGGTTGGAAGTTAACTGGCCCTTGCACTAGAGGAGAGCTCTTTGGGATGGAATCCTTTATTTGTTCATGGTTTTATCCCCAGTGCCTGGGATTTGAGAAAGTTAAAAAAAATTTTCAACCTGTTCAAAAGAGGTGGAGCCAGGATTCAAATGCGGGTTTTATTTGACTCCAAAGTTCACACACAGGGCTACAGCACACCCAGGGGGGAGAGTCAAGTGTGTTTGAGAGTAAAAGAAGATGGGTAGGGGACAAAACTGGAGTAAGGATTAGAGTGTTTTCCCCAAGTCCCCAAAGTCTTGCTTTCTCATTCTGACAATTAATTCAGCCGGGGCAGTGGAAGAGATGTCAATTTCCCCCTTGCATAAGCCTTTGTGGAGCTGCTACGGAAGAACTTTCCTTCAGGCTGAGTGGCAGCCCTTGCTCCCCAGACCCCATATTATCATTCCAGCTTGACCTCAGAGGAAAGCAAAAGAAACCAGCTCCACCCTCTTCACTCCAAGCCGTTATCTTGCTGAATCTGCCCCATCTCTCATAAGAGAGGTGTGCCTGAGCCTGATCTTACAGAAGAAGAAATTGAGCTGAGACCTTAGGTAACTAGTCCAAGGCCACACAGATAGTAAATGGCCTGGTTAAGATTTAACCCTGAGGGGCTGGGTTTGTGACTCAGTGGTAGAGCACTTGCCTCGAACATGTGAGGCACTGGGTTCAATCATCAGCACCACATAAAAATAAATAAACAAAATGAAGTTACTGTGTCCATCTATAATTTTTAAAAAATTTTTAAAAAGATTTAACCCTGAGATTTGAACCCCAAATCCATACCCCTCCCATTGTACGACACTTACTTCTGAGATCTACTGGATGCTTCCTCAAAAATTATCCCTCAGCAAGGCACAGTGGTGTCTGTAATCCCAGCACTTTGGGAGGCTGAGACAGGAGAATTGCGTGTTCAAAGCCAGCCTCAGCAATGGTGAGGTACTAAGCGACTCAGTGAGAAGGTGTCTCTAAATAAAACACAAAAAGGTTGGGCTGGGGATGTGGCACAGAGGTCGAGTACCCCTGAGTTCAATCCCTGGTACAAAAAAAAAAAATTATCCCTCCCCATATGGCTGGCTCCTTGCTGGGAAGCTGGTTCTGGGGCATGTGGGTCAGAGTGCCTATCAGTAGTCTGCCTAGCAAGCAATGCCCAACTCCTGGTCCTGGCATCTATGGCTCTTTGCAATCTGCAGCCACACTGTCTCCCCAGCTCTGCCTCCCACAGGGCCTGTACTGTCCCTTTCACTCCTTTAGCCCCTTCATACTTATCTTGCGTTTCAAGACATTGCCAGCAGCCTCACTTCCCCCATCCAAGAATGTACCCTTTTCTCTGTCCACCTAAATGTGACCCTTCCTTCAGGATCCAGTCCCTAGAAAGTACCCTAATACTGCCTACCTCTGCTGGAGTCTCCCTGCTCTCCATGAACAATGATACATAATAACAGTCTGTGTTTAATTGAGGACTTGGCCCATGCCAGGCACTATACACTAAGTGCTTTAAACCTATTAACTTATTTTCTCCCCATAAACCTTATGTTGTTATTATTTCCCCCATTTTATCAAATGAGGATACTACAACACAGAGGGGTCAAGTAACTTGTTTAAAGTAACACAGCTACTAACAACTTCCTTATTGCCTCCAGGCTGAAAATAAAGTCCAAGAGAGTCCCATGAGGCTCTTTGGCTCTCTCTTGCCCCTGTAGTTTGCAGGAACCCATCTCCTACCACTCTCCCCCACCCACACTGCAAGCTGCAGCCTACTGAACTATTTATAGTTTCCAGAAGTCACTAAGCTTTCTTACTGCTCCCTGCCTCTTTGCACGCTGTTCCTTCTGCCAGGGTCCCAATTCTATTACGTGACCCCACGCGCCCTCCCTTCTTTTCTGTTTCCTGTGGACTTTGCACCAGCACCTCTCCACTTTTATCAATTAGTTCTATGCGACGATCCATTGGCCTATAGGTCTGTCTCCACTCGACTGAGAACGCCTAACAGTACTGAAGCGGTGTCATTAGTGACTTCAGAGCAGGGCCTGTCATATTGTCAGCGCCGGGAACTGTTTGTGAATGAATGAATGCCTGCTGCGGCGAGCGAGGTTCACTCTTTACAAACACACTCGAAGAGAGGGGCCCCGGCTGGGCTTCCGCAGCGAGGGAGCTTCGTCTAGAGAGGACTGTGAGGCTGCTCCAAGACGAGATGGTGGGCCCTCTAGGAGAGTATCTCCGGAGACTTCACGCCCGAAGGCGGGTGGGGGCAGGGCGTGGGCGCGGACACACCCCCTGCAGTGCTCCCGGAGCCCAGTAGGGGGCGCTGTCCCGCCGGCCCACGCCCCGCTGCGCGCCGGGCAGGCCCCCTCGCGCAGGCGCGCTGCGGCGGGCGGAGGATCCGGGCCGCGCTTCCTTTCGCCAGGCCTGCGAGCTTCCTCCCAGCGGAGCCCGGGATAGCAGAGGTTGGCCGCCACAGCTGCCAAGCCCGCCGCCGCCCTCCGGCTCTAGCGCCACCTCGCACCCTGCCCCGGGGGTCCTGCCGGGGCGGGGTCCGAACGGGGCGACCTCCCGGCCGCGCAGCCGTCGGGGCCGTCCCGCGGCCAGCCAACCCTCCCGCCCCGGCCAGTCCTTGGCCGCCCGCACCCCCGGGCGTGGAGCGTGGGGAGCCCCGCGGCCCCCAACCGAGCGTTCGGGGCGGCCCCAGGCCGCCGGCGAGACGTCCCAAAATCGAACCTTGGTGGCAGCGTTCGGAAGCGGAACTCCACCGGGGCCGCGCCGGCTACATTGTTTCCTCCCCCCGACTCCCTCCCGCCCCCTTCCCCCGCCTTTCTTCCCTCCCAGACCCGGGCCTTACGGCGGTCCCTCTGCCTCTGTCGGGCCGTCCTTCCTCCCCCTTTTTTAGCATCCGTACCTCTTTGTATCGCACCCCCTGGGGACCCCCGCGCCCCTCCCCTCCCCCTTGGCCGCATGGACCGTCCAGCAGGCCGTTGATGCCGCCCGTGTCGAGGTGGCCCGGACCGCAGTGCCCTGAGAGAGGTGAGTGCTTGGAAGCCTGGGAGGAGCTCGGCGTCCGGGTGTCCCCGGGAGGGTGGAGGTCGCACGTCCCGCCTCCCTTACCGCTGCGGTTGCGTCCACTCCCATCCCCCACCTCCTTCACCCTCTCCTCCACGGGTTCGAATTCTCCCGGGAGTGTCTGTTAGAATCTTGCTGGAAGGAGCCACCAGGGAGGTACTGCTCAGCAGCCCTACAGACTTGTCTGAGGTCTATCGAGTCCTCCCAGTATGGAGCTCAGAGTAGGAGGTGACTAGAGATCCAGGGCCCAGGAGAATGAGCCAGACTCCTGAGAGTTTGCCCTTTCCAGCCCAGGACCTCCTTGCAGATGCCCTGGTCCACTTGGTTCTGACTCCTTCCTCCATCCTGCACTAAGGCCCTTCTGGCTCCAGACGGCCTAGGGCCCAGCCACCTCCCTTGAGCCCTGCTAGAAGCCCAGGTCCTGGGACTGAACCTGTCACCTTCTGCCTCTCAAGACCAGGGCTAAGCCAAGGAACCTTTGACCCCTGGGTGGGGAAACTGGGCAGGGCTTCTGTGTGGGTGGAAATGACACTGGGTAATAGTCTCATGCCCCCACCTCCTGGCACCCTGGTATGGCCATTCTCCCAGGTTCCTCTGGGTCCAGGTGTTAAGAAGGGGTGTGTCCATCTACCAGATCTTTGGACCTTAACTAGGGACTTGCTTCACTGCCCATTTTGTAGACCTAGGAACTGAGGCCCCAAGGTGGGAAGGTAACTACTCCAGGCCTCTAGTGGGGGGGAAACCAGCTGTCTTTCACCTCCAGTTCTGCAGAGCTGGACTACTACGGGTGGGAGGAAACCAGGCAGACACTGTTACCTATTGGGGATGCAGGCCCCCAGCCTGGCCCAGGAGGGACCTTGTAGGATGAGCACGTGTTCCCCTGCCCTCTGGAGAGGGCTTCCGGCCCCAGCTTTGTGTAGGTTTGGGCTCAGACAACATAAGCACTACCCATGATATTTTCCCTTGATGTCCGAGGCTTGGTCCTACTGACAGGGGTGTGGGGTCACCTGTGTAGTATGGCACAGAAGTCTGCTGGCACTGAGTTCAAACAGCCTTGTGACCCAGCCCACCCTATGTGTTTGCCCTAGCTGGGACAAGAACACACCACATTCAGAACATGAATGTGATCAACATGGGTAAGATGAGAGCTCTGTCTTTACTGGCAGCACCCTGTCATGCACGAGAGCATCAACTGAGTGGGGATACCAACAGGGCCCATTTCTAATACCTATACCATAGGAGTCCCAGTGTCTTTCTTGCTGTGGCCATAGCAAGAATGGCACAAAGTCAGCAGGGGTGAATTTGTCAGTACAGCAGGATCCTCTGGCTCCCCAGAGGAGGCTGAGGCACCTGCAGTTTTGTGCGGCTTGGGGCCTCTTGCCCTTGATTTAGTTTAGTTGTTTTTGTTTTGTTTTGTTTTGTTTTTTCCTCATTTCCCTGACAAGCATAGCAGAGAGGGCCCAGATGTCCTGAGTCTGTGAGGCTTTACTCACATAGCCTCACACCCAGCCCTGACTTCCTTTCCAGCCGGAGGAGCCAGGGCTGGGACCTGACATCTGACATGGTTGGTTGCTTCTTTACCAACTGTGAGCTGCAAGGGTGCGGCCCAGGATCCAGCACAGGCTGGCATATGTGCAGGGAGGTGTTTTTTATCTGAGCTCGGTGCTTGCCTCCCTCTCAGAAGTGGCTGCTCTTCTCTCTGCAAAGACCAGAAGTTGAGTCCTTTCATTGCTGCAGGGGCACTTGGCTCTGCAAGGCTCAGCCACATGGAGCAAGTGTTGGAGAGATGGCAGAGTTCAGCTTCCCTCAAAACAGCACCCAGTTATTGTGTGGCCCATGTGGCCTTGCAGTGGGACTATCTGGGTCCAGTTCTGGGCCCCATCTTTTGAGGAATTTCAAGCCTTGACACGTAGCCCTCAAAGAACAGAACAGAGGCATTGAGTCTGAGAAAGAAGGTAGGGAGAGATCCTCCTGTGTCTGCGAGGCTGTCCCAGGTGGGAAAAGCTGTCCCATAGTAGAAATGTCCTTAGACACCTGGGCCAGAACTGGGGCCAGGTGGGACCCAAAGGAGCCAGTTTGAGCTTCTTGGAAGAAAACTGTGTCCATACTAATTTTCTTAATTTAGAAAGTAACAAAACAGCTACAAAAAACTTAGAAAACAGAAGTCACCCACTGTTTCTTTACCAGGCAGTGACTGCTAGCATTTTGGAGTCCCTGCCAGCTTTTTCCTGATTTTCTTCCTTCGTCACCGGTTTCACTGGAGTGTGTCATGACACCTTTCATTGAGTACTGAGTGTATGGGCATTGTCTCGGCACTCCGCAGTCTAAGTAACTGCCTCAAAAGCTACAGAATATTCTAAGTAGCTCTGCCACAACAGCTTCACTCATCCCTCTTACTGAGCACGCATTTCCATCTGTTGCTGTTGTGGGGGTTGTTACTATGAGCCCCAAAATCAGTCAGGAGAGAACAGGCAACTTGGCACTCAAGCCATGTGGGTGCCAGGCCTAGCCATGCCGCTTATGCCAGAGTGAAGGGTTGGACAAGTCACTGTCCTCTGAACCAGAGTTCTTTTGTATAAATAACAGGAATGGTGATATGTGCTTCAGAGGAAAGTGTGAGAACAGTGAACTTACTAACCAAGGAACTAGAAAATGCCTGGCACACCCTCTTTCCTCGCCCTCTGTAGATAGAGGTTGTCATTGAGGGATTGCCCACTGCAGGCTGGCTCAGCTTGAGGGAAGACACTTGAGCCATGGGCCTAGCAGGGAGGTGGTCCCTTCCCCTAGCCCCTCTGAAATCCACTGTCTCTGAGGTTTCAAGCTACTATGGCCAGTGTGCTGCCCTGCCTCCCTGCTGCCCACCAGCCTCCATGGTAGAAATGCCATTGCTATGTGATTGGCTGGCTCAGGGCATGGGCTGGCCCTGGGAAGATGGGCTGCTGGTTGGTGTCCAGAGCCTGACCCCACCCATTCCCCTTCCGGTCTGCCAGTGTCAGAGCTGAGTGGAGGAGGCCTCTTGCCTTCCAGCTTCTGCAAGTCTGGCCCAGTCCTGCATTCTCCAGTGGAAACAGAGGTCTCCTTAACCTGAGCCCCAACCCAGGTCAGCTTCAGATTCCCACCTTTCCCAGTGATCAGAGAGGAGAAGAAAGCTAAGGGGTAGTGTAGGGGGATTCTGGAGCCTTCCAGCTCTAGAATCTTCCTTGGCAGGTGTTGCCCAGATCTAACCTGAGTTTGTGCCACTGTGACATAACTTGCTTCCCTTTATTCTGCTTCCATGCAGACTTGAAAAACTGGGAGTGCCCTCCAGGGGCCACCCTGTGGACAATAGGAGCAAACTCTCAATTTGGTACTCCTTGGGTTCAAGAGACTGTAGTCCCAGATGACCCTAAGTTGTCCCAGGGCTAACCTAGGCAAGGAGTCCTCCGTGAGGTGGCCCATTCAATGCAGAGGTCCCTCAGGCTTGTAACTTCAGACTCTGGCTGCCAGACTTCTTCCTCCTGCCTGGTCTTGGTACAGGGGAAGTGGGCATTATAGCTGCCCTCCTGTCCTACAGCTTGGGCTGGGATGAGGTCACAGGGTGGGGTCCTCCTCAAGATGCTGGCCTGACTAGAGCGAGCCCTTTGGGTGTTTCTCAGTTTCCCCCGCCCATGGTTGAGGACAGGATGGGTGGAGGATCAGGCTGCCCCCCACGCTCGGCAGGGAGCACTGCCTCTCCCTCCTCCTCCTCTCTGGGTCCCTTCATCCAAGGACTGGAAATAGAATCCGCTAAGTAATGATTAAAGTCAAATTCAGACCTAAAAATAAAGAGCTGGTGAAGAAAGAGCTGGTGTGCTCCCTGCGTGGCTAAGGGAGAAACAAGCAGGGAGGGAAACTGGCTTTGGGTGGCTGAGCCCCTGCTCCCTGTGGTCAGGAGTGCTCCAGGAATTGAGGGTGCTCTCATCAGGCATTTTGCAGCCTGTAATGCCCATTGGTTATAGACTGCATGAATGAGAGGCATTTTGATAGAAGCAGTTAGCATTTGTTCTGCAGGGAGACCGAGGCCCAGGGCCTGAAGTGGTTTGAATGGGAGCTCCCCTCCAAAGGCCCCAGGGCTGGAGGCCCCATGGCCCAGCCCACTCTTCCTCCTGCTTGGTTTCTCTTCCTGGTTCTGAGGCGCTATGATGAGGGCAGCTTCTCTTCACACACTCCATATACACCCTGCGTACACCCTCCAACCGCAGCTTCCCTCCACCCTCCCCTCTCCTTTCCTCCCCTGCCCTCCCCTCCCCTCTCTTAGTCTATAACAAGCAGAAGAGGGGCTGCTGTGCATCCCCATGCCTGTCCTGCTCTCTGCATGGTTGGAAGCCTTGTGGGTGGGTGAAACCTGGATGTCTTCTGACCCTTACCCATGCTGGCTGTTGCTTTTCAGCCCAGCCCACCCTGCCCCTGGTCCTCACTCAGGCTCATGCATCTGTAGCCTGTGCTGTCCACACTGCCAGAAGATGGGGTGGGGGGCTAAGCTCTGCTGCTTAGGCATAGAGGAGCCAGTCAGTCAGGAGAGGCCTATGCTTCCCACTTCCTGGCAGGGCTAGTGGGAGCTCAGAAGCTGGGGCCCTATGTGGGCTGGAACAGCCTGGAGGACTTCCTGGAGGGAGAGGATGGGCATGTGAAAATCAAGAATCACTTGAAGACAGGCATGGTGGGGGCAGAGGTTCTTCTTTGGAACTTCTCCATCACGGGGGCTGCTGGCTTCTCTTATTGGACCAGCCCTCGCCCTCTCTGTACCTGTACTTCCTAGAACAAGAGGGCCAAGTGCTAGGCAGATCCCCTCCACCCCAGTGCCTGCCATCTGTCCATTTTCAGGGTGTCATCTGTCCTGCCACAGGAAAGCTGGAAGAAAGGTCTCCTGACCGAGATTCAGACAGATGTGAGCTCAGATCTATTCTATCCTGTGGAAACTAGGTGGCCCCCAAGTGGATGACCCTCATCAGAGCTTGTTTCTGCCTCTGTCCAGGAGGAATCAACAACACTTGCCTGTGAATGTTTGGGGTTTTTTGTCTGTTTGGTTGGTTGGTTTTTTTCCTTTTGGATTAAATAATCAACACAGCCTGGAACCCAGTTGAACCAGTAGCCTATTACCTGCATGCTTTCATTTTTGCAGTTCGTCTTGCAGGGCAGTGTTGACAGCCTCCTTTCCCCCAAGTGGGTAGTAAGCAGTGTATCCTTTGTGTTAGCCCCAATAGTTTTGCCTTTCCAGCTGTGTTCTGTAGGTCCCAGTTTGGAAATAGGAAGACCAGAACTCTAAGAGCCAGAGTTTTAGACAGCTTATGGGCCTCTACCCTCAGTCTTCCCTCCTTTAACATGACTGAGAGACTTTGAGGTGATGGACAGGGACAATCCATGACTTTAAAGGGTTTGTGGAAGGTTAATGCTGGGAAGCTACATGTAAATATAGGCAAATGAAGATGCAAAGACCACAGCCTGCACTAAGAGGGTTGGGGGGAAGCAAAGGCCTGGGTTAGGGCCCTGGGGAGGCTCAGAGTCCCGGTTGCCCAGTGCATGTAGGTAATTAGGCTTCTGAGCGGTAATTAAAAACCTTTCTGGGCCATGAGTGGCAGCTTCTAGCCGCAGTGGTGCCTGGGGGAGGAGGCTCCCCATTAGCCTCCTCTAACCCAGCCCCCACTGCTCCCAAACCGCTAGACAGGATTTCCGGTCCCACCAAGCCATTGGGGGCAGGAAAAAAGCCAGTGAGCTGCTGTAATTTGGTTTTTAACATTTTTCAGTCATTAAACTCACCCGTTTCCTTAGATTGGGGTATTGAAGGCCGAGGGAGCCTCAGGGGTGAGGGTAGGGCGGCATGTACTGGAACCAGAGAAAGCCATCCTTTTACTCCCTCCCAACTCCCAGAGAGCTTTAAGCATCTCCAAGGGTCTTTTGCCTGATTCTGCTGCTCCCTGTCCCCCTGAGACACCTGTGCAATGGGTCTACCTGCCCAGGCTTTCTGGGGTCACTGGGAACCCACCAGCCCCACTACCTGGTGTGTGACCAGGGGGTATCAGGTGCTGTCATCCTGGGTGCCAGAACCAGGGGTGGGGCTGATGTTAGTGCTGCCAGACCAACCTAGCTACTGGCAGGGAGATGGGGGAGCCCCATCCTCCACAGGTGCTCTGCCCTTTCCAGGGTAGCGTGCCCAAGTCTAAAACTCAATTCTTCCTGTGTCTGCCCTATGACCTATAGGAAATTTGGGGGCTGAGCTCATAGCCTCTGGGGTCTTCAACCTGAGCTGCCTTCAGCCTTGATTAACTCCCTCTTACTTTCCCCTGAGATCCTTCCAGCTCCAGCTCCCTTCCTCCCTTCTACTTTTCTTCTTAGATTTTTTTCCTGGGTGGTCCCTGTCCTTCCTCAGTTTTGTTGCTGTTTTTTAAACAGTGCAGGCATGGAACCCAGGGCCGGGGGCATGCTAAGCAGGTGTTCTGCCACTGAGTTACATCTTGTCCTCAATGTTTTGAGGCACTGAGCACACTAAGTCATGGTTGACCATTATGTAGTCACACAGGAGCCAGGTCTGTATTTTGTTGGGGTCTCCTGTACCTAGCCCTGGGGTGGGCACAGAGGAGGAGCTCATGAGTAGATTTCTTGGGTCTCTAAGAGCAGTACCTTCTGGGCCCTTTCCTCCTCTTGCTTCCTGGCCCACCAAACATGACACTGGACACAGTAAGGCTCCTGAACTATTGGCTCAGAAGAACAAAAAGGCAAGGTGAACCTTCCTGTTGCATCCAGTGGTTGCCCCCATCTCTGCAGGGTCTAGCGATCATGTACAGTTGTATTATTCAGCTATCATATATTCAGTCTCAAGACCAGAGTCTCTAGGGGCCATGGCCTCAACTCCCCCCAGGTCTGTAGTATACTTCCCTTTTCAGTGGGTATTTTTAGCTGGGTGTAAACAGTTACTGAAGGCTCCCACGCCCCATTAAGCAGTGGAGTTTTGATGAGGGGGGCAGGGCAGGGGCCCCTTAACCTATCCTGATCATCAGCATATGTCTGGCTTTGGGGATCTACAGCTGCTTCCAGGGCAGGGAAAGGGCAGCCAGGGAGTTTCTGGGTTCCCAATTCCCTCTCCTTCCCCCCTCCCTGATAGCCTGGGCTCCCAAGAAAGGCCTGCCTGAGGCTGTGGCCACTGACCTCAGCGCTTAGGCACAATGCCCAGCCTGTTCCTGGGACCCCAGCACAAGGGTTGCTGGGAGCAGGGTTTAGGGCAGGAAGTCACAGTGAAGCGTTGGCTCTGACACATCCCAATCCCCCTGTCCTCCAGCCCTGTAGGGGTGGGGTGACAGCTGCTGTCCCTTTAGGGTTAAATATAGTTTTCCAGTTACAGGACCTCAGTGTGGTGCAGCCAGCCTGATTTCTCCCTTTTGTTTGTTCGTTCATTCATTCAGCACTCCTTTACTGAGCAGGCACTCTGGGCCCAGCCCGTGCTGGGGATGCAGATGTGAGTCAGAACTAACTCTCCCCCTGCAGAGCTCCCAGTTCACCCTAAACCACAGGCCATGACCAGTGAGGTTCTCACTAGATTGCTAGAATATGAGAGACCCTGGAGGCAGGCAGCCAGCACAGCTGGGGAACCAAGGAAGACTCTTGGCAGAGATGGTGACATTTTTTATTTTATTTTATTTTTAGGGGGAAGGCAATAAGTGCATATATTTTTTTTAAAAAAATATTTCTTTAACTTGATCCTACTCTCCCTTTTATCTCCGAGGCAACCTCTGTTATGATTTTCTTGTGTCTTTCCAAAGATAGCCTAGGCATACCTGACTTTACAGATACGTTGTACATCTTCAGAAACAACTCATGCAGGTGGTGCATGCCTGTAATCCCAGCAATTTGGGAGACTAAGACAGAAGGTTTCAAGTTTGAAGCCAATCTCAGAAACTTAGTGAGACCCTTGTCTCAAAATTTTAAAAAAAGCCAGTCACAGTTGCACATGCCTATAATCCCAGCAGCTTGGGAAGTTGAGGCAAGAGGATCTTGAGTTCAAAACCAGCCTCAGCAATTTAGCGAGGCCCTAAACAACTCAACAAACCCTGTCTCTAGATAAAATATTCAAAAAGGGCTTGGGGCGGGGCTGGGGTTGTGGCTCAGTGGTGGAACACTTGCCTCACATGCACAAAGCCAATAGCACACACACATAGAGTTGAAATGGATACTCATAAATCCTTCAATCAGATCTGCCAGTTCTTAACATTTTCCCACATTTTCTTTCTCTCTCTTACCTATGTAGATACATATGTAAATGCAGTTTTTTGCTTATTTGAGTACTAATTGCGGGTATCATGTCTTTCACTCCTAAGAAACTGTGTATCTTTTACATAATTACACTTAGGAAAATTGACATTAATTCCATATTATCTTACTATTCCTATTTTCCCAATTGTACTTTTTTTTTTTTTTTTCGGTATTGGGGATTGAACCCAGGACACTTAACCACTGTGACACATTCCCAACCCTTTTTACTTTTTGAGACAGGGTCTCTCTTAACTTGCTTAGGGCCTCACTAAGTTGCTGAGGCTGGCTTTGAACCTGCAATCCTCCGCCTCAGCCTCCCAAGCGACTGGGATTACAGGCATGTGTGACTGTGCCCAGCTCAAATGATTATTCTATTTTTTTTTCTCCCTCATCCAGAATCCAATTCAGGATCATTCATTAAATCTTGTTATCATCTTTGTTCAGGGTCCAGTTTAACTGAAACATTATCCAACCTTTTCATTGCTGTTTTTTGATTTGGGGGTGTTCTTGATTTTGTTTTGTGTTTTATACCATTGGTCTTGAGAGTTTGAACTGGTTTTGGATTTGTTGAATTGCTTTCCTCATTGGAATCAGGTTGAACAGCACTGGCAGGAATACCACAGAGGCTGAGGCTGTGTCCTCCTCAGTGCATCACAGCAGGACATACTTGATGTCTGCTTGTCTCCTTGTTGGTGGTGCTCAACTTCATGTGATCCCTTGGTTGAGGTGTCTGTGAGCTCTCCCTACTGTTAAGATGCTCTTTACCCTTTCTGGTTAATCTGGGGGATGGTGTTTAGAAGCTTTAGTGACACTTGGGCTGGTGTTTTTCCATTTTATTTACTATATCATGGGAAATGTTCCTAATCCTCACCTAGAAGAGATAAGCTCTGACTCCACCGTGCCTAGAATGATGCTGTTCTTTCTTTGGAATTTGATTTGTTTACCTAGCCCCCCACTAATGGACATAAAGTCTTTCTTCCCATCTCTTGCTACTAGGAACAGTAGTCCTGCTACATTTTGGGGGGCATGTGTGCAACAGAAGCATTCCCCTGCTGTACCCCTACGGGGTGTTGAATGGATGTTCTCTGGGTGAAGAGAGAGGGAGCAGGAAGGAATGGCAAGGCAGGGAGGTAGGCAAAGTGTAGGTGTCTGGGGAAATAGCCAGTGGTACTGGCCAAGGTACTGGGAGCCAGCAAGTCCCAGGAAGGTCAAGTGACTCCCCAGGTCACACAGCAGTTGGTGGCAGAGGCAGGTCCAGGACTCAGAGCACCTAACTCCCTGGACAGTGTTCTGCAGATAATCTTGTGAAGGACCCTTCTTTGTCCTTGACCCAGGCTGGATTGTGGAGGCCTAAGATTGCATTCATCTCTCTCAGCCACTGTCTCTCATGACTCAGGCATAGAAGGGAAGGGGTTCACAGCCCGGGCACTGTAGAGACTGCTGAGCCATGCTGGGCTCATGATCTCACCGGGGAAGAGCCTCCCAGGAGGGCCAGCAACTTGGAGCTACAGGTTCTCACTGAGAATTATAGATGAGGAAATGGGACCCAGAGGCACAGCTAGTAAAGTAAAGGTGATGGGTTTAGTTCCTCTCTGCCTCTTCTAGAGCTTCTGGCTTTCAAAGCCCTACCCCTCAAGGCAGCCTACTCTGACTGCTCCTGGGCTTGCCCCTTTCTCTGTGCACCAGTGTCTGTGACGCTTATGGCTGCTTCTCTCCCCCACACTGCTATGCCCTGACCCAAGCTCATGTGGTCCCAGACCAATAGCAGCTCTTGGGGGCATAGTGTGAACACATAAGACGGGGCCTTCGGGCCCAGGGAGGACTACAGAGCAGATCAGGAGGAATCTGGAGCAGGACTCTAGAAGCTCACTCAAGGTGTAAGCTCTGGCAAGGCCACATGCCTCTCTGGGCCTCACTTGGAGTCCTCAGCTGTAAAACAGAGATAATACCTCTCTTTCAGAGTTGTTAGGATTGGATGAACGATGACGTGCCAAGGACAGAGCCTGGCACTGAATAAGTACTCAGAAAACAGGACCTGTTATTATTTTTATTATTATCATTGAGGCAGCAGGGAGGTGGTAGCAGCAGCTGCAGGCTGGGAAGGAGTGTTTGCAAACTGACAGCTGGAAGGGTGACTAACAGGGCAGCAGCCTCCGCGCCCTCCTGCAGTGGCAGCCGGGGGTGGGGGGGGGGGGTTGAGTTTGGGGAAGCTGGGGGAGGTGCAGGGATGTGGAGAACTGGCAGGGCCTTCTGACTAAAAGGACCTGAAGGTTGGGGACTACGCTAACCACAGTGGAACCCCAACTCAAGCTTGGAATGTCATCCCTAACTAGCTTTGTGACCTCAAGCAAGTTGTTCACTCTCTTGAGCCTGTTTCCTAGTCTATAAAATGAGAGTAAGGAGAGCTCACAGCTCCCCATAGCATGCAACCTGTGGGGCCCAAGTGCAGGTTCCTGTGTACTCACAGTGGCTCAGTCATGTGAAGTGGCTGTGGAAATCCAAGCTCATCCTCCGTGGGCCTCAGTGTTCCTGACGAGACAGCAGAGGTTGATGGGCTGGCCTCTGGGTGTGGGAAGGGCTGTGTATTCTGCAGAGATAGGGAGGGGGCGTGCCAGTCAAGTTCAGGGTCTCATTGCACTCCCTCCACAACCTGCTTGCACAGGAGCCCCCCTTCAGGAAGAGGGATGTGAAGCTCAGAAAGGTTGAGTCATTCACCCTGAGCCACATGGCAGAGCAAGGTATGAAGCCTAGATCTGCCTGGCTGTGTGTAGAGCCAGGGGTGTGGCCTGGAAGTGGTTGTTTTCTCTGGTTCCTTTCTCCTCAGCTTCAAGGATCCAAAGCTGCCTCGGTCATATTGCCCTTAGAATCCATCCCTTGTTCTATACATTGGCATTGGAAGCCCCACTGCAACCTGCAGGGTTTATGCCAGGCCCGAACCTTCTGTGCAGCAGAGACAGAGCTGGGCTCTGGAAGCTTGGGGTCATGGAGTCCAGGTGAAACCTGCCCTGCCTTCCCTCTCTATTGACTTCCACCCTGGCCAGTTTCTCAGGCTGTGCCTGTCTTCTACCTACCCCAATGCCTTTGTTCTGACTGCCACACCAGCCTTCTCTCTCAGGTGCCTTCTCTGACCTTCCCTCTGTCTTTGTAAACCGTCTAGTCTTCAGGGCTCAGCTCAGTACTCCCCAAAACACACCTCTGCACTGAAATGTTTTCTCCCACCATCTGGAGGCAGGTGATCATGTTTGTTACCATTAGCCCAGCTGCCAAACCCCTCCATCCCATCAAATTAAGCATGATGACAAGGTTCATGGAGAAGTCTCTTTCCCAATAAAGTGTGGCCACAGACCTCTGGCCTCTGGGCTGGGTGCTGGTGGTGGAGGGAGTCAGGCAAAGGTGTGCAGACAAGGTTGGCTTGCTCTTGGGATGCGGGGTTGGTTGGGTTAGTTCTTTGGGTGGTTCAGCTTCATGGAAATAAACACACACCAAGAAGCTCACCAGTCATAAGGGTGCAGTTCAGTGAATTGGCAGAGTGAACCCACTCCATGACTGGGTTCAGATTGTTCATATAACCATCGCCCAGAGGTTCCCTCTTGCCCCTTCCAGTCTCCCTCAAAGGGTGGTCATCCTAACAGCATGGATTGGCTTGGCCAGCTTTTGAGCTTCATACAAACGGAGTGACATAGTATGTGCTTTTTTGTGGCTGGCTTCTTGGTTAGTGTTATGTTTAGGAATTCATCAGGGCTGTTTTGTAGTTGAAGTGTATGGTGCTTGTCCCTGTACAATGTCCCTTCTTGTAACCATTTCACTCTCTGGGCACCTGAGCAGGTCCTAGTTTGAGGTTTATTACAAAGTGCTCATCTGAGTGAGCCTGTGCCTGTCCCGGGGGGACATGTGCCCTGTTTTCTCTTAAGTATGTACCTAGAAGTGGGCTCTGTCTACCAGGGCAAGCTTTTGTAGAGGAACCTGCTAGGCCCACAGAGCACAAGGGACTTTCCCATGTGAGACAGCATCTTCTGAGTTTCACACAGCTGTCCAATGCCCCCTTTCTCTCCAGGCCAGCTGTTTCCCAAGCCTGGGGATGTTGGGCAGGTGGCTCTAAGTGCTGATGACCCTCTGAGCCTCCTTTGCCCTCCTTGGTCATTTCTGTTGGACCTGCAAGGCCCCCTGTGTACTTAGGGTTGATGGCTGCCTCTGACCCTCAGAGATTTCATGCTCCTGCCTGAGTCTGGAGAGAATGGCCCTGCCCCCACATTCTTGCTCTTGGTACCCTTGGCACCTGATTACTCCTGTGGTGAAGGAGTCAATCCCAGTTATGGGTGGGGGCTACCTCTTCTTAGCCCTTCTCAATCTTCATCCTTCTCCCCCCAGCTCTAATGGTACCAAGTGACAGGTCAGCCTTCCTGTGACACGGAGACGCCAGATCTCCTGAGAAGATGTCGGCAATACAGGTACCACAGAGGTGCAGATCTTGGGCATTTCTGCATCCCTACCACCCCCAGGGGTGTTCAGCAAGAGAGCAAGGGGAGCTTAGATCTGCCTACCTTCCTTTTTCCTACCTTCTGTCCCAACCCAGGCTTTCAATAAAGTAAAATTCCAGCACCCACTGTCAGACACAGGACTTCAAGATAGGAGCACAGGTCTGGGGTGGTAAGGAAGGAGTTCTCAGGAAAGGGACCCTCACCCAGACTCATGGAGGTCCACCGAGAGTCTGTGAAGGAAGGTGGGTGGAGAGGAGTCCCACGATGCCCTTGTCCACCTGTCACCTGCCCTGTAGGCCGCCTGGCCATCCGGTACAGAATGTATTGCCAAGTACAACTTCCATGGCACTGCTGAGCAGGACCTTCCCTTCTGCAAAGGAGACGTGCTCACCATTGTGGCCGTCACCAAGGTACTCAGGGACCTCATATGACCACCCCCACCCTCCCACCTCTGGGACTTCCTTCTGGGTTTGGTTTTGCGGGGGAGGATGGACCTGAGGATGTGTCTGGGCTGCCCTCTCACCAGGACCCCAACTGGTACAAAGCCAAGAACAAGGTGGGCCGTGAAGGCATCATCCCAGCCAACTATGTCCAGAAGCGGGAGGGCGTGAAGGCGGGCACCAAACTCAGCCTCATGCCGTGAGTACTACCAGATGGGGACAGGATAAAAGAGGAAATGAGCATGGTCCTTCCAGAAGAGCATCAGAGGAAAGCCTGGGGCTAGAGTAAGGGACTTGTATGTAAGTCCAAGAGGAGGGGCAGGACATTAGGCCACACCTCACAGAGGTAGGATTAGGAGGGGTTTGACAAGGACAGAAGTAAAAAGGGACAGGAGTCAGGCCAGGGTCTTAGTAGCCTGGCTGAGCAAGTAGGAACTCCAGGAACAGAGGAAACACCTTTAGAAAGCAGAGCATCGGGCACCAGGGTGGTCAGTACCCTTGGGCCACTGTGACCCCTGGCCACACCACTCCCCAGCTGGTTCCATGGCAAGATCACACGGGAGCAGGCTGAGCGGCTTCTATACCCACCGGAGACAGGCCTGTTCCTGGTACGAGAAAGTACCAACTACCCTGGGGACTACACGCTGTGCGTGAGCTGTGATGGCAAGGTGGAGCACTACCGCATCATGTACCATGCCAGCAAACTCAGCATTGACGAAGAAGTATACTTCGAGAACCTCATGCAGCTGGTGGAGGTGAGGGTGAGAGGGTAGCTGCAGCCAGCCTCACCACCCCTGCGTACACCCCTGAACCCATCTGCGCATACTAACACACAACCCGAGATTCTAGCTCTAGTCCTACCTCTTCTGGTAGGCTGGTGCAGACATGCTGGCAACCTGTGAGCCCTTGTCTTCCTCACGCTTCCATGGAGCACCTGCTGCATGCCAGGACTGACCCCTGACCCCACAATGCTCCCACAAGGAAGGTGGCGTTATCCCCATTCTGTAGACTAGGGCATAAAGGTTCGGAGCAATTAAGGGCCCCCAGCTATACATTGGAGGTTCTAGGACTAGAATCTGAGTGTCTCTCATCTTAGAAATACCTTTCCTCCACTTGTATAACCAACCACGTGCCCAGAGGTGTGTGTATAAACACAAGCTATACACCTTGATGGTCAGGTGCCTCTAGGCTCTTGCACCTGCATGGACATGCTCACAGGTCCCTGCAGCTTCCAAGGCCAGCTCTGACAGATCTGGCTCAGCCACCCCTGGCGTCCAGTAGCTGCAGGTGGCCTCCCAGATGCCTCCAGACTCAGTCTCCTCTCCTCCCTGCTGTCTTGGCAAGGGAGGGTAGGGTCCTGAGCACACTTGGCTAGAGGTTGGCACCAGGACCAAACCAGTTTGCCCTCTGCTTCGGCATTCTGGTGAGCCTGAGTGATAGTAACAGCCAGCTGTCTGTTCAGCAGCTAGGTATAGGGTGGCTTGGGAATGGGCAGGCATTCCTGCCCTGCCAGAAATGGGGAGCCCTCCCTATGCAAAACAACTTCAGGCTGGGTGGGATCAGCCTCTGCTGCCCTCTGGTGATCGGGCCTGAGCAGTGCATATGCGCTGATAGGATGTGGAACACAGTAGAGGCTGGCTCTAAGCACCTGCCCTCCTCTCCCCAGCACTACACCACTGATGCAGATGGACTCTGCACGCGCCTCATCAAACCAAAGGTCATGGAGGGCACAGTGGCAGCCCAGGATGAATTTTACCGCAGTGAGTGTGCCTACCCGCATACCTCCTACTCACCCGCCTCCCCACCCCCAGGCCTCTGGCTCTGCCCCCATCCTGGAGACCTAGAGACCACTAGTCTGGAGACAGTCCAGTCTGTCCCATTGGTGGCCATGTCCAGCATCCACACCCTCACTGACCCCTCCCACAGGTGGCTGGGCACTGAACATGAAGGAGCTGAAGCTGCTACAGACCATTGGGAAGGGAGAGTTTGGAGGTGAGCTGGAGGGGCCAGGAGCCCTGGGAAGGGGAGGAAGCAGGGAGCTCTGGGGAGTCCAGGCACAGCCCTCAATTCTTCTCCCTCCAGATGTAATGCTGGGTGATTACCGGGGGAACAAAGTTGCTGTCAAGTGCATTAAGAATGATGCCACCGCCCAGGCCTTCCTGGCTGAAGCCTCAGTCATGACGTGAGTGGGGGGTGTGGGGGCTGTCCAATAGCAAGGGCAGGGGAGGCTGGGCGGCCAGGCTCTAACCACCCTGTCCTGCCCCAGGCAACTTCGGCACAGCAACCTTGTGCAGCTTCTCGGTGTAATCCTGGAGGAGAAGGGCGGGCTTTACATTGTCACTGAGTACATGGCCAAGGTGAGCACCTGCCCCAAGACACCCCCCACCCCCCGCACCGTCTGCCCTCTTGACTCCCCCTGCACCCACCCCAACTGAGCTTTGAAGTCACCAGGGCCTGATTTTATCCTGGCTCATTTACTGACTGACTGAACAATTCAAACTACCTCTCCAAGCCAGTTTCCTCATCTGTGAAATGAAGATAATAATAAAGCCTACCTCAGAGATTCTGTGAGGGTTGAGAGATAAGGCTGATACGGTGTCCAGCAGCAGGGTCCCACTCCTTCCCCCCTCAAGCCCACTGTTAAGAGGACTGCCGTGCAGATCTGACCTGTGGGGCTGATCTCTGTCTTGTCCCCAGGGGAGCCTGGTGGACTACCTGAGGTCTCGGGGTCGATCAGTGCTGGGCGGAGACTGTCTCCTGAAGTTCTCACTGTGAGTGAAGCAGTCCTTGGGGTTGGGGTGAGGGTTCTAGGAAGATCCCCCAACCTGCTATGGGAGCCCTGATCTGAGTGGCCATGTGACTGGCCTACCCCCAGAGATGTCTGTGAGGCCATGGAATACCTAGAGGGCAACAACTTCGTGCACCGGGACCTGGCTGCCAGAAATGTGCTGGTGTCTGAGGACAATGTGGCCAAGGTCAGCGACTTTGGCCTCACCAAGGAGGCCTCCAGCACCCAGGACACAGGCAAACTGCCCGTCAAGTGGACAGCCCCTGAGGCTCTGAGAGAGAAGGTGAGACCAGCCTTCCCCTGGGTCCTAAGCTGTGGTGGGCTAGGGTCCTGTGTCACCTACCATCCCTAGATTCTCAGGATCTGACACTGCTTCTCCCATCCACATATCAGAAATTCTCCACCAAGTCTGACGTGTGGAGCTTTGGAATCCTTCTCTGGGAAATCTACTCCTTTGGGCGAGTGCCTTACCCCAGAATTGTGAGTCTGGGCACTGGGGCCTGTGCATGGATGGGACTGATTGGATGGCAGGGGTGTGCCATTCCACTGGGTCTAAAGCTTCAGGCCTGCCCTGGGGAGTTTCTAGGCCACATCCTAGCCTGGGTCTGAGGCAGAGCTGAAGGGGGAGTCCCTGAAGAGGGATGCCAGATAGGGGTCCTCTCTAGGCTCAGGTGCTACACTAATGCATATCACCCATCTTCTCACAGCCCCTGAAGGACGTCGTCCCTCGGGTGGAGAAGGGCTATAAGATGGACGCCCCTGATGGCTGCCCGCCCGCAGTCTATGAGGTCATGAAGAACTGCTGGCATCTGGATGCTGCCACTAGGCCCTCCTTCCTCCAGCTTCGAGAGCAGCTTGAGCACATCAAAGCCCATGAGCTGCACCTGTGACCTCTGCTGCCACCCAGGTCACGGGCCTGCGGGGACTGAACCTGGAAGATCACAGACCTGGTGCCCCTGCTGCTCGCTGGGCCTGAACCTGAACTGAGCCCCAGTGGGCTGGCAGGCTTCTTTCCTCTGCCCAGCCTGTCCCCTCTGGCCCTCCAGGGACCCCACCTAGACCTGGCACCTTCTCATGGACCCACCTGTGGGGCTTGGGGTGCCCACTGCAGGGGCCAGGAAGGGAGATGGCTGAGGAATGGAGGCAGTGCCCCCATCACAGCCATCCTTCCCCTGGCCTCCCATCGCTCGCCTTCTTAGAGTTTTATTCCTTTACTTTTTTGAGATTTTTTCCGTGTGTTTATTTTTTATTATTTTTCAAGATAAGGAGAAAGAAAGTACCCAGCAAATGGGCATTTTACAAGAAGTACGAATCTTATTTTTCCTGTCCTGCCCCCCAGGGTGGGGGGGAATTGGCCCCTTTCTAGGGACCCATGCCCCAGCCTCGTTCCCCATTCCGTGTTCCGTGTCCCATGTCGCCTCGGTCGCCCGTGTTTGCGCTTGACCATGTTGCACTGTTTGCATGCGCCCGAGGCAGACGTCTGTCAGGGGCTTGGATTTCATGTGCCGCTGCCGCTCGCCCACCTGCCTTGTGAGATGGAATCGTAATAAACCACTCCATGAGGACACCGCCACCCAGCCTCGGCGCTTCCTCCACCGAGCCTGCCTGTCCTGCCGGGTCGTCCCCCCCATGCCATTTTGTCCATCCCTCTGTCTCTGTGAGTGGGGCTGGGGGGAAGCATGGCTGGGAGATGTAGCCTCCGCTTTGTGTCAGCTGCACGAGCGACTGTCCTGTGTCTGCCCCTGGGGAAGTGCTCACTGCCCGCCCCTCCCCACCCAGCTGCCACCTGGCTGTGGGGCTGGGGTTGGGGGAGCTGTCCACAGGATGCTGCCTGAAGGTCCTGGGTTGCCTCTCTTGCTGTGTCCAAGCCTTTAGCATAAGGAGGGCTGGAACTGAGGATGGGGGAAGGGGCTAGGCCTGACCAGATGGGGAGGGGGTCCCCGTGGCAGATGCACAGCTCATGTCTGAAGATACTAACCCTGGTGGATATTGGGGAGGAGGAGGCTCTGGCCTTTGGTAGTTCTCACATTTCACCTACCATGTAACAGCTTTGCCCTGACCCCACCCTTACCTGCACCAAGCCCTGTGCCTTACTGGACCTTGCAGGGGATGGAGATTTAGCCCTGTGTTCAGGGACCTTAACTCCTCACTCCTTGCAGAGCACACAGATAGGGAGTGAAGACCAGCCATGGGCTTCTCTTCCTGCACTCAAGTTGTCCAGCACAGCCTAAGATGAAGAAGGTTTGATTCAATCCCTGAGGCAGGTGGTGGGTTTTAGTATAAAGGTGAAAAAGAGGGAGATCCCAGCACTCCTGACCCTCCTCTCACAGCAGCAAGACTGAAAAGCAGGGTGTTCGGAGGTGATCCTGGTACTCGCTTCTCAGCCTTGCTGCCACTCCTTCCACTGAGCCCACTCCTCACCAGTGCAGCAGCTTCATCACCTCCACCTTCTACACATGCTGCCAGACTAATTTTTCCAAAAGTGGACCATTATTTATTGATTCATTCAACACCAAATATTTGCATACTGGCTGTGTGCTAAGCCTGGCATTCATCAGTGAACAAAAGCAAACCCTGTGGAGTTCATGTTTGGGATGACAAATAATCACGTGGTAACAAACATCAGTGCCACGAAAGAAACGCCTAACATGGGAATCTTCTATGTAGATCAAGGAGTGCTTCCTGGAAGAAGCATTTAAGATCAGAAGGATGAGCAAGAGCACAGGTGATGGTGAGCAACATGCCAGGGAGAGATGTTGAGACTAGAGGGTAGCTTGTTTGGAATCACCAAGAAGACGGGTGCAGATTCTGTATAGACAGCCTGGGGCTGGGAGATGGAGTTGGAGAAGTGAACCTGTAGCTATAACGTGGCTTTTACCAAATCAAGAGCCATGAGAAGCCAGTGACAGGCTTTGAGCAGGACAGGAGAGTGATATGTCAGATTGTAGTTTTAAAACGATCCTCCTTGGATGGGTGCGATGGCCTATTTCTCAGCAATTTGGGATGTTGAGGCAGGAGGATCACAAGTTAGAGGCCAGCTTGGGCAACTGTCTCAGTAATACAAAGAGAATGGTGGGAGGTAGATGGACTCCAGAGAGATACAAGGGATAGATTTGATCAAAGTTGGTAATGGTTTTAGTAGAAAGGTGAAAAAGAGGGAGGTGCCATAAATGCCTGAGTATACCCTGATGACTGGATGCAGGGAGGATATGTGCAGTGCACCCGCTGAGCGAGGGAACCAGGAGACTCATGCTTAGGAGGGAGCATCAAGAGTTATGTTAAGGGTATATTGAGTTTAAGTGCCTTTGAAATTGCCAAGAAGCCAGGTGTGATGGCCCACACCTGTAATCCCAGTGACTTGGGAGGCTGAGGCAGGAAGATGGCAAGTTGCAGGCCAGCCCCAGTGACTTAGCAAGACTTGTCTCAAAATATAAAAGGGCTGAGGCTGTAACTCAATGGTTCAACCCTCAGTACCAAAAAAAGAAAAAATAAGCTGTTAAGGTGTTGAGTAAGTTGTTAGAACCCAGACACTACAGAAAGAAATTCTGAATTATTGGCTGCATGCACAAAGCCCTGTGTTCAATCACCACCACACACACACACACACACACACACACACACACACACAAAACAATGAGTTGTTGATGGATTGAACCTGAAAACCTCAAGCCATGGGCAAGTATGAGGTCACTGTGGGAGGACACAGAAGAGGAAAAGATTCAAGATCAATCCTTGAAGACTCTTATCATTGAAAGATCAAAATGAGCTGGGTGTGGTGGCGCACACCTGTAATCCCTGCACTTTGGGAGGCTGAGACAGGAGAATCGTGAGTTCAAAGCCAGCCTCAGCAACAGCGAGGCACTAAGCAACTCAGTGAGACCCTGTCTCTACATAAAACACAAAATGGGGCTGGGGATGTGGCTCAGTGGTCACGTGCCCCTGAGTTCAATCTCCAGTACCAGGAGAAAAAAAAAGATCAAAATGAAGAAATTGACCACATGGGTGTGGAGGGAGCAGCCCTTCTTCCTAAAGAGAAGACATCTTTAGGAGCTCGTGGACAAATCGGGGAAGCCTCCTATTTAGGAGGAGGCAAGAAAGGGCTGCAACATAGGCCAAGGGAGAGACCAGGTGTGGCCACCAGGGTCCCTGCTTCCCAAGAGACATGGAAATGGAGGCTGAGTTGCCTGCTGGTTTTTTTGTTTTTTTTTTTTT
>CM053401.1:105894081-105912595 GCA_028644305.1 Xerus rutilus
TGGCTCAAGCCTGTAATCCCAGCACTTAGGGAGGCTGAGACAGGAGAATCGCGAGTTCAAAGCCAGCCTCAGCAATGGCGAGGCGCTAAGCAACTCAGTGAGACCCTGTCTCTACATAAAACACAAAATAGGGCTGGGGATGTGGCTCAGTGGTCAAGTACCTCTGAGTTCAATCCCCAGTACCAAAAAAAAAAAAAAAAGAACACAGTGAGCTGGGCATGGTGGCACATGCCTGTAATCCCAGCACTTTGGAGTGCTGAGACAGGAGAATCGCCAGTTCAAAGCCAGCCTCAGCAACAGTGAGGCACTAAGCAACGCAGTGAGACTCTGTCTCTACATAAAACACAAAATAGGGCTGGGGATATGGCTCAGTGGCCGAGTGCCCCTGAGTTCAATCCCCAGTACAAAAAACAAATAAACAAAAACCCAGCAAAATGCTAGAAGCTGAGGGCTAGATAAACTGGGCCAGGGAGCATAGAGAGAGTGAAAAAGGAAAGGAGCCCTGAGGAGTCCAAATTAGGGGGCTAGGACAAAGCAGCTAAGGGAGCAGCTGGGCAGGGGAGAAGAAGGCGAGCAAGGCAGGGGCATCAGCACAGGGAAGGGAGGCCTCAACATATAGGGTCATTGGGGTGGGGAACAGGGGCAGCCTGCATGTTGCAGATGTTGGGTTGAGAAGACCCCACTAGGTCCAGAGAACAGGGCCCATCACTCAGGCCTTGCTAGAGCAATTCTCATGGAGCACAGGGCAGGAGCTGGAAGGATGGAATGAGGACCAGGAAGAAAGGACAGATTGGGATCCTCGTTTCCAAAGCTTGGCTGTGAAGGCCAGGAGAAGAGCAGGAGAAGAGCAAGAGAAGGTGTTGATGGCTTAGTGTTGAGAAAGGACTTCTTTTAGCACATCCTAAAATTGTCCATTTACAACCATGACTTCAGTCAATTCCTAGAGCTTTGGGAACTGAGTCCTACTGGGCACTTACAAAGCACAGCAAAACTTCAGCTATTCAGGGCTGCAAATGCAGCTCAGTTTTAGAGTTCATGTCTATCATGAAGGTAGCCCTGGGTTCCATCCCCAGTATTGAAGAAAAAAACTATATGGTTCTTAGCTACTCTGGAGGCTAAGCAGGAGAGTCAAGTTCAAAGCCAGCCTAGCCACTTAGACACTGCCTCAAAGCAAAATGGGCTGGGGATATGGCTTGGTGGTAGATAGGCAGTGCCTGGTATGCCCAAGGTCCAGGGTTCAATCCCCAGTACCACAAAAGGAAAAAAAGAAACAAAGAAACTTCAGCTATCAAGAATTCTTGACTAATGAATCACTCTGGAAAATCAACCTTTATTTGAACAAAAATACTCAAGAGGCTGTGGTTGTGGCTCAGTGGTAGAGCACTTACCTAGCATGTATGAGGCACTGGGTCCCATTCTCAGCATCGCATATAAATAAATAAAATAAAGGTCCATTGACAACTAAAAAAATAAATAAGAGCTGAGGTTGTGGCTCAGTGGTAGAGTGCTTGCCTCACATGTGTGAGGCACTGGGTTTGATTCTTAGCATCACATATAAATAAATGAATAAAATAAAGGTCCATCAACAACTAAAATAATATTTTAAAAATACTCAAAATATAGGGCTGGGGCTGTGGCTCAGTGGCAGAGTGCTTGCCTCACATGCGTGAGGCACTGGATTCGATCCTCAGCACCACATAAAAATAAATAAAGACATTGCGTCCATCTACTACCAAAAAAATATTTTAAAAAAATTATTAAAAAATTAAAAAAATTTAAAAAAATACTCAAAATATAGAGTTTACTTACCTTCTAGAAAATTTATTTTTTAATCACAGAAAAAGTCAAACAAAAAAGTAGGCTGGAGGGGCTGGGATTATGGCGCAGTGGTAGTGCGCTCGCCTAGCACGCATAAGGCACTGGGTTCGATCCTCAGCACCACATAAAAATAAAATAAAGATATTCTGTCACCAACAACTAAAAAATAAACATTTAAAAAAAAAAAAGTAGGCTGGAGTTGTAGCTCAGTGGTAAAGTGTGCACTCAGCATTTATGAGGGCCTGGGTTTCATCACTAGCACCACAAAAAATAAATAGAACAGTAAAATAAACCCCAAATTCCTATCATTTAGCTTCAATAGTTATCAACTCAAGGTCAATTCTGTGTTGTCTACATTCCACCTTCTCTTCTCATACTCTGCAATATCTTGGAGCAAATCCCAGACATTATATGAATCCATTCATAAATCTTTAGTATGTTTCTCCAAAAGAAAAACACCTTTTTTTTTTTTGGTACTGGGGATTGGACTCAGGGGTACTCACCACTGAGCCACATCCCCAGCCCTATTTTGTGTTTTATGTAGAGATGAGGTCTCACTGAGTTGCTTAGCACCTTGCCATTGCTGAGGCTGGCTTTGAACTTGTGATTCTCCTGTCTCAGCCTCCCAAAGTGCTGGGATTACAGGCGTGCACCGCCACGCCTGGCTTTGTTTTGTTGTTGTTGTACTGGAGACTGAACCCAGGGCCTCATGCATGCTAAGCGAGTGCTCTACCATTGAGCTAAGCTCCAGCCCTTTTCATTTTTCTTTTTATATTGAGACAGAGTCTAAGTTGCCCAGGCTGACTCTCTAGCCTTCTCTTGCCTCAGCCTCCCAAGAAGCTGGAATTGTAGGTGTGTACCACAGGTCCTGGCTGAGACAAAAGATATTTAAAAAGCACAAGCCCAGCCCACTACAGTGGTGCATGCCTGTAATCTCAGCAACTCAGGAGACTGGGGCAGGAGGATCACAAGTTCAAAGCCAGCAACGTAGTGAGGCCCTGTCTCAAAATTAAAAGGGCTGGAGATATGGCTCAGTAGTTAAGCACCCCTTGGTTCAATTCCTCCAAAATTTAATGATAATTGTGTAACATAATCAAATGTCCTTTTTCAAAATTTCCCCAATTATCTTATTTTTTCCCAGTGGGTGGATTAAAATTAGGCTTCCAGCAAGGTCTATCTACACATTGCATTTATTTGCTCAGTCTCTGAAGACTCCTTTTCTTTGTCCATGTGATTGCCGAGGACACCAGGGTGCTGGGCAGGGTAAGCTTTCATGAATGCAGGAGAGGGCTGAGCAGTGCAGGAGAGGAGGGCAGGGGAGGCTGAGGAGGAGTGTGGGGAGGTGGATGGATGGATGGCCACAGAGTCAAGACATCCATGTGCGATTAAAGAGGCAGGATGCAGAAGACGGTCCCCCCAACAGAGTAGCGAAGCCAGGGCTGCTGAAAGGTGGGGCTTGTCCTGCATCCCTGAGCAACCCCTTCCACCAGCTGCTGGGGCTGAAGGAAGGTGAAAATGTGAGGAGAGGGGAGAGGAGAGCTCAGGTGGTGAGGGGTCACCTACCCTTTCCACAGGCTGGAGGTGAGTGAGGGCTGGGACCTGAGATCAGGCCTGCAAGGAACAGGATGTCTCTGTTGGGGAGGGAGGAAGAAGACAGTGCCAAAACCCAGCTCCACCCTACCTGGCCTTGGCCCAGGAGCCCCTCCCTGGCTTCCCAGCTATCATCTACCCTGGCGCCTAGACACTGGCTCCCTCACGATGCTGAAGGTCCCTGGTCCAAATCGTTTGCTCTGCTTTCTATTCCTGCTCCTGGCCCCTCACAGCACTGAGGGGGGCTATTCTCCTTGGCGCAAGTTTGAGTACAAGCTCAGCTTCAAAGGCCCAAGGCTGGCATTGCCTGGGGTTGGAATACCCTTCTGGAGCCATCATGGAGGTGAGGGGAAGAGGTGGGGAGCAGCCACACCTGGGATCCCTCATAGTGCTGGAGGGCTGGGACTAGGTGGGGAGCGAGTTTGCCAAGGTCTCTGTCCAGGGCGGGGCCAGGCTGGGGTAGACAGTGCTGGGGGCCCCAGGACCCCTCCCAGGCTGGTTTTCTGCTCTACCTACCATAATTCCATCCCTACCTACCAGCTTCAGTTTCTCCTCTCTGCCTTCTCTACCCTAGGACTACTCTCTTCTCTGTCTCTCCTTGGACCTTCATCTTCCTTTTCCTCTTGAAACTGTAAACACACGTGAACGCACACGCAAAGACCCAGACACACAGAAAGGAAGCACTAACCCAAGCTTATTCTGTCCGAGAATCATCCGGTTGGGTCATGGCTGTCCACAAGAACTGCGGGGCTACCTGAAGGGAGGCATCCGCATGTCCAGCTGTTTTGCCAGAGCAGGCACCAGCCTTCCTTGTACGTGTGTTGGGGGTGGAAGCAAACCTGAGAGCACCTTACCCCACAGGTCTATGTAGTGCCTTCTAAACCCAGAACTGTTACAAAAAGTCTGTCTCCTACCTGATTTTGTTCTCAAAAAGGTTTGTGATGGGTTGGGGTTGTAGCTCAGTGGCTGAGCACTTGCCTAACATGCATGGGGCACGGGGTTCAATCCTTAGCACCACATAAAAAAAGATAAGATAAAGGTATTGTGTCCATCCACAACTAAAAATTTTTTTGAAAAGGTTTGTGATGACTAAGAACTATACAATATAAAGGAGCTTAATGTAGGAATAAGTAAGAAAGACAGTGAGAACGGGGTAGGAAATAAGTCCAGGAATGTGGCTTGTTTCCAAAACATATGCTATGAGATCTGTGTAGCCATAGATTTAGTTCAGAGCTTCCTGGCAGGCAAAGCAAAGAGAACAAGCAGATGGGCTGTATATTTCTATGAGATGTGAGTTCTGGAAAATGGTACAATTGCTGACTGAGGCCCTTAAAGACGATAAAACCTGCTAGTAGGATCTTTCTTCCAGTCCTCCTCACAGAGGCATAGGAGATAAACAAACGAGTGGGCTCTTTCAGCACCAAGCCAGGCCCCACCTCAGGGTCAGGATGGCAGGGCAGGTATAACACTCGCTGCTCTGGGCCTTGCCAGGTCTGGGGTGTCACAGATTACATGGGGTAGCAGAGGCACATTTTCTGAGATCACCCAGTAGTGTGCTTGTGGCTTCTTCATTCATTCACCTTTTGTGGAACGCCCACTCCCATGCTCCTCTGTGTCCAGCGCAGTGAGGCTCAAGGAGCCCATGGTCTAGGGCAAGGTCCACAGACACTCCACAGAAGGCTGAGCACATAAGTGTGGCAGGTAGCAGACAACCCTTGTCTCCTGCAGGTCGCTTCAAGGTGGCAGCAGCTTCCAGGGGCCTTGGGACTTGCAGCCTTGCAGCATCTGAGCCTCCCTGCCCCCATTCTTGGCCTTTGCAGAGCAAACAGGCTGGATTAGCAGCCTTTGGAAAGTCCTGGCAGGGTCTGGGCCCTGGGCCAGGTTCCAGGCTGGCAGGCCAGAGGGCTGGGGAGCCAGTTGGGGTGGGGCCTCTGACTTCTCTTCCCCTGGTTCTTACCACACCTGCCTCAGTTTCTCTCCCTTTTTTGCTCTCCTGTCATATAGGTCCCCACCAGCACCAGGGATGGTTCTTACACTAGCTCCATCCGGCTCCTTCTCCTCCCTGTCCTGAGGGCCAGCACCCACCTCTGCTCACCCCTCCTGCTTTCAAGCCTTCCTCATCTTGGAAGGAACCAGGTCTTCTCCCGCCCCACCCTCACACCCCGAAGCCTCATTCAGCACACTCGAGTGTCCTCTGAGCTTCCATGGCCTGTAGTCCTGAACCTCCCATGGCTACTCTCTCACAAGGTGCTCTCCTGTGCTCTGCGGTTACAAGCTGTCACTTTGCCCTCATAAGTCCTTAATTTCCTCATCTGACAACATGAATCTCTCTCATGGTGGTAAAATATTGTACTTTGTAGTCAGATGGAACAAAATTCCAATCTACTTAGTTCCTTGACTTTTCTGAGCCTCAGTTTTCTCACCTGTAAAATTGGGTCTCAGAAAAACAACACAGACTTGCATTGAGAACACAGGCAGCTTTCCCACCCTGGACACTGTCCCATCCTGTGCTGAGTTGTGGTTCCCCCTTATTCAGTTGGCTCCTGCATTGGTCCAATGGACCTCTGATTTTTTAAAAAATATACTTTTTAGTTGTATATGGACTCAATACCTTTATTTCTTTTTTTTTTTTTTTTGGTACTGGGTATTGAACTCAGGGGCACTTGACCACTGAGCCACATCCCCAGCCCTATTTTGTGTTTTATGTAGAGACAGGGTCTCACTGAGTTGCTTTGTGCCTCGCGGTTGCTGAGGCTGGCTTTGAACTCGCGATTCTCCTGTCTCAGCCTCCCTAAGTGCTGGGATTACAAGCGTGAGCCACCGCGCCCGGCTCCTTTATTTCTTTTCATGTGGTGCTAGGATCAAACCCAGTGCCTCACACTTGCAAGGCAAGTGTGCTACCACTGAGCTACAACTCCAGCCCCAACGGGCCCCTGATTTAATGGCAGGTCTTGGTGTGACCTCCTTCTCCCAGGGCCTGGCTCCAGCCTATAAGACAGAAAGCTGGGGAATGAGAGAGTGGTGGACCCAGGCCCTTGGGCTTCCCTGCTCCACAGACACCATCCTGGGCATGGAGGAAGTACGGCTAGTGCCATCCATTCAGAACCAGAGTGGCGCAGTATGGGGCAAGACTCCTGTCCTCTTCTCTGCCTGGGAGGTGGAGATGCAGATGAGGGTGACCGGGCCAGGGCACCGGGGGGCCCAGGGCATGGTGAGTAGCCACCACCCAGGCCTAACAGAGATGTGAGTCAGGAGGAGGGTGATGACCCCTGGGGTTCCAGTGTCCTTCAGAGAACCTGAGCTGAGGCTCTGGGGACCTGCAGGCTGTATGGTATACCCGGGACAGGGGACAAGTTGGCTCTGTCTTTGGGGGGCTGGCCTCATGGGACGGCATCGGGATCTTCTTTGACTCCTCAGCCGCGGATACCCAGGTGAGTAACGACATCCTGCCTGCCCATGCCCTCTCCCTCCTTCCTGTGCCCATGGCTCAGGCCGACTGTCACTCCCATGCAGAAGAGCCCTGCAATCCGTGTGCTGGCCAGCGATGGGTACGTCCCTTCTGAGCGGCTTGGGTAAGGGTCTGTGAGGACTGACCTGCCCCCACCCCTGGGCTGTGAGGGCTCAGCCATCACCCACCCTGTGCTCCTGTGCCCTGCCCCAGGGAGGCCCCCACCCCTAGAGCTGCCACTATGCTGGCTTTCTCACTCTGAGCCTATGGCGGCCTCCTGGGACTCCTCTCACTGAGTCTCAGCCGTACCTCCAGCGGCCCCAGAACCAGAGTACTTGCTTTTCCTGGGAACTGCCCCATAGAGTTCTCAAGTCATTCATCCCAATAGTCCCAGGTAAAATCCTCAGTCCCTGACACCCTTGATAAGTGGGGATTGTTAGGTGAGGACACAGAGGCCCAGAGAGGTAAAGTGACTTACTGAGGTCACACAGCTATGTGCAGAGCTGACACTGGAGTCCTGACTTGCCCATGGAGGGTCCACGCCCTTCCTTGCACCAGCTGAGTCTCCCCTTTCTCCCGGATGACGTGGCCTGCTGGCCTCCGCAGCCCAGTGGCTGGGCCGGTTTGTCAGTGTCTCTTAGCAAACATCCCTCCGCTTATAACAATTATATTAATCACTAACATTTATGGAGCTGAGCTTACTGTACACCAGGCACAGTGCCCAAGCACTTGACATTCATTCTTAGTTATCTTCATAGCATTGTTATGAGGTAGTTGCAATTATCCTCTTCATTTTAAAGACAGGGATGCCGGGGCAGGGGAGGGGAGGCAACTTGCCCAAGGTCACACAGCTAGGAGTGCAGACTCAGGAGCTGCTCTGGGGCTGCTTCTCCCTGGCTGTGTGCTGCCTCCCTCCCCCATGAAGGTGACAGCGACATGGCCTGGTGTGAGCTGCCCACAGTGTCTATGCACCCATGTTCCCAGAGAAACTCAGGGCTCTGCACTCTTCTAACTCCCCCAGAGCCTGCTCTGTTACCCATGTGGGGAGGTGAGCTACTCATATTGTCCTTGGCCATTAGGACATGTCCTGCTCTGTCCAAGCCTTGGTAGAAGAGAGGTAAAAGCATCCCCAGAGTCATGGGGAGACTTGGAGTTTAAGGGAGGAAGGGACAATGGGATGAGGTGGGGTCGGGGGACAGAGGTCAGAAACCTCATATTTGGCCCCAGCCTCTGGCCCTTTGGGGAAGGGCCACAGGGAGGCTCCTGGCCCCTTCTGTAAACTCCAAGTGCCAACACTCCACTAGATGAAGCCTGCTTTCCTATCCCTCTTTCTTCTGTTAAGGAGGCAGAATACAGCAAGGGAAACTCAAGCGAGACAAGGACATGTCTCATACCAGGTCACCCACTGGGGAGGGGGGTATCACCACAAGCCTCAGCAGAGTGACTGCTGGAGTGCCTTCATTGGTTAGGCCTAGGGTCTTATGTGGCCTGGCTAGATTCCAGCTCTCACAGGGATGGAGCCAGGCACCGGGTTATGGGCTCCTGTCACCGGGACTTCCGGAACCGGCCATATCCCATCAGAACACGGATCACCTACTGGGGGCAGAGGCTGCGTGTGAGTCACCCTCCTGCTTATAGGGGTCCTTTGCTGGCAGATTACAGGGCTCCAAGTTACAGAGTTGCTGTTGGGAAGTGCCCATGGCCCCAATAGAGTCATGTCTGTGATACCACACAGGGTCCCTGCACTCATGTGGGGGTACTGGCACATGTGGGGGTACTATGTGGCATCCTCCACCTGTATATAGAATCCTAACAGTCACCCAGAGAACAAGCACATAACTGTTCATGTGAAACTGGAGTGCAGGCCACCTTCATATCATTTAGTTCCCAAGCCCTGGGCTATCTGCCTTCCTTCAGGACAAGGGAAGCCAGTGACTCAGAGGTGGGGATGATCAGCCACTGCAGGGTCAGAGGACAGGAGGAAGCTCATGTCTTCCATGCCCTTCAGGTGTCCTTGAGCACTGGCCTCACTCCCAGTGACCCAGATGAGGTCTGCGTCGATGTGGGGTCCGTGCTTTTGGCCCCTGGAGGTTTCTTTGGGGTCTCGGCAGCCACCAGCATCCTGGCAGGTGAGGACCACACTGGGCAGGTAAAAGCAGAGGGGCAATGTTTGTTTTTTGTGTGCAGTGCTGGAGTGGAGCCCAGGGCCTTGCTGGGGAAGTGCTCTACCACAAGTGCTCCGCCGCAGGGCCCCGCCCCCGCCGCAGGGCGCAGGGGCTGCTGATGAATCATCCTTAGCATCCCTTCTAAAGAGCTCTGCATGTGGGGTCAACCACTTCCTTACCAGGTGACCTGGGCAAGTCACGAGCCCTCTCTGGGCCTCCATTACCATCCAGAGAAGGTCACATCTGCCTTGTAGGGTTACTGAAACTCTCAAATGGGATAAAACATGAGAAGCTTTTATTGCAGTATTGCTCCCACCCCCATGCAACGGGGCAGGTGAAAGGAAGACAGCTACAGGGGACATTTAGGGAGATAGAGCAGAGGGTGTGATGTAAAGGAGAGCCCGGGAGGGGTCTGCCTCTGGAAAGCAGGCTGAAGTTAGAGCATAGAAGTCCTTGAATGGCAGGACTTTGGTCTTTATTTTATTTTGGTACCAAGGATTGAACCCAGTGGCGCTTAACCCCTGAGCCACATCCTCAGCCCTTTTTTGAATTTTATTTAGAGACAGGGTTTTGCTAAGTTGCTTAGGGTCTTGCTAAACTGCTGAGGCTGGCTTTGAACTTGCGATTCTCCTGCCTCAGCCTCCCAAAATGCCAGGATTAGAGGTGTGCACCACTGCACCCAGCAGAATTTTGATTTTTAGACTGGACTTTGGGGAGCCCTGGAAGGTTTCTGAGGAGGAGAGTGATGTGAGCCAAGCCATGGTGGGGAAGCTGCCCCTGCACGATGCTGCTGCCAAAAGCAGCTGTGCTCTGGTATCTGAGGGTGTCCCTTGCTCTGCTGCCATGGCTCCAGCCCAAGATGCTTTGTGATTGCCCAGTATTCCCACTCACAGGGGCCCAGCTGCATGTGTGGTTCATCCTCACAGCCCACACAGCTGCTTGTCTGACCCTCACACCTTTTTTATGAAGTGAGCAAGACAAAGTTGCCCAAAGTCACTCAGATCTCTTGCCGCTCTGGGATTTAATGGCAGAATGAGGTCTGAATGGGTAGACTGCTGGGTGGAGGGATCTTATGTCCCCTTCATCTATCCCTCTTTCAGATGACCACGATGTCCTGTCATTCCTGACTTTCAGCCTGAGCAAGCCGGGTCCAGAGGTGATACCAGCCCTGGCCTGTCTCTGAGAGGCAGCCCAGGGACCCGACCCTCCCCAGATGCTTCTGCCCATATCATGGTGCCCTTAGACTCACTGTTTCAGCCCTTATCCTCACCAGTCCTCTGAGTTCTGCTCAGGCCAGGCCTGTTCTGAGCAGTGCTGGGGTCAGGCTCTATCCTCAAGGCCTCCCAGGCTAGTGGGTGGGGTCAGGCTATGATATAAGAACTCAGGGTGATCTATGCTGGCTGTCAAAAGGCACAGGGGGTGTTGGGGTTGTGGCTCAGTGGTGGAGTGCTCATCTAGCATGCATGAGGCACTGGGTTTGATCCTCAGCATCACATAAAAATAAAAAATAAATAAAGCTATAAAAAAGAGTTTAGTTTTAAAAAAAGAAAGGCACCAGGGCTAAGCACAGAGGAGGGGTCTGAACTAGCCAAGGGATCAGGGAAGGCTGCCTGGAGGAGATGAGCTTGAAAGAGCCCTGAGTACACAGGCCTGAGGCCGCAGCAGGGAGGGGTATGGGCACTGGTGGTGGAGGCAGAACTCAGAGGGCTGGAAACTGCAGGGCCTGGTGGCTGAGCTAAGCACCCCCCAGGGTGGGGTGCATATCTGGTCAGGGAGGGAAGCTGGGCTTGGGGTGGGGGTCCTGTGGGAAGGCTCACTTTTGGATCTCCCATAGGTTTGGGGCTTAATCTCTGTCTTCCTCCTCCAGGTTCCCCCTCAGCCCTTCCTGGAGATGGAGCAGCTCCGCCTGGCAAGGCAGCTAGAAGGGCTGCAGGCCAGGCTGGACCTGGGCACCAGGGAGGACATAATTCCACAGCCAAACTTTAAATCCCAGGAAAATGGTAGAGACTTAGACAGTGGGCAGGTGGGGCAAAGGCCCATTTGAGTGTCATGATCCTGTCCTTAGAACCAGGAGTCCTTTAGCCAATGGGGAAATGGAGGTCTGAGGAAGCAATATCTAAGCTGAACCGAGGCCCAGGTCCCCAGATATATTCTCCAAGGGCGGGTCTTAAAGGCAGTAACCACACCCTTTGATGCTCTTCAAGAAGTTCCCCAAGGTAGAGTCCTTTGCCCCACACCAATGGCCACCCACCTAGCTCTGCCCTATCCCCAGGGGAAAGGCTCTTTGACCGGGAGGAGACACTGGACAGACACAGCCAGATCCTACAGGACCTCCAGGCTCTCTCTGAGCAGTTGGTCCAGGCTGAGACGCAATGGAAGAAGCAGCTGGGGTCTCTAGGCCAGGCCAGGCCTGATGGAGGCTGGGTGAGTGGCCCCTTGGGCATCCAAGTCTCCACCTGTGGTCCTGAAAGAGGAAAAGAGCTATAGTCAGGAACTAGTCTCCCCCAGAGTCTGGAAAGCAAAGAGGGCAGGGGTTAAAGACTGCAGGTCACAGGATAGGGCAGGCCAGCATGCACAAGGACATCTCTGCACAAGCAAAAGCCCACAGAGCCACATGGCTGGGGCTGGGGAGAGAAGATGCCAAGAATTTGGATCGGGTCTATAGACAAATGACAGAAATAGACTAGGTGCTAATTTGCATGTAGCTTCACAGTGACTTGCCTGCGGCTTGCTTAATGCTCAGTCACATCGGAATCTTCCTTTCGTCTTCACTGGCGCTCTTGGTTCCTCCTCCAGCGAGTCATGCCCCAGGGCATTGCCCAGCCTGGGGCCTGAGAGCTAAACCCAGCCAAGGTGTGAGATGAGGAGCAGAGGAGGCCAGGAGCTGAGGAGGCCAGCAGCACTCGCAGGCTTTGCTGGGTTCTGAAGGCTCAAGATTTTAATCTTGTGTCCTCAGGCCACAGCAGCTTAGGCTGGGCTCCTGGAGTGGGATAGAGGGGAGGGGGTCCACACCCCAGGGCCAGTCCTCTCTGATCCTACCTCCAGTTCCTAGACCCATCCTGAAAGATTCCATCACCCCCAAGAAGGGCAGCCATCTCTCTCGATCACTCTGCAGGATAGGGACCCAAGCACTGGATGATTTTTTTTAAAAATATTTTTTCAGTTGTAGATGGACACGATATCTTTATTTTATTTATTTATTTATTTTTTATGTGGTGCTGAGGATCGAACCCAGTGCCTCACGCATGCGAGGCAAGCGCTCTACCACTGAGCCACAATCCCAGCCCCCCAAGCACTGGATGTTAACCAGCACTGGCCCCCAGATTGGGTCATGCCGTGGGAGTAGGGTGGGGAGAGAGGACTGGGCTGAACTTGAGGGAGAAAGAGCCATTTTTAGAAATGAGAGGAGCTTGAGAAAGTCCAGGGATGACCCTGTTGGAGAACAAGCACCTTTAGAGAAATGGGGTTTGAGATCAGGAGGGAAGACTCCAGAAGCCCAGGTGCACAGGGGTCAGGTAAACTCTACCAGCCCAAAGTGAGGAGGGCCCGGTAAACTGGTAAGGCCTCTGGAAGGAGGAGGGCTGCAGTGTCCCTGGGGAAGGCGGACTTTCATGGGAAGATAGCTGTGTCCTAGACCCTAGATAAGAGGCTAGCCCTCCAGCAGGACTCTGCCAAGATCAGCACCCTGCTCTATGGACAGCAGACTTTGCTCCAGGCCCTGCAAAAGATGAGGTAAGCGACAGTGAGGGAGGAGCAGGAGGGAGGGAAGAGAAGCCCCTCTACCAACTTTGCCTCTCTGCCTGCAGTTCCTCTCTGGGCCCTTCCTTCCTTTCATTATTTCCTAAATACCCAGCACAGAGTTTGGCAACGACAGGAGTTGGGAGTGAGGTTTGGTTTGCTGAATTGAGCTTAATTAATTAATTTGTTTGTTTGTTTGTTTTTGGTACCGGGGATTGAACTCAGGGGCACTCGACCACTGAGCCACATCCCCAGCCCTATTTTGTGTTTTACGTAGAGACAGGGTCTCACTGAATTGCTTAGTGCCTCGCTGTTGCTGAGGCTGGATTTGAACTTGCAATTCTCCTGTCTCATCCTCTCTATGTGCTGGGATTACAGGCTTGCGCCACCGCACCCAGCTGTGCTTAATTTAATTGAATGAAATTTCAAGTTTTTTTTTTGGTACCGGGGATTGAACTCATGGGCACTCGACCCCTGAGCCACATCCCCAGCCCTATTTTTTTTTTTATGTAGAGACAGGGTCTCACTGAGTTGCTTAGCGCCTCGCCATTGCTGAGGCTGGCTTTGAACTCGCGATTCTCCTGTCTCAGCCTCCCTAAGTGCTGGGATTACAAGCGTGAGCCACCGCGCCCGGCTGAAATTTCAAGTTTTGAAAGTCCTAGTTTAAAAGCAATTATCTCTAGGAGAAGCCCATCATGAAGGATACCATGAGACATTCCCACCCTAGGGAAGGTTAGTAAATCTGAACTTTCCTTCAACGATAGTTTATGGAAGGAATAAATGTTTTGATGGACGTTCTTGGAGGGAGCACAGCCAAGATCAGGCCAGTTGGAGGGGAGAGTCCCTGAGTTCATTTTTGCCCCCCTCCAGCCTCCTAGTATCCTACTCTGGAGCACTCAGGCCTGTGGAGCTACCCATAGACTCCTAGGAGTGAGGAGATCACCTGGATGACATGGGTGCTTTATCTGAAGCATGCTTCCCTCACCCCACATCCAGACAGCTGAGGTAGTATAGGGGAAGAGAGACAGAAGCTAAATCCCCTGAGGTCTGGAGGTGAAAGGAGGAGCCCAAGAGCCTCAGGTTAAGAAGGACAGCTTTAGGGAGATCTTGCCTAAGCTAGAGCTGTCTCAAGATATAAGGACCCAGCACTTAGGGAGGCTGAGACAGGAGAATCACGAGTTCAAAGCCAGCCTCAGCAACGGCAAGGCACTAAGCAACTCAGTAAGACCCTGTCTCTACATAAAACAAAACAGGGCTGGGGATGTGGCTCAGTGGTCGAGTGCCCCTGAGTTCAATCTCCAGTACCAAATATATATATATGTATCAGGAAAAGGTTTGGAGTGAAAAGATCAGCACCCAAGAAAAGCCCCGTGAGCCGGGCACGGTGGTGCAAGCCTGTAATCCCAGCACTTAGGGAGGCTGAGACAGGAGAATCGCGAGTTCAAAGCCAGCCTCAGCAACAGCGAGGTGCTAAGCAACTCTGTGAGACCCTGTCTCTACATAAAACACAAAATAGGGCTGGGGATGTGGCTCGTTGGTCGAGTGCCCCTGAGTTCAACCTCCAGTACCAAAAAAAAAGAAAAGCCCTGTGAATGGTACCTGTTCCCCACCCATGCACTGCCCTGGGAATTGTGGGAAATGATTAGGTAATTTGGGTACAACCAGAAGGGATAATGAGTCATCTCCCTTGGTTTCCACCTGACATACACACCAGCAATGCAGCTGCCTGCATGGCCTCAGGAGCCCGGGTCTTCTACCTGCCCGTGGGCACAGAACATCATTTCTTAGAGCTGGACCAGATCCTGAGCCTCCTGCATAAAAGCCTTCGGGACCCAGTGGTAAAGGAGAACTAGTGGGTAGCATGGGGGCCCCAGCCCTGAGGTCTGGGCTCTGTCACCCTTCTTCCAACACATCTCCAGTCCCAGGTGTATCCTGCCTCTGCCCTCCCTCCCAGAACCCTCAGCAGACAGATCTGTGTCTGTGTGTGCATGTATAAAGGCATGTGGGGACACCAATCTCATCTCCCAAACCCTCTCTGCTCTCTGAGGAATCCCAATAGACTCAGTACCAGCAGGGCTCTGGAGACCCCCTGGTCCAGCCTCCTCAACCACCAGAAGGGAAATGGGGTGGGCTGTGCCCAAGATCATTCAGAGTTTAATGGTAGAGGGGTTCATCCCTGTGTCCCTGTCCCTTCTTGCTCTTTCCCTTTCCCTCACCCTCATTCTGTCTTTGTTCTTCACTTCTGTCTCTCTCATCCCTTAAGCCTTTGGCCTCCTCATGATCTCAGGACCCACATCTTCCCAGCTTTTCCCACAGATGGAGCCATTAGAGCTGAGGTGGGGGAGGAAACTTTGCATGCTGACCTTCCTCCAGATTCCCCAGACGAGAGCCAGGATGCCCCAAACCTGGGGAGATAAACAGGGCTCAAGCATGGCACAGATTCCATGTACCTCCTTCCTTCTGGGTTAGAAGCTGATTGAGGACCTCAGACTTTCCCCCTTCAGAAAGCAGCAGTCAAGGCGCCCAGCCCATCTGGCTGGCACCTAGGAGCCTCCACATGTCTACGGCCCGGCATCTTCCTGTTCTTCCTCCTTATCCAGACTGTTGGCTTTTTCTGCTACGTGAATCTCAGGTGGGTCTTCTCACTCCACTCAACATCACTGGGTTCTGGGTTATAGCTATTCAATTTGCAAGAGGGGAACTAAGGTCCAGAGGGGAGCTGCCCAGTCCTCCAGATGGCAAGGAGCAGAGCACGGGCTCAAACCCATTCTTTCATGAGGCACTGACCACCTGCTCAACCCCCAGCCCATCTGGTCCTGCACTCACAGAGCTCATGCTAGAGTGAGAAACTGATAAGCAACCAGTAGTTACACCCTATATGATCAGTGCTATAAATGGCAGGAAGCTCAGGGACTACAGGAAGTGCAGGAGAAAGCATTTGATAGAGCTTGAGAAGATCAGGGATTTGGCCTGGAAGGGACATTTGATAAGGGTCATCAAAGTGACTAGGAGTTTTCCAGCTTGACAAGATGAGTAAAGGCGTGGATGATAGAGAACAGCATAGAGAAAGGCATGGGGAAATGAATAAAGCATAATATTTTGGAGAAAAAAATGATAATTCAGTACTGTTGGTGAAAAGAGCTGGACCAGTTTGTGAAACTGATAATTTGATCATTGAAAAAGTGGAGGATGTCACTTTCTGCTTGGTGGGTGTTTGCTGAATGAATGAGCGAGCACTGGTCCTGTTCTTTTTACCAAAAGTACTGAATTATCATTTTATCTCATTTAGAGATGCAGAAATGCTGAGGGCCTTGGACAGGGGACTGACAGTTCTTGCTGGGGAATCTCAAGACAAGGATTAGTGTGGGCTTGGATGGTCCCAGAGGGAGGAATAAAGTGTGCTGAGCTTACAAAAGCACAAAGTGGAAATGATCACAGGCTTCCTGGTGTACAGGAGGGCAGTGGTAGCAATAAACCACCCAGACGGTCCTTAAATGCCAAGGGGAAATGTGCACTTTGTGTGACATGCTAAGGGGGCAATAGAAGATCCCAGAGCAAGACAGGCTGTGGTGCAGCGAGTGTAGGAAGGCAATTGTGAGTCTTGGTTTCAAAAGCCCAGAGGAGGCTGGGCACAGTGGTGCACACCTATAATCCCCACAACTCAGGAGGCTGAAGCAGGAGGATCGCAAGTTCAAAGCCAGCCTCAGTAACTTAACGAGGCCCTAATAAATTTAGCAAGAACCTGTCTCAAAATAATAATAATAATAATAATAATAATAATAATAATTAATAATAGTAATAATAATAAAGGGCTGGGGGTGTGGCTCAATCATTGGTCAAAAAAAAAAAAAAAAGCCTAGAAGGGAAAGAGTCAAGTAACCATCTTCTCTCTGCAGCAGGCAGGAGCTGGACCAGAGGCTTCAGGAGTGTTTGTCCACAGGAAGCCTTCCTTTGGGTGCTGTACCACACATCCCTAGGGTGCTGGGAACTCTGAGGAGGCAGCCCTTCTCCCCCAGCATGCATGCCTGACCCACTCCAAAGCCACTTCTCTCTGGGAAGCAGGTGGCATCTGGGGATGGGGAGAGCACTTTGCCAGGATCCTCTTCCTCTGGGTGCCCAGCGATTGCCCACACTTTAGCTTTTGGTGAGCCCACTTTATTAAAGGTGACTTCCTCTTCCTGCATGTATTGATATGCTCCTTTATCTCCCAGCCTAATCTCTCTGATGGCTTCCACTCCTTTGGGTAGGTAACCTGGAGTGGGCTCCAAGCAAGCAAGCAGTCCAAGGGCTCACTTAACCACCCAAAGACCAGATACCCCACAGCCCTTCCGTCTGGACCAGGGAAGGAAAGGGAGTAACAACTGCATATAATTCTGTCCCCAAATTCACCCAGTACAAAGAGCGGTGTCTCCCGGTGTCTCCCTCCTGGCCCTGCCCTGCCAGCATTACCAAACAATTCTCTCCCTCTCCAATCCCTGCGGCTCTGGGGACAGCAGGGCTGGCACGTGACAGAAGAACTCTGAGAGGGGAACTCATGGATCCATAACTGGGATTCCTGCTCACGCTCTCAGGTCTCCCTCCCTTCCCAGTGCCAAGCTCCGGGGTCAGCTGGTTGCGGGGCTTGGGGGTTGAGGGAAGAAGTATGGGGTGGAGTTTTGCCCCTTGCTGCTGCTTGGATCTCCCAGCTGAAATCTTGACTATCAGTGACCCAGGAGGGGAGTGAGCTGGAGGAGGTTAGGAAATAGGGTGCGTATTGGCGCAACCCATTTCCCTGGAGGAGCGACCCCATCACCGCAGGCCCTAATCCGCTGTCAGCAGTGGCCAGCAGAGCTTGGCGTTGAAGGAGGCACGTGGGAGAGGCGGGAGTGAGGAGCGGGCACGTGGTCCAGCCTTCTCAGCCCCGTGCATGCCCCCCGCCCCCCGTGAGGAGGGGTTTGGGAAGGTAGGGGCGGGCCCGGGCGGGGGCGGGCGACAGGCGGCGCAAAGCGCGGGGCGAGGGCTAGCGGCAGGAGCTGTCCGCGGGACCTGGTGCTGAAGTAAGCGCGGACGTGCCAGAGCCCGGTGTATGGTACCAGGCTCCTGGTGCCCCGGCCGGCGAGGACCATGGCGTTCATGGTGAAGACCATGGTGGGTGGCCAGCTGAAGAACCTCACCGGGAGCCTGGGGGGCGGCGAGGACAAAGGGGACGGGGACAAGTCGGCAGCGGAAGCGCAGGGCATGAGCCGAGAGGAGTACGAGGAGTATCAGAAGCAACTGGTGGAAGAGAAGTGAGTGGGATCCCTTCCTGGTTCCAACGACCCCCACACATACACACAGCCGCAGGGCTCACCCCTGGGCCAACCTGGGGACCCAACTCCCCTCCCCTGCCTTCCTAAACGTGATAAGAGCTGGGAGGTGCCTTCTAGGCTGCTCCCACAGCCACTGCTTCTCAAACCCAGGACCCTGCTCCAGCTTTGTAGTCTGGCCCAGAGGGTGTAGGGGGAGGGGTGATCGGTGCCTGGGACAGGGAGCGGGGTGCACGTGCATTTCTGACGAAGCAAATAATCCCTTAATCCGATCTGGTCCTAGCCGCCTGTGTCTTCCAACTGGGGCTCCTTTGAGCCAGAAGCTCTGAGAAAAGCAGCACAGCAGAGGTGGTGGTGGTGGGGGGTGCTCAGAGTCATGGAGACAGATCCCGAGATGGGAGCACGCATAGATATTGAGCCTACAGTGTTCCAGCAGTCCTGGGGCACAGCGGATCTGTGGTGGGGTTAGG
>CM053401.1:105912695-105949289 GCA_028644305.1 Xerus rutilus
ATACACCTAAAGTCGTAATGGAGCCACAACGGGAACTGAAATCTATTCCTAATATTTTCCCCCCTCACGACACAGTTTGTTAGGGAGGGAAAGACAGGCATGAGTCAGAAACCACAAAGTACATATATTAGGATCTGCAGAGAGAGTTAGAAAGACTTGACACCACAGTTCCGTGGCGGGTGAGGAGATGGCAGAAGGCACGATGATGGGCAAAAGCAGCAAAGACAAATCTAGTCGGGCTAGGTCCGACAGCCCTATCTACGCACAAGCCAGCCAGCGAGACCAATGCAGCTTGCTGCCGGTACTCTTGAGACCCCTTGGGGCCCTCGCTCTCAAACCCCGCCCCTTCTTCCAGTCCTTTTGTTGACTCCACCCCGGTGCCCCCGCAGGATGGAGCGGGACGCGCAGTTCACCCAGAGAAAAGCAGAGCGGGCCACGCTGCGGAGTCACTTTCGAGACAAATACCGACTGCCCAAGGTACGAGAGAGCTCAGGCTGTGAGGCTGGAGGTGGACCCGGAGCTCTAGGCTTAGAACTCTTTGACCCACTGTGGGCACCAGAGCTCTCAGCCCGTGAGACTCACAGGGTGCTTGGTTGAATCTTTCCTTCTCATTCATTTGTTCATTCACTCACTCACAGTTAACCAGCGCTGCCGAGAGAGGGCTTGGTGTTTAGGGAAAGCCCAGTCCTCCAGAGACTGACAGGTCTGTGTCCCCAACCCCCCACCCCAATCAGGCCTGGCTCCAGAAGGCACAAAGGAGACAGAAAGTAGATTTTACCATAGGAGTAAGTGCTCTTGGGCCTTCTGAACATACGTGGAGGGCAGGCTGGAGGAGAGAAGGCTGTGACCATGATGTAAGAGGTACTTGACCATGTTCTCACCTAATCACCTCAATAATGCTGCCAAGTAGCTATCACCCACATCTACAAATAAGGAAACTAAGTCTCAGACAGATTAAAGGACTTGGCTAAGGTCATATAGCCAGTGAAAGATGGAGCTCAAGCCTGTGCTCAATTCAGGCCCTAAGGCTGTTTTCCTGGGCATGGGGTCTGCCTGCAGAGAGCAAAGTACCTCCTTTGCTGGCCAGGCACCCAAGGTGTATTTCTCAGGAGGTCCCCTGTGCTCCTGTAAGCACTGAAGTACCAGATAGGCAGGCAAGTATGTTACTTCTATAACCTAAGAAGGGATCTGAGGCATTAGCCACTCCCAGGATATTACCCTAGTGTGCCTGGAACTGAGCTAGACTGAGGGGGAAATAGAGGTAAAGTGCTATAACACTTCTGACCTTGATCTTCCACTTGAATTGAAAGATCAGTGAACATTACCTTCACTCATTCAACAACTGTTTACTAAGCCCCTGGCTGCCTCTGACTTCCTACAGGGCACCAGTCTTTTGGAAGTCTCTCAAAGGGAAAACCAGTCCAAAAAGCCTGCCTGGCTGCAAACGCAGCTAGGAATGGAGTCATTCCTCAATGCTTGCACTAAGCATAGAAGAGACACAACTCCTGTCATCAGGGAACTCTGAGTCTACCTGAAGAGGCAAGACTTGGATGTGACTGCGTAGGACACACGTTCCCAATGCCTCCCACAGGGACAAAGAAGTGCACTAGCCATGGGCAGGTGCTGTGAAAAGACAGCATAGATGTTGAAATCAGTGACACAGATTTGAGTCTAGCCTTCCTATTTCCTAGCTGTGTGGCCTTGGGCAAGTTAGTTACTTAAATTATCTGAACCTCTATTTCCTATTTGTAAAGTGGAGACAAGAGAAACTACCTCCTAGATACTTTTTTATTGTGAAAATTAAAAGCACCAGCTCAACATGAGCCATATAACAGGAGCTAATAAATGGTACCCATCACTATTATTGGTTATGTCCTTTGGTGTTGTTAACAATAGTCAGTACACGACAGTTGATTGTGATAGTGCGACTCCTAGGCATTCTCATTTTCTCTTTACTCACTATGCCAGTCCTTCAGTGTCTCAGAGTGAAGTAAGGCAGGATGAAAGTGCAAGGCCTCCAGGCCCATGCATCAAATGCTTGACCCTGGGATGTTGCGGATAGGGGTGGAGCTCACTGGAACATGGGGCTCAAGAATCTAGGGGCCTGAGCTGCCTGCCATGGTGCACACCTGTAATCCCAGTGGCTTGGGAGGCTAAGGCAAGAGGATCGCAAGTTCAAGATCAGCCTCTGCAACTTAGCGAGGCCCTAAGTAACTTAGTGAGACCCTGTCTCAAAAAGTGGGGGGTTGGGGGCTGAGGCTATGGCTCAGGGGCTGGAACCCAGTCCAGGTTTCTGTGCTGCCTCTGCAACTCTGAGTGCTCACAGAACTCTACCCCCACCCCACCTGCTCTTCCCTTCAGAATGAGACAGATGAGAGCCAGATCCAGATGGCAGGTGGAGATGTGGAGCTACCCCGGGAGCTGGCCAAGATGATTGAGGAGGACACAGAGGAGGAGGAGGAGAAGGCCTCAGTCCTCGGGCAGCTGACCAGCCTCCCAGGCTTGGACCTCGGCTCAATCAAGGACAAGGCCCAGACCACACTGGGGGACCTCAAGCAATCAGCTGAGAAGTGCTACATCATGTGACCACTTTCCCTGGGGCTGCCCATTGGGATGGCCAGAGGGCTGGATCCATATGAGGGCTAAGAGTATGTCTCAGTTTCCAGGGATCTATACCCCATTTTGGGCTTTATTTCCCTTGCCCTAACCTAGCCTCAGAACCCTTCTCATCTGTACCCTAAGCCTGACTTCTGGTGTCTCCCTTCCCATTGGGAGCAAGGTTTCCATTCCTCATCCTCATCCTACTCTCTCTGGGGAGGCTTACCCAAGATTATAGAAATAGGTTCATCCCTCTCTGGGTATGGCCTCAGGTTCCTGCACACAGGACCATTCACAAAGGGACAAAAAGACCCTGGCATGATGGCCACAGATGACCCTGGCACACAAAGACACATATCCCTTGGGTTCTGAACCCCACCAGCCACCAACCCTCAGATACTCTCAGAAGGGGTTATAGGAGATATCCTTAGCAGACAGGAAGCCTGCATTCCAGTCTCCACCTTTATTATCCTTGAAGGCCACTGCTCTTTCAGGGCCTATTTCATCATCTGGAAGATGGGAATGGACTGAATGACTCCTCAGATTCTTTTTGGCTTGGCATCCCTGGCCACTCGGAGCCGAGCCCATACCCCTCCTTGGGCAGGGCAGCAGCTGCAGTCACAGCCTCAAGCAGCTGCCACTGTGGGCTCTGGGAGCTGAGCAACGCTGGGTGAGGGGCAAAGTGCCAAGGATGGAGCTGGCATCAAACAGTAGCCCAAGCAGCTCCAGGCCTTTTCTGGGCCCAGGGCCCAGCCAATTTCTGTCCTGTTCCTGTAGAACTCTCTTTGGATTCTATAGCTGGAATCTCTTCTCCTAGCTCAGTGAAAAATAAAAATTTGAAATGTGTGGTTATCTTCCCACTTCTTATGAGCTTATGAGCTACAGGGGCCTGTCTTGGAGGGGCATCCTCTACCTCTTACCTGCAGTGGCATAGGAGGGAGGACACATCCTGTGCCAGGAGTGGAAGGTCTTATGAATGGAAGGGAACTGCTCCAACGCCAGCCCCTATAAGATGTTCTAGCTCAGCCGGGCACGGTGGCTCACGCTTGTAATCCCAGCACTTAGGGAGGCTGAGACAGGAGAATCGCAAGTTCAAAGCCAGCCTCAGCAACGGAGAGGTGCTAAGTAACTCAGTGAGACCCTGTCTCTACATAAAACACAAAATAGGGATGGGGATGTGGCTCAGTGGTTGAGTGCCCCTGAGTTCAATCCCCGGTACCAAAAAAAAAAAAAAATGTTCTAGCTCAACCCTCCCAGGGCTGTGGGTGAGAGTGGGGACTACATTGACCAAGTGGCCATTCTAGGCTGGGGCCAGATGAAATAGGCCTGGGCTCTGGGTTTTGAGGGGGATGTGATGGCCAGCTGGATGAGGATATATGTGGGGAGCTGGGGGCCTTCAGGCCATTACCTGAGTCCACAGGAACTACCACAACTCAATCACAGCTGTCTCTGGCACCTATGCCTATTACCTTTCCTCACCTAGGAGTTGGAGGATGTAACAGAAAGAAGCAGGGAACCCGTGTTCTAGCATAACTACCATGTGGCTTTGAGAAGGCTCCTTCCTCTCTGAGCCTGTTTGCCCCTGTAAAATGAAGAGTCCCAACACCTCAAAATAACAATAGCACAAGTTTCAAAGGGTGACTATTTTTCTCTCTCAGGGGTGCGGGGGATCAAATGCCAGATCTCAGGCATACTAGGCAAATGCTCTACCACTAGCTACACCTCTAACCCCAAAGGGTGACCATTTGTAAAGCCCTTGACACATGATAGGCCATATCAATAAATGGTAACCCACTGCTTAAAAACAGAAGTGGGGCAGGGCCTGAGGTCATGTGATGCTTCCTAGTTTGGCAGGTGAAGTTCGTGGAAAGGCCCTCCTGGCACCCTCCTGAGGTGGCCTGAGGGGAGGCAGAAAGCTGGTCCTGTTCCAGAGCTTGGAGAATTCAGAAGAGTTTGTGCCTAGGCAGTGAAGAATGTTTTTGAATTTTTTTAAAACAACAAAACAATGAAGAGCCCAAATGTCATCCCACTTACCTGTGGTGCCTGGGATAAGTGGAGCAGAGGGTCCTGGTGACTCCTGGAAGCTGCCTGAGTGAATGGGTCACCCTGGATCACCTGCAGTGAAGGAAGGAAGCGCTGCAGGCAACCCAGGGTGCCCTCTACCTCACAGCTCAGGCTCGCCTGTGAGAAAGCCTTCCGATGGCTGGTTGTTGAGGGCAAAGTTCCCATTAGGTTCCCTTTGTAAAATAAGAACAAGCAACATTAAACACGGGCAGTAGGTAATGTGAGGGTGGGAGAGGGGAGAAAGAGGGCGAGGAGTTGGGAGTGGGAAGTGGAAGGGACCCAGGCCCGGGATGGAGGCAGAGCTGCTTGGGCTGTCACATGGGCCTTGCCCTCCTGAGCAGCTCCCAGGAGACCCTGGGGTAGGGCCTCGCAGGCACTGCACACAAACCCCTTCTGACCTTCCGCAAGCTGGAGGAGCCCCAAGCCAGGTGGGGGGGCCACGGGCTGCCTCAGTAGCGTCAGCAGCAAGACCCACGTCAGCACTCCACCCTCCAGGGGCCTTCTGCCTAATGGGATTGGACAGCCCCCTCCCCCTCAGTGCTTTGCAGGGCCGAGAGCCAGCTCGGGGTGGCAGGCGGTGTGTTGGGGGGAGTGACTGGGGGACATTCAGTGAACCCTGTCAAAGCAGGGCTGTTTGGTGCTTGCAGTCAGAAAGTGGGAGGGGACCTATCCTCCACACTGGCTCCCCTGTCACATCTTGGGAACCCCAAGTGGCCCTGACCTGTCTGCACTGTCCCTGGAATGGTGTAGAGGAGGCTACCAGGCAGAAGGGGCCAGAGATGGGCAGGAAGGGCAGGCTGAGGGGTCTCTGCTTCTGCTGGTCTTGCCTGGTTTCCCTGTCAGCTCAGCTCTCTGGGTTTCTCTCTCAGTCTGCGTCCTTCTCCCCTGTGTCCTCCTACCTTCTCCTCATTCCTGGTTCAGTGCCTGTCCTGCACCCCTGCCTTCCACAGGGGCTTACAAGTCAAGCTAGGGCCTCCCAGGCCCTCAGGCCCTGGATGCATCTACTTCCACTCTCTTCCTATCCCGTTTCTACCCTTTCTTACTGTACAAAATCACATGCTCCATTGCTGGTCCATCCACCTGGTGTGATGTAAAGGCCACAAAGAAAGCTACTTGCCACAAAAACTTCCCTTTCCACAGTGCCCCAAATCCTACCAGAGCATCATAGTTTGGAGCCTGATGCTCTGGGCCTTCTCCTTTCCTCCTACCCTCCTGTTCTTTCCCCCTCTTTCCTTCTTTCTTCTTTCCCTTGCAGGCAGGTGGTAAGAAAATCTTTCTGTCCTCACCCCCTACTACATATTTTCTCGAAGGGAGAAGGGAGACCAAGATAGCTGGCTTCCCCTCCCACCATTCAGGGGCTCTGACTCCACTGTACAAAGGATTTCAGGAAGATTGGTGGTGTCCCTGGACCCTACTAAGGAAACTCCAGTCCCCTTCTGCCTTGACCACTCAACTAGGCAGCTCAGACCCAGTTCCCAGTGGGAGGAGGGGTGCAGAAAAAACAAGTGTCTTTCCTGAGGCCAGATGGTCTCCAGGGAGGAGTTGGGGAGGGTGGCCGGCATTTGGAGTGTGTAGGATCTCCCTTTCCCCAACAGCCAGATGGTCCTTCCTCATACACTGGAGGCCACAGGCAGGCATTGGGGACATCTGGGGCATGCTCACTGGCTGAGCCAAGCTGCTGACAATGCCTATTGACCCAGCTGATGCTCAGGCCTGGGAGGTGGGAGCTTCTGTCCCCCATCCCACAGACCTGAGGCTGCAGTGGGGGTGGGGAGTCACAAAACTCACTGCCTTGCCTCTAACCCAGGCATCACCATCCTTGAGTCTGTGAGGCTTAAGAAGTCTGGGTGGCCTGGGTCCAGAGAAGCAGCAATGTTAAGATTGCCTTAGTCTCTCATTCGGCAAGAGCCATGCCTGTGTGTGATCATGAGTAGAAGTCTGTGTGGGGATCTTCAGGCATCTGTGAGCTGGGACATGGTTTTGTTTTTTTGTCTATGGGACTGCAGGCGTGTAGATGTGGGTGTGAATTATTCTGGGGGGAGTATTCATCGATGCACCCCATCTCTCATGCCTCAGCCTCAGTGTGGGGCCATCTCTCTCTGGGAGAGCTTGGATGCTGAGACAGCATCCTGGCTTCTGGGGACAAGAGTCTTTCTAGATAACTTTCTGCAGAAACTAGGATTCCATATCCTTTCTTATATTCCCAGGAAGCCAAAAAATGGGCAGACTGGGTACAGGGACACCTGGACCCCTCAATCTGCTCTAAAAGCAGCACTTAGGAGTCAAAAGGTCCTAGATTGGCCTGGTGCTGGCTTTGAGCTTGGGTGACTGAGTGGAAGTGGGAGGATAAGGCATGTCGAGCCCTGGATACCGCTGAGGGGCATCTGCACTGATCTGGATATTTTCAAAGTGTTATAGATGAGGTGGAAACAACCTGCTCCAAGGAGCAAAAAGCATTTGAAAAGTCAATTTGTAGGATTCTCACAGGCCTCTTCCATTAGAAGAAAGCCCCTATAGACAGCCTACCTCTTCCCTTGCCCCTAGTCTTCTGACTGTCTCTACTGTAGGTGGCTGGCACACAGGACCAGCCTGGGGCCCACCCATCTAACACTTTGCCCATTCCCGGAGTCTGAAACTTCCAGGTGTTTCCTGTACCTAATCCTTCATACAGACCCACTCCTCTCCATACCCACATTAAGAATTTGGGGTTCCTGTTCTCCATCACTTGAGGTCAGTGAGCCAAACCTCTCCATTTCATCCTTCCCACTCTCCCTCCCAGCTTGTCTTCCCCATTTACCCACCCAAAATGTCCATTCATTCCCCTTTCCATCTATTGCAATCTTTTTTTTTAAAGTATTTTTTTTTAGTTGTTGATGGATCTTTATTTTATTCATTTATTATTTGTATGTGGTGCCGAGGATCGAACCCAGTGCCTCACGCATGCTAGGCAAGCACTCTACCACTGAGCTACAGCCCCAGCCCCTATTGCAATCTTTTTGTCTGGTCCATTTTCAGAGATAATCTGAAATGTTTCTCTCCCTAGATCTGAAAATAATTTTATTGAATTTCCCGCTGCCAGGCCCATGTACACTACCTCATTACATGTTCCCATGGGGTATATTCCCTCATCTTCACTTTATGGAGAAATAAACAGGCTAATTGATGGGTCCCAAGTTTCGCGGCCAAATGGCAGAGCCAAGATTTTAGCCAGTTCCTCCTGGCCTATGGCACCGCTCTACAGTGCCCTCCAATGGCCAGGCCAAAGGCTTCAGGGGAATTAGTTCCCAGTAGCAGAAGCCATGGAACGTGTGGAAGACAGCAGCTTGGTGCTGTGAAGCCTGAAGAACAGCTTCTAGGTGGCTGCCCTGAGGTGCTCTACTATTCTCTTAAACTTCAAGGACACTCCCATCAAGGGCTGGTCAGACCAAGAGCACAGAATCTGCTGCAAATGACTCCCGCTTAGGGTTTTGGGAGTTAGACATGAGAACAAGACATCCAAAAATGTCCTTTTCTTCAATCCAGTTCAATGCTTACTCACAGGCCACGCATAAGGGGCTGTGGGAGGCCCACCTTGGCTGGGGGAAAGTGTGTGGTACAAAGGAGAGAGCATTTGAGGACTGCCTCCAGCCCCGGAACAGCTCTGAATGGAGGAGAGTGAGCCTTGCTGGACTCCCAGGCCTGTGCTTCCGCTTCTCCACTGGCAGGAATGGCAGCAGTCAGGAAGCAGATATGCCTATCATTCCCTGTAGTGATCTCCCCAGACCTGCCTCAGATTCCCCAAATTTCCTGGGCTCCTATAAACCCCAGCCTATGAGCAGGGCTACCTCTCCTATTTTCCCTAGGGCAAGAAGAGATGCACAAGTACCAAAAATAATTTAATAGAGAAACAGTTGCAGTCTTTACAGCCAGTCTCCGGCAGAGAAGTCAGCCAACACTTAAGAAGGCTTTTTGTATATGTCGTTCTGGGGATTTAGAATCCCCAGGCATTTAAGGGTAGAAGTGTTAGAAACCCTCTCTGGTGTGTACATTCTTCTCCAGTTTACGTTCACTCTGCCTTCATGACAGCCCATGCTGTGGGCTGTGACCCCACTGAAGAGATGGGAGGCTCAGAAAAGGGAAGGGGCTTGACCAGGGTCACACACTGGGGTAGTGGCAGTGTCAGGCCTAGGACTTCATGTCCTGGACACTGCTGGGTGCCTGCAGCCTCTTAGGGTCAGTGGTCCCTAACCACTCCCCCTACTCTTGGCTCAAATTCCAGTACAGGGCCTACTCTGCAGCTAGTGTGGAGTGTTCCCCAGATAGGACTGAACTGAGAAGGATGAAGACTGAGGACCCCTCCCCTGTGCCGAGGCAGAAACAAGGCATGGGACTCTCACATTTGTACCACCTCTACCAGGGACATTACTTTCATGCTTGAAGGATTATCTTAAAGTACAGAGATGGTGGGCAGGAATGAGCTCCCAGGAACACTGTGGAATTCCACCAGATTGAGTGCACCGTGGAGTGGGTGGTCCCTGAGGGGTCATGGAGTGCCTATTCCAGTGAAGGAGGAAGATAAGCTGGAATACCCCCTCCCAGGAAGGGTGGGTCCAGGGTGTGGCTGCCTGCTGGCAGGGACAGTGCAAGAGCAAAAGTGCCCCACAAAGAGCCCCCTGCCCTTTTCTCAAAGCAAAACTCATAAATCACTCGATGCCCCCCAACTGACAGGCTCAGGACCCAGCAGTCTCCAAATAACAAAGGTCTCATGAAAGAAACTCTCCTTTCAGAGTCCTGCCTCCAGTGCTCCCAGCACATGACATGGGCCATCAGGCCCTCTGCAGGGTGGGCAGTATTGCAAGGAGGTTGCGGACTCTGGAATATGGGGGTCTCAGAAGTGTCCATCCAGGAAGTTTCCCAGACCTGCAAAGGGCCACTTAATTCTGGGCGTCAGCCTGGATTAGTGTGCCCCTTCACTCCAGGTGTGCTCGTGCTGTCCAGTCATCCTTCTGAGGTCACTGCAGGGTGCAAGCTAAGGAAGGGGAGGGGAACAATCAGGCTGAGGTCTTTGGAAAGAGAGCAGAAACCTGGGTCAACTTCATCCCTCCTTTTCTGGAGTGTTGAACTCCAAGGCAGGACTCACAGCTACGAACTGACTCTGACAGCCCCTCCTTGTCCAGGTTCTCTCCTTCCCAGCGAGATTCCCTCATCTGTGGGACATAAAGGCAGCACAAAGGGTGAGGCAGCCAGGCAGGCACGAGAGCCATAGAATATGCAAAGAGGGCAGGGTACAGGCAGTCACAAGCATAGAGGAGAGAACCTACAAACCCTCACCCCAAGATGGACCCCCCCTTGTGCCCACCTTGACCTGCTCCTTCAGGTATTCAGCTCGAGCCATGAGGTTCTGAACCTGCAGAGGGAAGACATACCCACGGGTGGGGGGCAGGGCCTAAATTTGAGCTCCTCCTCACTCTTTTTTTTTTTTTTTTTTTGGTACCAGGGATTGAACTCAGGGGCACTCGACCACTGAGCCACATCCCCAGCCCTATTTTGTGTTTTATGTAGAGACAGGGTCTCACTGAGTTGCTTAGCACCTCACCGTTGCTGAGGCTGGCTTTGAACTCACGATCCTCCTGTCTCAGCCTCCCAAAGTGCTGGGATTACAAGCGTGAGCCACCTCGCCTGGCTTCCTCCTCACTCTTGATGCTCTCCAGAACCCTCTGCCCCATTAGAACAGTCTCCCCTCTGGTCCTTTATTTGCTACCTCCTCCAGGAAGCCTTCCTGGCTGCAGCAGCCCAGCACTTCCTGATGATCTGAGCATCCCATCCTTGAGCCACCGACTACAAGTCTATGAGGTTTGACTCTCTGACTTGGAACACACCAAAGAAGGAGACTTGGAAGACCCCAAGGGAAGGGAGCTCCCCAGGGAATCCATGGCATTTCCACAGGTAGAGCAGAATAAAAGGGGAAGAGAAATCCCCCCACCAGCCTCCCAACCCTAGTGGGCACCTCAGTGTGAAGCAGCTCCCGCCTCCGGCCTGGGGGTTCCGCTGTAAAGAGAGGGCAGGTGGTGAGGGCAAGGTGGCCAGGAGCCTGGTGTGTGTGGTGCTGGCATCTCACCTGCCAGCAGCAGCAGCAGCTCCCCCAGGCTGTGTTGGTACAGGTCCAAGGCATCCTGCTCCCCACTGGCTTCCTCTTCCTGCAGCCATGAGGATACTAGGTTATTTAGGATCATGACTCGAATTCCTCCCTACCCTATGGAGAACACTCCCACTGGGCACAAACCTTGGCCATGGCAGCTGAAGCCACTTCCAGGGCAGCTAGGAGGCGTGGCTTGTCCCGGGCCATCTCTAGGATGAGGCGACAAAAGCTCAGGGTGAAGGGCTGGGTTTTTTCATCACAGGGGGCCCTACCTCAATCTGCTTCCCTTGGGGTGGAGGGAGGCCTGTAGGGGACCTGGTGGATAAGCCAGGAACTTAAGCCTACCTCTGAGCAGGTCTCTGGCTGAGGTTCCCTGTCTCAGCAGGGCCTTGTTGGAGGAGGAGACGATGACCTTGAGCTCCTCAGCCCGGGACACATACTGCCTTACCTATAGGAGGGGCAGTGGCTGAGGAGAGCTGTTCCACACCTCCCTCCCTGTAGCGCCCTCCTCCCATTCTCCTTCTGGGTCTTCAGTAACTCTCAAGCTGTAACCAACCACATCAGGAGTCAAATGAAGCTAGCCTGATCCCTCCCAAACCCTATGTCATGGGAGAGGAAGTTCCAATTCTAAGACAGCCATTCCTCAGAGACCCTGGGATCTCTGGGCCCTCTCCACTCACACCTACCCTTTTCCTCCTAGGATCTCACCCACCTTTGCCTTAATTGCCTCCTTCCGCTGGGCATCCACTTCATCTGCAGAAGGTGGGGGTTCATATGAGGAGTCTGGGGGAAAATGTCTATGCCACACCAAGCCCCAAGAATCCCCAAAACACCAGGTTCCAGGTTTATCCTCTGCCTTGTCTCCCATAAGATCCTGGATGGGAAACTTCCTCTGGAATCCATCACTACAGATACAGCTGACCCCCACTGCTGCTGCACTCAGGGACTACAGGGCTCAGTCTGGCACTCACAGTGCAGAGCAGGTACAAAGAAGTCCAGAGCCTTGCAGTAGAGAGATAAGGCAGCCGCAGCGTCACCCTCCTGGTCCTTCTTCACAGCCTCTACCACCAGGGCAGTCTGGGGATGGGCAGATCAGGAGTCAGGCCCACCCCCACACTCCTCAGGACAGGGCTGAGATAAACCCCCTGAGCCCACCCTCTGCCTCTGGGTAAGCCACCATTTCACCATCAAAGGGGACAGATGAGAGCCCCCCATGCATACCCTTATCCCACCACATCCCCGCTGGCCTGCTTACTGCTCGTGCCAAGCTCTCCCCACTAGGCATGTGCTCCAAGTCTACCCAGGGGTGAGCGAAGAAGTCTTGGAAGGAGATCCGACGACTGGGGTCCCGCTCCAGGAGCCGCTGTAGTAGGTCACGGCAGTCTCGGGAGAGTGGGGGCCTCAAGGGGAGCTGTGGGGAAAGGGAGGGCAGGGACAGATGTCACTGGGCTCCAGCACCTCAGCCCCGAGCCCAGGGCCCTGTCAGGAACCTCAGAGGTACATGTTTGACAGGTGGAGAATCTGAGACCCAGAAAGAACAAGATGGGTCAAGGTGACAGAGCCTGTGGAGAGCCAGGCCTCATTCCCCAGGCTCTTGCCCACAGGTGGAGTAGAGCCCTGTCTGGGGGTCCCTCCCTCCATTCCTGCACTATGTTCCCAGGAAGTTTGAATCTAGCTCTGCTGCGGACTGTCCCTGTAATACATTCAAGCCCCACCTTCCCTGCTAGAGCCTGCCCCACGACCATGGTCACAGCCTGGGGCCCACACTACAATTTGTGCAAAGCCCTGACTACCTCTGCCCCATAATGGTTGCTAAGGCCCTGGTAGACCCACCTCAATAACCCGGTTGCTTCGGATTTTCTCTTCCAGCTCCAAGAATGACCTGGAGGCAAAGGGGGGCTGCCCAAAGAGGGCTTCTGTGGAAGGGAGGCAAAGGGGAGGTTGGGAAGGGAAGGGGCCAAGCATGGCCTGGCCCACTCCTGGGGAGGGGACGTGATGCTCCTCAGAGCAGGGCCCTAGACCAATAGAACTGGAGTTCTCATTTACACCCAAGAGGTCCAGAGAAGGCTTACCAGAGGACACACAGTACAGCGCTTGGGATAGGATAGGAGCAGGGGACAGAGGTCTCACCATACAGGATGACTCCTACGGACCAGAGGTCCACACGGGCGTCGTACTGTCGCTGACACACCATCTCAGGGGCCATGTAGAGGGGAGAACCGCGGAGTACATGCTTCTCATCCCATGGGGACATGTGCTGTGCGAAGCCAAAGTCTACAGGCAAGAGGCCAGGCAGCAGGGCTCAAATTCCAGCTGCTTCCACTTGTAGCCTATAAAGCCTCACCCCAGCTCATGGCAGGGCTCTTCCCTACCCTCCAGACTCACTACCAGGATCAATCCTACTTCCCAGCCTGTGCCAATATCCTCCTACATCTTCCTCTGGGTGTGGAAATCCCACCCACCTTGCACAGTCTCTCCAGGCATCTGTTTCCCAAGAAGCCACTTGATAATACCAGCTACGTGGATAAGGGCCCTGCCCTCACTGTTCACCAGGCTTAGGCTACACCATGTTCTTTGGCCTCCAGCCTCAAGTCCATTCTTGTCCAAATCATATCAGGGGCCACAACCACTCTTCCTCCACCACAACCCCTCCAAGACTGCTCAAAATTGGGTCACAGACTGATCTCTGATGCTGGTCACACAATGACAGTTTCCAGACTGAACCCCAAACCTGACATACAGCAAGCCCCAACTCTGACCACAGACTTAGCCCTAATTCTGCCCATGACACTGCTGGAGTTAAGTGTGGGCAGCCTAAGAAAGCTCCTACCTTCTGATGATGGGTCCCAGCCCTGGATCTACCAACCTGTCCCTGTCTGATGACTCAACAGGGGCCTGCCAAGCAGAGGGAGCCTCTGCTCACCCACCCAAAAACCTGACCCCTCCTGTTCCAGATTCAGACCTGCTAGTTTAAGGTGGGGCTTCTCCAAGGAACTCAGCAGAATGTTCTGTGGCTTCAGATCCAGGTGAGAGATGTTTCGTTCATGCAGAAACTGCAGAGCACTAGCTGCGGTGTAGGACCCGTGCAGAGAGACAGGTTAGAGGAACATCTCTCCTGCTTACCTCTCTCCTCCCCAGGATTCCATTTGCCATTTCAAGCTTACACAGCCCCAGTTCTAGCCTGACTAGTCTCACAAATGCTTTACATACAAGCACCAGGCTCCTGCCACTTGCAAGAGTTTGCCACTCCTTAAGTGCCCACCCTTCTCCCCTCTAAACCTTTCATAAGTCTCCTCTCCTCTCCTCTCAGAAGCCTCCTGAGATGCCCTGGCCCTTTAGAATCTTTTACCTTTCCTTGCCAAAGCACTTGGGTTCCACCTACTGGGCCCTGGAATGTTGGATAAAATTCTTATTATGTTCCACATGTGGAAGCCTGAACTCCCCACAAATGGAGGCTCTTGTCTCTCACAGCACACTGAAGCTAGGGTTGGAACATGGGAATGACAGGGCCCTAAAAATTCCTAAGCAGCAAGCAGCTGCAAAGCAATGTCAGGGCTCTAAGCCTGTGGGTAGGGATAGGATGCAAGAGATACAGAGAACATAGGAAGGGCTGTGAGGCTGGGACTGGAGGCTTTTACCCAATTGCTGCATGAAGACTCTAGCCACCTTCTCAGGCAGAATCCTTTGGGTATGGATGAATCGAGACAGGTCACCTCCTGCACAGAACTCCATGATGAGATAGATATTGTCACTGTCCCACTGTGGTTAGAGGTAGAGAAGCAGCCTAAAGAGCATGTCCCTTCTCCAGCCCCCCTGGGGGAGCCCCATCCTAGGTTCACACCTGGAAGTCTTTCAGCTGCACGATATGGGGGTGCCGAATGCCCTTGAGGATCTCAATCTCAGTCAGGAGGTTTTCCACCGACGCCTTGTTCAGACTTTTCTTGGCCACACACTTTATGGCTACCACCTCTCGAGTGTCCTTCTGTTGGAAAGATGTGGGGGCTCTGCCTTGAGGGTGCCAGGGTTATGTGCCAGTGCCACGCTGGAAGGGGCCCCTTTGCTCCTTTCTCCATGCCTGGACCTACCCACCCACAGCAGCCTCCAGGTGGAATTCCCAGCTTCCCCTTCTCAGGTCCAAGAGGCAGCTAGATTCTGGAATCCTGGCTTCCCAACCCGGCCTGGTTGTTCTCCAGGCTTCTGCAACCCAACCCTCACTGCACCGCATTCTAGGGTACCCACGCAAAGGCATGTCACTCGGTGTTCTAGAACTGCCACTCTGCCCCCTAACTGGTCCTGCCTTCTAGAGTCCTGTCCTAGGCTCCTCCCAGTCCACCCGGCAACTTCCGTTTTGAGCCAGTTCTTCAGCCACTGACAACGGGGTTCCACCGAGGTCTCCAACCGCTCCTCCGGAGCAAACAGTGGGGTATACTTGGGTTTGTTTTGAAGACCCAGGAGTGGCAGTGAGCTCTCCCTTCCTGCACCCGGGTCGGCTGGGTCTGACCGCGGGCCCTACTGATCTCACGAGGTCTCTAAACGCCCAGGTCTCCTGAATCGGCAGGCACAGGGGCCCCTCCGGGCGGCTCGCCCACACCCACCTTGGCGTAGGCCTTGTACACGGTGGCGTACGTGCCACTGCCCAGGCGCTCGGTGAGGATGAAGCCGTCCAGCCGCGGGGGACCCCAGCCGGGCCCGGCCATCCCGCGCCCGCCCGCAGGCGCTTCCTGGCTCCCCGCGCCGGTTCGGGCGGGCAGCCGAACCGGCCGCGCGCACGGCGGCTTAGCGGGGATCCACGCGGCCCTAGCGCCGCCCGCCGGAAATGCACTTTGGCTTCGCCCCGCTCAGAGGTTCGTTCTCCTCCGACTCCGGCACCAGGCCCTGGACGTCCGCCAGGACCTGCAAGGCTTTTTGGGAGGTCACTTAAGTTTCCGCGAGCGGAACGAAAGCGAGCCAAGGACCGCAGATACAGTCACCCTAAGAATCCTACCCAGGCAGAGACCGCGTCTAGAGAGAACCCACGTGAGGGGGCGGGAGGGGAGGGGCCAGGTGAACAGGTGCGTGAGGGGGAGGGGAGATTCCAGGAGGGGCCCAGAATCGCTCCACCCAAGAGCCGCTCTCGCCCGGCAGTCGTAGCGCACGCCTGTAATCCCAGCGACTCCGGAGGCTGAGACAGGAGGATTTCAAGTTCGGGGTCAGCCTCCGTAATTTAGCGAGACTCTCAAAAAATAAAAAGGGAACCGGGCGCGGTGGCTTACGCCTGTAATCTCAGCACTTAGGGAGGCTGAGACAGGAGAATCGCGAGTTCAAAGCCAACCTCAGCAACGGCGAGGCGCTTTGCAACTCAGTGAGACCCTGTCTCTACATAAAACACAAAAAAGGGCTGGGGATGTGGCTAAGTGGTCGAGAACCCCTGAGTTCAATCCCTAGTACCAAAAAAAAAGGGGGGGGGGATAGAGATGTTGTTCAGTGGTAAAGCGCCCCTCCCCCCGTTCAATCCACAGTACAAAAATGATACTTCTGAAAGGACTATCAAGACATTGCCTTTGGAAAAGGTCAAGTTTCCTTTCCCTAGCTTTCCACCTACTCTTTGAAGGAACTCATCCACCTGTCACAGACCAGCCAAAGCCCTCAACCCTTGCCTGATGGACCACACTGTCCTCCCACATCCCTCAGACATAAAGACCAGTGTTGTCTGAAAATGTCTTGTTTTTATTTAAGCACAAAAATTGAGACAAAACATATACATTTGTACATGGTGGAGAAAAACATCAGAAAGGAGTTTACAAAACCCTGGTCGCTGTCATCACTGAGTGGCTCTAGGCCTAACTGGGATGACAGTCTGAGGACTGCCTCAGGAGGGCTCCAGGACCCAGAAGCTGGAGGCTGGCCAGCTTGCTAAGGTCCCACAACCCACACACCAGCTCCTGCAACCTCTGCAGGACCGGGTGCAGGCTTTTACAGTGGATTCCCAGGGGTGCATCACAGTAACACACCTCCTGGGAATCCTGAGTGATGGAAGGTGACCTAGACTCTACTCTGGGTGTGGGAGGATGTTTCAAACCGTCAGAAAATTGGCTCATCAGTCCTGCCTGAAGGACAGAGTTCTAGACTGATTCCCCCTGCCTTAAGAGTTTCACAAGCTGGAAATTGCTAATAGTGGGGGCAGGATTAAGGCTAAGGCAAAGAATACCTGTCACTTAGGAGGGCAGAGAAGTCAAAATAAACAGGGCCATACAAACCACCAGAACATTCAAGCCCACTCTCCTAGCAGACTGCCACAGGCTGGGTGGGACAACTTGGGACCAATGTCCTCTGTCCCTCCTTATCCCCAATTCCCAACCAACTGCACTGCACATTCATAGTCTTGAAAAGGACTCAGGGCTAGGGGGGACAAGGTGCTACACACACCAGAAGATTCGGGGAGCTTAAAGGGTTATGAATCTATCTGTGAGTAACATGAGGCAGGGAAGAACTTGGGGCAACCAGCCAGAGGGTCTGGAAACCCAGAGAGTATGCCAGAATGATCTAGGCAACAGACCTGTCCATATACCCAGACTGCAGCTCACCTAAAGTGGAACCCTTGGGAGGTTTATCCCAGCCTGACCAGGCAGGGCAGGACTGTGGGGGGGGTCCCATGATCGCTCTGTAGAGCCCAATTTGGGCCAGGACTTCTTGGGGAGGACTGTGGTCCCAGGATATGAGTTCCAGAATGCCAGCAGAAAATTCCAGGTAGGGGAGGCCCAGGCCAGCTAATGATCCCGTGTGTGTTGTGTGTACAGAGGGAAGACAGCTTCAGTCCCACTGCTTCCCATGAGACAAAAGAATCCTACCAAACCACCACCAAAGAAGGAAAGACAGCTTTGTTATTTTTTTTCTTTTGTGTAAAAAAAAGTCCCTGTCCCTCCCTCCCCTGTCCCTCAGATGGAAGGGAAAGCTAGTTGCTGAGGAAGGAGGAAGAGTCACGACAAGGCCCCCGCCTGGTCGGTGCTGGGCACAACCACTGCATAAGGCACCCACGGAAAGTGCAGCTCAGAAGGCAGGCGAGAGAAGAGGCTGAGGCAGAGGGAGGAGAGTTAGGAGGACTAATTCCCCTGGAAGGTTCCTCGGGCAGCAGATGAGGCCGCATTGCGGAAGGTTCTGTTGCTGAAGATGCCCTGGGAAAACTCCTCCTGGGCCTGTTGGAAGCTGGCTCCTGTCCGGCGGTAGAAGGAGTGCACCTGGGAAAAGAGGGTAGGGTGATGGGCCCACCAGAATTCTAGCTATACTCCCACAGGGGCCCCCAGGTGCCCAACTCTGCCTAACTGCCCACCCAGAGTCTTGGAGGAATGTGCTATACACCTCCATGGTCCTAGGAGGCCCAACTACAGAGGTGAGGAACCCCTCATGGCAAAGGTCAGAGAGAGGGCCTACTTCTTTGAGCTTGCTAGGGCCTGACCCTTACTTACCCGCTGTAGAAGGAAGAGCGAGAGCCCAGCACAGAGTGTAAAGAAGCCAGCCACCACCATCATGATGATTGACACGGCCAAGGACTCTTGCTGCAGTGTAGACAGGGCTGCAATCCAACCACTACAAAAGGAAGAGGAGGCCAGAGGGGGCAAAGTGGAAGCGGGCCCCAGAAGTCCCGTAAGGGGCTCTTTTCCAATTGGCTGCTGTGTTCCAGCCACCACCTGGACATCTCTCTGCAATACAGTGAACCCTGTGGGCCAGAGACCTTAGTGTGAGAGAGGCCAGGCCTATATGAGGGCTGAGCAGCCCATGCTGCTCCAGGTTGGCCTTCCCTGGGGACTCAGAAATGGATTCACATGGGGAGTCTTCTGGCCATGTGAAGTCTAGAAAGATGTGGTAGCTGCCCGCTGCTCCTTGGGGGTTGGGGCACGGAAAGCCTGGACGCTCATTCCTGATGACCCACTCTCTGGGAAGGAAGATCAGGGACCAACTTGCTGTATTTATCTTGTCACCAAGTTTCTCTCAGGAATAGCCCCTCTGCCTTTAGTCAGTCATGTTACGTCCCTGAGACCCAGCATCCTCATGTGTAAAAGGGATTATCTCCATACTTCCTGATTTCAAAACTTACGACAATTCTTCACAATTATAAATTTGGCAATGGTTTCTTAGTATGACACCAAAAGAACAAGGAACGAAAGAAAAGATAAATTGGATTTGATCAAAATTCAAAACTTTTAGATAGGGGGATAGCTCAATGGTAGAATATATGCTTACGAGCATGTGTGAGGTCCTGGGTTCAATTCCCAGCACTAACACATCAGTAACTTTTGTGCAGAAAAGGACTTTCCCCTCCAGTACCAGAGATTAAATTCAGGGGCACTTTACCACCGAGCCACATCCCCAGCCCTTTTTATTTTTTGAGACAAGGACTCACTAAATTGCAGGCTGGCGTCAAACTTGTAATCTTTTTGCCTCAGCCTCCTGCATTTTACAGGAGTGTGCCAACACAACACACCCCGCAAAAAGGACATTGACAAAATAATGCAGAGAACAGAAAATAAAATTTATGAAAACATATCTGGTAAAGGTCTAGTATTGAGAATATGTAAAGAACTCTTGCAACTCAATAACAGACAGCCCTATATTAGCAAAAGAACAGAATAGGTATTTCTCCAAAGAAGACATACAAATGGGCAACAGGCACAAAGTGTATTCAATCAACATCATTAGGCATTTAGGAAATGCAAATTGAAACTACCGTGAAATATATCTTTAGGTCAGCTATAATAAGTTTTTAAAAAAGAGAAAACAAGAATTGGTGAGGATCTGAAGAAGTGGAAGCCTCCTGCACTGCTCAGTGGTTCAGGCACTGTGTGAAACAGTTTGGAGGCTCCTCAATAAATTAAAGGTAGAATTAGCTGGGTGTGGTGGCACATGCCTGTAATCCCAGTGACTTGAGAAGCTGAGGCCGAAGGACAGCAAGTTTGAGGCCAGCCTCAGGAACTCAGCGAGTCCCTGTCTCAAAATAAGAAATTAGGACTGGGGAATGCAGCTCAGTGGTGAAGTGACCCAGGGTTCAAGCTCCAGTACTACACACAAAAGAAAGTACAATTACTATATAACTCAGCAGTTCTACTCCTAGAAAAATACACAAAGGGAGGATAAACAAAAACTTGAGGCTAGGGTACAGGTCAATGGTAGATGGTTGGCTTAGTATGCATGAGGTCCTAGGTTTAATGCCCAGCACTACACAAAACCATACATGCACAAAAGATGATCTTCAAACTAAATTCTGTATAAAAATGTACATAGCAAGCAAGCCAGGCGCAGTGGCACATGCCTGTAATTCCAGCGGCTTGGGAGGCTGAGACAGGAGGATCTTGAATTCAAAGCCAGCCTCAGCAAAAGCAAGGTGCTAAGCAACTCAGTGAGACCCTGCCTCCAAATAAAATACAAAATAGGGGGGCTGGGGCTGTAGCTCAGTGGTAGAGCGTTTGCCTAGCATGCGTGAAGCACTGGGTTTGATCCTCAGCACCACATACAAACAATAAATGAATAAAATAAAGATCCATCAACAACTAAAAAAAAATTAAAAAAAAAATACAAAATAGGGCTGGGGATGTGGCTCAGTGGTCGATTACCCCTGCATTCAATCCCTGGCTCCCCACCCCCTCGCAAAAAAAAAGAAAAAAGTTCATAGCAGCACTATTCTCAATAGCAAAATGAATTTTGGAATGAATGCAAATGATCATCAACTGATGAATAAAATGTAGTATTATATCCATGCAATGGAATAATAATATTCAGTCATACAAAGGAACAGAGTACTAATACATACCAAAGCATGAATGAATCTTGGAAACATTATGCTACGTGAAGGGAACCACACAAAAAGGGCACCCAGTGTATGATTCCACTCATATAAAAATGTCCAGAATAGACAAATCCATAGACAGAATGCAGTTTAATGGTTGCCAGGGGCTCAGGGAAGCAGAGAATGAGGAATGACTTCCTATGGGGTACGGAGCTTTCTTCTGGGCTGATAAACATACTCCAACTAGACACAGGTGATGATTGTGCAATACAGTGAATGCACTAAATGCCACAGAACTGTACAGTCCGCAGTGGTTAAGGTGGTAAATACAATGGCAAATTTTGTTACATGTGTTTTATGATAAATAACAAGAAAAGGGGGCTGGGGTTGTAGCTTAGTGGTAAAGCGCCGGTCTAGCATGTGTGAGACACTGGGTTTGATTCTCAGTACCACGTAAATATAAATAAATACAAGTATTGTGTCCATCTACAACTAAAAATATTTTTTAAAAATAACAAGAAAAGCTAGTGAGGTACAATTAGAAAATGGTCAAGAAGGGCTGTAGAAAGGCAATGGAGGCTTCAGAGAACATCTAGCTGGAAGCATACAGGGCAGTGAAGGGCAAGGCCAGAGCCAGAGAGAATTAAGCCTCTGACTCACAGTCCAGCGTGTGAACAGCAGTTGTTGTTATCATCATTATTATTATTTTGGTACTGGGGATTGAACACAGGGGCACTTTACCACTGAGCCACATCCTTAGCCCTTTTTATTTTTTGAGACAGAGTCTCATTAAGTTGCTGGAGGTCTTGCTAAGTTGTCCAGGCTGGCTTCAAACTTGCAATCCTCCTGCCTCAGCCTTGGAGTAGCTGGGATTATAGGCTTGTGCCACCATGCTTGGCAAATAGCAGTTATTCATCACAGCCTTTCTACCAGGATCTCACTTAGGGTAAAGAGTAATGGAATTGGATCACAAAAAGAGGGCAGATTAGAAAGAGCAGGGTGAAAAGGAAGTGGGCTGGTGGGAGGACAATGGGCACTGGCTCTGAGTGCCAGGGGAGCCAGCCCTCTCCTCGTGCTCTGGATTTGTCAGTTGTGATGGAGGGAGGGGACCAAAATAGTGCCACCCTTCCAGTCTTGGGCTTTTAGCCGAGTGCCTGCCTGACCTGTACAGACTGTGCTGTTTCTGTGCACTGGGACAGACAAGCAAACATCAGCCCCAGTTTTTCTTCTAGAGACTAATTTTGAGCTGAGGACCAAAGTAGCCAGAAAACTCAAGCCAGCCAGGTGCTCAGGGAGGACAAGAGGAAGCAGCCCATCCACAGGAAACTGGGCCCTGTCTCCTACAGTTACAGTGTCTCTGGAGAAAGTTGTAGCTCAGTGTCTGTAAAGGCCAGGTCATCCTTCAGCCTCTGGGAGGGTGTGGTAGTAGAAAAGGAAGAGGCTGCAATCCAGTGCAGGATACAGCCCTAAAGATTCAAACCAAGTTCACCCACTCACCCTAGAGTGGAGAGTAAAAGAAGATAGTAAGTAGTGACCAGTAAAGAACAGGAAAGGCACCCAAGACAGATCCAGAGGCAGGCCCACCCACCCCCTCCCACTGTGGCAGATTTGGGGTCATCCATGGCGTTCTCTGGTAGCTAGTAAATAGGACAAGAGAGGCTGAGCCCTATATTCAAAGCCTACTTCCCTCTGGGATATCCCAGGTCTCACCTGGTCCCCAGGTTAGGCATGCCAATCAACTGGATGAAGTAGATCCCTATTTGACAAAAAAATACAAAGAAGAACACGAAGAAGCTGAAAGAGTTGTCAGACCTGTGGAGAGACAGGGAAATAAGAAGTCACAAAAGGGATTGGGCCATTTCCTAAGCCTTCCTTATTTGGTATAACATCTATCCTAACTAGGAGCCAAGAGGCAGGATGGACAAGTAGCCAGAGCCCCAGGGAACCAGTCACACTGTCCATAAGGACATAAGCACATGGACACACATGGATATCTACCATCAAAATCAGGAAGGGTTGCCTTTTACTGTCTCCCTGATAAAATCATTCCCCCAAAGGATAATATAAAGAACCTAACTTTCCATCTCCTAGAGTACCTGCATTTCAGAGCAGGCAATAAAGTCTAAGCCAAAAGCATAAATCTCTATAGTAAAACTGTAGGCCTGGGGTTGGGGTACAGCTTAGTGGTAGAGGCCCTGAGTTCAACACCACCACCACAACAAAACCCCCTGAAGACCTAAGTGGACAAAAAGGTATTTGCAGAATGGGGAGTAGGAATATCAGATAAGCCTCTCTCTTTTTTTTTTTTTTTTTTTTTTTTGGTGTGGGGGATTGAACTCGCAGGCGAGGCTCCATATCCCTTCTCTAGGTCTCCTTTCTTCATTCATGGACAGGGCCTAGAGCAGAGTTCAGGTCCATCTGAAGAAAATGGCTCCTGGTCTTTGTCTATTCTGGCTCTGTGTGGAACTGGGAAAAGAAATTTCCACACCACTCTATTATACACAAAGACTGGGATGGGGCCCTAGACCTAGGGTCCATCACCTACTACTGGGATACCAGTCCAACCCTCACCCTTTGCCACAGTCCCACTTACCTGAAGGCCTTATAGATGGGTCGGTACCAACAAAGGAAGGCACAGGGGGTGAAGATCACAAACCACAGGATCGAGAGACCGAAGTCCACTCCCTTGGCGCTGTTGCCTGTGAACCAGGCCAGGCAGGCAAGCAGGTTCAGAAACAGAGTCATTGAATGCACTGGGCAAGGGGAGAGGAGAGAGACAATCTAAGCCAAGGGGGCTGAAGGGCTCCCCAACAGGGCAAGCCACTCCCTAGGAGAGGGAGTGAGGTCCATGCTATATGGCAGATAATAAACAGTAGAAGATCTCAGTTAGCTCCCAAATCCTGGCTTTCTGGGACCTCAAAATTAAGTTTCTGAGAGGTGACAGGACAGCCCAGGTCTCTGGGAAGTGGTCATGAGGATGTCCAGTCCCAGGGCTGATCCTGGGGGAATGAAGTAACTTTTTTCCTAACCCTAGTGGCCCACAACAGAGCTACAGAAAGTCTTCCTCCTCACCCCCAGGAACCTAGGGGCCTGAGAGGGAGGCTTTCACCTAAAGTGGGCCTTTTAGAGCAGTGAGCTCTACAGGGACTTGGAAGTCTGCCTAGTCCCACTCTATGTGCTAAGTGGTCTGGACTGCCCCTCTCAAGAAGGTTCCCAGAGAGCAGCCTGTGTAGGGGACCTCCCTACACAGCTTATCAGGAAAGCTAGAGTCTAAAGAAAGTCTTGACACCAGAGAGGAGCAACCTGACCAAAAACAGACCCACTGCACCCCTGAACTCTGAGGGCAGGAGTGGGACTCACACATCCAGAGATAGTAGAGCATCTTGCATATCCTCTGGTAGTCAGCAGGGATCTCAGCAGAGAAATCCTGATAGAAGCAGGGCTTGACAGGGCACCATGAGGGCAAGGCTGGCCAGTTGTTCTCTCTCACTATGTGGAAAGAGAAGTGCACATGCTGGCCTAGTTTACAGGCAAATCAGAACTTACAGAGGGGCTACCACAAGCAGGAGCATGAGTGGGATGGAAGAGGGTAAGTGTTCCCAAAGAAACACCTACAAGCTCACTCAAAGGTAATGAAGCCCAAATGCACTGGGAAGTAGAGAGCTAAATGGCCTAAGTGACTATTTTTATTAATAACAAGCCCACAAGCAAGATAATCAAAGTCATCATCATGAGCAAAAAACTGTGGGACCAGTGCCCCATGCTAACCAAGAATCAGAATTTCAAGCTGGGTGCACAATGGCACACACCTGTAATCCCAGCTACTGGGGAGGCTGAGGTAGGAGGATCATAATAAGTGTGAAGCCAGCCTCTGCAACTTAGTGAGGCCCTAAGCAACTTAATGAGACCTGTCTCAAGATAAAACATTTTAAAAAGGGCAGGGGATACGGCTCAGTGGTAAAGTGCCTCTGGGTTCAATCCCCAGTACCAAAAAAATAAGTTAAAATTTTTAAAAAAGGGCTAGGGATGTAGCTGTGGTAGAATGACTTCCTAGAATGCATAAGAGATCCTGGGTTCAATTCCCAGAACTGGAAAAAAAAAAAAAAGAAAAAGAATTTCAGAGCTTGGAAGTAGTGCAAAAATAATCTACATCCATTAGGTCTATACTTGTAAGTCTCTGGACTTCCCACTTATTGCTCTCCCCTAGGACTGGCACCCTTCTGAGAAGACCAAGAACTCTTTAAAGCTCTGCAGCTACCCCAGGAAGAAGGTGGCTCAGGATGAGTGCTAAGAGGGTACTCTGTGCAGGGCTGAGGACACTCTTGTGCCAGGCAGAGTGGGCTGAGGCAGCAGCCTCCCTTACCATGCAAGCTGGCCACAGTGTTCTGTAGCTCCCGCTCCTTCCGTTCCAGCTCAGCAGCTTTCCTGTCCAGTTCCTCCTGCTGCCGGAGCAGGCCTGCCTGGGCTGCAGCTGCCACAGCCTAAGGGAATGGGGTGGGAAGCAGCCAGACAAATACAAGAGACAAAGGAATAGTGTCACCTTAGGTAAGGTAGGCAGAGGCACCTTGTACCAGACAGGAAGACTAAGTAGGAAGTCCCAGAGGAGGTACCAGCCCCACAGTGTCTTGGATAAGGAGGACTGCTACAGAGAGGCAAAGGGGATCTATCTCCCACTGCCCCTACACCACCCTCTGGCCATTTAGCAATTACTAGGGTTCTCCTTTCCCCTTATGCCTAATCTTGAGCTAGGAAAAGAATCCCCCATGATACCCTCCTTATTCCCCACACTGAAATCTGGGTTGAGTTCAATTAATGGCCTTTGCAGGTAACAGTAAAGGGAAGAAAACCTCACAAGAGACTAACCTGATCCAGAAACCCAGAGACCCACACCTCATGTGAAGAGCCTGGAGTGGGCATGTGAAGAGGGAACAGTGCAAAGCTTCCAGCAGTGAGCACAGAGGGGAGACACTTGAGGGCAGGCCATAAGCACTAAAGCCCCAGGAATCTGTATTTAAGCTCTCTACCATCCCTTCCCACCCCCAGGAGCTCCTCCGGAAGCCCATCTCAATAAAGCTGATCACCTGAACTGTGACTAGACACTCCCCAGACAGGCCCTAAGGCACGGCCCTGCCTGGCTTTCACGGTGTGCAGAGCCCAAGCTTTATCTCCTCTGCAGGCTGAACAGAGCCTCTGAGTGAGGGAGCTCAGTGATGCTCTGGTGAGACTTAGCAGAATGGGGCCCAGAGCCCAGTTGGTCCAGCCCAGGGCCCTGCTCCTGCTGGCTCCTGTTACTGTGTGGGCCAGGTTCATTCTATAGTCTTCTTTAGGGAGCAGGTTATCACAGAGATGACAAATTTGGCATACATGTAAACACACACCTTTCACCAAAAGGAGTTCCCCAAAGAGCTAAGGTTGTCTTTGGGAGGTGAACTTCAAGCACTGGAGGCAGAAGCAGGAGAATTGACCTCACAGTACTACATTGATGGTATTAGCCTCCTCTCCCCAAGTCTGTGTCTTCATCTGAGCAGGGCCTGGATCCCTGCAGCCCACCACCCTGCTGAAATAAAGTCACCCCTGCATGTAAGGCTTACCTCACTTCCATAGGGCTCTAGGGCCAGCCTGGGCAGGGTAGGTGCCCGGCTTCCCTCTTGCTCATCTACACTGGGCCTACCTTCGGAAGCTTTCGCATGTAGCTGTCTCTGAGAATACTATCTCCTCCTAGTAGCATCTGCCTCTCTGAGAGCTCGCCCGCTGCGAGGAATCGGGCAGGCAGGAACTTGCCGGCCTGCCTAGGCAGAAGCTGCAACATACAACTCCATTGTGGGCCACGCTCATGGGGCAGCAAGAAGCCTGGGGGTAGGGTTGGGAGTTGACAGAGTAGAGTGTTGGGCATAAAGCAGACAAGATTCACCATATTTGGTGAAAGGACAAGGGAAAATATGAAGAAAAGCAGGAATAAATGAGGTTAAAAGCAAGAGAAATGGGCTGGGGGTGTAGGGCTGGGAGTGTATGCATAAGGCCCTGGGTTTGATCCTCAGCACTGCTGGAGTGGGGAGAGAGACAGACATAGAAATAGAGTGACAGAAAGATAGATAAAGATATTCTGGGCCCCAAGTAAGAAAGAACAAGGCAAAAGGCTTCAAGAGGACCTGGAGTGGTAAAATGGGGCAAATGCTTTCTCTGAATACACCAAGGACCACAGCCTGGTGAGGGCTTCAGTTGACAAGTAGCCCCTACACTGGTAAGTGACCAGCTCTAAAGAATTTTGCAAGAAGACCCTTGAAGGGGAGCCAGTGATTAAGGCCCTCTGTACCCACCCAGCCTCAGGGCTCAGTCATGGGTCTGCCCTCACTGCACAGGAGAGGTCAAAGGATTCTATGTCAACAGTACCTGGGGGCTTGGCTGTGTTGGTTCCACTGAGGGCTGGAGAACTGCTGGCTGTGAGGGCCCAGGGAGTTGTGTGACAGGAACTGTTGTGGCTGCATTTGTCTGTGTGGGACAGATGGAAGGAGGGAAATGGGTGAGTTCTAGTGGCAAGCCCAGGGTGAGGGGCACTCCCTCTGGGATGGCTATTGGCCTTCTTCTGCAGCTTCTTGGCCAACAAGCCTCAGGTTCAGGGCAATATGATCACTAACCAGTAACCCCAGCCTTGCTGGACCCAGGAATCTCCACCAGTACTCTACTCTCCTCAAGGAGGGGCCCAAGTCATATATCCCAAAAGGACAATTGCAGAGAACCTTTGATGATTTCCTCATCTTTACTCCCACCCTGAGTTCTTATTAGGACTGTACTCTTCAGGACAGATTTTCAGAGCTACTTCTTTCTTTGCCACAGTTCCTTGCTCCAGAGACCCTGGCACCACTCATAGGACCACAGGACTCAGAGAACACACACGCTCACCAACCTCCGAGAAGGGGTTGAACTCAGCAAGGCCACCCTGTGGGGCACTGGTCAGCTGGGTCACAGAGGGATCCTGTGAAGGTGAAAAAGAGACATTAGACACAGGAGGAGAGGACAGAGCCCTGGCAAAAGGCCAGAGCAGGCAACCCTATGACACCGGGCTACAGTGAGGCTGCTGATCACCTGCCTAGTGTCCTGAAAAGCCTCTCCTGCAGGGTTCTGGGCCACCCTGCCACAGTGTAGGTGTAATCTCCTAGCCCTTTCTATAAATGGTTTAGCTCAACTGACATCTCAGTAAAGATGCAGAGGCAGCCTGAGGTCTAGAAGCAGCACCATGCAGGCACTATTTAGTGCCTTACAGATGTAGGATGGCTCATAGAATTTACCTCCGGGGAGTGGGTTTTTTGGTTTTTTGGGGGGGGTTTTTTGGAGGTTGGGGTGGATGGGGTGGTGAAAGTAAAGATTTAACTGTCACTTAATAACCCTTTCTGTGCTATTTTATTTATTATTCTACAGAAAGTACATATTCCTGTTTAAAAAAAAATTTTTTTTTTTTTTAAATTTTGAAGCAGGGCCTCAGTAAGTTCTTGAAGCTGGCCTTAAACTTGCAATCCTCCTCCCTCAGTCTCTAAAGTCATTGCAATTACAGCATGCACCACCACACCCAGCACCTCTTATTTTTTAAAGGACAGTTCAAAGTCTTGGAACAAAAACAATGCTGCTGACTGCCAGTGCTGATTTTATTAAATCAAGCATATTTTCTAGGAATAGAGATATGAAGGGCTCAGATGAAAAGCCAAGAAAACCTTTTGTTCTGGTTTTTGGGAGGAGTCTTTTCAAAAAAAGTACAATGTCCTCAGAACACAGCCTTTTCCTGAGTTTCTAATCCTCTCTTTCCCATTTGGTCCCTGCCAGGGTTCCCGTCCTCTTCGCCCAACCAGCATTCCTGGTGGCATGAAACAGTCTGTTTTTACCCTGACCCTACACCCTCCCCTTCCTGGTCACAGGTGCAGGGTTCCAGTCCTGCTCCACAGCCATGCAGGGGCTCTGGGAAAAACAGCCATAAGGCATGCCAGGCTTTCACTGGCCCTGAGTCTCTGCCTCCCACTCCCAGCCCCTTATCACTCAACCAGAGGCTCCTGTCTTTCAGGCTCAGTCTTGCCTCCACAGACCCAATGTTAAAGTGTTTGGGGCTCAATATCTGTTCTCCTTTCAAACTCAGACCCTTAGAGAACAACTCCTTCCATTTATAGGTATGGAGAATGTGACACTCGCATGATGAAGTAACTTGTCCTAGGACTCAAAGCAGGAGCTCATTACCTATTCTGAGCATTTACAGAGATGAAGATGAGGGTCAGTCTGAACATGTTCCCTGGTCTTTTTTTTTTTTTTAAACTAACTCTTACCTTCCCACCCATGCTACCAGCAACTAGAAGTCAAGACTGTGTGACCACCCCCAGGGCCCAGCCCAGAGCTAGGTACATAGCCCAGTTCACTTCTGTCCCTGGATGGGCCTCATCCCATGTAGCCCCACTGCCCTCTAACCTCCTCTGAAACAGACACTGTGACCATGTTCTTGCTGCTGGATACCACCTCTTATCTAGTGGCTTCTGTAACTTGAATAAAGTGACAAGGTAAGGTTCAGGAGGCTACCTGGAGCTGGAGAAATTGGTTCTGAAGTTATTTCTTGGCTGAACAACTAGCAATTTTCTTTCAGAATTAACAAGCTTCTTGCAAGGAAGATTGGGGCTCAGTAACTATTTCCCTTTCAGACTCAACAGATACCTACCCAGAGTAAAGTGAGTGAAGTCACTGAAATAAGACTCGCCAGCCAAGGAACTAGTTACTCAAGTCTGAGTCACCATAAGACAAAGGAACAGAGGGGCAGCTCTGGTAACAATTTCAGGTGCTGGCTCAGATATACCTGGCCAAGGTATACATGTTTAATAGACAACCTACAGTCCCATGGTGAGATGCCATCTCCCACCTCAATGGCAGTCAAGTAGAGGATGCTAGGATGGGATGGAGATGGAAGGGGTGACTACCTGTCCACATGGATCCCCACTCCTTTTTCTAAAATCTTAGAGGCTTGGCCCTTGGGCACTCACCAGGCTCATCATAAACAGATCCTGTCTCCACTAGTAGGCTGGGGATGCTGTGCAGCCAAGTGCATCTAAGATTAGTTCATTCCTTTGGCTCCCTGGGGCCTGGTGAAGGAGCCATGGCAGAATAGCAGCTCAGTAAAGATTTGAGAAAAAAATGCCTCCTCTTTCTCCAGGAGGCAGGCCTAGTGGATATACAGCACAGCAGTGACCCCAAGAGTCAGAGGCACCCTGCCTGGGAAGAGAAGCTAAAAACGCTGTGTAAGACACATGGGTACTTTCCATCTGAGGAGACCTGGGCTCCCCTGAAAGCTGTGGGTAGCTTCAAGAGAATCAGATCTGGCGAGAAAGGGAGAGAAGTGGAGGAACTGTGGGAGGAAGCTGACATTTACTGTGTCTATTATGTGCCAGGTTCACCATATAAACCATGTTACTGTAAAATTCTAGTCGCTTCAGAACTGGCCACTGTGTCAAGCCATCAGAAAAAAAGATTCTGCCAGCCTTTCTCAACTTGCTTCTTTGAGAGACTTATGTCCCATGGTCCTAAGGAATCCACATCTATAGTGACTTGATTTCTCTCCTATGCATCTAGAATGCACATGTTATATCCATTCTGGAAAGAACGGAGAAAAGTCAGCTTCTGTGTTCTGTGGCTCAGCTGAGGAACTCTGGCTAAGAAAGTCTGCCATATATCTCCCCATTTAACACTCATGACAACTCTATGAGGGAGGAGTATTCCTGTGTTGCAGCTGGAAAAGCTCAAGCACAGAGATGGGAAGCAGCTCATCTAAGATCTCAGAAGCAGTGGCTGCACCAGATTCTGAATCCAAGTCTGTCTGTCTCCAGGGACATGAGAATATATCTGAAGAGAGTAAGGGTTCCCCAAGTCTGATACAGTACTTGGCAAATGGAAGGTGCTCCCCATCACTGTGTAGCTGAATGAATGAACCCCACTCCAGAAGAACATGGACAAGGGCTTCTGCTCCATTTCCTTACTGGACTTCAAAGAGCTGATTCTTGGGAAACATACTTAGTAAGACACATGCAGAGAATCTTTCAAGAAAAGGTCACACTTGATCAGCCCCATTAGCTTTCACTCTGAGTCATAAATAGGAAGCCAACGGCATCAACTTTCTTTCCTGCTCACTGAGTACCAACTAGTTCTTAAGTGGGTCAAGTAGTTATTTAAAAGGATGATGAGGGCTAAGTTTAACCTATAAAAGAGAAGTAACCTAAGACCCCCTCAGCCACTCAGACTGGCTAATGCCGTTTACTGAACTTATAACAAGGAAAAAACTCCTAAACTCAGTTCTTTTCACTCAGCAAACAGTGATAGTGTAAGAAACATGCCAAGACAATCAGGACACAACACTTACCCTTCTAGAGTCCACAGTCTGGTAGCTGAAACAAGTGGACACACCTCAAGAATGTGCTGGGGACCAAAGTGAGGTGCACAGTAATGTCAGGAGGGAGAGGAGACACCCCAGAGGGCTCTGAGGAAGGTGAGTTCCCAGAAGAAGGAAAGAAGGCAAGCAAAGACCTGGGATGGCAGGCCACCACCCAGGGACAGAGGAGCATTTCCACACAGCTGGGGTGGAGGACACTGGAAGAAGGGGGGAGGGGCGGCTGTGTTCCTGAGGTCCATGAAACACACTTGTTTTCCTCGGTTCACCAATCTTCCATTCATTTCACAGGTTCTGTCTGGCCCTAAGCCCACTTACTTTCTCCTGCTTTCCCATGTTACACTCTCCCCAAGCTCCTAGTATGAGGTTGATTTCAGGCTCCAAATAAACACATTTAAGAAATATCTCACAAACTAAAAAACTCAGGTCTTTCCCTCTGGGAGGCAAAGTTACCAAAAACTTTAGAACCTGAGTGAAATCCTACTTGCTTGAGATGGGCCTTAGTGTCATAGAATGAGAAAGGCTATCATCCCCAGCGGGGCTGGCTGGGTCCTGGACACAAAGAGCCACAAGTATAACCTTGAACTCTCTCACCAGGATCGTGAGACTCTGTTCTAAGGAAATATGACAAAAACATATAAAAAAACTATGCTTGTGGAAATATTCATTGCATCGGGATTTACAAGAAGAGGAAAAAAGGGGGCTGGGGTTGTGGCTCAGTGGCAGACCGCTTGCCTCACACATGTGAGGCACTGGGTTCGATCCTCAGCACCACATAAAAATAAATAAACAAAATAAAGATATTGTGTCCATCGATAACTAAAAAATATTTTTAAAAAAAGAGGAGGAGGAGGAGGAAGAGGAAAAAAAAGCAAGACAAATATCTAACGACACACAGCACAAGTGTGTTTTGGTGCAAATCCCCTTGAAGGCCTGAACAGCCAGAAGAAATCACAGCTATGCAGACAGCATAGCAATACAGAAAAGGCTTTGTTATATAAATGCCAAATTACAGTTTTTTCAAAATAATCATATGAAAAAGACTGGCAGGAAAACACATCAAAATAACAATGGCTGCAAAAGACTGGTTGAAATATGGATGCCTTCATTTTGGTCTTCTAAATTTTCTATAATGTCATTATGTTATATATATATATATTTATATATATATATACTTATATATATATTTTAGTTGTAGATGGACACAATATCTTTATTTTATTTATTTTATGTGGTGCTGAGGATCGAATCCAGTGCCTCACACATGCGAGGCAAGTGCTCTACCACTGAGCCACAACCCCAGCCCCTCATCATGTTATTTTTACTTTAAAAACACAAACACAATGGAGTGTGGTGATGCATGCCAGTGATTCAGGCAGCTGAGGCAGGAGGATAGCAAGCTCAAGGCCAGCCTCAGCAACTTAGCAAGGTCTTAAGCAACTTAGTGAGACTCTGTCTCAAAATAAAAAGGGCTGGGATATAGCTTAGTGATAGAGTACCCCTGGGTTCAATTCCATCACACACACACAGCAAAACAAAAAGACAGAGAGAGAGACAGACAGACACTGAGAAACTGCTGAAAGGCACAGGCAGCAATGTACAGAGTGGTCCAGAAAAGCAAGTCTGACTGCCTGGCCCAGCATTTGAGGCCTTCCTGGACCTGCTGCCCCTTCTAGAGCACAGTCTATTTTCAAACTCAGCCACCTCTTCTCCCACCTGTCTGTCCTCTCCCTTTCACAAACCTCTCTATACCAGGCTCTGGGTTGAGTCTACCAAGAAAGTCTTGGTTCTTGGTCTTGAGAGGACATAGCACAGAGAATCAAACAGGAACCAAGGAAGCAGTGATGGCACCAATACTGTGCCAGGGTAAGGGCAAAGGTAGAGGGATCACAGGAGAGCAGGGAGAGTCAGAGCAGGCTTTACTGAGCTGGTATCTGAGTTAGATATTTAGGAATGAAAGGAATTTAGCGCCGCAGAATCTTTAAAAAGAGCTTGCAAAAGCCAGGCCTGGTGGCACACATCTGTAATCCCAGCAACTCCAGAGGCTGAGGCAGGAGGATCCCCAAGTTCAAGCCTCAGCAACTTAGACCCTATCTCAAAATAAAAATTAAGAAGGGCTGGGAAAGCATCTCAGTAGTAGAGTGCCTCTGGGTTCAATCCCCAGCACCGCCCAGCGGGGGGGAAAAAAAAAGCTTGCAAGTGTTCAGGAAACAGAAGAAGGTCATGGAGGCTGTGGAGTGGGGTGTGTGCAGAGAAGTCAGGAGTGGCAGGAAACCAGACTGACAAGGGCAAGGTCAGAGTAAAAGAGTTTGGACTTGACCTTATAGGCAATGGGCAACAACCAGAGATGTAGCAGTGAGGAACGTACAATGTGCGGGAAGGATGATGGCAGGAACTCTGGCTGGAACGTGACCATTGACCATCCACATGGGAGACACTGAGGACTGAACTAAGAGGTGGCACCTGGGGATGGAGAAGGAAGGAGGGACTCCAGAGACCCTTCTTAGGTTGCTGTCACAGGTTTGGCAACTCTGGGTTGGTGGGGGAATGGAAGGACTGCTGGGCAAGAAGGGAAGGGAAAGGAAAGTCCGGAGCTGGGGGTTGCTGGCTTCAATGACTGGTGAACACTGCCACCATTAACCAAGATAAGTGATGACAGGAAAGGAGAAACAGGTTTTTTAGGCTGGGTGTGGTAGGTAGGGAGGAGATCTGAGAAGATTCTGAATGGGGCAGGAGACACCGATGGATTATATCTGTAATGGCTGGAAAGGTCCAGTTGGGAGCTGTAAAATGCTGGTTAGAAGTTCAAGAGGGAGTTGAGAGAGATCAGGATCTTGGATCACTGGTGTGTGCATGCTATTCTGAGGTCATGAAGTGAAGGTAGAGAATAAGAACAGGGTCAAGGACAGAACACCAGGTATTCCTGTTCGGCTCTGTCCTTCCTCCCAAGATTCCTCACAGTTCCTCTTACACACTGCCCTCACCCTACCCATGCTGTGCTGTCCTATCAGAGTATTCTTAGTTCTCCTGCTGGATTCAAAGCTCCATCTGGTCAATGACCACATGCCCATTTACCTTGCTCTCCTGCACTGGCCTGCACAGCAGCAGGGCCTCAATGACCTGCACAAATACGTCAGTGTCTCAAAGGGGCACTTATTGGCTGGGTCACACCTTGCAAATGTGCATAGCCCTCTTCTCTGAATGAGTAGCAAGTACCCTTTGTTTGTCCTGGTAAAATATTACCATTCTCTGAACATGGGATTATCCTACACATAGTGGCTCCAAAGAAAATTTAACAGAAGTATAGAGTCCAAATTCACCTGAATCTCCAGTCAAATTCTAAAAACCAGCTTGGCTCTGAGTGCAAACCATAAAGGCAAGGCTATCCCCATCTGGGCAGCTTTCTGGAGTTAGCATCAAGCTATAAAAACCCTGACAATTCTCAAATTTCTTAAGACAATGTTCCTGTTCTATAGGACAGTTGCACCAGGTCTACTCAGTGACTAAGAATCCCCAAAGTTACAGTTAAAACTGGGGCCAAGCCAGGCGCGGTGGCGCACACCTGTAATCCTTTAGGAAGCTGAGACAGAATAGCGAGTTCAAAGCCAGCCTCAGCAACAGCGAGGCGCTAAGCAACTCAGTGAGACCCTGTCTTTAAATAAAACACAAAATAGGGCTGGGGATGTGGCTCAGTGGTCAAGTGCCCCTGAGTTCAATCCCCAATACCAAACAAACAAACATACAAAACAAAACAGAACAAAAACCTGGAGCCAACCCTCTTTGGGAAGTGGCAAAGTCCTCATGTCTATGCAGGGAACTTCATGTAACTTTCTTCACACCTAAATCACTTTTCTGCCACCACTTTCTCCTCCCACAGGAGAGAAATGTTTCAAATCCTTGGGAAGCAGTCACAGCACTGAAATTATCTTTTAACTGCAAGGAGGCAATGTGTGAAAGTAAGATTGTGTGATTTGGCAACTCTGAACACTGAAAGGCTTCCTCTGTTCAGCATCACCACCTCTTCTCCTCCCCCTCCGGAGATCACTGCTCTCTGTCTGGGAAAATCTGGCAAAAGGGCCAACTGAGAAAGCAGCTCTGGCATTTGCCTGGGTGGTCTGACGTTTACCAGCTACTGAAAAATACAATGGACAGTACAGTGCCTCCCGTTAGCTTTCCATCTCTTCAATACCTTCCAAGACTTAGTGAGAAACTATTGGGAGCAGACACCTTAGAACCTTTCCAAAGCAGGAACCCAAATACCCAGAAGGTACCAAGCAGACATGCCATAATTGACAGAGGAATTGGGGTGTGCCAATAGAGGTTGTGAAATGGTCAATACTTGGCTTGCAGTTTTTTCTGCTTCCTCCTAGGAGTTTGGTAAGCCTCTGCTGCACTCTTGTGACTTAACTTTCCACACACAGTTTTTACTTTGCAGGAAGTTTTCTAATAATCCCAACTGTAACCACACTCAAGGAAGGGGTCATAAAAGTCCATGCCCACATCATGGGGCTTGATAAAGAAATTGGATGAGGGAGTCAACTTAACAATGCACTGGGAGTTTCACTGGCTTTCATAAAAGAAAGAAACGAGGTTCCATGGTTGAATAACTGAGAAATGCAGGGTCAAATAAAGTTGAACAGATGTCTTTATTTTACAATTTCTCAACAACCTAATAAGACTTGTTATCTTTAAGAAAAATGGAATAAGCTGGGTGCAATGGTGCACACCTGTAATCCCAGCACTTTGGGAGGCTGAGACAGGAGAAACGGGAGTTCAAAGCCAGCCTCAGCAACGGTGAGGTGCTAAGCAACTCAGTGAGACCCTGTCTCTACATAAAACGCAAAATGGGGCTGGGGATGTGGCTCAGTATTCGAGTACCGCTGAGTTCAATCCTGGTACCAAAAAAAAAAGAAAAAGAAGAAGAAGAAAAAAAGAAAGAAAAATGGAATAGGCTGGGTGTGCTGGCACATGCCTGTAATCCCAGGGACTCAGGAGGCTGAGGCAGGAGGATTGCAAGTTTGAAGCCAACTTCAGCAACTTAGCAAAGCCCTAAATAGCTTAGTGAAACCCTGTCTCAAATAAAAACATAAAAAAGCTCTGGGGATGGGGGCTGGGGTTATGGCGCAGTGGTAGCGTGCTCGCCTAGCATGCGGGAGGCACTGGGTTTGATCCTCAGCACCACATAAAAATAAAATAAAGATATTGTGTCCACTTACAAATAAAAAATAAAAAAAAAAATTAAAAAAAAAAAAAGCTCTGGGGATGTGGCTCAGTGGTTAAGTGTCCTGGGTTAAATCCTCAGTACCAGGAAAAAAAAAGAATAGGTAGGGATTCCCAAATCTATCTGATCACCACTCAAAACCACCATTACCCAGAACATATACTGCTTTAAAATATTACCTTCAAAAGCACTAAGGGTTGAGCTCAGTGGTCTAGTACATGCTTAGAATACTCAAGACTGGATTTAATCCTGTGTGTATGTGTGCATATGTGCACTCCACCACATAAAACCCACACAATAAAATTGTATTATTTTATCCCTCTCACACTGAGGGGAGTAGGGAGAGCTTAGCTAATGATAATTGGTTATTATTTTCATCACTATCAGTACTCTCATTTCTAGAATGGTGATAACAGTAATGATGTTACATT
>CM053401.1:105958544-105982183 GCA_028644305.1 Xerus rutilus
TGGTACCAGGGATTGAACTCAGGGACACTTAACCCCTGAGCCACCTCCCCAGCCCTATTTTGTGTTTTATGTAGAGACAGGGTCTCACTGAGTTGCTTAGTGCCTCGCCATTGCTGAGGCTGGCTTTGAACTCACGATCCTCCTGTCTCAGCCTCCCTAAGTGCTGGGATTACAGGCTTGAGCCACCGCGCCCGGCTCTAGTTTCCTAGATCTTTGAATGCTGTGTGCCTGGCGGCCCTCCTCCAAGACTGCTGACTAAGGGGGTCAGGATGGCAGAGTCTTTCTTCACAGGATATAGCACGATCACTCTACAACTAAGGCTCAGCCCCAGGTTCCCCCTACAGATCTCCTGGTGACTCCTAGACTTCTGTGTGTGCAGCTTGTGAGTAGCAGCCTGGAAAAGGGGCTGGGTTTCTGCAGTATGAGGACAAAGAAGGCCAGGGGAGCACAAAGCCCTGACTACATCACCTCATCAGACCTTCCAACACATCTGTTAGATCAGTGTTATTATGATCTGCATTCTACAGAGGAAGAAACCAAAGCTCAGTGAGGTTAAGTGTATGCATGTAGCATTTGCCATCACCATCATTAGTTAGTTCCTAGTTACATCACAGCAATAACCTTCTCATCACTGAGAAACTGTGTAAAACCTGAAGACTTCACAACAGCCTGTGAAGCTCTGCCTATGGCCTTCCCAACCTCCTCACTTCCCCTGTTCAGCTCACTGTGCGCTCCCTTTTTGCTATTTACTCCTGACCAGGACAGGCACATTCTCAGGTTCCCACCCTAGGTGCCTTTGCTCTAGCATTTTCTCTGCCTCCAACACTTTTGCCTTCTCACCTCCAAGTCTGAGTTCAAATCTCACCTTCCAAAGGAGGCTTACCCAGACTATTTATTTATTTAGATACTGGGGAGTGAACCCAGAAGTGCTTTTACACTGAGCAACATCTCCAACCCACTTTATTTTTCATTTCAGACAGTCTAAGAGTCTCCCTAAGTTGCTGAGGCTGGCTTTGAATTTGCAATCCTCCTGCCTCAATCTCCCAAATTGCTGGGATTACAGGCATGCACCACCACATTGGGACTTTTAAATTCCAAAGAGGAGGCTGGGGATATAGCTCAGTTGGTAGGGTGCTTGTCTCCCATGCACAAGTACCTGCATTCAATCCCCAGCACACACACACACACACACACAAATCCACAGAGTACCTCCTCCTGCTCCCATCTGCCCTCTTTAAGTTTTGTGACCTTTGCTGTCTCTCAACGTACTATATGATTTACTTATTAGACTCATTTGTCTGTCTTCCCTTCTGTAGAATAGAAGCTCTACAAAGAGTCGTAGTTCTCTGATGTATCCTCCAGTCCTCAAAACATTCCGTGGTCCTTAGCAAGTTCTCAATAAGTACATGCCGGCGAAAGAAAGAATACCTAGACCCTGCATTGCCGTGGGAAGACTGGGGGCTGCCCCCGTGCTCCTGACGCACTGGGTGGTAAGGGCCTCGGCGCCAGCGAGTGCCGGGAGCAGCGCCGGGGAACTACACTTCCCGTGGAGCTCTGTGCGCCGGGCCGCGGGTTCTGCCGGGAAGGGCTAACGTGCGGGAGAACAGGTCCCAGGACGCCGATATGGCGGATCAGCGAGGTGAGCGTTAGGCTTGGTGTCAGCGAGCGTGGTGTTGGTAGCGCCCTGGGAACTAATCCCGGCATGACCTGCCAGCTCGAACCCACCCGTGGGGCTCCGCGGAAAGATGGGCGGGCGCCAGGCAGAGGAGGGAGCACCTACCACGGGGATTGCAGTCCTCGAGGGGGCCCTCCCACTCGCCAGCGGCGCTTGGGGCACAGACCAGGTGCTGTGAGCTGGGTACTTCCTGCTCCCTCATGGTCACCTGGACGTAGCTCTCAGCCTCACAGCAGACAGTATCCTTATCTATGCATCTTACAGAGGGGAACTTCGAAGCTTGCAGAAGAGTGTAGTCTCTCCCAACAACCAGAAGGCCCTTGTTTGACTCCATCCCTTGTTATACTATCTCGGCTCATATCTGGTTTCCCGAACAGTAGGGCCAGGTCTGAGGAGTGGAGTGGAATTTGACCCTTTTGTCTGTGCCCCCAGTGTTCCCACTTTCCTGTGTGGTGCAGCATTATGCATGGGGGAAGATGGGCTCCAACAGTGAAGTGGCACGACTGCTGGCCAGCAGTGACCCACTGGCCCAGATCTCAGAAGACAAACCATATGCAGAGGTGAGACTTAGGCTGTACCTTACCTGCAAGTGAGACTAAAGGGCCTGAAGCAAGTCATGTGGATCCGCCAGGATGAGTGAGGGTAGCAAGAATGAGGAGGCCTTCTCTGTTCTTCAGATCAGTATAGGTCAGTGGACCAGATGGTGGCACCAAAAGAAGAGAAATTTTATTATAAAAGTGTTTTAGTCAGCTTTTTCGTTGCTGTGACTAAATGACCCGACCAGAAAAGTTTATTTTGGGGCTTATGGTTTCAGAGGTCTCAATCCATAGACAGCAGACTCCATTCCTTGGGGATGAAGATGAGGCAGGGCATCATGACAGAAGGGTGTAGCAGAGGGAAGCAGCTGACATGGTGATCACGCTGCAGAGAGAAAGGTCTCCATTTGTCAGATACAAATGTATACCCCAAAGCCACACAAAGGTCTCCACTTGTCAGATACCCCAATTCCCACTTCCTTCAGCCACACCCTACTACTGCAGTTACCACTCAGTTAATTCCTGTCAGGGATTAATTCACTGATTGGGTTAAGACTCTTAAAACCTAATCACTTTCTTTGAACCTTCTTGCATTGTCTCACACATAAGTTTTTTGGGGACACCTCATATACAAACCATAACAAAAAGTTGGGGAGTTCTTATACCCTCTCTTCTCCAACAATTTAGTACTTACTGAAAATTTTTTTCTCTTTTTTCTTTTGGTACTGGGAATTGAACCCAGGGGTGCTTTACCATGGAGCTACATCCTCAGCCTTTTTTATTTTTATTTTGAGACAGAGTCTCACTAAGTTGCCCAGGCTAGCCTTGAACTTGTGATCCTCCTGCCTCAGCTTCTGGAGTCATTAAGAAAACTAAAGGTTTGCACCACCACAATTAATAGCACTTGCTGAATTTTAATTCAGCCCCCTTAAAGAATAAATTATTTGGGCTGAGGCTGTAGCTCAGTGGTAGAGCACTTGTCTCGCAAGTGTGAGGCACTGGATTCGATCCTCAGCACCACATAAAAATACATAAAGTTATTGTGTTCATCTACAACTAAAAAAATATTTAAAAAAAGAATAAATTATTTGTTTATTTTCTGGTATTGGGGATTGAACCCAAGTACCAAAACTTAACCAATGAGCTACATCCCCAGCCCTTTTAATTTGTTATTTTGAGACAGGGTCTCATTAAGTTGCTGAGGCTGGCCTCAAACTTGTGATCCTCCTGCCTCAGCCTCCCGAGTTGCTGAGATTATAAGTGTGTACCACCATGCCTGGCTAAGAATGTTTTTTTTTTATTACTTTGACCATTTTTTTGCATCTTTATTAATCTGTTATTCCTACCGCCTATTTAGTGGAGAAAAAGCCAAAACCTAGGCAGGCTTTAGTCTCTGCTTCTAAGACTGGAATAAATGAATATTAACTCCTTATAGAGCCATTTGAGAATCATAGTTTTTCAGTGTCCTTGACAGTGCAGGAGTCATTCTCCTCTGGACAGATAAGAAAACTGACACTAGAGAAAGGAAATAGAAATATATAGTAGAGGGCCCCATACATGGTTAAGAGATAGACTAGACTAAGGCCTGTAGTTCTGGGGTCTGCCCTCTTCCTTTGTGTTGATGATGATATGAGCATTTTGTACCTGACCTGGGAGCCTGTCCTAGAACCCAGCTGCTCTGTGTGTGTGTGTGGGGGGGCACAGGATAACTTGTGGCAGGCCAGCGGATGTTGCCAGGTTCTGCCTCCTCTCAAGTTTTCTGTCTTTCCAGCTGTGGATGGGGACACACCCCCGGGGGGATGCCAAGATCCTTGACAACCGCATCCCACAAAAGACCTTGGGCCAGTGGATTGCTGAGAACCAGGACTGCTTAGGCTCAAAGGTCAAGGACACTTTTGATGGCAAGCTGCCCTTCCTCTTCAAAGTGCTCTCAGTGGAAACAGCCCTGTCCATCCAAGCACACCCTAACAAGGTACCAGAGCAGAGTAGGCTATAGAGGACAGGGTAGGGAAGGGCTTTTATTGCTTCTCTTACCTCACCCATACCAGGCTCCAGCCCAGAGCTAAATCCAGGTCTGTCCACTCCCAAATTAGCTCTGCAAGGCCAGATGCTGGTGATACACACAGTAGCTATGTCTTAAGTGGACAGCTAACCAGCCTGTGCCAGGAGTTTCTCCAAGCTTATGCCCAGGTCTCTTCATCTTCCCAACTGGCTCTCGGGGAGAGTTCAACTTCCAGGGCAGGGCACACACCATAGCTGTTGCCTCATTTCCCCATCATGGAGTCTTCTGTACAAACTTCCCAGTTCTAGCCTAAGCAATGGTTTGTCCACATTTCTCAGTTTTAGATAGGCAAAGTAAGACCCAGAGAAGGGAGGGGTCTTTACCTTTTGAATTTACCCAGTGTCACAGTTTGTTAGGGTCAGAGTTTGTTTGGGATTTTCCAATTCACTGGTGAGGCCTCTTAAAGTCTGCCCCAGCTCTCCCCCAGATTTAGTCTGTTGCCCTGTCTTGGATTGGCTGAACCCCGAGTTTCTGCATCATGCATTGACCAGGTGCATTGCCAGAGGTAAGAAGCCACTGCCATCTGGCAACTGGGAGGGGTAGAGAGCAGGGGCTGGTAAGACTGATATTCCTGCTAGGTGATGACTGCTTTCTGACCCTCCTCCTCCCCTGGCCACCCACAGGAGCTGGCAGAGAAGCTGCACCTCCAGGCTCCACAGCACTACCCTGATGCCAACCACAAACCAGAGATGGCCATTGCTCTCACCTCCTTCCAGGGCTTGTGTGGCTTCCGGCCAGTTGAGGAGATTCTAACCTTTCTGAAGAGTAAGTTGGACAGAATGCTGAGGGCCTGTGTATTGGGCCTGGGATGTGTGGGAATTCCAGGCTAGAGTGGGAACAGGGACAGAGAACAGAGGCTGAATGTTATAGGACCTGAGGGCTGCTTAGCCTCATGCAGCATTTTTTGGAGCCAGTGGGTCATGTTAATGAGACCAGACCCAAGTGTGGTTGCAGAGGGCTGTTGGTGAGTAATTGGTTTGTACTTCAGGGTTGCTTAGTATTGCCTGGCTCCTTGGTTAGGGATGGGATGTAGTCCTCCTATCAGTCCTTCTGTGGGTTCCATCTTAGCATTCCTGATATGGGTCCTGGTTCTGGCATTCCTTCAGAGGTGCCCGAGTTCCAGTTCCTGATTGGGGATGCTGCAGCAACACAGCTGAGGCAGAGCATGAGCAGCGACACCCAGGCCGTGGCCTCTGCTCTGAGGAGCTGCTTTTCTCACCTGATGAAGAGTGAGAAGAAGGTGGTGGTGGAGCAGCTCAACCTGTTGGTGAAGCGGGTCTCCCAGCAAGGTGAGCATAGTTATAGGCCTGGGTGGGTGCACCCTGGCCTGGGCTCCTTGACATAGACACAAGGCTGTGGGGACAGGGTTCTCAACCCCTTTTTGCCCAACTGGAATACTAAAGAGCTCAACTTAGATGACCTGTTGGCCACTACCATTTCTTTCCCAGTCTTTGTGGAACAAAGCCATAGGAGTGCTGCTTTCTGACTGGTTGTTTTGTCTAGACAGTTAGAGGCAGACTGGCCTTGAAGACTCTTCTGATGCCAGGCATTCAGAGATTCTTCCCAGTCCTACAGCTGCTTCCCATTAATAGACTTGTATTTTGGAGATGGAGAGCAGGAAGGGAACAAGAGGATCATCTCTCTCTCTAGAGGACTGATCCTTAGTTCTCTCAATCATTAGCTTTTCCATAACTACCTCCTGTATGCCTGATATGTGCTAAGGAGAGTTCAGGAAATGACTGATGGGTATGATCATCACCTTTGGGTTGAAGAGTCAATATAAGCAGCGAGAAATATAAGGCAGACAACCTCTCAGCTATGAGCTGATGTGGTAGCCCCGCTCCTCCCTTTTCCAGTGGCCCAGAGCCCTCTCTCTTTTTTTTTTTTGGTACTGGGGATTGAACTCAGGGGTACTCGACCACTGAGCCACATCCCAGCCCTATTTTGTACATTTTTTAGAGATAGGGTCTCACTGAGTTGCTTAGCACCTCGTCATTGCCAAAACTGGCTTTGAACTTGAGATTCTCCTGTCTTGGCCTCCCAAAGTGCTGGGGTGACAGGTGTGCACCACCGCGCCCGGTCCCAGAACTCTCTTCTGGCTCTATTTCTGCACATTTCCCCTGCTGTGCTGCCTTTGAACCAGACATTGTTTCTTTCACCCAAGCATAGTCTTTTGGGGGGGCGGTGAGGGGGGTGTTTTTTCTGCTTGTTCTTACAGCAATATAGATTACTCCTGCCCTGAGCTCTCAAAGCTGCCTGCTCATACGCCCAGGTACAGCCTTAGCACCTGTGAGTCTATGCATCATGTACATATTTTAAAACTGGGGTTCTCTCCAGGCCAGGGATCTGTTCCTGAACTTCATATTTGTTCCAGTGCTTAGCAGAGTAGCCACTCAACATGTTATGAAGACTGAACCACCCTCCAACTCAGACCAGCTGGTTTCTTCACTGTGGCACTTAACATACTCTACCTTTATTTATAAATACCCTCCCCACTTCTCTGCATGCCCTAGTGAACCCAGTTCACCCATTCTGTGCCTCCCCCTTCCAAGAAGTCTGCTCTCACCACTGTAGCCCAGGCTGAGCTCATTTTCCCTGGTTAGTCTCCAGGACACATATTGGCCCTTGGCACTTTCTGCCTTGTGTTCTCTGGGGTAGACAACCATCCCACTTTGCCAAGGACTAAGATTTTTTGAGACATGGGACTTTTAGTGCTAAAAAAAGGGAATGTCCTGGCCTAAGAGAGTGTTCCCCTTCATGGAACCCTTTTGAGCCATCTCTCAATCTAGAATGTGAGCTCCAAGATCAATATTCTCAATGAGGGGATCTTTGGCAATCGTGTGGAAACTTTTTTGGTTATTAGAACCTGGATTGGGGGTGATGGTGGTGTCTTGTGGATAGAGGATAAGGATGCATCCAGCAATGCACAGGACAGCTCTATATATAACAAGGGATCCAAAATGCCAGTAGTGTTGAGATTGAGAGATCTTGTCCTGAACAAAACACACTTTAGCCCTTTTAGAGGTCAGTGTAGGCCAGGTAGACAGTTGAGCTATGAGAGATGGCATTTGTGTGGGCTGGAGTATTAGGAAGGCTGGATCTAAAGAGTAGGGGATGGCTAGGACAGGCCCAGCACAGCTTCTGCATTCATGTGGGCAGGAACTCTTCCCCAAAACTCCCTGTCCTGAGTAGGGCTAGAGTACGCTAAGTGGACTGAGGCATTGGTCTACTCTGATCCTCAGTGTCCGCTGGAAACAACATGGAGGACATCTGCGGAGAGCTCTTGCTACAGCTGCACCAGCAGTACCCAGGTGACATCGGTTGTTTTGCCATCTACTTCCTAAACCTGCTCACCCTGAAGCCTGGGGAGGCCATGTTTCTGGAGGCCAACGTGCCTCATGCCTACGTGAAGGGAGGTGAGCCCCTTTTCAGCAGAACTGCCATCCCTGGTAGACCTTGTTTTCCCATCTGGACAAAGAGGATGGTTGAGGATACTTTCTCTAAGGACCATTCAGCTTGGAGCTCTGAGAGCTCCTGAGCTCAGAAGGGAAACTGCCAGTAGAGATGGTGAATGTCAACCTGGTGGTAGACACTGCTCATGATCTGCCAGCCTGTGAGGTAATAAGACTCTCATGTTAAGTCCTGTCAGTGAGTATGGGAACTGAAGTTGGAACCTAGGCTATATTGGACAAGGCTGCTGTTCTCTTCCTCACATCATCCAGCCTTTATATGCCTGTTCTACTTTTTTTCTTTTTTTTAAGTACTGGGGATTGATCTCGGGTGCTTTACCACCGAACTACATTCCCAGCCTTTTTTGTTTTTATTTTGAGACAGGGTTTCCCTAAATTGCTCACACTGTCCTTGAACCTGCAGTTTTCTTGCCTGAGCCTCCCAAATCACTGGGGTCACAGGCATGCTCCACTGCACCTAGCCATCTGGTTATTTTTTATATTAACATATGCATCAGTGCTCGCTTCGGCAGCACATATACTAAAATTGGAACGATACAGAGAAGATTAGCATGGCCCCTGCGCAAAGATGACACGCAAATTCATGAAGCGTTCCATATTTAAAACAGAACAAAACAAAAACATATGCATCAGGGCCAGGTGCAGTTATGCACGCCTGTAATCCCAGCAGCTCAGGAGGCTGAGGCAGGAGGAAGTTCAAAGCCAGCCTCAGCAACTTAGCAGGGCCCTAAGCAACTCAATGAGACCATCTCTAAATGAAATACAAAAAAGGACTGGGCTGGGGATGTGGCTCAGTGGTTAAGTGCCCGAGTTCAATCCCTGCTACTTAAAAAAAAAAAAAAAGATATGCATCACCTCAGAAGGTGATTTTTGTCTGTTGGCATCTTATCCACTCATGCATAGGATTCTCTCACAGAAATAGACCAGTCAGGAGGTTTGGGGCTCCCCTAGGGGTTAACATGACTCCTCTTGATCTGTCATCTGTTTTTGGAGTCTGGTATCTTAACCCTATTCTCCCAGAAAATGGTATTCACACATTTTTATCTAACTCTACAAGGGGTTCAGAGTTCAGGTTAGGAGGCCCAGCCTCAGAGAGCCACTTCCAAGGCATACTTCATCAGCTTAGCACATGACAATTGTCTGCCCCCAGACTGCGTGGAGTGCATGGCATGTTCAGACAACACAGTGCGTGCTGGCTTGACACCCAAGTTCATCGATGTGCCAACTCTGTGTGAAATGCTCAGCTATACCCCTACCCCCAGCAAGGACAGGCTCTTCCTCCCAACACAGAGTCTGGAAGACCCGTACGTCTTCATCTATGACCCCCCTGTGCCAGACTTCACCATTATGAAGATGGAGGTAAGTGGGAGGGGGGATGGTGAACTGGCAAGGGTCACAATATGGAGTATACCTAGGGCTGGGTTTCCCTTCTGCCAAGCATACTAGTGGTGATAGCTACAGGGCCTGTCCACTCTATACCTGGGACCTCCATGCTGATAAAAGCTTGAATATTAGGGGAGGTGGCAGCAGGGCTGTTCCTTACTGCCCTTGAAGTTGTCCTGAGTCTGGGAGCTGATGGATTCAGTCTGAGCTGCACTATCCTGCTTCTTCCTGTCCAGGTCCCCGGCTCTGTCACTGAATACAAGGTCTTGACACTGGACTCTGCCAGCATCCTCCTGATGGCGGAAGGGACAGTGACAGCCAGCACCCCCACAGCTCAGGCAGTAATCCCCCTGCAGCGTGGTGGGGTGCTCTTCATCGCAGCCAATGAGAGTGTCTCACTGAAGCTTGTTGTGCCTAAGGACTTGCTGATGTTCCGAGCCTGCTGTCTGCTGTAGAGATGACTGCCTTGCTAGCTCTCCTCTGCCAGTCACTCTAAATCCAGGCCAGTCCCAGCCCTTTCCTTGTATTGCACTCTGTGTGCACCCTAGAAGAGCTGGGAGAGTAAACCTGTAGGTTGTGACTCCTGAGCATGCCCAGGCTGAACCATCTGCCTGATTTCATCATCTTGAGATGAAAGGCCCATTGGAGGGCTAAGGCCTGATACTCCTCTTGTATTCTACCACCACTCCTCACCATACCTGAGCCAGGCTCTTGCCAGTTCAGGAGCCAACAGCTCTACTCCAGCCCACAGCATTAGGTTATCTAGTGAAATCTGTGACCCACCATTACCTCAGCATCCATCAGAGCAATTGGTAAGGTATCTTTTAAGAACAGGGCTCTCACTCTGGGACAAACTACTTATTTCTTCAGCTGCAGAGGACTGGGAAAAGGTAGGCCTTTTGCTCTGTCAAAGCAATTAAAGATCACTTATGTTGACCCCGTAAAGAACATTTCCACCTTTGGCATATCTGTCTCTGAAGTGGGCTGAAACAGCTTTCCCTGAATGTTGTCCAATTTTTGTTTTATTCCTACTTCATAAAGTGGGTAGGCTGGATCCCAGAATCTTTTTATAGCAAGTAGTGGGAGAGAGGAAGCCAATTTCAGCCTTGGATGCACAGTTTGCAGGCATGCCTTGAGCTCTCCAGAGAGAGAAGCTGAGTCTGAGGATATACTAGTGCAACACTCCCTTTTTTTGGTACCAGGGATTGAACCCAGGGGCATTTAACCACTGAGCCACATCTCCAGCCCTTTTTTAAAATATTTTGTTTAGAGACAGGGTTGCGCTAAGCTGCTAAGGCTGGCTTTGAAGTGTCATTCCTTCTGCCTCAGCCTCCCAGCCGCTGGGATTACAGGTGTGCCCCACCACACCCAGCACAACACTCCTATTTTTCAATTGGCCTTAAGCAGGAGTCTGCAAACTAGAGCTAGTAGACCAGTTCTGGTCATACCTACTAATTTACATACATATTGGCTGCTTTCAGGCTACAATGATAAAGTCAAATAGTTGCACCAAACTACATGGTCTGCAAAGCCAAATTAATTTATTTTTTGTAGTACTGAGGATTGAACCCAGGGCCTCATGCAGGCTAGGAAAGCATTCTACCACATAGCTATATCCCCAACCCCAAACTTTTTTTTTTTTCTGGTGGTGCTAGGGAGCAAACCCAGGACTTTCTGTATGCTCTACCACGGAGCTATTTCATACCACTAGCCCAAACTAGAACTACAAGGAGAAATTGTCAACTTATTATTTAAACATATTGTTATTACAGATTACAGGGACTCGGTGACAGAATGGTCCAGTTTTCATTGTGAGAAACCCAGCTACCTCTCTTAAGCTGGCAGGAAGTACTAAGGAGGGCATCTGCTCTCCTTATGCTCATCTCCAGGGGTGAGACACACCTCTGCAAGGCTGCTTGCCCGCTGGTGTTGCTGCTGAGGTTTCTGACCTGTAGCCTTAAATTCTGTTGCTCCAGACTAAGAGAATCAGGCCACTGCTCCTCTTTCCTGTGGAGCAAAGGCTTAGACTCAAAGAGAAGACTATTTTTGGGCTTCTACCTATACTACATCCCCTGTAAAATGCCATTTCATAAAACTACCTTCAAAAATATTTTGGGACAGGGTATGATGGCACCTGCCTGTGATCCCAATAGCTCATGAAGCTGAGGCAGGAGTAAGATTGGAAGATCAAAAGTTCGAGGCTAGGGCTGGGGTTGTGGCTCAGTGGTAGGGCGCTCGCCTTGCACGTGTGGACCACTGGGTTCTATCCTCAGCATCACATAAAAATAAGTAAACAAAATAAAGATACTATGTCCATGTCTAACAAAAAAATCACAAACAAACAAACAAAAAGTTCGAGGCTAGCCTGGGATCTCGCCAGACTTAGTGAGATCTTGTCTCAAAAGAAAAAAATTAGAAAGGGCCAAGGATGTAGGTCAGTGGCAGAGCACCCCTGGGTTCAATCCCTGGTACCACCAAAAACAGTTTTTCGTTTTTTTGACTCTAAAGGTTCTTCAGCTGATAAATAAAGATGAGCCGGAAAGAAAGGGTCTGCTAAAGGGAACCCATTCTAAATAGTGACCTGCAAGGGCCCACTCCATGCATGATCTCCAGTGAAACAGGCCTGAAAATGATGCCCATGGGGAACAGCAGAAAAAGGGGAGGGTGCGTCCAGGAAGAATTGCCACTACTGGGCTATTAAGCTATTCCTTTCAGGATATCCAGGCCCTTCTTCAAAATCCTGTTGCCACAACAGACACAGCCAACTAGCATGATTGCATTTATTCTTATTAAATGTACAATAGTGTAGAAGTACAAGCCAAGAGGTCTGTAGAGCACTGTGTAGACACCACATGGAACTATTCCTGTCTGTGAGGGAAGCCCAAATGCACCTCTCTCCACAGGGGACTGTCACCCGCATAACATCCAGCACTCTGAATTAAGGCTGTTTGGCTCTGAGCAAGTTGGTGTCTTTACTGGTGGTATTTTGGTCTGTGGTCCCTGACCCCAAACTCACCATTTCTGTCCCACCTTACTACATGTTGTCCCCTGCTCCACATCCCTGCAGCTTTTTCTACAAGTAATTCCTACACAGAGTTGCCCAGCTCTGGAACATCCCTTCCAGCAAGAGTTGCAGCCAAGTGCTCCAGTGTTGATTACAGCAACAACTTACCTAGAGGGTATGGTTTTGGGGTCCTGCCACCTCCCAGCAGCTGCCAAATGCCCAGCTTACTCTGTCTTAACCAAGTCTCCCGCAGAAATAAGGCTCCATACCTGGCTTCCACAGCTACCTTCTGCCTTAAGTCCCCACCACTATCACCAAGTCTTTCTCTACACTGTCCATATCTGTTCTTCCCCTCCATAGAAACCTGAAGGCCTGGAAACTAACTGTGGTGGGGTAAGAGATTCAGAATGGAGATGATAATGTTCCTTGCTATGAATGTCAGGCACCAGGGTAAAGTTGCAGAGTCCCATTCCAGAACAGAATAACAACCTACCTCCTCTGTCCCCAGACCCCAAGGTGATACACACCTCTGGTTTCTGACCCATCTCCCTTCTATGATGCTGCTAGTTAGCAGACTAAATCAGCCACAGCCTCTGAATACTGTAAACTCCTCCCAACCTTCCAGTTTGAGAAAAACTATCAAGCTCTACTAGGATGACCTTAAGGATAGTTGTCCAACAAATGATTAAGGTCTTATTTTATATCTGACTTCTCAGTCTTCCAATTACCTCTTGTGATAGGGATACCATACCACATCCTATAGTGGTCACAGGACATTAGGTAAAGCGAGAGCCCGGACACTCTTGGTGGGGCCTACACCCTAATTATACTATGCCCCTTGGGCTGAGAACCCTGTCCACTCCCACTTCACCATAATCCTGGGTGAGGCAAAAATGGTTGAGGAGCAGTGAAAAACTAAATTCTAGCAAGAGGCTAGGTATAACAAGAGAAATTATCCAGTGGGGGTTCTGCTCTGTCAGGCTGGGGGCCAAGAGAGGTGGGTTCACACTGAGGTCTGCTCTAAAGCCTGATCCTTTATTTTTGGCAGAGCTAGAGGTTGAACCCAGGGCTTCACACGTGCTATGTAAATGCTCTACCACTGAGCTACACCCCCAGTGCACAAAGTCCAAACCTGAGCATCCACTGTGAGGCTCATGCTGAGGCAGAGGAATCTGGCTCTAAAGGGAAGGCTCTGTACTGGTGGGCTCATCTCCTCAGGCAGAAGCCTGGTTTCTAGCTTTGGTCTCTCCTCCCAATTCTGAGAGGTTCAGTCTAGGCCAAAGAACACAAAGCAGCACCAGCAGAACACTCACTCATTGCCACTTCCCACAACTTTAAAAAAGCAACAAATAGGAAGGCACTCTGCCCTTGCAGCTCCCTCTGCTGGTAATCATGGAAACTGCAGGTTTCTGGAGCCAGCTCCAGAACCTTCAAGCCAACCTTCCAACTCAAAGACTGGGTGGAGAAGCTAGCCAAGACCAAGGAAATACAAATAAATAAATATGTACATGATGGACCAGTTTTTCTCTAACTATGGAAGGGCTGAACGAGTTACTAAACCTACCCAAACAGTTGGACTGGTAGTATCCCCCAGCTTCAGGGATTCTGAAAGCCACTATCCTGATCTGTCATTAAGCAACCTGTTATATTCACTGCCACAGATGTAATCTGAAGAGAAAAAAAGGGACCCACTTTGCTGTCTTGGTTAGTCCACTTTAGAGTTGGGAAGAGGAGGAAAACATGGAATTTCTTGAACTAGTCTCAGTTAAAAATTTGAATTTACCAGCAACAAGCTATAAAGTGCCATCTCTTGCCTCCACACATCATCTAGCACAGCCTGGACTTAAAAGCTCTCTTTTCCTCTTCCATAGAGCACCATGACAAATACCAATCAAGATATCTGCAAGTGTTTTTCTCAGTCACCTGATAGTCACAATTCCTGTTTCTGCCCTTATTAAAGTAGTCTAAACTGCTCCAACAACAGAGGAAAACTGCAGAGTTCTACCCATTTCCTCATCACCCAGATTGGAAGCGGGGCTCTGGCCTGAGAAGCACCAGGTGAGGGCTGTCCTGCACGTTACTGACCTTCCCAGAGGGTCAGTGCCTCCACTGATTATGAACTGACAGCAGTTCCCAGTACACTCTGAGCTATGAAGGGCCAACAGGGCTCTGTAGGCCTCATGGTGAGCGGGTTCCATCTTGGAGAGTTATGGCTACTGGAGGGTACAGGAAGAATCCCCAAGACAGCACCAGCAGCAGGAGCATGTGGAGGAGGCCATAGGCTTAGGGGGAATGAGGTCCAAGTCTTCGTCATCTGGAATCTCATCCAGGTGATAACCATCCTGTAGCAGCTGCCGGCTCACATCCTGGTTTACCTGCTAAGAGAAAAGAAAAGGGGATATAAGCCAAGATAAGGAGCAGAAATAATTGCTGCCCAAAAAGCAGCCTCACATTCCCACATAAGTGCTTCCTGTCCATGCTCCACCCCCAGGCCAACCCCACACAGCCCTGACTATAGGAGGAAGTATCTCCTTTTCCTGTTGTGCCTCACCCAGCAATGAGGGGCACCCAGGAGCCTTAGCTAGTACTGTCCAGTCTTCATCGACCCTCAGGGGAGCTGCTCTCACTAAAGAATCCTGAGGCATCTGATACTAATACCAAATTCTAGATTATGTTTGAAGTCATTGTTCTTATCTTTCCCACTGAAAACCCAGATGTCCCTGCCAAGGTTAAAGAATATAGGACAATGACAACAGAACAATGGGCTAGAGTAGTAGAGGGTTATGGATTACCATGGAAGTGAGTAGGGAGCGGCTTTGTTTGCACTGCCTATTAGACCTGTTATCTTTCCCTGCCAGCAGAGCTGGGCCCCTGCAAAGTAGAACCAGCTAGCCTGGTTTTACCAGTTCCACTGAGCAGACAGAAAATAAATGAGGCTGGAAAAAGACTTCCTCTGGTTCTTGGCTATTTTCTTAGTTTTAACAATCAGTCTCTCAGACACTTAAGGAGAAAACAATGTGCAAACTGCTTCACTCTTTCCCAGAAACAGAGAGGTTAACCAAAGATTCCAAGAGAATAAGGAAGAAATATTGGTGGTCTACAGTTATGTACCCAGCATTTTCCTTTAAAGGGAGTTAGCTACATGTTGGACTTTTTTTTTTTTTTAAGAGACAGGGTCCTAGCTGGGCAAGGTGGTATACACTTGAAATACCAGCAACTCAGGAGGCTGAGGCAGAAGGATTTTAAGTTCAAGGTCAGTCTAAGCAATTTATTGAGACCCTGTCTCAAAATAAAAAATAAAAAGAACTAGGGATGTAACTCAGTGGTAAAGCATTCCTGGGTTCAATCTCAAGTACTGCAAAGAAAAAAAAAAGGTCTTTCTGTGTTTCCCAGGTTAACCTTGAACTCTTGGCTTCAAGCAGTCCTGCCTCAGCTTCCTGAGTAGCTGCAACTATAGGTGCATGCCACTACACCCAGCCAAGAATTTTATGTTCTTGGATTTGTCTGGGACAGAAATATGTCCCAGAAATATGTCCACAAAGCCAGCCCAGGAGTGTCTCAGTCTGGAACAATTGAAGGAACTGCAGTTTTTTGGCCTGGAAAAAAAACCTGGTGATCTTAAGACAAGCAGGAGAGTATTGAAGGCTGATCTCAGGACAGTCAAAAGGGAGATTAGAGTTGTGCTGGAAGGCAGGTGTAGGACCAATAAATGGGCCCAGGTTGCATGAAACATTTCAGATTAAGAAGGAAGACTTCTTGCCAGGCACAGTGGCACATGCTTATGATCCCAGCTACTCAGGAAGCTGAGGCAGGAGGATCTCAGTTCAAGGCTAACCTTAGCAACTTAGCAAGACCCTGTCTCAAAAAAATAAAATAGGGCTGGGGTTGTGGCTCAGTGGTAGAGCACTTGCCTAGGAGGTGGGAGGCACTGGGTTCGATTCTCAGCACCACATATAAATAAACAAAATAAAGGTCCATCGGCAACTTTTAAAACCATTTTTTTAACAAAAGTTAAATAGGTTAGGGATGTAGCTCAATAGTAGAGCACCCCTGGGTTCAATCCCCAGTACTGGAGGTAGGGGTAATGCAGGGAGACTTCACTAAAAGTTACTGAAGAAGGGGTTATGTATGTGTTGGGGGTGGGTAGGAATCAATGCTTCTTAGAGGTAGTAAGTACTCAATTACAAGAAGCATTCAAGCAGAGGCTAGTAAATTCTTTTTTTTTTTAATATTTTTTTAGTTGTAGATGGAAACAATATCTTTGTTTATTTTTATGTGGTGCTGAGGATCAAACCCAGTGCCTCACGCATGCGAGGCAAGCACTCTACCACTGAGCTACAATCCCAGCCCCAGAGTCTAGTAAATTCTTAACTAGGATCTATCAAAAGGATTCCTTTAAATTGTGGTCTAGACTAGAAGATTTTTGAGGTCATTTCCAACCCTGAGGATATATGGTCTCCTGGATTTTCAACAGATCTCCTAAGACGCCTATACCTCTGCTGGGGGAAGAGGGCAGAGTGGAAGATCGGAGAACAGACCGGAAGTCTGGTACAGTGCTGTGCACACAGCAGGCACCAAACAAGCATTTGGCAGTGGCGGTGATGCTGCCTGTAGCCTGGCCCTGCACAGAAAGGCGCTCTGGACTTGCCTCTGCAGAGGAATACCCGGAAGAGTATCTGGATTCCAGCTCTCCATCACTAGGAGAAGAGGAAGACAGTCAGTTCAGGGGAGGCCCGTGGAGCACAGCTACAAATGGCAAGGTAGAGAACATGCAAAAGGAGGAGTGGGTCTGAGGGACTTGTGAAGCAAAGACCACACCATAGAACTCAAGTCCAGAATCTGCAGTGAGTGCAAATGGCTCCCTCAATTGGCTCCAGCAGGAAGAGGGTCAGTTTCACAAACAGGGCAGATATAATAAATTAGGTCAGGAAGATTCCCTGGAAACACATTGGTGCTCCAAATCCTAGAGCAGGATGATTACCTGTGAATCTTCCAACCAAGCCACCCTGGGAAAGGATAGCACTCAGAAAAGAAGAGCCCTGGAATGGAGGGCCTCAGAGGAGACAGGAAACAAGCAAAGGCACTAAGCTATCTGTAATGCTATCCATGTCATTCCCCAAGGGGTACCACTCACCTGTCAGAATCAAGGGACACCAGGTTTTCATCTGGGCTCTGGCTAAGAGCAGTATATCCCTTGTTAAACTTCACTGACCTAAAGGGAATGGGGAGGAGAAATCAAACAGATGAAAATACAGGCATTTCACAGGGAAAGGCCTGATAATGAAAAAACTGACTGCACTACTCAAGACTGCCTTCTAACTGGTCACATGACCACCACTGCCTGCAGTTTCATGCATTTGGCTACAGCTCCTCAGAATATGTATGGCCTCATTCCACTCCCCAACCCATGCTCCTGGGGAAAGCATAACTTCCCTTTTATGAACCAGCAAAAGCAGCACCCCCACCATCTTACTTAATTAGAAGTTCTTGGGCAAATTCCTTCACTTCTGCAAGTTTCAGCTCGCAGCACTAAAAGAAGGCATTGAAGCGGGTAGCGGTGGCGCATGCCTGTAATACCAGCCACTCAGGAGGCTGAGGCAGGAAGATCACAAGTTCCATGCCCTAAGCATCTTAGCAAGACCCTGTCTCAAAATCAAAATTAAAAATGGCTGGGGATGTGGCTCAATGAAAAAGCACCCCTGGGTTCAATCCCCAATGCGGGGGGGGGGGGAGATGGGGGAGCGCGGCAGAAGAGAAGAAAATAATGTTATTCTTCCCATTTTTAAGATAGTGAGCCTGACAGGCTGCCGTCGGGGAAGCACTGGGTCAGCCTTAAATGTGAGCACCCTGTCTCCCAGGCTGAGGGATAAGGACTTTGGAAATTGCCGGCAGAGAGGAGGTGGAGCCCGCTGAGACCTTTTCCCTGAAGAGTCGGGGCGGTTCGGCAAGGACCCCAGCATGCCTTTTCTCCGCAGAACGGCCTTGGCCAGGTCCCGGTGCTTCTCTGGAAGTCAAAGGGCCCCAGTCAGCCGAGTTTCCCAGAGTCTGCCCTTGTCCCCCGAACGCCTGGAGACCGCTCCTACGAACGGATTTTTTGGGGCGGAAGCAGAGCGAATCGAACCCTTTACTAGGAGCGGGACCACTGGGCTCTAGGGCCCAGCCCAGGAATGCGGCAGCATTAAAACCTCCCGCATCCGGCCACACTTACGCAGCTTGGCCTGAATGGACGGTGCGCGTGTCACCATGTACGGTCCACGCTTCTCCACTGCAGCGGGGACACGTTCCCCTAGCCGGAGAGCTCCGCTGGCGCTCCTCCTGGAGGGCGGTCCCACAGCTCCTACCGCATGCTCTGGGGCCCCGCCAGGCCGGGGTTCGGGGATGGAGGCCCTCGTCGCCGGCCCGCGGGGATCTGCGGTAGCCATGGCCAGGCTCCGCCCAGTCCAGTGGTGCAGCCCCGCCCCACCGCTACCGAGCCGTCAGTAGACCCGGGCGGGCACTTCTTTAGCAAGATGGCGGAGCGCAGGCGTGGGCCGTCCTCGCGGAGTTTTCCGGCCTAGTAGCTGGGGGTTGGCACAAATGTTCCGCTCTGCCAGGAGCTGGGCAGCTTTGGTCTTGCCCTTCTGGTACACAGCTGCAGAACTTGAAGTCCGTCTGAGACTGGCGAGGTCGAGGCTCTGATGTTTCTAGTCGAAATAGAATAATGACATTTAAGGAGAGTCGTGGGGTGTGCGCTGGCTGGGCGTTAAGGGTTTATGCCTTTCTACTGACCTGCTCTCTAAGCTCTGGCAGCATCTCCTTTGCGGTCTTATCGCCACAACCCGAGCTCCCGAGGATGGGCTGGGAGAAGCTTGGACTGGACAGAAAAGATCCGTAGAAGGAAGAAAGGTATTCGCAGAAAAGAGAATAAGCCCCAGGGGTACAAAGACCTTGCAGAGGTGGCACAAACTGGCTGCAGTGCCTGTGTTGCTTAATCCAAGGCCAACCCCAACTTCTCATGCCACGTGGTGCCTGACACCAAGGACTAGCTGACCCTTTCTAGGCCTCAGTTTCCACGTATTACAATGGAACCCTGGAGCTGGAGGTGTCGTTCAGTGGTAGAGTGCTTGCCTCATATGGGCAAGGCCCTAGATTTGATTGCCAGCACCAAAAAATACAAAACAAAATGGAACCAATGTCACCACCTGTTCTACACTGACAAAAACAAAATAGGCACAAGGAGAGTGAAAGTGTACTTTTTGAGTCTGTGTGTGGCAGGGTACAGTGCAGTGTCAAGGCTCTTGACTCCTTCAACCTCCAAGGAATGTTCTCGTGGCTGGCTGGAAATAAATTCCAGATCCTTGTAGAAACTGCCAAATATCATGAGCCTGTTCCATGGCTAATGTATTGGCCTCCGCAGGGTAGTTCATGGTGTGCAGACTATGAACTGTCTTCAGTAGGATAAGAAGAAAGCAAGAATTTGGGGCTGGAGTTTTTGAAAAATCAAACAAAGGAATAATTTTGGTGTGTCTTACTCCCTGCATAATTTTTTTGATCATTTTTGATTTCCAGAAACATCAGTTTCATATGGCTCAATTTGATCTTTAATCCTCATTAACTCCTAATGAAGCCTATAGTTACTCCTTTTATACAAATGAGGCTTAAACCTGGTCAAACTCAGCACTTAAGTGATCATTTGAACCCAGGTCCCTGTTAATCCCCCGCAAAGTATTTTTCTTATGGCTTTGCTGCCTGTACCAGCTACTCTCTTTTACTGTGTGTGTGTGTATATATGGGGGTGGGAGTGAACTGGGGATTGAAACCTGGAGTGCTCTACCACTAAGCTACATTCCCGGCAGTTTTTTTTTTTTTGGAAACAGGATCTCACTAAATTGCCAAGGCTGTCCTCAAACTTGCTATTCTGCTTCAGTCTCCCAAGAAGGTGGGATTACAGATATGTAACAACAAGCCAGAAACTGTTCTAGCTACTTTTGAAGCTGAGGTGGGGGAATCACTTGAGGCCAGGAGTTCAACCTAGGTTGCTATGTTCAGCCTAGGCAACATAGTAAGACTCCATGTCAAGAATGAAACAAGCAGCCAGTCACGGTGGCACAAGGCTGTAATCCCAGCAGCTCAGGAGGCTGAGACAGTATGATCTCAGGTTCAAAGCAAGCCTCAGCAAAAGCAAGGTGCTAAGCAACTCAGCGAGACCCTGTCTCTAAATAAAATACAAAATAGGGCTAGGATGTCACTTGGTGGTCGAGTGCCCTTGAGTTCAATTCAGGTACCAAAAAAGAAAGAAAAAAGAAAGGAAGAACAGGAATAAATACAATAAAGCCTTTTTTTAAAAAATAAAAATGGGGCTGAAGGTATAGCTAGCTCAGTGGTAGAGCACTTGCCCAGCATGTTAGAGGCCTATTAGCACATATACACAAAAAAAGAATGTGTGCTATTATTACTTTACAGTGTTTTAATTATAGTCTCTCATTTGCCTTTATTTTGTATCATTTATTTTTAGCACAGGTCATAGCAATAAATATTTGTTGAGTGAATGTCTCTTCTCCTCTTAACATTTAGTTAACTTAGAAATCATAGAACTTTGGAGCTAGGGACATGGTACATACACCTGTAAAATCCGTGACTTGGATCTCGGCACGGTGGTGCACACCTGTAAACCCAGTGGCTGAGACAAGAGGATCTGAGTTCAAAGCCAGCCTCAGCAAAAAGCGAGGTGATAAGCAACTCAGTGAGACCCTGTCTCTAAATAAATTACAAAACAGGGCTGGGGATGTGGCTCAGTGGTTGAGTGCCCCTGAGTTCAATCCCTGGTACCAAAAAAAAAAAAAAAAATCCCAGTGATTTGGGAGGGTGAGGCAAGAGGATCACAGGTAGCCTTAGCAACTTAGCAAGACCCTGTCTAAAAAAAAAGAATAAAAGAAAAGAAAACAAAGGCTGAGGATGTGGCTCTGTAGTTAAGCAGCCCTGGGTTCAATATCCAAACAACAAAATACACTGGGAATGTAGTTCAGTAGTAGAGCACCCGTGAGTTTAATTCCCAGTACTGTTAAAAGAACTTTGGGGCTTACAAAGGATCTTAAATACATCTAACAATATATATGGGGGCTAGGGGATATAGCTCAGTTGATAAGAGTGCTTGCCTCCCATGTACAAGGCCCTGGGTTCAATTCCCAGCACCACAAAATATATGTATAAATATATATATATGTGTGTGTGTATACATATCTATATATAGATAGATAGATATAAACTAATTAATGAAGAAACTGTGATCTTGTGATAGTTGTACCCAATGTTTCTGGTCTGGATATGGGCAGTTTCCTTTCCACTTAAGTATAAAAAAAAAAACTTCACTAGGCACTTAAGAAAAATAAATTACCAGGGCTGGGGCTGTAGCTCAGTGGTACAGCGCTTGCCTAGCATGTGTGAGGCACTGGGTTCGATCCTTAGCACCACATATAAATAATAAATGAATAAAATAAAGATCTATCAACAACTAAAAATATTAAAAAAAAAAAAAGAAAAAATAAATTACTCCATTCCCAGAACAAACAACAAAACCTGGGTTGACCTGGACACAGTTGTACACGCCTGTAAGCATACAAGGCACAAAGCCCTTTCTTTTTAGTTGTAGATGGACACAATACTTTTGTTTGTTTTTATGTGGTGCTGAGGATCAAACCTAGTGCCTCACACATGCAAGGCAAGTGCTATACCACTGAGCCACAACTTCAGCCCACAAAGCCCTTTCTTACCCTGCTACTACAAACCTTAATCCATAGTGACTGTGCTGGGCCTAGGAATCCTTAGTTCTTATATTCAGCAAAGCTTTATTCATCTCCGATCCTGTGGCAGGTGCTATAGTAAGACCTGCAGACTTAATGACACAAGGTACTACCCCATTTCCAGTTCCCAGTCTCATTTCTTTGCTGCTGGGGATGGGAGAGGGTCCTTGTGGAGATATTCTTGGATATTAGGAGCAAAGACACCCTGGTTTGGGGGCCCTCTTCCTCCCACTGGGCACTCACATCTTTTATCCCCAGCTCCAAATCATGAGAATCCTACCTATCCCCTAACCTTTCTTGGTCTTGGGACAGATGAATCTCCATCATCAGTTGAACTCTGTTTCTGCTGTACACTGGACCTGAATTCCTTCATCTTGGCAAGTTATTTGGAGCTAGATAACAGAAGGGGATGGAGGACAGTAATTTTTTTTTTTTGGCACTGGGGATTGAACTCAGGGGCACTCGACCACTGAGCCACATCCCCAGCCCTATTTTGTGTTTTATGTAGAGACAGGGTCTCACTGAGTTGCTTAGCACCTCGCCATTTCTGAGGCTGGCTTTGAACTCGTGATTCTCCTGTCTCAGCCTCCCTAAGTGCTGGGATTACAGGCTTGAGCCACTGCGCCCGGCTGAGGACAGTAATTTTTTTGATGCATGAAATTCAAGGAAGGGCTGAATGCCCAAAGCTATGAAGATCAGGGATAAAGGAAGACTTTAATAACTGGACTTAGTTTTCTTTGTTTGTTTTTTGGTACCAGGGATTGAACCAGGGGCACTCAACAACTAAACCACATCCCCGACCCTTTTATTTTCTTTCTTTTTTTTTTTGAGACAAAGTCTCACTAAATTGCTTTGGGCCTTGCTAAATTGCTGGGACTGGCTTCAAACTTGTGATTCTCCTGCCTCAGGCTTCCAAGTCACTGGGATTATAGGTTATGAACCACCATGTCCAGTTTTTTTTTTTGTTTTTTTGTTTTTGTACTGGAGATGGAATCCAAGGCCTTGCCCATGCTAAGCAAGTCTTCTACCACTAAGGTACATGCCCAGACAGTGATTTTTTTTTTTAATCCCATTATTTTGCTGAGGAGATGCGCTTCCCATCTCAGAAACCTATCTCACCAGGTTTGACTATCTAGTTCAGGGAAACTTTAACTTTACAGATAACTAACGGAGCATGTAAATATGGAAGTCTTTCTGGGGTCCCAGGGCCATGGCCCTACTACTCCCCCACATTAACTCATATTACACCTGCCCCCCCAGTAAAGAGATATTTCCCAGTCTTTACTACACCCTCATATGACACTGGCATATCCACTTCAGATAAGGAAACTGAGGTCAGAGGTTAACTGACTTGTCTAAGGCCACAAAATTTTACAGGTGAAGAGTTGAATTCTTTTCCTTTTGAGACAGTCTTGCTATGTTGTCCAGAATGATCTCAAACTCCTGTATTCAAGCAATCCTCCCACCTCGCCCTCCCAAGGAGCTGGAATTATAGGCATGCACCACTATACTAAGTTTAGAGTTGAATCCTTGCCACCAGTCAAGTGTGTCTCCCCTTCGTACTGGGTATTTTACCCATGGTCACTCTACTACTGAGCTACATCCATAGCCTCTTTTTCATTATTTACTTTAAAGTAGGGTTTCACTAAGTTGCCATGGCTGGCGTCAAACTTGTAATCTTCCTGTCTCAGCCACCTAAGTAGATGGGATTAAAGGTCAAGTGTGTCTTT
>CM053401.1:105982683-106012586 GCA_028644305.1 Xerus rutilus
GTCTCACTGGGTTGCTCAGTACCTCTCTGTTGCTGAGGCTGGCTTTGAACTCGCGATTCTCCTGTCTCAGCCTCCCAAAGTGCTGGGATTACAGGCGTGCACCACCGTGCCCAGCTTCAGTTTCCTCTTTTGTATGTGATGATCTCCACAGTGTCTTAAGTGAACTACAGCCTTATCATTCTATGAAACTTTAGGAAAGTCTAAATTGAATGGAACAAAAAAAAATTCTTTAGATTCTGAAGTGTCTATTTAAAATATCTGAAGTTATCAGCCGGGCCCGGTGGCTCAAGCCTGTAATCCCAGCACTTAGGGAGGCTGAGACAGGAGAATCGTGAGTTCAAAGCCAGCCTCAGCAAAGGCAAGGTGCTAAGCAACTCAGTGAGACCCTGTCTCTACATAAAACACAAAATAGGGCTGGGGATGTGGCTCAGTGGTCGAGTACCCCTGCGTTCAATCCCCAGTACCAAAAAAAAATATATATATATATATATATATCTGAAGTTATCAAGAAAATGTTATTAGTTTTGAATTTCTGAGTTTCTATGTTTAAACATACATGCATAGAACATAAACTTCATAATAAAGCATATGCTACCACCAGGAGCCAAGATCCTAGTGCAGTTACTGTAATTAAAAGTACAGGGGCTAGGGCTATAGCTCAGTGGTAGAGTGCTTGCCTAGCATGCATGAGGCACTGGGTTCGAGCCTCAGCACCACATATAAATAATAAACGAATACAATAAAAATCCATCAACAACTAAAAAAAATTAAAAAAAAAAAAAAAGTACAGTACTGAGCCAGGCACCCTAGCACATGCCTGTAATTCCAGTGACTCAGAGGCTGAGGCAGGAGGATCACCAAATTCGAGGTCAGCCTCAGCAACTTAGCAAGACTCTGTCTCAAAATAAAAAATTGAAGGCTGGGAATATAGTTCAGTTGGTAGAGTGCTTGCCTCGCATGCATAAGGCCCTGTGTTTAATCTCCAGCATCATACACACACAAAAAAATAAAAATAGAAAGGACTGAAGATGTAGCTCAGTGGTAGACTGCCCTCAGGTTCAATCTCCAGTAAAAAAAGAAAGAAAAAAAGCAATGCTGGACACAAAATCTTCTGGAACCATGTAAGGGGAAGGAAAACTAAGAGACAAGAATTAACACTATATTTTATGCTCCAACAACCAGGCTTCTAACTGGAATAGGAAAAAAGTCCACAAAGCTTTCCCATGTTTGTAAAACTCAGCATTCCTGGGTCTGTTACTCAATTCCCGAAACAGTACTATACACACACACACACATATAAGTACGCATACATTTTTTTTTTTTTTTATCAAAACACGTTATCAGTTCCTCAGGCTGTCTTTCAGACCGCACTTCACAGTCACACACACGGAACTATTTTAAATGTGAAGGAATTAGAATGTGGCTCAACGGTCCCTAAACATGACAGTATGCGCTATGAAGGTGACATACAAAACGCTAGCAGAGAACTGCCTGATTAAGGGGAAAAAACTATAGTGTCCCTAGGAGACGCTGGGGGCAGCCAGCGCACCCCCGCCCCTGCCCCAGTGGGGCGCCCTGAGGTTCAATGTCACCTTTGCCAAGGCACTGCAGGCCGCCGGCGGCCACTCCCGGTCAGGTGGCCGCGGGGTCGGCGTCGGGACACAGTCACCGCCCGGGTAGTGAAGAGGGACGCTGCGTCCCTGCCGGGCGCCCCCAGCAGGTCCACACCTGACCCATCACGGTGCCGCCACCAGGAAGTTGCGCCGAGGGAGGCCCCACGAGCGCACCCTCAAGTCCACCATAACTCAAGGTAGAACTGAGGGCGGTTTGCAGTCATAAGGCTCGGCCGCCAGTCCTCAAGGCAGAGGCTAGGCCGCCGGGAGAGCCTGCCCTCGAGTGGCGGCGGGGGCCCAGGTCACCGCAAGGACACGCGGGCGAGACCAGTGACAGGAGCGGGCCTTACCGGCGGCGGGGCTGGAAGCCGGGGCAGAGTGCAGGAGGCCTCGGGGGCCGGTTCGGGCGGCTGCTGCTGCTACGGCGCAGCGGCGGAGAGCGGCGCCCAGCATGACGGCAACGGCTGCGCGCGGACCGAGGCTGGAGAAAAGCCGGGTATGAGCTCAAGGGCCGCTCGAGAAATCGCGGGGGCCGGACTCACGCACCGACGCACGGTGGGCGGAGTGCGCAGGCCCGCCCACTGCGACGCTCGCGCCTCAGGCAGTGGAACACACGCAGTCACGGGCAGGGTAAGGCGGCTCGCTGAGGACAAATGGTGTTGGCGCCGCGCCCCGGCTCATTTCTGGTCAGGTGATTTGGAAGGAGGTGTTGAAATGACAACGGAAAACAGGGGAGGAGCAAGCAATAGACAGTGTAAGGGATTCGAATCGGCCTTAAGAGTAGACTCTATCTCCTCAAACGAGGAATGAGCAAAAACGACAAATTATAATAAAAATAGCCGAGTGCGGTAGTTTATGCCTGTAATCCCAGCAGCTCGAAAGGCTGAGGCAGGCGGACCGGAGGTTCGAGGCCAGCTTCAGCAATTTAACGAGGCCTTAAGCAATTTAACAATACCCTGCATCAAAATGAAAAATAAAAAGGGCTGGGGATATGGCTCAGTGGTAACGCACCTGTGAGTTTAATCTCCAGTACCTAATAAAATAAAAATAATAAAATAACTGTTTTGCTTTCTCTTTGAGTAGTACCCCTTAAGATTAAAATAAGAGACAAATGAGAAAAAATTGCGTACCTGTAAGGGACCTTACTTTTGTGTGAGGGAAGGGATATGGGAATTGAACCCAGGAACACTCGGCCTTTTTTATTTTTTTGTTTGTTTGTTTAATTTTGAAACAGGGTCTTACAAAGTTAAGGAGGCCTGGAAATTACAATCCTGCCTCAACCTCCTGAGTAGCTGGGATTACAGGCCTGAGCCACCGTGCCCAGCTGTATGGGACCTTACTAATAACTATTCTTATATCATAAATCAGCAAGCATTGAGTGTTTAATACACGTGTACTCAAGTACTTAGGTTCGATGGGGGCGGGCAGGGGGCTGTCCGAGTACTTCATTTCACAGGTAAATAAGACTCAGAAATTAAAGTTGCTAGCTGACTGTCAAGGCTCTTCACCACAGCCTCAGTTCTGAGGAATCATCTGGATTTTTTTTTTAAGAATTTGACCTTTATTTTATTTATTTGTTTTTCTGTGGTGCTGATTGAACTTCAGGCCTCACCCGTGCTAGGCAAGCCCTCTACCGCTGAGCTACAACCCCATCCCCTCATCCGGATGTTTATGGCCAAATGCCCACCTCCACTCCACAGGAGGGCTCTTAAATTTATAGCAGACCGCTCTGAAATGGGGTTGATCAAATTCTAGGGCTCTTGCATGGAGTCTGCCCTCAGTAAATACATCCTAAATTACTGGGCAGTGGAGACACTTTTTCTAGGCCTGAATATTCATTCACTCATATTCACTTACTTTCTTTCTCTCTTTCTTTTACTTTTTTATTTTTTTTTTAATTTTTTTTTTTTTAGTTATAGATGGACACAATGTCTTTATTTTATTGCTTTGTATGTGGTGCTGAGGATCGAACCCAGGGCCTCACGCATGCGAGGCAAGCGCTCTACCACTGAGCTACAATCCCAGCCCCCTCTTTTACTTTTTTAAAAACAGAACATTTGTTAGGGGACTAATAATTTAAACTCTCAAAGTGATTTGGATGCTGCCCTCTTGGGTTTAGGAATCGTTTTTTCATGGACTCCATACCTAAATCTGCAGTATATAATTTTTAGGTGCCTTATTTGACCCGTCCTAGTGGTATTTTGTCTTTTAGCCTTGGCACTCCAGTTGTACTTTCTTTGCACTTGGCAGGGCAGCCACATTTGCCACAGGCCAACTTCTTAAGGAGGTAGTCCTTACAGCCACAGTGGCAGCACAACACGTCTTAGAAAGTTTTTCAAACAATAATGTTCTCTTTTCTTTCACTTTCGCCTCGCAGATCAAAGAGCTGCCTGAATCATCTAGAGCCACACAGAGTTAAAGGGAGAATCTCTTTTTTTAAAATATTTTTTTAGTTGTCAATGGACCTTTATTTATTTATATGTGGTGCTAAGAATCGAACTCAATGCCTCACACATGCTAGGCAAGTGCTCTACCACTGAGCTACAATTCCAGCCCGAGAGAGTCTCTTTTGTCTTGGCATCTCCTCATTCTCTATTCTGAACCCACTGAAGAAAGAAAAGCTAGACATTCAGGTCCCTCTTCCTCACTCCTGGCCCTTACAATCTGTCCTTTTTTCCCCTCTCTTTAGAGCAGTGTGTACCTATTGAGAAGAGGATTTTTCTTTTTTAGGGGTCCTGGGGATTGAACTCAGGGGCACTGGGCCACTGAGCCACATCCCCAGCCCTATTTTGTGTTTTATGTAGAGACAGGGTCTCACTGAGTTGCTTAGTGCCTCACCTTTGCTGAGGCTGGCTTTGAACTTGCGATTCTCCCATCTCAGCCTCCCCAGCCGCTGGGATTACAGGCGTGCGCCACCAAGCCCAGCTTGGGAAAAGGATTTTAAAAGCATTTGCAGCTGGACATGATGGTGCAGGCCATCTATTCAGGAGGTGCAGAGGAGGATCACTAGATTTGAAGCCAGCCTGGGCAACTTAGACACTGTCTCAAAATAATAAAAAGGGCTGGAGATGCAGCTCCATGGTAGAACCAAAGGACTTCTAGGAAGCTGTAACCTCTTTGCAGTTCAATTAATGTTCACCAGATTTCCAAAAGCTCAGGATGAAGTTAGGTCTCAAAAGTAAGATATCGTTAAGGTATATTGTAACAGAGTTCCACCTGGTATCCCTGGTTTCAGAGTTTCTCAACTTTGTCTACAGTCATTTAGATTGGCTACTGAAGTGTTTTTGTTTTTTTAATCTAATTATGATCTGGATGCAGTGGTGGCCCACACTTATAAATTCCAGTTACTTGGGAGGATGAGGGGAGAAGATTGACTGAGCCCAGGAATTCAAGGCCAGCCAGGACAATATAGGGAGACCCCTATCTCAAAAACAAAACAAAACAAACAAATATGACTATGAAGTGCCTCTGCATGTGACTAATCATTTATTATTCATTCTATGCCTCACTACCTTGTGAGATAAAAGTTTATCCTTATTTTCCTTTGCCCAAGAATCACACAGCTTATGAATAGTGGGGCTTAGATTTAAGCCCACTTGTCTGCCTTCAGAAATTGTTTTCTTTCTCCACCTTGGCTGAAGGTAGGTTTCGCTGACCTCTCAGTCAGTTCTGAACCCCTTGTTACTTTCAAGGCAGGCCTCAGCTCTAATTGTCTGTATTAATTTCTGTTGCTGCATAACAATTTGCTACAAACTAAGCAACTTAAAACAATATCCATTATTATCTCCCAGTTGCCTAAGTCAGAAGTCCAGGTATAGCTTAACTCAGGGTCTCACAAGGCTGAAATCAAGATGTTGGCCAGGTCTGTAGTCTCATCAGGAACTTGAAATCCTTCCTCTTCCAAGGTCATTCTGGTTGTTGGCAGAATTCAATTCACTGAAGTGGCAGGAGTTGGTCTCCAGTTTTTCTTGCTAGCTGTCAGTCAAGAACACTCAGCTACTAGAGGCCACCCTGATCTTCTCAGCACATGGCTCCCTCAGGCCCTCTTATAATACTGTAGCTTATTTATTCAAGGCAGCAGACTCTCCAACACTTCATTCTCTTTTAAAGATCTTACCTGATGAGGTCAAGCCCATCCAGGGTAATTTTTTTTTCAGAACTCAGGGGTGTTCTACTATTAAGATATACCTCCAAGCCCATCTTACATTTTAATTTTTAAAATTTTTATTTATTTGTTTATGTATTTATTTACTCATTTATTTATTTATTTGCCGTAGTAGGGAAGGATCAAACACAGGAGCATTCTACCTCTCAGCTGTATCCCCAGTCCTTTTTTTTTTTCTTTTGAGACAGGGTCTTGCTAAGTTGCCAAGGCTGGCCTCAAATTTAGGATTCTCCTGCCTCAGCCTCCCAAGTCAGTGGGATTATAGTTGTGTGTCACAGTGCCCAGCCCAGGGTAACCTTATCAATTAACTCTGAAAAATAAATTCAGTTTGTCTCATCCAATTCAGTTCTGACACTGTCTACCTGGAGGTAGTATCAAGTCCCACAGGTAGGATCTGTGTCCCACCAAAGTATCCACCACTTCAAACACCCGTCTCAAGTCCAAACCTTTAGAATTTCTGATTGACCAACTTCCAATTAGGTTCTCTACCATCCCTTCCTTGGGTTTGATTAATTCACTAAAGTGGCTTAGAAAACTCAAGGAAACACTATAGTTTTTGCCCACTTTTCTTTAAACCTTCACCTATTGAGTTGTTCAGAAGCTCTCTGCCCTGTCTTTGGGATTTTATAGAGAGTTCGTTGCATAAGCATGATTGAAGAATGGACAATAGTATAGAAATGTAGCCGGGCACGGTGGCTCAAGCCTGTAATCCCAGCACTTAGGGAGGCTGAGACAGGAGAATTGCGAGTTCAAAGCCAGCCTCAGCAATGGTGAGGTGGTAAGCAACTCAGTGAGACCCTGTCTCTACATAAAACACAAAATGGGGCTGGGGATGTGGCTCAGTGGTCAAGTGCCCCTGAGTTCAATCTCCAGTACCAAAAAAAAGTATGGAAATGTGATTGCAGAAACAGGGTGTGATCTACTACTAACAGACTGAATGGGGAAAGTCAGCAAGGCTTGTCTCTTCAGATTCTTTGTGGTCCCTTCTGCAACATTCCTTACTCCTGAGTTTAGGGCAGGACCCCTCTGAAATGGAGGTCTTTTTTTGTTTGTTTCTTCTTTTTAGATATACATGACAAGAGAGTGTATTTGGACATATCATACATACAAGGAGTATAACATTATAATTGGGATCTTTTTTTGGGGGGGGGTACTGGGGATTGAACTCAGGGGTACTCGACCACTGAGCCTCATCCCCAGCCCTATTTTGTGTTTTATGTAGAGACAGCATCTCACTGAGTTGCTTAGCGCCTCACTGTTGCTGAGGCTGGCTTTGAACTCGCAATCCTCCTGCCTCAGCCTCCCAAAGTGCTGGGATTACAGGTGTGCGCCACCACGCCTGGCTTATAATTGGGATCTTATTCTTGTGGTTGTACATGATGTGGAGTTATGCTGGTCGTGTATTCATACATGAACATAGGAAAGTTATGTTCAGTTCATTGTAGTGTCTTTTCCATTCCAGCCCTCCTCCCTTCCCTTCATTCCCCTTTGTCTAATGCAATGAACTTTTATTCTTCCCCTTCCCACCCTCCTTTATTGTGGGTTAGCATCCATATATCAGAGAGAACATTTGGCCTTTGATTTATTGGGACTGGCTTATTTCACTTAGCATGATATCCTCCAGTTTCATCCATTTACCAGCAAATACCATAATGAAATAGAGGTCTTATAATCTACAGACAAGGTGAATCAGAAATTTTCTCTATGGCCAGCTATAAGACAGAAAGGTGGAGGAAGATGAGAGTATATTTTTAGTTTCTCTGACCTACCTGGAGAGGAGAAATTCTAGTTTATATGGCTTGCTCAGGAAAGAAAAAAGAGCAGGTGAAAGATCGATCAAGAGAAAGTCAAAGAGATTTTGCTTTGTGAGGCCTATTTCAGGGTACTACAGTGCCCAACACTATAACAAAGGACTGTTTTTATCCCTCTAAAGCTGTTTTGTTTTTCTTTTTCATTTCTTTCTTTTTTTTTTTTTTTTTGTTACCAGGAATTGAACCCAGGGGCACTTAACTACTGAGCCACATCCACAGGCTTTTTGATTTTTATTTATTTATTTATTTATTTAAGTTGTAGATGGACACAATACCTTTATTTTATTTACTAATTTTTACATGGTGCTGAGGATCGAACCCAGTGCCTCACACATGCTAGGCAAGTGCTCTACCATTAAGCCACAATCCCAACCCTGATTTTTTTTTTTGGTACCAGGGATTGAACTCAGGGGTACTCGACTACTGAGCCACATCACCAGCCCTATTTTGTGTTTTATGCAGAGACAGGGTCTCACTGAGTTGCTTAGCACCTCGCTGTTGCCGAGGCTGGCTTTGAACTCGCGATTCTCCTGTCTCAGCCTCCCTAAGTGCTGGGATTACAGGCTTGAGCTGCCGCGCCCAGCTCCAGTCCTGATTTTTTATTTTGAGACTGGTTCTCTCTAAGTTACTTAGAGGCTCGCTAAGTTGCTGAGTCTGGCTTTGAATTTGCAATCTTCCTGCCTCAGCATACCAAGTCGCTGTGATTATAGGCAGGCATGCACTACCATGCCCAACTCTGAAGCTGTTTTAAAGCTGCTTCAGAATCCAAGGACAAACACTTTGACAAAAGATATACTTTTTTTTCCAGTCCCTTGGGAAATAACAAGGGAGTTACAAGTATGCAAGTTATAAGCCAGGAACTATGCACACACACACACACACACACACACACAAAAGCCGGGCGCGGCGGCACAAACCTGTAATCCCGGCATTTAGGGAGGCTGAGATAGGAGAATCGCAAGTTCAAAGCCAGCTGCAGCAAAGGTGAGGTGCTAAGCAACTCAGTGAGACCCTGTCTCTACATAAAACACAAAATAGGGCTGGGGATGTGTTTCAGTGGATGAGTGCCCCTGAGTTCAATCCCCAGTACCAAAAAAAAAAAAAAAAAAATACATATCAGATCACATTTACTCAAAGTAAATTGATTAGTAGCCTAATGATATCTTGTCAAATTCACAGATTCTGCCCCCCCCCACTAAAGAGGAGGGAATTACATGAAGGCAGGTACATTAAGAGGCATGAATCTCAGGTGCCATCTTTGGATTCAACCTGCCATGTCACCAAGGTAGAGCACTCCTGTTTGTTTCCAGTTTGGTCATCAGATCCCACTACTTCCAGTGGAAACTCCTTCTCAAATGAGCTCATATCAGACATCTCAGTTCTCAGCCAAGGATATCAGGGTCTCTTCTCTCTTCCTACCATCCCTTGCTCTAAAAATTCTTTGCTGTCCCTCTGGAGAAGCAACAGCTGGACTTTTTGTTTATATATGCATGTTCGTTTGTTTTGGTGCTGGAGATGGAACTCTACTACTGAGCTACAGCTGGACTTTTTTTTTTTAAATATTGTTTTAGTTGTAGATGAACACAATACCTTTATTTATTTATTTTATATGGTGCTAAGGATTGAATCCAGTGCCTTACACATGCAAGGCAAGCACTGTACCTCTGAGCCACAAGCCCAGCTCCTACAGCTGGACTTTTGATACCTCAGGAACGTTACCATCAGCAGTGGATAAAGTCATCATCTTTTGAGTGCAGCTAAGAGCCTTCATCCTTGAAGAGTTGTGATGAAGCAACACTTCCTATATGCGCAGAGGGGAAGGGTGACATAATTGCAGAGCTTGTGAGGATTGATGCTGTTGCCCCATGTAAATTTTATCCAAAGCTAGCATGCAAGAAAAGCTCTCATCCTCCATTACGGAAATCATGAATTGGTAAAAAGTTAAGTATGAGTTGTTAAAAAACAAAAAAAGAAAGGAAGGAAGGAAGGAAAAGGAAAGGAAAAGGAAAGGAAAGGAAAAGAAAGGAAAAAACCCCTAGCTGGGCATTGTTGCACAACTGTAACCCCAGAGACTCAGGAGGCTTAGGCAGGAGCATTGCAAGTTCAAGGCCAGCCTGGACAACTTAGACTCTCTCTCAAAATAGAAAATAAAAAGAACTGTAGATGTAGCTCAGTGTTAGAGCACCCCTGAATTTAGTACCAAACACACACACACCACACAAAATGAATGCTAAGTTGATGGAATAGCTCAGTGGTACAGTGTTTGCCTAGCATGTGTGAGGTTGACCTCACATGATCCAGGGCTGGATTTGACCCCCCAGCACTGGGGGGCGGCAGGGACGGGGCAGGGGAAGAAAATCTGCTATTTTAAAACTGGAAGTGGCCCTATGGCTGTTAGTCTGATGGATTCTACATTAGGTCCATTTCCTCAAGCTCCCACTGGAGCATCTCCAGTGATGGGGATGTCAACAAAAGACATTTGAAAATACATATAAACAAGAGAAGGCAACTGCCAAGTAAGTGAATGACATTCTCACTGCTGTGGGAATTACAGCTTTGCACATGCCCTTGGGCAAGTTACTGCAATTCCCTTAACCAGTTTCCTCATTTATAAAATGGTAATAATAATGGAACCTACCTAATAGGTTAATAGGTTTTGGGGACAATTACCTGAGAATATGCACATAAAACTCTTTATGTCCTGGCTGGTGTCAGTAAGGACTCAATAAATGAGAAGTGCTATTTTCTACAAAAAGCATTTTTCTGTTGTAAACTTGTAGTAAGTAGTCTTTTTACTTTTTTTGTGTGCATGTGTGTGTCTGATGCTGGAGACTGAACCCAGGGCTTCACACATGGTAGACAAGTGCTGTATTACTGAGCTATACCCCCAGCCCACAAGTATTCTCAGGGCATGGTAGGTTGTGAGATGTCTTAGTCTTTTTGTACCTCCTAGAGCATAGCAGAATACCTGAGACTGAGTTTTATAGTTTGGATCTAGAATATCCCCCAAAGTCCCATGTGTTAAAAGGCGTGGTCCAGGGCTGTAGCTCAGTGGTAGAGTGCTTGCCTACCATGTGTGAGGCGCTGGGTTCGATCCTCAGCACCACATATAAATAATAAATGAATAAAGATCCATTAACAACTAAAAAAATATTTAAAAAAAAGGCATGGTCCACAGCCTATAGCAGTATTGGAAGGTAGTAAAAGGAATTTAGGCCTTTGCTCTTGGAAGGGGATGTTGGGAACCCCACCCCTTCCTGTTTCTTTTTTTGTTTCCTGCCTGCCATGAGGTGAACAGGCCTCCTTTACTGTAATGTCCTTGCCAAAGCTGGACTTTTTGTTTATATATGCATGTTTGGGGCTAAAGAGCAGGCCCAACAATTGTCAAAACAACAGAGCCCAACCCTATAAAAACTGAGCCAAAATAAACCTTTTCCTTTATTAAGTAGATTATCTCAGGTATTTTATTACAGTAACACAAAGCTGACTAATATACTGGGTGATTATAAAGAATTGAAATTTAGAGGGATGGAGATATATAGCTCAGTTGGTAGAGTGCTTGCCTCACATGCACAAGGCCCTGGGTTCAATCCCCAGCACCACAAAAAAAAAAAAAAAAAGAATTGAAATTTAGGGTCAGGGTTGTAACTCATTAGTAGAGCACTCGCCTAGCACAGGTGAGGCACTGGGTTCGATCATCAGCACCACATAAAAAACAAATAAATAAAAAATAAAGGTTAAATTCTTAAATGAAAAAAAAAGAATTGAAATTTAGCTGGGTGTAGTGGCACACACCTGTAATTCCAGTGACTTGGGAGGCCAAGGCAGAAGTATCCCAAGTTTGAAGCCAATCTCAGCAACTCACTGAGGCCCTAAGAAATTTAATAAGACAGTATCTCAAAAAATAAAAAAGGGGGCTGAGGATGTGGCTCAGTGGTAGAGAGATTGCCTAGCATATGTGAAGCACTGGGTTTGATTCTCAGCACTACATAAAAATAAATAAATAATAAAGAAATTGTGTCCATCTACAGTTAAAAATATTAAAATAAATAAATAAAATAAATTGTGGTAGCAGAGCAGCAAAGGCTATATTCAAAGCATAAAGTTGACCACTTTACAAGCTGGAGACATAGCTCAATGGAAAAGCACTCCTGGATGCAATCCCCTCTACCTCAAATTAAAAAAAAAAAAATATATATATATATATATATGTGTGTGTATATATATATACACATATGTATATATTTATATATATGTGTGTATGTGTGTATATATATATATTTAAAATAAACAAATAAAATAAAAAAGGCTGGGGATGTGGCTCAGTAGTAAATCACCCCTGAGTTCAGTTCCTGGTACCCACCATGCAAAATTATTGGTTCAGGGTTCTGGAGACTGGGAAGTGCAATATCAAGTTACATCTGCAATGTAAGTGCAGTATCAAGTTAGCATCTGGCAAGGGCCTTCTTACCATGTTATAACATGGTAGAAGGCATCACATGGCAGAGGGGCACAGAAAGTGTGAGAGAGAACAAAAGGGGGCCAACCTACTCCAGAGATAACAGCATTTGTCCATTCTGAAGATGTATCTTTCATGACCTATGCACATGTTAGAGGTGTCTCTCACTGGGCGCAGTGGTGTACGCCTCTAATCCTAGCAACTTGGGAGGCTGAGGCAAGAGGATCTCAAGATCCGGCCAGCCTCAACAACTTAGTGAGTTTGCTAAAAAATTTAGCAAGACCCTGTCTCAAAATAAAAAAAATTTAAAAAGGGGCCGGATGTGGTTGTGCATGCCTGTATTTCCAGTGGCTTGGGAGGCTGAGGCAGGAGGATTGCAAGTTCAAAGCTGGCCTCAGCAACTTAGGCAGGTCCTAAGTAACTTAGAGAGACCCCAGTCTCGAATTAAAAAATTTAAAAAGGACTGGGGATATGGCTCAGTGGTTAAGGGCCCCTAGGTTCAATCCCCAGTACTGCCAAAAAAGTTCCCACTCTCACTTCTATCACAAAGGCAATTAAATGGCAATGTGAGTTTTGGAGGGGACAAACGTTCACACTGTAGTAGGGGACAAGGCCTGGAGTTGGGTGGATAAACACACCACACGGATCACCTGAGAATCAGGGAACAGAAGTAACAGGAGGAGCCTTCAAAGGTGATCCCAAAGCTCGTTGCAGTGGTGCATGCCTTTAATCCCAGAGCCTCAGGAGGCAAAGGCAGGAGGATCGCAAGTTCCAAGCCAGATTCAGCAAAAGTGAGGCACTAAGCAACTCAATGAGTCCCTGTCTCTAAATAAAATATAAAATAGGGCTGGGGATTTGCTCAGTGGTCTATGTCCTGAGTTCAATCCCTGGTTGCCAAAAAAAAAAAAAAGAAAAGAAAAGAAAAAACAAAACAAAGGTGATCCCATGTGGCCACCATCCAATGGAGGAAGAGGGCTCTAATGATGCTTTTTCCTAATTTATGTACTTGTATTTACTATGAAATTTCCTAAATTAACTCAGAATATCATTAAATGATTTTTTTTTTTTTGGTACCAGGGATTGAACTCAGGGGCACTCGACCCCTGAGCCACATCCCCAGCCCTATTTTGTGTTTTATGTAGAGACAGGGTCTCATTGAGTTGCTTAGCGCCTCGCCATTGCTGAGGCTGGCTTTGAACTCGCGATTCTCCTGTCTCAGCCTCCCTAAGTGCTGGGATTACAGGCTTGAGCCACCGCGCCCGGCTGATTTTTGAGATATACACCATAAAAATTGCTCTTTAAAGTATAGAAGCCAGAAGTGTTTATTCACTGTATTTGTGCAAACTTCACCACTAATTCCAGAACATTTTCATCACCACAAAAGCAATCCAATAGCAGTCTCTCCTTATCCTAGGCAACCTCTAATCTCCATCCTGTTTCTGTGGATTTGCTTTCTCTGGACATTCCACATAATGGGAATCACACAATGTGTTTTTTTTTTTTTTTTGTCTCTCTTCTTTTCACTTAGTATGTTTTCAAGTTTCTTCCATGTTATTAGTTGGTTAGGGCTGCCCTAACAAATTATCACAGACTGCCTTAGACAATAGGACTTATCTTGCAGTTCTATAAACTAGAAATCCAAGATCAAGGTATTGGCAGGTTATTTCTGAGGCCTCTCCTTGGTCTGTTAAGGGTCATCTCTCTCAACTTCACAGAGTCTTTACTCTCTGCATACGTGTTTGTGGCCAGTGCCCTCTTCTGACAAGGACACTAGTCATGTTAGATTAGAGTCCACCCACATGACCTCACTTCGCCTTAAATACCTCTTCAAAGTCCTATCCCTCAATGCAGTCACATTCTGAGATACTGAGAATTAGGACTTCAACACATGAATTTTGAAAGGACGCAGTTCAGCCCATGACATAACATTAAGTTGTACTCCCTCCTTACTTTGGCAGAATTATACTCCATTGTACCAATATAGCATATTTTATCTGTTCATCAGCTGAGGGACATTTAGGTTGTTTCCATTTTGGGGGTATTATGAAGGAGGCTGCTGTGAACATTCATGTACACATTTTTTGGGAGGTACCAGGGATTGAACTCAAGGGTACTCGACCACTGAACCACATCCCCAACCCTATTTTTTGTTTTATGTAGAGACAGGATCTCACTGAGTTACTTAGCGCCTCGCCATTGCTGAGGCTGGCTTTGAACTCGTGATTCTCCTGTCTCAGCCTCCCTAAGTACTTGGATTACAGGCATGCGCCACCACGCCCGGCTTCATGTACACATTTTTGTGTGGGCATGTTTTCAGTTCTTTTGGGTACATATCTAGGAGTGTCACAAGAGTCATATAGTAACTCTTGAGTTTAACTTTCTGAGGAACCAACAAACTGTTTTCCAAAGCAGCTGCACTAGCATGAAGATTCCAATTTTCTCACAATCTAGCTCTTTATAGTGCTGTTTGAGCTGGGCCCCACTCCCTCAGTTTCCTGTCAGAAACAGGGCCCAGAGTACAGTAGCTTCCTGCTTGGAGTTCATTAGCCTCTGCTGAAAGGTTTCCCTCCTTTCCCTCCAGTTTTGAACTCAAAGCCTGTCTTTCTCACTCTCACCTCTAGGGGGAAGCTTGCAGCAGCTCTTCAACAGATTCCAAAAGAGTTTCACATTAGGGCTGGGAGCTGGTGGTAATATTCAATGATAGAGCCCTTCCCTACCATGTATGAGGCCCTGGGTTCCATCCCCAACATGGGGTAAAAATCATGGCTGAATGTGAACAGTGAGAAAGGGGATTTTTTGGGGGGGCGGGTACTGGAGACTGAACGCAGGGGCACTCAACCACTGGGCCACATCCCCAGCCCTATTTTGTGTTTTAGGTAGAGACAGGGTCTGAGTTGCTTAGCGCCTCACTGTTGCTGAGGCTGGCTTTGAACTCGCAATCCTCCTGTCTCAGCCTCCCTAAGTGCTGGGATTACATGCTTGCGCCACTGTGCCTGGCTGAGAAAGGGGATTTAGTTCTGCAACTCTCTTACCACTATATGTGATTATTAGCTCAGAGAATAAACAACCTAGATTAATTATGAACATCAACTGAGAAGGGGCTGGAATTGTGTCTCAGTGGTAGAGTGCTTGCTTTGCATGCGTGAGGCACTGGGTTCGATCCTTAGCATACATAAAAATAAATAAATACAGCCGGGCGCAGTGACTCAAGCCTGTAATCCCAGCACTTAGGGAGGCTGAGACAGGAGAATCGCAAGTTCAAAGCCAGCCTCAGCAACAGCGAGGTGCTAAGCAACTCAATGAGACCCTGTCTCTACATAAAACACAAAACAGGGCTGGGGATTAGGCTCAGTGGTTGAGTACCCCTGAGTTCAATCCCTAGTACCAAAAAAAAAAAAAAAAAAAAATTAAAATAAATAAATAAATAAATACAATAAAGATATTGTGTTCATCTACAACTAAAAAAAACACTTTAAAAAATCAACTGAGGATACTATCAATATGCATTTTGGTGGTTCTGGGGATGGAACCCTATCCCCACACAGGGCATCACACATACTAGGCAAACTCTCTACCATTGAGCTACACCTCCAGTCCTCTTCCTGAAAGATTCTGATCCTACTGGTTTGGAGTCCAACTCAGGCGATTTGTGCTTTCAACAAGTATCCTAGATGATTTTTACATTAAGCCAAGGTTGGAGAGCCTGGTGTTATTATCTCTCTATCCCCCACAGCAATCTGCCTTATTTCACAAATGAGAAACTTGAAGCTCAGAAAAGTAACTTGCCCTAAATCATAGGCTGACTTCCTCCAACACCTACAATCTTTCAAGAAAACACCAGATATATTTGCAAGCACAAATACATAACAGAGGGTAAAACCTACCTCCATGAAGGGCTGGAAATCTGATATAGGCACCTTGCCAACCACCCCATTTTTCTTCCTTATTTCCACTGAAGGCAGTGAGAATATTTAATCTATTCATTTTGTAGGGCTGTCATACCCTTAGTACCAGAGTTGGGTGGCTTAAAAATCAGAGAGAGAAAAAAATCATTCTCTCATCATTCTCAAGACTAGAAGTTTGAAATCAGGGTTTGCTGTCTGAAGTTTCCAGGAAGAATCTGTTCCATGCCTTTATTTTAGCTTCTGTTCATTGCTGCCAATCCTTACAATTCCTTGGCTTGTGAATACCTAACTCCAATTTCTGTCTACACCCCGCCCCCCAAGATGGGTCTTTATATGTTGTCCAGGCTAGTCTCAAATTCTTGGACTCAAGCGACCCTCCTGTCTCAGCCTTCTAAATGCTGGGACTATAGTCACATACCCTCATGCCTGGCTGTCTGCCTCCATCTTTACATGGCATTTTTCCCTCTGTGTATGTCTCTGCATCTCTTTTCTGTCCCCACATTTGATTAAGAGCCCACCCCACTTCAGTATAAAGACTTCATCTTAATTCATAATTTACATTTTTTTTTTTTTTGCAGTGCTGGAAATCAAACCCAGGGCCTTACACCTGGCTCTACCACTGAGCTATGTACCCAGCCCTTAATTTACATCTTAATATGCAAAGACTTATTTTCTTTTATTTTTTTTTAAATATTTTTTTTGTTGATGGATCTTTATTCATTTTATTTATTTATAGGTGGTGCTGAGAATCGAACCCAGTGCCTCACGCATGCCAGGCAAGCGCCTCTACCACTGAGCCACACCCCAGCCCAAGACTTATTTTCAAATAAGATTATATTTACAGGTACCAAGGGTTAGGACTTCAACATGTCTTTTGGAGGGACACAATTCAACCTACAATACCTGTAAGAAAGTATCAGAAACAACACTAGCAGGGGGACCCAAGGGCCTAGATGGGATAAGGAAGCTATGGTGGGGACAGGGGCAGCTTTGGCCACTGTCCCTACCTGTAGTACATTATTTTGAACTAGGGATGGAACCCAAGGATGCTTTTACCACCAAGCTATATCCCTAGTCCTTTTTCACATTTTTTTAATCTTTATTTTATTTATTTATTTTTATGTGGTGCTGAGGATCGAACCCAGTGACTCATGCATGTGAGGCAAGCGCTCTACTACTGAGCCACAAGCCCTACATTTCTATTTTGAGACAAGGTATCACTAAGTTGCTGAGGGTCTTGCTAAATTGCTGAGGCTGGTCTCAAACTTGCAATCCTCCTGCATCAGTCTCCTGAGTCGCTGGGATTACAGGTGTGCACTATCATGCCCAATCTGTGGCAGAATTTTATTTCCTTCCTTCTTCTCCTTCTGCTGTCCTCCCTCTCCACCTCCTCTTCCTCCTTCTCCTTCTCCTTCTTCTGTCCCCAGCCCCTCTTCTTCTATTACTTCTTACTTGGACACTTGGAGTTGTTCCAACTCAGTATCATAAAGGGTATTAGAGTGTCACTAGTGGTCAGAGTTATGACAAGAACTGCCCAACTATTGGGGCTAGGAGATGGAGGGAAGGATTAGTGGGTGAATGTGTGTTTGGCCCAGGTCTACCCCCAAATGTGTAGTGAGTATTCACTGGCAGATTCATGGCTAACGGACAATAGCTCTTTTCTTTTTTTGGTACTGGAGATTGAACTCAGGGGCGCTCGACCACTGAGCCACATCCTCAGCCCTATTTTGTGTTTTATGTAGAGACAGGGTCTCACTGAGTTGCTTAGCACCTCGCCATTGCTGAGGGTAGCTTTGAACTCGTGATTCTCCTGTCTCAGCCTCCCTAAGTGCTGGGATTACAGGCTTGCGCCACCGCGCCTGGCTTTGGACAATAGCTCTTAAAGTTTTACTGAGTTGACGCTGTGGAGCCTCCCCTCCCCCTGCAAAAACCTTCTTCATTATTTGGTCCTTATCTAGAATGTCTCCTGGGATGCCAGAGAGGTGGACCAAGTTCTGGCCAGTGTAGGCTTAATGCTAAAGGAGAAACCTTCCCCTTTCTTGGTTGTAATGACAGTGAAATCCTGCCTAGACTGGGTAGCTCTCAAATCAGCCCTGTCTCCATTTTCTTCACCATTATCTCAGTTCTTACCTCCCTGTAGCCTTCAGTCCCAGTTGCCTCTTCCAATCCACCTCCCACCTGCACAAGTGTCAGAGGGATCTTAAACACCAATTAGATCAGGAAGGTCCTGGGGCATTCGCTGGCTTCCTTTGGGCCTCTCACTTCCCTATGACCTGGCTCCCAGATGGTACTCCAGTCCCGTTTGCCTCTGTCATCTTCACTCTATCCTTCAGACACCTGTGGTGGCCCCAACAGCACAGGCAGCATCACCTCTTTGTGCTCTGCTTGAAATTCCCTGTCCAGTTCTGTCCAGTGACTAACTCCTACTGATCCTGGGAGAAACCGTTTCATCAGTACCTCTGCGCAAGTTAAGTGCCCCTTCTCAGAGTTCCCACTTCCCACCTTCCCATCACAGTGTGCCCATAATTTACTTTTCTTTTCACTATACTGAGACCTCTTTGAGGTAGAAACAATGTTTGATTATTCTGTGATTCTACCCCTGAGCCCATTATGTGCCTAGACTAGGACCTAATACAACAACAATGAAAGCTTGTTGGATAGGTGAAGGCCCAGCTGGAAGTCCACCACCTCTCTGACATGCATTATCTATCCCCTGCCCCTTATGGTATTGGGGATTAAATCCAAGGGCACTCTACCACTGAGCTATATACATCCCTTGCCCCTTTTTATTTTATTTTTTGTCTTTGAGACAGGATCTTGCTGTTACTTGGACTGGCCTCAAACTTGCAACTCTCCTTCCTCTGCCTCCCCAGTAGCTGGGATGACAGGTGTGTGCCACCACCCTGGGATCATGCATTATATATTCTTATGTTCACAAATGCATTTTAAACTAACAGTTTCCTGAATGTAAGATTTCACTTCCACCCTGGACTGGAAGTGTTAGAAGGCAGCATGGAAGCAAGCACAAGGCTGGGGCCAGGATGCTCCTGGATAGAGGCCACCATCAGAAAAATGGGGTCTTAGCCGGGCACGGTAGTGCACGCCTGTAATCCTTGCACTTTAGGAGGCTGAGACAGGAGAATCACGAGTTCAAAGCCAGCCTCAGCAATAGCGAGGCGCTAAGCAACTCAGTGAGACCCTGTCTCTACATAAAACACAAAATACGGCTGGGGGTGTGGCTCAGTGGTTGAGTGCCCCTGAGTTCAATCTCCAGTACCAAAAACAAAACAAAAACAAAAAAAAAACCCCAATAAAACAAAAAGAAAGAAAGAAAAATAGGGTCTTGCCTATAATCTTAGCCACTATGGGAGTCTGAGGCAGGAGGATGGCAAATTCGAGGCGAACCTCAGCAACTTAGGGAGATCCTGTCTCAATATTGGAAATTAAAAAAGGGCTGGGGGTGTAGCTAGTGGTAAAGTGCCCCTGGGTTCAATCCCCAATTCAAAACAAAGAAAAGAGGAAAGAAGGAAGGTGGATGGGGTCACACAAGGGGGGGGGGCTTCCTACTTCTCTCATTCTGCCTCTAGTCCCGTCTGAAGTGGCACTGTCTCTGAGGTGCTTCCCTAGCTACTCCCTCCCCTTGTTCTAGGACTTCTTAGGGTTCTACCTCAGACTGGGGATGGATGTACAGGGACATCTGTCACCTTCCTTTGGAGCCTGCTTTGGAGCCTTCAGAGGGTGCTCACAGGTGTGGGTCCGTTGGTGAGTCAGTACACCCTTGGAAAGGCTGGGAGTCAAATTTACTAGGGTAGGAGCATAAAGAAGGTAGTTCATGACCTTTCCCCGGCATGGGGACAGGTTAATGCTTTGAAGCTTCAAAAGCATCAAATGCTTTCAAACATGCTTCTCTGTCCCCGACCTCCCAGGATGTTTCTAAGCTGGAAGGGGACTTACCTGGTCCATCACAAGCAAAAGCTCTACAGCCTCCCCTCCCTGGTAAGACTGGCAGACTCCACTTATAGAGTCCTGGTAACCAGGCATCAATACTTCAGAGCACTTGTGGTCCTGGTAAATTGACTTTCTTCTAGAAACCCAACCAGCTTCCTTAAGCTTCTAGCATGCAGGGTTCATCCGAGTTTTATTATTTTCTTTAGATTTTGAAGCCCAAGAGCAGCCCAGGGCAAGGTACCTTAGTTGTCAGAATAGTTTACATTCTTTTTATGCTTTTTTGAGCCACCTCTGAGAGTCATACACACACAAACCCTTGGCCCTCCCCAGGGACTTGAGAATTGGAAATCAGGGCTGGGAATGTAGTTCAGTGGTAGAACCTTGCCTAGAATGCTCCAGACAATGAGTTAAATCCCCAATACCACAAACAAAACAAAACTAGGATATTGGGGAGGGCAACTATCAACTGTGTGGATGACAGGGCTTACATAATTCACTTATCCAAAGTTCAAGGGGAAATATGGGGGGGAAGAGCCCCTCCTCCAACTGCAGAAACCTACCTCTTGTCAGCAACAGGATTTATTTCAGGGTTCTGCCAGCAACGTGATTTATAAATATATTCTTCCCCATCTCTTCTTTTCCAGGGGTGCTGCAGAGTTGCACAGGGTGGGGTCTGCTTCTTAGATTCTAGGGCTACAGCCCACTCCCCCAACCATTGGAGCTCTTCCAGCACACAGCACACCCTCCCCCAGCTGACTTGGGTTTGGGCAGAGGATCCAAGGCTGTTATCTTTCAACAGACAGCTGTGCAGGGCTGGAGGCAGCAGCTTATCAGGAAGCCTGCAGTGATTCACAGCCCAAGTCCCAGCTTCTCTGCTGAATAGTAATTTCCAGCAGTAGATTTGTGCTCAGTCTCTCTCCTCCCCCTCTCCCAAGGGTGTACTGTCCTTTTGCAGGGAGGAGAGCGAAGGGGAGATTCTACCCACGGGGATGAGGGCTTTGTGCCACCCTTCCGGGTAATGCTGTCTATTGGGAGGAGGTTGCATTTTTGGGGACCTCGGCAGAGACTGCCATCCTTGGCAGTGACCCCTCCAAGAGAGCTCATCCATGCTTTCCTTCCTTCCCCTCCCAGAAAAGCAATGTGCTGCTCCCTTTCCCTTTGTGGGGAGATAAAGGGGAACACAGGTTCCCCTTTCAGTCAAAATCCCTTGAGTTCAGACCTAGCCAGTGAGAGCAGGGGGGAGAGAAGCCAGAGACTGGGTAGTATCCTCTTGTATCATTTTAAAGTCAGTTTCTGTGCCTGACCCTGAAGACTCCAAAGGCTAAGTAAGGCTGGAGGAGGGCAGGCCGGAACTCGAAAGCTAAGGCTAAGAATCCAAAGGCTAAGGCTGAGACACAAGGGGAGCAGGCTGGAGTTGCCGCGGCACAGGCAGGTGCTTAGGAAAAAAACCAGGAACGGAGCCATTTTTGTTTGTTTTATTGGAAGCGACTTCAGCTGTGGGGCTTATGGGAGGAGTCATGGAAAGTTCTGTCCCCAGTGTCTCTCCCTGGGTCAGCATGGGGGAAGGGAGGATATTAAAAGAGGAAGGAAAACTAAAATGGAACCTGTCCCAGGGTGGGGCAGAATTGGGTCCCCATATCTCTCAGACTATTCTACCCCCAAGCAATCAGTTTCTCAGTCATGACCTCCTCTGTCAACGGTGGAGGTGATTCCAAGACCTGCCAGAGTTCAGGCTCCCTTCATCAATACTGGGCGCTTTTAACCCCTGTGGGTCCCAAAGAAGACTTGAGTCCCACTGCCCACCATTCCCTCCCTGTAGAAGACCCCAGTATGGCCCAGAAAAGGTGAAGGTGGAGTTCTACGTCTTCAGGCAACACAGGCGGCAAAGCAACCATTCCACGAAACTTCCCTGGGCTCATCGGGATCCTCTCCTGACACTCTTGGGTCCCCTCTCGTTGCCTTGGGTCCGTGCTGTTGTTCTGAGGAGCTGTGTCCAGGATGTGGGCTCCTGAGGGCCCAGGCATGACAGGCTATTGTTGCGTTTGGAGGTACAGGTGTCGGGGTGAAATCCAGTTGGTCTAAATGGCTCAAAGTTCTCAGGCAGTCCGGTCCTCGTCCGCAGCCCCTGGCTCAAGTTGCGACCGTTTCGCGGTACCTTCTTCAGCTGTGGACTCCCCTAGGCTCCTCTTGGACGTCGGAGCTGTTGGTGGGGACGAAGGACCAGGGTGGGGGCTCGGGGGCTGGTAGCCGGGTTGCCGCGGATCCAGTGCGTCCTTGGAAAGTAGGATGGCGAGGCTGGGCACGTTCTTAAGTACAGTAAGACTGGCGGCGGGATCGCCAGGCGTCTGACCCGGCGTGGGCCCAGGCGGGAGGCTCTGCCACACCTCGCGCACGCTCCGGTAGCGCAGCCGCGTGACCTGGTGCAAGCCCGCCAGGCGGCGCTTGAGGATCTCGGCGCACGTGACAGTCTTGGTGGTGGCCCGGCCGCAGCCGCTGAAGACGATGGCGCGCGTGGCTGGCTGCGCCATGCTGGCGGTGGCGAAGGCCAGCAGGTTGCGGATCTTGCTGCCCTCCTTGACCCGCATATGCACGGCGCCGGGTGCCAGATCGGCAAAGGGGCCTGAACCCGGGCCGCCCCCCTCGGCCCCACCCGCCGCCGGCGCCTCTTCTGAGCGCACCTTACGGAAGTTCTCCATGCACTGTCGTCGCCGGGACTGCCAGCTTTGCCATGGGACCACCTCAACCCCAGGGCTGCATGGCCGCGGGTCGCGAGGGCCGGCAGGGGTAAGGGTGCGGGAACAGCGCGAACGGTGGCGCGCTGGTTGGGACCGCGCGACCCTCTGTCCCCACTTCTCTCGAGTGGGCGCTGCTCTACTCCGCGCTTTCTCGGCGCTGCGCTCCGCGCCTTTAGCAGAGGCCCCGCCTGGGAGGTCCCGCCCCCTCCTCAAGGCCCCGCCCCCAATTCCACTGCCGACCGAGTCCCACCCTCACCAACCTTTCGGAATAAGTCTTCATACTCCGCTGCTAGGGCACTGCGGCCGCGCTCGCAGCGGGGCGCTTTAGCATCAGAGGGTGCCTTGGAAGGCGAAGTTCCCCTACAGTCGCCATCAGTCCTCCCCAAACCGACTCTCATAAAGGGGCAACCTAAATAAAGGCTCTGCTGGCGATGCAAACGCCTTTTCAAGCCAGGTCCCTAAGCCCTTCCCAGTTCCAATTGAAGGGCGCCTCTAGTCCCCTCCCAGGGAGAGATTTGCAAGCGGCCTGCTGGAGCCTCGCTCCCCCAATCCTCAGGAGAGACTCCCCTCCCTTCCGCCCCCTAGTATTCTCGCTTCAAGGACAGCGGGTGCACGGTCAGCAGAGTGCGGGAGGCGCTGACTGCGGCTCCACTCCGCGCCTCCCCTCAGATGACTGTCGCCGCGTGGTCCTCGGCTAGCGGCCAGAGATCAAGATCATTTTGGCTCCGCCACGCCTGACCCGAACTCGAGGATACCAGCCCCGCCACACACACACACAGGCATGGGGGGTGATGCTCTGGCCCAGACCATTCCCTAAGGTAGATGAAGGAAAAAACGAGGAGACTCCTTAAGAGGCGTTAAGCTCTCTCCACCATCCCTAGAGTCTTCCATTGGAGAAGCATGCTTTAGCGTACGCATTGCTCCTTGCTAACACGAATCCCCACCTTCCTTCCTCCCAGGTGCAATTGGTCAGTCAGCCTTGGTCCCTGGAGTCCCAGTGCAATCTTTTTTCAAAAAGGAGACTGAAGTGAAGGCAGATTTTGGGAGAGATTGGGAGGAAGGTGTGGAATTGAAGCCTTGGAGTATATGAAACTACTGGATTCCCTCTTTGGAAACTCCACAGGACCGAAGGAGAGGCTCAGGTTCTCCTACCAGGTGAGATGAGCTGTAGACAGGAACCTGGGACTGAAGGACTCACTGGAGAGAGAGAGGAGTTTTTTTGTTCTTTGTTTTTTTTTGTACTGAAGAGTGAATCTAGGGGCGCCCTGCCACTGAGCTACAGCCCCTATTTTATTTTATTTTATTTTATTTTATTTTGCGGTACTGGGGATCAAACCCAGTGCCTCATGCATGCAAGGCAGGCACTCTACCACTAAACTATATCCCCAACCCCAACCCCCAGCCCCCTTTTTAATTTTGAGACAGGGTCTCACTAACTTGCCGTGGCTGGCATCTAATTTGTGATCCTCCTTCTGCAGCCTTCGGGGACGCTTGAATTACAAGCTTGCATCACCGCAACCAGAGGGAGAGGATTTGAGCAGGAGCGAGACCCTCTTTAAAACTGCCCTAGGGCATTTCCCTTCATCTACCACACTCTTCACACACAGAACAGCCGGGCAGAGGTGGTCTGGGTGCTGGTGACTGAGGAAGCGCAGCGGGGAGGAGCACCGAAGATTGGGGCAGGCTGGTGCCCCTCAAAAGTAGTAGGGGTGTGAAGGTGCTTCGGATTGCTGGGCTTCAGTGTAGGGATGGGGCTGTCTGCCCCTCCTCCCCTGCCCCTTTCGGAATCGAACTCAGGACCACACGCATGCTAGGCGAGCACTCTACTTTCTAGGCCTCCTCTCTTGTGGCTATTCTCCATTTGGCATCGTTACAGTTCTCAGCCCCTGCTGTTAAGAACTCGGGGTTCACTCTTTGTCGGTGGCTGCAGCACTTTTACTCCCCAAAGTATGAACGGCGGAACCCTCCGCGATCTCCCGCTCGTGGGTTAGGACTGGGGGCCTCTGGGTGTACTCTGCATCTGGACTCGGGCCCTCTCCCAGCTCCCGCGAGCTCCAAGAGGAACAGCGATAGGATACCGGACTAACCTCCCAAGACACAAAGACTGTGTGTAGGGTGTTCTGGACGCAAGTATCCGCAGGCTCTGTAAGGCCGGGTCGCTGATGAGACTTAAAAGGATGGTAGCTTCGGAGAGGCCTGAGAAAATGCCTGGGAAAGACTTGAAGCTATAGCTGGGCGTGGTAGCGAACGGCTGTAATCACAAGGATCTGGGAGGCTGAGGCAGGAGGACTACAAGTTCAAGGCCAGTCTCACCTACTAGCAAGGCCCTAAGCAATTTATCGAGACCCGGGTCTCAAAAAGAACTGGGATGTAGCTCAGTGGTAAATCGCCCCTGGGTTCAATCTCCAGTACTGGGCGCAGGGCGGGGAGGGGAGGGGGGCAACTGGAAGCTACGTTGGGACCGGCTGGTTGTGGAAAAAGCGAGCTCCCAGACCCTGGGAATATGCAAGTCTGGGCTGCATGGTCATTTGGAAGAAATGTAGGCAAGGGTCTGTAATTTGGAAGAAGGGGCCTAGGAGCTGCAGTCTGGGTAGGATGAGGATGGGGCGGCTGAGCGTCCACTCAAGCTAACCCACAAGGACGCCGCCGCCCCCACTCCGCACCACTGCCCTCGGCTGTGAAAGACTCCACGATTCACTTCACTCCCTCCCATTGCCCCCCCCCCCGCTCCCTCTGCAGCACTTAAAATGTAAATGTACATCGTGATTAGCCGCGGGGTCGCTAATTACAGCTGAAGCCATTCATTACACTGTCAGCGCGCGTCGTAGCCCGCCGGCTGTGCGCTCAATCCCGACCGCAGAGGGGTGGCGGTGCGGGGGATGGAAGGAATCCGGGACTGTGAGTTCGGGTGAAGTGAAGGCTGGGAGCGAGCGGAGGCGGAGAAGGGGACAGTGAGCCCAGCAAACCGGTTGGGCGGTGAAGAAGCGGAGGTGTTGGGGCGAGGGGAGAAACGTGGGAGACAGGAAGAAATGGGAGGAGAAGCAGGGAGAATCCCCAGGAAGGGTTGAGAGCGGAAGCCGTGATGGGGAGCCCGGCAAGGAGAGAAAACGCGGGGAACCGGTAGGAACCCAGGGGAAGAGGGCAGGCACCTGAGGGACAGGGGAGAGGGCTCAACTGAGGGAAGTTGGATAAAATAAACAGATCCATTTGTGCTGCGCACCACGCAATAGTTAGAAACGAAGGACGATAGGGTCTTGATGAAGAGTGCCCTTCAAACACACAGTAGGATTCGAACTAATAATCATAAAAAAGCTTATTTCCGTCTATGTGTATTTATATATGTAAATGTATTTTTAAATACCCGCAAGAAATCAGCACACTGATATCATTGACCTCTACAGCCACATTCGGTTTTTGCTGCCCTCTTAAAGGACTACTAGATATGAATACAAAATTAAGTACAGTATAAAGTCTCAGAACAGCCTACATAAATGAGCCACTGACTCTGAAGCCTCAACTTCATTAGCTTCTTTCTGCCTGTGTGACCTAGGACGATTTACTTAAGCCTTGTTTTGTCATCCATAAAATGGGGCTAACTATAGTAAATGGCCTTGATGAGCTTTGTGACACCGGTAACTGTCTTAAAACCTCCGCAGCTAAGTTCTCAGCAAATTTGGCTGTATTATTTGCATATGTTGTGATTCAAATACATTGCAAAAATTGTAAAAGATAGATGAAGGGAAAGAAAGCTGGCGAAAAGGAAAGGAAATAAGGAAAAGCTTGGGAATTGCGTTTCCCTAATACGTCTGGGACTAGTAAGTAGCAAAGAAGAGTCTTTTCCTTCTCAGAGCGGGTGAGACAATGGGGCACCACCAGTCCCTGCTTTGCAAAAGCCCTTCCCAACAGCACACCCCACCTACCGCGGCCAAATCTCTCACCTCAGGACTGAAAGGAGTTTGTCCTTGGTGTTCTGGCAGGAAGAGGAAGGAGCTCTTGCCCCGGGTGCTAGTCCCAGCCTCTCTGGGCCAGGAGCTGCGAGTCAGCACGTGTTAGGAATCAGGAAGTTAGGGAGCCAGAGGGAACACAAATATATTAGGCACCCACCAAACATCCAGAATTGAGCCAGATACTCTCACAGGTCTATTCCTCGATTTAATCTCCACACATTCTATTGAGGGGGGGGGGTTCGCTCATCATTGAGAGGTGTGGAAACAGCTCCCTAGGGATTGTTACTTGCCCAATGTGTCACATGTAGAAAGCTGCAACCACGAATGTCTAAACCCAGAAACTCTGGCTCATTTTACTGCCTTAACCGAATATAAAAGAAAAAGAAGCCAAGCACAGTGGCACATGCCTGCAATCCCAGCGGCTCAGGAGGCTGAGGCAGGAGGATCACAAGTTCAAAGCCAGCCTCACCAATTTAGGGAAACTCTGTCTCAAAATCAAAAATAGAAAGGGCTGAGGACGTGGCTCACTGGTTAACAGCTTCTGAGTTCAATCCCTGGGACAAGAAAAAGAAACATTCATTTTTGTTTTATCTTTGATTGACATATAATTGTACAAATTTATGGAGTATAATGTGATGTTTTGATACATATATACCTTGTGTAATGATCAAATCAAGGTAGTTAGCATATCTATCATGTCAAAAAAAGAAATTTTTAAATGATTTGAGCTGCCCACTAAAGGTATGCTTGGCTTTGATTTGGGAGAGATAACCACAATGTATTGGTTGTCTGTTACTGCATAAAAAGTTGCTCCACAACTCACACAAGTTAGCAGCTTAAAAACATAAACTTTTTTTTTCCTTTTCTTTGGTGGTGCTGAGGATCAAGTGTAGAGCATAATGCATGCTAAGCAAATAATCTGCCACTGAACTACACTCCCAGTCCTACCAACATTTTTTTTGGGGGGGGGCAGGTACTGGGGATTGAACCCAAGGGTGATTTATCACTGAGTTACATCCCCAGCCCTTTTTATTTTATTTTATTTTTTTAAATTTTGAGACAGGGGCCCACTAATTTGCTTAGGGCCTCATTAAATTGCTGAGGCTGGCTTTGAACTTACAATCCTCCTGCCTCAGTCTCCTGAGTCACTGGGATTACAGGTGTGTGCCACTGCACCTGTCAACATTTATTGTTTTAAAAAATTTCTGAGGGTCAGAAATCCAAGAGCAGCTTAAAGTGGTGGACCTAGCTCAGGGTCTTTCACAAAATTGCAGTCAATTTATTGGCTGGGCTGGAGGATCCACTTCCAAGCTTCTCACATGTCTGTAGGTCAGAGGCCCCCAGTTCCTCCACTGGTCTGCTCATGACAGCAGCTGGCTTCCTCCAGAGCAAGAGATGAGAGAGAGAACATGGGAGCAAGCAGGCAGCTGCAGTATCTCTTGTGGCCTCCTCTGAAGTTGCATACCATCATTTCTACTTTATTCTATTAGTTGGAAGGGAGTCTAGCCCACATTCAAGGGGAGGGAATTAGCTTCCATTTCTTGAAAGGAGGGGTATCAAAGTATGTGTGGATATTTCAAAACCATAACAAAAAGGGAGCATTTGGAAAGCAAGTTTAGGAGGAAAAGGATTCCAGCAGGAATTAACATGGAAGCAAATACGTGGAAAGAGCATTGCCTTGAATCAGAAGAGCTGAATTTACTTCCTGGCATACAGCAAGCACCTAATAATTGTTTGTGAAGTGCTTGTGTAGCATATGCAAGGCCCCAGGTTCAATCCTCAGCACTACATACCCCACCACCTCCCCAAAAAATAGAAGAAGAAAGAAAGAAAAAGAAATGCTTGTTAAATTAATGCATGAGTGACAATTTGAGACTGTTTCCGTGGTCATAAGAGCAGTGGCCAGCTGGGCACATGCCTGTAATCCTAGTGGCTCAGGAGGCTGAGGCAGGAGGACTACAAGTTCAAAGCCAGCCTTAGCAATTTAGCAAGGCCCTAAGCAGCTCAGCGAGACCCTATCTCTAAATAAAATATAAAAAATGGGCTAGGGATGTGGCTCAGTGGATAAGGCCCCTGGGTTCAATCCTCAGTACCAAAAACAAAACAAAACAAAAAAACAGCAGTGGCCATTTTACAAGGTTCTCCTGTGGGTTCAGTGGGGTTATAGTTATCAGAGCTCTTTGTAAATTTAACAGTGCTAGATAATGATGCCTGGAGGTCAGTGTGGCCTAGGAGATGGGGAGAGGGCTCTGCCATAAAAGAGTCCTGGCTGGAGCCAGGAATCTCTTATTTCAGACTGAGTTTCAGGCCTTGGGCTAGTGCTCTAATTCCAGTCCCCAGTCTCAGCTCCTTTTTAGCTGATCATGTCTCACCTCCAGTTACTGCTTTTCCCCTTGAGCCAGCCAGGACAGGACTTAGGAATTCTCCCACCAGCCGGGCCTCTCACCTTTAGGCAGCTCTTCCTTCCATGCTGCCCCTGGACCCACAGATGGGGAAGGCGGGTGTTACATTGTAGACCTAGTAAAAGGTGCCACTTGGGAACAAGAGCCATTAATCTGGCATGAACTCAGTTGCCTTCCTAGGACACAGGCCAAGTAGCCTAAGTCCTGTGAGGCAGAGGAGAAAGGGGATACATAGGGCCTAAAACAAATGAGGAAAGGGGTCTGTGAAAAGGGGAAGGAGAGGCAAAAGCAGCTATTAGACCTCCTCCTCCATTTCCCCAAGAATTGGGTGCTGCCATTAGTTCCCCCATCTTTCTTCTAAAAAAGTCACTCATCTGACCATATAAGGGCTCTAGGGGAACTCTCCTCCACCCCCACCCTCCCTCCAGTAAAAGATTTCCCGGGATCCTGCTCTGACTCCTAAAATCCCTGGTTACTGCTTTCCAGCTTTGGATCAGCTTTGCCCTCTCCAACTCCAAGGTGAGAATTGATTGAAACAGAAGAATCAGGAGGTCTGGGGCTGGGGCTCAGTGGTACAGTGCCTGCCTAGCATGTGTGAGGCACTGGCTTCGATCCTCAACACCACATAAAAAATAAATCAATCAAATAAAGCTATTGTGTCCATCTATAATGCAAAAATATATTCAAAAAAAATCAGGATATTTGAGGCCCTTGGAGTAGGAGAAAAATATAAAGCTTATAAGGTGAGAGAATAAATAGTCAATTCTAGTTGACATTTATGTAGTGTTTACAAGTGGAACATGGTTGTACAAACTTGTAATCTTAGCCTCTCGGGAGGCTGAGGGAGTTGGAGGTTAGCCAGCCCAACTTGGTGAGACCCATCTTAAAACGAAAAATGAAAAAAGATTGGAAGCCGGG
>CM053401.1:106021288-106087690 GCA_028644305.1 Xerus rutilus
CAGGGAGTGTAATTAACCAAGGATGATTCTAAAATCCATCACTGCATTTGTGCCAAGACATTTCCCATGGAATGTTCCCATTAATGAGGCAGTGCAATTGGAATACTAAGGCAGGGTGGGAGATGGATGGAAAATGGCTGACTGTAGCTAGAGGACACCCTAATGGCCTGCTGAACTTTCCTTAGAACTGCACTCCCTTCTAAGATGCTCCTGTCCAGCTCCCTTCCTTCTCTCCCTCCTTCAGGTGACATCAGATCTATTTTGATCTCTAATATCTCTCCCAGCACTTTCCTATTTCTTTTAAGAGATGATTCTCCAATAAATGTCTTGCATATTTAATCCCATTTTGGGATCCCATCTCTGAAGACCCAACTAACACATTCCCAAACCTGTTTCACTTATTTTTATGTGTGGGTTTGTTTTTGTTTTGTAGTACTAGGGGTTGAACCCAGGAGCACTCTATCAGTTAGCTATATCTCCAGCCCTTTTTGTTTTTATTTTGAGATAGGGTCTTACTAAGTTGCTGAAGCCAGCCTTGAACTTGTGATCCTCCTTCCTCAGCCTCTTGAGAAGCTTGAATTGCAAACATGTGCCACTGTGCCTGGCTGCCTTATTTTACTCATAATTATAATTACATAATATAATTAAGCCATAATAAAACCACAGGAATGACTTCAAAAGGAAATTGAATTTTTTTTCTATGACAACTAAGTTGACTGCTTTAGAAAATTCTGGGAAAGATGGTTACTAAAAAAACCTGAAAACAAAAACAAAAAAAAAAACACCTGGGGGGGGCTGGGATTGTAGCTCAGTGGTAGAGCGCTTGCCTCACATGCGTGAGGCCCTGGGTTCGATCCTCAGCACCACATACAAAGCAATAAAATAAAGACATTGTGTCCATCTACAACTAAAAAAATATTAAAAACAAAAACAAAAAACAAAAAAAATACCTGGGGGCTGGGGCTGTGGTTTAGCAGTAGGGCACTCGCCTAGCACATGTGAGGCACTGGGTTCAACCCTCAGCACCACATAAAAATAAATAAATAAAATAAAGGTATTGTGTCCAACTACAACTAAACAACAACAACAAAACACAAATAGAATGGTGGTCGCCAATGTCTGGGGAAAAAGTGGAAGTTGTTAATTGGTACAGAGTTTCAGGGTTTTTTTGTTTTGTTTTTGTTTGTTTGTTTGTTTTGCAGGGCCTGGGATCAAATCCAAGGCCTTATGCATGCTGGGCAAATGCTTTACTACTGAGCCAAATCCCCAGTCCCTAGAGTTTCAGCTTTGCAGAATGAAAAATTCTGGAGATTTTGTTGTACAACAATGTGAATATACTTAATACTGAACTGTGCACTTAGAAATGATTAAGATGGTAAATTTTGTTATATGTTTTTTTACTGCATTAAAAATAAAATTAGGGGCTGGGGCTATAGCTTAGTGGTAGAGCGCTTGCCTAGCATGCATGAGGCACTGGGTTTGATCCTCAGCACCACATGTCAATAATAAATGAGTAAAATAAAGATACATCAACAACTAAAAAAAATAAAAATAAAATTAAATGAAAAGAGTTGTTGAGTTGGCTTGGGGAGATGTAAAAGATTGGGAAAACCCTGTAGAAACCCAAAGTCTACTCTTGGATTGCTTTGCAAGTGTCTCAAAGCTCTTATCCACTTTATGGAGCATAGAAGTCCAAGCAATTTGTTTTAGGTCTTCTTGTGTGGTACTGGGGATTGAATCCATGCATGTTTTACCACTGAGCTATATCCTCAGCCCTTTTCATTTTTTATTTATTTTTATTTATTTAGTTAGTTCCAGGGATTGAAGTCAGGGGTACTCGACCACTGAGCCACATCCTCAGCCCTATTTTGTGTTTTATTTAGAGACAGGCTCTCTCAGTTGCTTAGTGCCTCGCCATTGCTGAGGCTGGCTTTGAACTTGCGATTCTCCTGTCTCAGCCTCTCAAAGTGCTGAGATTACAGGCATGCGCCACTGCGCCCAGCAATTTTTTATTTTGAGACGAGGTCTCACTAAGTTGTTTAGGACCTCACTAAGTTGCTGAGACTTGCCTTGAATTTGCAATCCTCCTCCCATGCTGCTGAGATTACAGGTGTGCACCAGTACATTTGGTAATTATAAGTCTTCTTTTTTTAAAAAATAGGTCTTCTTATGCAAGAAAAGAAATATGGAACTCCAATTAACAGACTCATACTCAGAGAAAATACCTTGGTATTACATCAGAAGAATGTCAAAGTCTGGTCTGGGTGCACCTGTAATCCCAGCTACTTGGGAGACTGAGATGGGAGGATCACTTGGGTCTAAGAGTTCAAGTCCAGCCTAGGTAACATAGTAAGACCCCGTCTTTAAAAAAAAGATTGGCAAATTAGTACACATTTATATATTTTAAGTTTTGAAACGTGTAAATACAGGTAAGCTTTGTTTTTATTTTATTTTATATTTTGGTGCTGGAGATCTGACCCAGGGCTCTATATATGCTAGGCAAGAGCTCTACCACTGCCTATTCCCCTAGCCCAAACACACACACACTTTTTTTGTACTGGGAATTAAACTCAGGGATGTTTTACCACTGTACCACTAAGCTACATTCCTAGTCCTTTTTTTTTTTTTTAAATTTTTTTTTTCTAGTTGTAGATGGACACAATGTCTTTATTTCATTGCTTTGTATGTGGTGCTGAGGATCGAACCCAGGGCCTCACGCACGCGAGGCAAGCGCTCTACCGCTGAGCTACAATCCCAGCCCCCATTCCTAGTCCTTTTGATTTTTTATTTTGAGACAAGGTCTCACTAAATTGCTGAGGCTGGCCTTAAACTTGGAATACTTGTGTCTCAGCCTCCTGAGTAGATGGGATTACAGGTATGTACCACCATGCCTGGGCCAAATACATACTTTTTAGAAACAGAAGAGCTCTACAGAAGCAGAAAAAATACCCGAAAAAATAACAGCAAAGTACTTGTTACTTTTCTAACTAACAAATCAACTATTAAAGTACATATAGGGCTGGGGTTGTAGCTCAGTGGTAGAGTGCTTGCCTAGCAAGTGTGAGGCACTGGGTTCGATCCTCAGCACCACATAAAAATAAATAAATAAAATAAAGGTATTGTGTCCATCTACAACTAAAAAAATATTTTTTTAAAAAATAAAATACATATAACTTTTAAATGTCTTCTTTCCCTCTGTAGTATTGGGGATTGAACTCAGAGGCGCTCTATCACTGTGATACATCCCTAGCCCCTTTTTTTATTTTATTATTTTGAGACATGGTCTTTCTAAGTTGTACAGGCTAGCCTCCAATTTTTTAAAAATATTTATTTTTTTAGTTGTAGGTGGACAAAATATCTTTATTTTATTTTTATGTGGTGCTGAGGATCAAACCCAGTGTCTCACACGTGCTAGGCGAGCACGCTACCACTGCGCCATAACCCCAGCCCTGGCCTCCAGTTTTTGATCCTACTGCTAAACCTCCTGAGTCCCTGGGATTATGAGCATAAGCCATCACACCTAGTTCACTGATTCTTTTGCTGACATTTTTGTTTAATTGAACAACTTCTTATCTCAACTGCACCAGATAGGAAGGATTCTACCAAAATCATAATAGTAAATATGAATTGTGCATCCAGGATGAAAAGCTTGAGTGTTGATGTAGCAGTTTGTTCCAGGGATTGGGGGAAAGTTGATAAACAGGGATAAGCAAGGGCTCAGAAAATGTTCTTCAAGGTCGAAGGACATACTTGGAAGTATTGAAAGGACTGGAAGATGAGGAGGCTGTAGTCCAGAATGAGAGTGGAAGATGTAATTATTGGGTGAAACAGTATCTGGAAATGACAAGACCTCTGATGAGGCCAAGGAAGCAGGTGTTGGCTGAAGGAGAGACAAAGGTCATTGGAGTTGAAAAGGAATTAAACACCCAAGGTTGGGTTATCCAATGAACTCAGAGGTCTCTTAGATGGGCAGCAAGACTTGTCCTGGAGAGCAAACTTTGGGCCAGGGGCCAAAGCTGTGGTTTGCTAGCAGCAGCATATGCTGGCTCATGGGAACTAATTGTTAAATGTTCAGTTTTATGAGCTGATTATTAAACATAGCCATTATTAAAAATTTAATTATATCAACTTATAATTAAATAAAGTATATTAAAACAAACATTCAAAGTCTATAAAAACAAAGGGATATTCAAAACCCATCACTTTCTAATAACTTTTGTCATTTTAATTTTTTTTTCTGTGTGTGTTGTACTGGAGATTGAACCCAGGGCTTTGCACATACTAGGCAAATACTCAACAATTGAGTTCTGCTCCCAACCCTACATTTTACCATTATTCATGCTCTTGAAGTTATTCATGTTTCTTATATCTGGATGGGGACATACTATACAACGGTGTATATAGCACATCTCTGTCTAACTCTGCATTCAGTGACATCACGTTGTTAGCTAAAATCAGCTGTAGTGGAAGTTTTTCTTTCTTTCTTTAAGATGCAGTCTTTGGCGCCTGTAATTCCAGCATCTTATGAGGCTGAGGTAGAAGGATTGCAAGTTCAAAGCCAGCCTCAGCAATTTAGCGAGGCCCTAAGCATCTCAGTGAGACCTTGTCTTTAAATAAAAGGCAAAAAAGGGCTGAGGATGTGGCTCAGTGATTAAGTGCCCTTGAGTTCAATTTCTGGTTAAAAAAAAAAGATGGAGTCTTGATAAATTGCCCAAGCTGGCCTCAAGTTCATGATACTTTTGTCTCAGCCTCCTGAACAGCTGGGATTATAGACACATATTAATGCATCCAGCTTTGTAGTGGAAGTACTTTATACTTGGGAAATTAGCAGACACTACAAATTACAAGCTTGATTTATTATTTTGTGAATTATCTATATTCATCACATGCAATTGTAGGTTGGCTATGGATCCAAGAATTCAGCAAAAGCCACTGAAAACATTCTGTGAGAATCAATTGATTATGTGGAATTTACACTAAAGAGTACTATACTTTATGTGTAAATCATGTGGTGTGTAGCTGCATGAGCAGTGAGGAGTCTCAGGAGGGCATTAAATAGGGGAGTGACCTGTTTAGGGTCTCTGTGGCTGCTTGGAGAACAGCTTGGGTGGGTGTCAGGTGGGAAAGACCTTTGAGAAGAACTTTGCACTAAAATAAGTGATAATGATCCGATCTGGTAGTTAATGTGAGAATGCAAAGAGAAGGATTTTTTTTTTTTTTGGTATTGGGGATTGAACCCAGGAGCACTTTGCCACTGAGTCACATTCTTAGTTCTTTTTTATTATTTTTATTTTGAGACAGGGTTTTGTAAAATTGCTGTGGCTAGCCTTGAACTTGCAATCTTCCTGCCTCAGGCTCCCTAGTTGCTAGGGAATAAGGATTGATTAATATGGGGAGCAGAATTGACAGGACTTGACTTCTTGGAATCTGGCTTGGGTGGTTGAGGGTTGAGGTAGTCTTTTTGAAGAGCACTTGTCAGCTATTTTGTAGAATGTCCCTCAATTGGGGCTTGTTGGATTTTTTAAAAAATCATGATTCGATTGCAATTTTACAATTTCTGGCAAGGATATCATAGAAGTAAGTATTTAATCAGGAGGTACATGATGTAAATGTTTCATTATCAATGATAGGGTCATTCTCCTCCCCGACCCTGGGTACTGCGGGTGGAACCCAGTGCCTTTGTGCATCCTAGGCAAGGACTCTACCACTGAGCTACATCCCCAGTCCTTTTTATTTTATTTTGAGGCAAGATCTCCCTAACTTGTCGAGACTGGCCTTGAACTTGTGTCCTCCTGCCTCAGTCTCTGAGTAGTGGTATTACAGGTGTCTGCCACTATGCCAGATGACAGGGCAATTTTTGAAGACAGGACCATAGAGGAGGTATGGATATAGGGAAAGACCTGAGGTTCTAGTTAGGGATGGGGCTGAAGTGTAGGAGAGAATTCAGACCAGAGACAGAGCTTTGGTACCTCAGAGGTAGCTGAAGATTTGGCAAGGGGGGCTGGGATTGTAGCTCAGCGATAGAGCGCTTGCCTCGCATGCGTGAGGCCCTGGGTTCGATCCTCGGCACCACATACAAAGCAATAAAATGAAGACATTGTGTCCATCTATAACTAAAAAAAATATTAAAAAAAAAAAAAGATTTGGCATGGGTAGGGGTGGCAAGTTTGCCAGGGCAGAAAGTGTCAGGCTAAGAAGGAGGAACACAGTGGAGGCAAAAGCAAGACTAGGTCTTCTTGGTTTTTGTTTTTTGATTTTTTGTTTTTTTGTTTTTTGTACTGGGAATCAAACCCAGGGGTGCTTAACCACCAAGCCACATCCCCAGCCCTTTTAAAATATTTTATTTAGAGACAGAATCTCACTGAGTTGCTTAGGGCCTCACTTTTGCTGAGGCTGGCTTTCAACTCATGATCCTCCTGCCTTAGCCCCTGGAGCCACTGAGAGTACAGGTGTAGGCCACTGTGCTCAGCTGAAAAACCAATCTTAGAGCAGGGTGCAGTGGCACGCCTGTACTCCCAGCAGCTCCAGAGGCTAGAGGCAGGGGGATCGTGAGTTCAAAGCCAGTCTCAGCCAAAGTGAGGATCTAAGCAACTCAGTGAGATCCTGTCTCTAAAGGGCTGGGGATGTGATGTGGCTCCAGAGCCGAGGGCACCTGAGTTAAAAAAAAAAAAAAAAAAAAGGACTGTCTTTTCAATGTAACCAAGCAGTCAGGCAAGTGAAAACTGGAACAGTGTCCTGTGGATTTGGCATCCAGAGGCTTGGCTAATGCTCAAGGTTAGTGCTCACCAGGGCCAGGGCCAGGCCCGGGCTGGGACTTATGGGACATTTTTCTTGGCAGTTTTGAATAAGTACTGGTTTGAATGAGTATTGCTAGCTGCATGATTCCTGTTCTAAGTGAGCTAGTGAGCATTAGGCAATGTTCTAGATTCCATGTTCATAGCTGCTGGCTAGACCACAAGGGATGAGATTCCAAGTGGTATGTGGCACTTCTAGCTAGGCAGAGCAGCCCTGCTGGTGGAGAATTAGCCCTGGAAGTGCTGGACATTGCAGGCATGGGTGCCCCCAAGTGGTCCACTGGAGGCACTGCTGGTAGAAACGAAATAGGAGTGGCAAATGAATGGGAAAATAAAGGAGATGGGAATTGTACTTGTTCTCTAGACTGGAGCTGCCCCAGAGAGCACTTCACCCCTTTTATGACAACAGAACTTTATTAATAGAGTTATAATTTACATACAATAAAATGCACATATCTTAAGTTTTCAGTTTGATTAGCTTTGATAATTTTATATACCTTGTAACTACCACCCAAAACAAGATCTAGAATATTTCTTCACCCCAGAAATTTTTCTTTCTTTACCTTTCCAGTCAATCTATCTCTTTCCTCAATGAGCAGCTACTATTCTGACTTCTTTCACACTAGATTTCCAGTTTTCAAACTTCATATAAGTGGAGTAAAATAATTTTTTGTTGTTTTGAGACATGGTATTGCTATGTTACCCAGGCTGTCCTAGAACTCCTGGGCTCAAACAAATCTCCCTGCCTTGGCCTTCTGAGTAGCTGGGATGACAGATGTGTATCACAGCACTGATTTATTTATTTATGGTCTGGTTTATTATGCTCAAAATATTTTTGTAATTGATCCATGTTGTATGTATCAGTTGTTTTATCTGTTGAGTCATATTCCATTTATTAATATATGACAATTTGTAAATTCATTCTTTTATTGATTGTCTTTTACAGTTTCCAGTTACTATTAGTAAGGTTGCAGGCTAGGGCTCAGTGGTAGAGCACTTGCCTGACATGTGTGAAGCCCTGAATTTGATCCCTGAACTAGAAAAAAAAGTCATTAATAAAGTTGCAATGAATATTCTTGGTCTTTTTTTGAATATTTTCTCATTTCTCTTGCATATATATCTAGTAGTAGAATTGCTGGGTCAAATGGTAGCTTATGTTCATATTAATGAGGGAGCCTGGAGTGTAACAGTGGTAAAGCATATGCTTAGCATTCACCAGGCCCTGAGTTTGATCCCAGTACAGCATACATACTATACATACATACATATGGTACATACATACTATACACTCACACATACAATTTGGGCTGGACCACAGAGACATATGCCTGTAATCCCAGCAACTTGGGATGCTGAGGCTGAGGACTGTAAGTTCAAGGACAACCTGGGCAATTTAGTGAGATCCTGTTTCAAAATAAAACTGGGTGTGGTGGCACATGCCTGTAATCCCAGAAATTTGGGAGGCTGAGGCAGGAGGATGAAGAGTTCAAAGCCAGCCTCAGCAACTTAGTGAGGCACTAAGCAACTTAGTGAGACCCTGTCTCTAAATAAAATATTTAAAAGGCCCAGTGGCTTGGGAGACTGAGGAAGGAGGATTGCAGATTTGAAGCCAGCTTCAGCAATTTATCGAGGTTATAAGCAACCTAGTGAGACCCTGTCTCAAAATAAAAAATATAAAAAGGGCTAGGGATGTGGCTCAGTGGCTAAGTGCCCCTGGGTTCAATCCTCAGTAATAAATAAGTAAATAAATAAATAAATAAAAATGGACTGGGGGTGTAACTCAGTGGTAGAGTGTCCCTTGGTTCAATTCTCCGTACAAGAAAAAAGAGGGGAAAAAAAAGCTAAAGAACTGCCAAACTGTTTTCCAAAGTGGCTGCATCATTTTACATTCCCACCAGCAGTGTATGATTTCTGATTGCCCCATTTCCCCACCAGTACTTATCTGTCTTTTTGATTATAGTCATTCTTATGAATGTGAAGTTGTATCGCATTTTGGTTTTGTTTTGCATTTCCCTGATGACTAATTGTGTATTCATGTATTTCTTGGCCATTTGTGTATCTTTTTTGGAGACATTTCTATTCAGATTATTTGCCCATTTTAAAGCGGATTGTTGCCAAGTGGGTGTGGTATCACATTCACAGGTGACTCGAGAGGCTGAGACAGGAGCATCAGAAGTTCAAGGCCAGCCTCAGCAATTTATTGAGACCCTATCTCAAAATAAAAAGGGCTGGGAATATAGTTCAGTGGTAGTGATAGTCGTTCAATCATCAGTACCACAAAAATACATACAAAATACATAAAGTGGATACCTTTTATAATTGAGTTGTAAAAATTATTCATATATTCTGGATTCAAGTCTGTTTTCAGATGTGATTTGCAAATACTTTTGTAACTGAAAGCTCGGTCCTCATCCTTGATGCCAATCCAATAACGAAGACAAGATCTTGAGAAAAAGGAAAAAGAAGGCTATTGCTTTGCTAGCAAAGGGGAAACACAGGGGACTCCTGTTCCAAAGGCTGTGATTCTGCCCATCCGCAGGAACAGGGGTCTTTTATAGAGATGATTCAGAGAAAATGAGATTAGAGAGGAGTGTTCAGAAAGGAGAAGATTGGTGAAAAGAAGATCAGGGAGGAGAAGTTTGGGTAAAAGAAGATTGGGAAAAAGGAAAAAAAAATGTAAGTTTCAAAGCCACAATGGATATAGTCAAAGCATCAAGTGAATCCCTGTTACACTTCCTTGAATTCTGTAAGTTCTCTTGGGGAGCCTCCAGTCTGGTTAGGACGAGAGGACAAATACAGGGAAGAAGCAGTGGAGAGCAGTGTGGAGAGGACAAGTGTGTACAGGGAGATCTACGATGGGTCTCTAAGGCTCAGGGTTGCCCACCTGAGTAATGAAGGAGCTGGATGAGCTGATCTGACATTGCCATGGTTCTGCAGGCTGAAATGTGTGTCACTGTATGTTGGGTTCTATGCAATCAGGCATGTATGTTAAGTGACTGGGACTTGGCATTTCACAAGACTGGGGCATGAAGGGGTTTGGGGAAAGGAGGCAGTTCTCTGTTATCATGCTATCAGGCAGTTCATGCTATCTCCTTAAGAAAGGAGATTCCATATTGCAAACTTCCACAGGATTAACAGCTTGGGTAATAATTGGTTATCCCGGAGGTAGCATGATGGAACTCAGGAGCCAGACAGACTTGGATTTACATCTTGGGTGTAGTAGGTACTACTATATATTACCTTCCCCAAACCCTTAGCCATTTCTGATGGTTTTACTGCAAGCCCCTGAAATTTGCTGATTGAAGGCATTCTCTGCTCAGAAGTGCTAGGAGCAGCCATCAACTAATAATGAAACCTCAGATGGGCATGGTGGCACACACCTGTAATCTCAGTGACTCAGGAGGCTGAAGCAGGAAGATAACAAGTTCAAGGCCAGACTCAGCAAATTAGTGAGACTCCATCTCAAAATTTTAAAAATACAATAAAATAAAAAGGATTGGGAAAGTAGCTCAATGGCAAAGTGCCCCTATGTTCAATTCCCAGTACCAAAACCAAAACAAAAACAGAAGCCCATTAGTCTCCTCACTCCTTCAGCAGGATGCCTGCATTATTTTCTGCATTGTCCCAAAGGATCTCTGAAAGATCAGGCCACAATTTCTTCCTTTCTTTGTTTCACTCTTCCTGTTCCCCCACAAGCACTTCCTGGGATCATCTCTCAAATAGACTATTTGTACTTACATCCTTATCACAGCGTTTGCCTCTGGGGAAACCCAGCCTAAAGATATCGGACCTTCCATTTCTTAGATACAGCCTCTCTATTTCCTTGGAAAGATCATTTTACCTATCTGATCACTTGTCTCATGTACAAATGGAGATAACAGCAGTTACTTCATAGATAGTCATGCGGTTTAACTTCTCACAGTAATGTAGCAAAGGTTCAGTAAATGCTGGTTTTCTCCCAGAAACCTTTGGATAGGCATGCCTCATTCAGCCATGGTTGGTCAGGAAAAGGCAAGCAGGCTAGAATTAGTCCTGTGGATGATTGATTGAATTATTTCTCCCAGTTACTTGCCCATCCTTGCAATGGGATCAAACAGATTCACCATTTGTCATATGACTTTCCTTGACAGCCAATGGCAGGAAGAGGAGAACTTTTCTCCCTGTCCCCAAGCATTAATTTTGGATTTAACCTTTTTCTTTCTTTTCTTTTCTCTTCTTTTTTCTTTTCTTTTCTTTTCTTTTTTTTGTGGAACTGGAGATCTAAACCAGGGCCTTGCAATGGTAGATTCTTGCTCTACCATTGTACTTTGAGACAGGGTCTTGCTAAATTGCCCAAGGCAGGACTTGATCTTATAATTATTCTTAAGCTTCCTGAGGAGCTGGGATGATAAGTGTGTATCGCCATGCCTGGCTTAATTTTGGGCTTAATCTTTTGACATGATTTGATTATGATATTCTCTACATCTGAGCTAGTTTGAGTTCAGGCTCTCTCACTCTTGCCCTCTACCATGAGAAAGACATGTATCCAGTCTTTTTAAACTGGATACATTTAAAAATGTTCTGTCTAATGACCAAACATTTAAAAATGTATCCAGTTTAAAAACATTTATTATGTTTCAGGCACCATCTCAGGTGTTACACTTGCCTAGTGTGTTTATTCATTTTCTTCTCACAGGAACCCTAAAGACACTGGTCTTTAGGCACCATCCCATGTGTTACAGTCATCTAGTGCCTTTATTCATTTTCTTCTCACAGAAACCCTTATTTTAAACATGTGGAAAGCTAAGGTTCAGTGAGAATGACCATCTGGCTCCAATTTATGCTGCAAGCAGTCTGCCTTCTTGGTCCATGTTCATAACCACCACACTATACTGCTTCTCATAGTAGGTGATCAGAAAATGCCTGTGCTTCTGACTTCAGACCTGGTTATTCTTCCTATCTCATCACTGTTAGTTTTATGGCCAAATAGGAGCTCTTCCAGTTCTTCTGATTGTAAAAAGTTGTATGTGGTCATTAGACAAAAACTTCAACATTTTCCCTATGGGATCCACATTAGCCATCAGTTAACTCTTATAATTCCATGTGGATTCCAGACATGGAATATGGACCTCAGAGCTTTCTCATGAAGGCCCAGGTGAATCCCTATATCTTTTCTAAGGCCCACATGAACTCCCCACATCTTTCCTATAGCAGCCATGTTTTATCATCTCTGCAGGTTTCCATCGGTCATCTCATTGGCTCCTCCCCACAGCTCTGTAAATCAACTAAACTTGCATTATTGCAGGGATAAAGGACAGTGACCATGCATGTGAGTGTCCCAGGGACAGGGCCAACAGAGAATCTAGTTGTCCTGCCTGAACTCTTCCTTCCGGTTGGAGGAGTGGTGGATATTGCTTCCTGTTTAGCCCCTCCCAGCCCTGTGCCTCCCTCCCTACTTCCCTTTCTGGCACTAATTCTTGGCTGCCTTTCTTCACCCCCTCTCCTTCCCATCCCAGCTGTGGGAGTGAGGCCCCACTCCTGGCAAGCTAGAGCCAGACAATGGGCTCTTATTCTGAGCAAAGAATCCCTGCAGTGTCTCCCACCGACTAAGGCCCCCTTCTAGGCCCAGGATGGTGTGGGTGAGGGGTGGGAGGTGGTGGACATTGTATGTGTGTGTGTGTGTCGGGGGGGTGATTGGCTGGCAGGACAGAGAATGGCCCTGGCTGTGGAGATCCCACAGGAGGTTTACTATGTAAACATCACTCACAATAAAAGCCTGTCTTTCCTTCCCAGGCCCATTTCACCAAGTGGACTCTCTCAACCCTCTAAAGTTCAGAATTTTTAAGCATTTATCCTGGTCTCTACTCTCTTTTGGTGTTCATTTCTGCATATTACTGGGTGTCACCTCCACCCCACCTACTGGGGACTTAACCCAGGGGTGCTTTACTACAGAACTACATCCACAGCCCTATTTATTTATTTGTTTGTTTAGGTACCAGGGATTGAACTCACGGGCACTTAACCACTAAGCCACATCCCTAGCCCTTTTTTATATTTTATTTAGGGACAGGGTTTTGTTGAGTTGCTCAGGGCCTTGATAAGTTGCTGAGGCTAGCTTCAAACTCACCATCCTCCTGCTTCAGCCTCCTGAGCTGCTGGGGTTACAGGCTTGCACCACTGAGCCCAGTAATCCTATTTTATATTTTTGAGATGGGCTCCTGTTAAATTACAGAGGCTAGCCTTAAACTTGCAATCCTCTTGCCTCAGTCTCTCAAGTCCCTAGGATTATAATCTGTGCCACCATGCCAGGCTTCTGTTTCTTTTTCTAAGCCTCTCTCTTTCTTTCTATTCCTTTGTGTTGGTTATCGGCCTCTACTTCTGATTTCTTTCTCACTTCATCATACCTCCTAGTCTCATTTTTTCATGTCTCTTTTCTCTCACGTCTTGGTCTCTTTATGTTTCTATGCCTATGTTCATGGCTCTTCTTTCATCTGTCTGTCTTTCCGTGGCCCATATATCCATGTCTATGTCTCATCCTTGTCTCTTCATGTCACCCTGAGCCTTTGGCTCTGAGGACCTTCATCAGTCACCATGCTCTCCTATTCTCAAAGTTTTTTCTTAATCCTCCTTGCTGGCATGTCTCAGAGGCCTCTTGGATCAGCATGGGAGGTAATTCTTCCCAGTTTACAGATTTGAAAGCTGAGGCACCGGCTGCTGATGCCAGGCTCCCATCTCAGGGTTGCTTCCTTGCGCACACTCGCCATGCTCTTGTCCCTTAGGTGCCCGCAGACCACCTGATCCGGCCAGGGCCCGGGAACTAGCACCTCGGACAGCTCTTAGGTGCAAAGGCAACCCCGCCTTCCTTCTCGCGAGCTCAGGAGGAGCGGCCTTAAGTGTGGATCGGGAGTCTCGCGAGAGCGGCTGCAGCAGGCAGAATCTGTGCGGGCGCGCGAGGAACCAGCCCCTGGCGCGCGCGCGCGCTCCCCGCCCCCAGCCTCCGAGCCGCTCGCGGCTGGCTCCGCGCTGCATCGTTCCGGTGCTTCACAGCGCAGCGCAGCGGCCTTTTTGCAGCTGAGCGGCCGCGGCAGGTGAGTCTCGGGCCTGAAGGCTGGGAGGAGGGCTTAGCAGGGAAACTGGGAGCCGGATGGAAGGAAGGTCACTGGCTCCAGCTTTGTACCCCCTACGCCTCACCTTTGGATGCGGGGGGGCAGGCCGAGCTTATGGAGAGGTGAGAAGTCGAGGTGACCTTCCTGTTTGGGGCTAGGGAAGTGTGCTTTGGGTGACACCAGGCTCCTCCAGCTCTTACCATCCCCATCTTCAGTCCCCGCAGAGGGAACCAGAGATTTGGGTGACGTCAGGCCCTTGGATTCTGGAGCCTGAGCCTTGGGCCCTCCATCCAACCAGCCCCACCTGGCATTCCCTGGAAACTGGCTTCCTCCTCCTGGGGATAGCGCATGCAGCTGGGGATTGGGGCACCTGGAAGCGGGTGCCTGTGGCCTTCCATGAGCCCTTCGTCACTACAGGCACCTGCAGGTGATCTAAGTTGTATCCACCCTTGCCTTCCCAGGGCGGCCGACCTTTGGACAGCGGGAGTGAGCCACCTTAGGGTTGGGAGGAGGGCATGGGAGCATTGGTTGGGGCCTGGACTCCACAATGGATTTGGGTTATGAGTTGGGGCACCGGATGTAGCTCATTCCGGTGCTGGCAGGAGTCGGTATGAGGAAGGAGGAGAGGTGTTTGGGAACCAACCCCTGCCCCTGCCTGGGGGAGCTGCTGGTTTGGGATGGTGGGAACCAAATCCCACCATAGAGAGTGGGACTGAAAATTGGCCATCACAGATTTAAACGGGTTATGTCCCAGTTTTCCCATGGGGAGATCAAGGAGGGCCTGGCAGACTTTCCTATGACACAGGGAGAGAGGCAAGAGCCAGTGAATAGGAGACTTTCTGGAGGAGGTAAAATTTAGCATCCTAGAGGGGATGGTAGGGGCAAAGCATAGAGGTGGGAATGAAGCATAGCCCTCCTCCCTATCCATTAGCCCAGCCATGTGACAGCCCATGGGTTGAGGAAGTCTGGAGAATTTTGCAACCTGTGCTCAACTCATTCTGCCTCCACAGGTCAGGACTGTGAAAGAGGGAGATGGTTCTAGTAGGTACATAACTGGCAGAGAGCTTTTGTTTGGGGTTACACACAGGGTTGCTAGTTTAGGTTCCATGCAAGACTGGTAAGCCTGAGGGCAAAGTCTTCGTTGCTGAGAGAGGACCATCTCTAGAAAAGAGAAAGGGTCTTAGGTCTAGTAAAACTCACATAGTTACTGTGGGTCTGTGGGGGGGGAGCTCTGGACAGGGGCCTTGGGCTCTGTGGCTATTTCTTTAGACTTTCCCTGACTGGCCATCGCCGAACAAGTTGATTTCTTACCTTTCTGGGCATCTATCTGCCAGCACCTTTCTCCAGGGATTAAATTATAGGACTAAGTAGCGTCCTCCCTTGAGGAAGCACTTTGTTCTAGTTTAGAGCAGTCTTCCCAGTTCTTCCTCCTCTTCCTTCTGCCTGGCCACCTCCCCCTGCAGGCTGCATTTCCTGTCCTGCTGCCAGCTTGGAGTCTGAAGGTTTCCTGGGGAAAGTGTGATACACAGGGCTGACAGAAGCTGTGGCCCTAGCCTGTTTGGAGGAGAGCATCAATTTTCCCATCCTACCCTTTGGGAGGATGTCCAAGTCTTAAGCAAGTACTAAATATTAATTGACTGTGCTCTGTGCAGGCCCCACTTAGAAATTCCATGTGTGAGAGATTGAGGAAGAGATTGGAGGAGAATGAGTAACCACTTAGTGCCTGATGACTGGGCACAAAATTTTTGCAGTGGGTTGCAGAGCAGGGATGTCTGGAAAGGCTTCCCAGAAGAGGTGGGATGTGAGAAGATGGTAGTGCTTAGAGGAGGTGAGAGGCTGCTGGTTTAGGGGTCCTGGAAACAGACTAAAGGCTAGACATGATTTGCATGAAGCTGGCTGTGTAGGAAGCAGGTCAGCCTCTGGTAGAGAAGCACAAGGTGGCAGCTGATTGGCAAAATGCCTTGAATGCCAGGCACAGGATCTGTAGGAGGCTACTGAAGAGTCATCAGCAGGACAGTGATAGCATGGCCAGGAAAGTGCTGTTTTCTGAGGATGATTCATAGTTCTGGGATATCAGGGATAGAGATGGGACTGGGAATAGTATAAAGAGACCAGAAGTAGAGCAGGAGGAGGAAACTTCCATATTAGCAGATAGGGTCTGAAGAAAGAGATAGAAAATAACCATATCTGTGCCAGGGATAAGAAGTTCATGCTGGTAAACTGAAAGCCAAAACTAGCCTGTCTCTGGACTGATCTGAGACCAGCCTTGATTTGCTTTTGTCTGCTGTGGACCTTATTCTTCCTACTGCAGGACTTCTGTCCTAGCTTCACAGTAAAGAATGGAATAAATTATAGTGTGAGTTTCTTTTTTTTTTTTTTTTTAATATTTTTTTTTAGTTGTTGATGGATACAATGTCTTTATTTTATTGCTTTGTATGTGGTGCCGAGAATCGAACCCAGGGCCTCACGCATGCGAGGCAAGTGTGAGCTACAATCCCAGCCCCAAGTGTGAGTTTCTTGAACAAATTGCACGTTATAGCTGGATATGGTGGCACACGCCTATAATCCTTGTGGTTTGGGAGACTGAGGCAGGGGCATCGTGAGTTCAAAGCCAGTCTCAACAATTTAGTGAGGCCCTAACTCAGTGAAACCCTGTTTCTAAATAAAATACAAAAAAGGGCTGGAGATGTGGCTCAGTGGTTAAGTACCCCTGGATTCACTCCCCAGTACCACCACTCCCAAAAAATTGCAGGTTATATTTGCTATTTCATTGATAACTAAGGAGATGTTACCTTAGGTCTACATTTTGGGGGAGATATGTAGTATATGCCTCCTATCATGAAATAACTTTTTTTTTTTTTTGCAGTACCTGGGTTGAACCCAAGGGCACTCTATCACTAAACCATATCCTCAGCCTATATTTATTTATTTATTTTTGGTACCAGGAATTGAACCCAGGAGCACTTTACCACTGAGCTATATCCCCGGCCCTCTTTAATATTTTATTTAGAGACAGGGTCTCACTGAGTTGTTTAGGTCCTCGCTAAGTTGCTGAGACTGGCTTTGAACTTGTGATCCTCCTGTCTGGGATCTTGCCACTGGGACTACAGTCGTGTGCCATTGCGCCTAGCTTTTTAAAAACTTTTGGTACAGGGTTTCACCCAATGGCTGAGGCTAGCCTTGAACTTGAGATCCTCCTGACAGCCTTCTGAGTTACTGATATTATATATAGGTGTGTGCCACTGCACCAAGCTGAGATTTTTAACCGAGGAATAAAATTTTGCTTCTCCTAATTATAGTATATGAACTTTAATTGTAAAAGCCAGAGATTGCTGTTACCCCCTTGTTATATCCTTCCCCAAGTGAAAGGCTAGATCTGACATAAAGGCAAAGAATCTTGTAGTCTTCTATTTCTGTGAATCCAGCCTCCTACTATCCTCTTAAATCCTAAATTCTCTCTGTCCTAACTGTTATATACAAAGTTGGCAGCTTTTCCTTAGACTCTGGCTTCTGCTCCAAATCACACATACTTTGCTACACTGAATAGCTAACTGGGCTCACTTCTGAAAGACAACCTGGATCCAGGTTAGAACCAGGGTTAGTGAAACAGCTTCCTTTGAGGCTCCTATAATCTATTTAATATTTCCCCTCCCTCTGTTTTTCTGGGGGATTTTAGTGATATACCACAGTCTCCCACTCCTCATCCAATTCATTGTCTCAGAGGGGGCAACACCTCCTTTAGCCTCCCTTTCTACCAGCCACACATGAGTCTGGTCATCATTGGCCTGTGGCCACCTTTGCAATCTGAAACTCCTTGTCTGACCACAGTCTACATCTGACTTTGTGACCTCAAGAAGACCTCCAGTTCTCCAACATCTCCATTTTCTGTATCCCATGAGAACACCCTTGGCATCCCTCCTGGACTCTGTGTCCTCAGCTGCTTTGCTGCTTTGCCTGTGTGCCCCACCTCAGCAGCAGACCCCTAATTCTGGATTCTGTACTCAGATGGTAGAATGAGTCTACATTCTGCTTCTTCCTTGCTTATAAATATGCTCATCTCCTGCCCTGTCCTGCAGAAGACCTTTCTAATCCTGTGTTTAGCTGCTGCCACAAAAGGGCTATATGACCAATGTAGAAAATTTAGGGGGGAAAAAAATAAAAAGAAAGAAAATAACTCATCTCATTATTAAGGGACAACTATTTTTAATCTTTTGGTATCTAGTCTTTCAGTGCTGTCATTGATATTCTGGGTGTGTGTATGTATTTTTTTTTTTTTTAATAGATGGACACAATGTCTTTCTTTTATTGGTTTGTATGTGGTGCTGAGGATCGAACCCAGGTCCTCACGCATGCGAGGCAAGCGCTCTACCGCTGAGCTACAATCCCAGCCCCGTGTGTGTATGTATTAAAATTTCAACCAAGCCAGGTGTGGTGGCTCAAGCCTGTAATCCCAGCACTTAGGGAGGCTGAGACAGGAGAATTGAGTTCAAAGCCAACCTCAGCAATGGCGAGGCGCTAAGCAACTCAGTGAGATGCTGTCTCTACATAAAACACAAAATAAGGCTGGGGATGTGGCTCAGTGGTCGAGTGCCCCTGAGTTCAATCCCCAGTACCAAAAAAAAAAAAAAAATTTTCAATCAAACCAGGTAAAGTGGTGCACACCTATAATCCCAGTGATTGAGGAGGCTGAGGCAGGACAAGGCCAGACTGGGTAACTTAGTGAGCTCCTGTCTCAGAATAAAAAAGGGCTGGGGATGTAGCTCAATGGTAAAATGCCCTTGGGTTCAATTCCCAGTACCTCTGAAGAACAAAATAAACACAAACAGAAAGAAAGAAAAAAAATAAAAAGTCAGCCAAGCTTTTCTTTTTTATTTTTTATTTATTTATTTTTTTTTAAATTTTTTTTTTTCTTGGTTGTAGATGGACACAATGTCTTTATTTTATTGCTTTGTATGTGGTGCTGAGGATCGAACCCAGGGTCTCACGCATGCGAGGCAAGCGCTCTACCGCTGAGCCACAATCCCAGCCCCAAGCTTTTTTTTTTAATAGCTTTATTTTATTTTTATGTGGTGCTGAGGATAGAACCCAGTGCCTCACGCATGCTAGGCGAGCACGCTACCACTGCGCCATAACCCCAGCCCCTCAGCCAAGCTTTTTGAAAGACAAGTCTGCTAGATTTGTTCCTTCTTTTCCTCCTTCATAGATTCCTAATTTCTTGGCTGCTTGGCTTCTACCCACTACTTCCCTGAAGCCACGTGACCTTCTAATTACCAGATCAGCCTGTGACTGCTCTATAGCCATAGACATTGTTGACCCAGTTAATCAGTCAAAAAGATTGAGATAGATCTGTATTCATTGACGTGAAAATTTTTCATAGGCTATTATTGAGTGGAAAATAACAGGTAGTAAAAGAGCATATATAGAATAATCTCATTTCTGTCATGTATGCTTATTTATACATTAAAAATGAAAAAGCAATAACAACAAAAACAGTATTAGAAGGTATTAGAGCTCAGTGATAGAATACTCGCTTAGCACGTGTAAGGCACTGGGTTTGATCCCAGCACTGCAAACAAATAACAAACCAACAGATGTAAAGGTTATACTGTTAAAGAGCTAGCCTCTGAAAGGTGGATTTTAAAAGGACTTCTCTACTTTATGCACTTTTTTTTTTTGGTACCAGGGATTGAACTCAGGGGCACTCAACCACTGAGCCACATCCCCAGCCCTATTTTGTGTTTTATGTAGAGACACGGTGTCACTGAGTTGCTTAGCGCCTCGCCGTTGCTGAGGCTGGTTTTGAACTTGCGATTCTCCTGTCTCAGCCTCCCTAAGTGCTGGGATTACAGGCTTGCGCCACCGCGCCCGGCTTACTTTATGCACTTTTGATTTATTTTTTTTCCACATTCTCAGCTAAGGCTGGCTTTGAACTTGAGATCCTCCTGCCTCAGCCTCCCTAGCTGCTGGAATTACAGGCGTGCACCACCACATTAGGCCATTTTTTATTTTCTTTTAACTGGTAGATAATTTTACACATAGCTAAAAGGTTAATTTTATTAAAAATAACTTGGAGGGCTGGAAATGTAACTCGGTGGTAGAGCATTTGCCTAGCATGTGCAAGGCCTTGGGTTCGATCTCCAGTACCACAGCAAAACAAAATGAAACAAACAAAAAACACTTTGAGGCCATATATGTAATCATATATATACATATATATCTTAGGTAAAGGCAAATCCTGCCCATGACCTGGCCTATCCACTTTTCAACCTTGTGTTACCTTTCCTTCCCTCTCTCCATTTTAAGCTTTATTGTCATTCTCCTGTCTTCTCTTCCTTGAATATGCTATGCCATTGCTCTTCTGGTCTTCACACCTGCTTTTGTAACTCTCTTTCCCTGGCCAATTCCTATCTGAAAAATTTCAAAGCTACAGAAAAGTTTAAAGACCAGTGCAGTGAATACCAATCCGGCCTTCACCTAGATTAATCAGTTGTTAACATTTGGCAACATTTACTTTATATGTATATATAAATTTTTGTTTTTGTAGAACATTTGAAAGTAAGTTGTGGACCACACAGTTCTAAATAATTAATTATCTCCTAAGAACAAAGACATTTTGCTACATAACCACAGTACACAATACGTTTAGCATTGAATTGTTGTATCTATCAAGAAGTGCATGTTCTCTGGGTGTTCCAAAAATATTCTTTAATACCTGTGATTTTTTAAAAATTCAGCATCCAAGCCAGGCAGATGTTGTATGCTTGTAATCCCAGAAACTTGGGAGGCTGAGGATGGCAAGTTCAGGCCAACCTGGGCAATTTAGCAAGACCCTATCTCAAAATGAAAAATAAAAAGAGCAAGGGATGTAGCTTAGTGATAGAGCACCCCTGGCTTCAATCCCAGTACTGCAAAACAAACTGTGTGAAGTCAAAGGAATAAGGGGCACCCATATACCTTCACCTAGATTTACCAATTGTTAACATTTGCTACCTTTGTTTTGATTCTGTCAACAGCTAGCCATTCATCATTTATTTTTTTCTGTACTGTTTAAAACAAGTCTCAGATATGATAATACTGTAACTCTAAATACTGGAGTGCATATTTTCTAAGAACATTCTAACATTTCCTATATAACCTTAATACCATTATCACACCTAAGAAATGTAATATTGATAATATTATTATCTAGAGTCTATATTTAGGTTTCTCCCGTTATCCCAGTGATACCTGTTATAGGTTTCCCCCTTGAATCACAACCCAATCAAGGCCTACACATTGCTTTTTGTATTATTTGCCTTTATTCTCTTGTAGTTTAGAGAAATCACTCATCTTTTTCTTTTTTTCTTGTCTTTTAGGATGTTGGCATTTTTAAATAGTGTGGGCCAGTTTTTAAAATGCTTCACGACTTGGATATGTCTGATTATTTCTCGTGGTTAGTGTCAGGTCAAACATTTTGTGGCAGGAATACTACATAGGTGATATGCCCTTCTCTGTGGGTCACACTGGGAGACAATATCATTTTATTATCAAACATTGTTGGTAAAATTTATACTTGGTTATGTGGCATCTGTGAGCTTTTCTTCAGGGTAAAAGTGACTTTTCTCCTTTTGAGTTAGTCGGCTTTTTGTTGATGTGACCAAAATACCCAACAAGAACAACTTAGAGGGGTGGGGATGTAGCTCAGTTGGTAGAGTGCTTGCCCTACATGCACAAGTCCTTGGGTTCAATCTCCAGCACACCACACACACACAATAACTTAGAGGGGGAATCATTTATTTTGGCTCACGGTTTCAGAGGTTTAGTCCATGGTAGTCTGAGTCCATTGCTCTGGGCCCAAGTGAGGCAGATGATCCTGGTGGAGAAAAGCTGCTCCATTCATGGTGGCCTGGAAGCAGAGGAGAGGAGGAAGGGGAGCAGGGGAAGATGAACCCTTCTAGACAAATCCCTCCCAGTGACCCACCTCCTCCAGCTATGCCCCACCTATTTACAGTTACCATCTAGTCCATTTAAACTAGGATGGATGGATTAGGTCACAGCTCTCACAATCTAGTCATTTCACCTCTGAACATTGCTACATTAACACAGGAGCTTTTGGGGAACAACTCATATCTAGACCTTTGTAATTATTAAATCATCTTAGGGCTGGTCCTTTAAAACTACATGACCCTCCTCTTCCTCAACTATCTTTCATCCAGTGGTTTTAGTAGCTACTGATGTTCTTTGCCTGAATCAGCTACTTCATTAATGTTTGTGAAATTGGGAGATTTTTTCTAATTCTCTCACTCCTGCATTTATGGCTGTGTTCTGCAACTTGATTCTGCTGCTGCTTGTATTTCTCTCTCTTACTCTCTCTCTCTCTCTTTTTTTTTTTTTTTTTTTTGGTACCAGGGATTGGACCCAGTGGTGCTTAACCACCAACCCCATCCCCAGTCCTTTTTATTTTTTTATTTAGAGACAGTGTCTCACTAAGTTGCTTAGGGCCTCTCTCAGTTGCTGAGGCTGGCTTTGAACTTGAGATCCTGCTGCCTCAGCCTCCTAAGCTGCTGGGATTATAGGCATGTACCACCACACCAGCTTCATTTTCTTATTTGGAGACAGTATTCCTAAATTTGCAGGCTGGTGTGGAACTTGGGATCGTCTTGCCTTAGCCTCCAAAATTGGTGAGAATACAGGCATGCCACAGCTTATAGCTCATTTTACTTTTTGATATTCTAATAGTCCCAAATTTGGCAGGTCATAGCCCCTTCAAGGTGGTTCCTGTGTCCCTTTGACATGCCCCCATTAGTTGTTGAATGTGTTCTTATTATTTCTGGTACCACAAGGTGTTCCATTCTAGCCTTGCACTTATTTCCTTGTCCTAGCTTGGGGCCAGCCATACATATTTTTTAAGTGATGAGTTAGAATCCAGCTACTTCAGAGCTCTTTCTTACTTTCACACGTTCCATAATCTGTCTCCGCAGTCTAACAGGGAGAGCCTAGGTTCCCAACATCAACACCTTAACTCATTGGCACTCTGCTAGAGTACATATGACAAAGCTTCAAAATCAGCACAACAGGACCAACAGTAATAGTAAGCCTGCTAAAATTTAAGGTTTCTTTTTTTTTTCTGAGGTACTGGAAATTGAATCCAGGGGCACATGCTACTGAGCTACATCCCCAGACCTTTTTTTTTGTGTGTGGTACTGGGGATTGAACTCAGGGGTACTTGACCACTGAGCCACATCCCTAGCCCTATTTTGTGTTTTATGTAGAGACAGGATCTCACTGAGTTGCTTAGCTCCTCGCCATTGCTGAGGCTGGTTTTGAACTTGCGATTCTCCTGTCTCAGCCTCCCTAAGTGCTGGGATGACAGGCTTGAGCCACCGCACCCGGCTCATCCCCAGACCTTTTTGTTTTTTATTTTGAGACAGGGTCTTGCTAAATTGCTGAGGCCGGCCTTGAACTTGTGGTCTTTCTGCTTCAGCCTCCCAAGTAGCTGGGATTACAGGCATGTATCACCATGTCCTGCTAAAATTCAAGATTTCTTTCCAGTTTATTGTTGTCCTGGAGGTATAAGAGAACACAGAGTTCTTTTTAATAGAACACAGAGTACTATGATCTGAAGATACTAGGGCAAATTCCTTTTTCTATGAATGTTACCAATTTAATATACAATTAACTTCATTTGTTTTTGTTTGTTTCAGTTTTAGAGTTTGCTTTTCTTTCTAGTTTGTTTCTGAATATGCAAGTCCTTGTACAAAAGTACATAAAAAGCTTTATCCAAATAAGTCTCTCTAAGAGCTGGGAACGTAGCTCAGTGATAGAGAACTCGCGAAACAAGTGTGAGGCCCTGGGTTTAATCCCTAGTACTACCAAAAAACAAAAAAGTCTCTCTAGAGATCATTGCCCTTCCATCATGTAAGTGCCTATTTCATTAATTTCAGTTTCTGGTTTATTCTTCCTGTGTTTTTTCCCCAAACTAAGCAAATTCATATGCATGTTCTTACTTCCCCTTCTTTCTTACATACAGAGTAGTATTCTATTTATACATTTTTGTACTTTACTTTTTTTTTTTTTTTTTTTTTTTTGATATTGAATCCAGGGGCGCTGAGCCACATCCTGAGCCCTTTTAATTTTTTATTTACAGACAAGTTCTCGCTAAGTTGCTGAATCTGGCTTTGAACTTGCAATCCTATTGCCTCAGCCTCCCAAACTGCTGGGATTACAGGTGTGCACCACCAGACCTGGCTGTACTTTACTTTTTTAAAAATTTAATATATCCTGGAAATCTGTCTTTAGTAGTTCATAGAACTTACTTCATTCTTTTTTACATCAATGTAATACTCCATTGTGTGATGTACCTAGTTTACAAATAGTCACATTTAGGTTGCTTTCAACATTTTGCTATTACAAATAGTGTCACTGTTGAATAATGTATTTTTTGTTTCTTTCTTTCTTTCTTTCTTTTTTTTTTGGTACCAGGGATTGGACTCAGGGGTACTCGACCACTGAGCCACATCCCCAGCCCTATTTTGTGTTTTATGTAGAGACAGGGTCTCACTGAGTTGCTTAGCGCCTCGCTATTGCTGAGGCTGGCTTTGAACTTGCGATCCTCCTGTCTCAGCCTCCCTAAGTGCTGGGATTACAGGCTTGCGTCACCGCGCCCGGCTTATTTGTTGTTTCTTATTTGTGGGTAAATAAATTTTGAGGTCAAGAGGAAAAAATATTTGTTCTCGTCTCCCTTCTGCATTGTTTTCTTATATTTTTCTTCTTAATACAAAGGTAACATATTATACTAATTGTTCTACATCTTGCTGTTTTTGAACTACTAGTGATTGTGGAGATTTTTTCATCCTTAAGCCTGCAAACTCCTAACTTTTTTTTTTAAACAGGCCAGGTTATCGTGGTGCATGCCTATAATCTCAATTACTCTGGAGGCTGAGGCAAGGATTGCAAGTTTGAGGCCAATCTGGGCAATTTAGGGAGACCCTGTCTCAAAGTAAAATATAAAAAGGGCTAAGGTCCTGGGTTCAATCTCCAGTATTGGGGCGGGGGGCATTTAGAAACAGTTGCAGAGCATTTAGAAATAGCTGTGGAACAGTCCATTGTGTGACACTACCATTTATTTCATCAACCCTTTATTGATGGTCAGGTAGCTTGTTTCCAATTCTATAATAAACAATGCTACAATTATGCAACTGTGGATGAGTATCGCTTCATGCACGTCTCTATAATGCCTTATTTCTTTTTGTGGTAGATGTTGGATATTTTATTTTTATTTTTATTTTTAAAATTTTTTTTTAGTTGTAGATGAACAGATATCTTTATTTTATTCATTTTTATGTGGTGCTGAGGATCGAACCCAGTGCCTCACACATGCGAGGCAGGCGCTCTACCACTGAGCCACAACCCCAGCCCTAGATGTTGGATTTTTGTATCTGTATTTGATTCCATACCATAAAAGGGCCACAGAAGATTTTAATAGCCTAGATTAAATTCAGAGGATTTTGACTGGAATTTTTTTTTTTTGTAAAAAACAAACTTTAAGTACAGATTGAACATCTCTAATACAAAAATACAAAATTCTTTGAAATCCAGTGATGCTCAGAAAGTTTCAGATTTTAGAGCATTTTTAATTTTCAGGTCAGAGATGCTCAATTGATAAAATGAAAAATGTGATAAAATGTGAAAAACTGATAAAATGTACAACCAAAAGAATGAGAAATTATACTCCCTTATATATGATGTATCAAAGTGCATTCTACTGTAATGTATAACTAATTAAAACAAATGAAAAATAAAAAATTTAAAAAGTGAAAAGCAAAAAAAATCATTTTGAGTTAGTGATTGCTGAGCGCTATTTCATCTCATCATTGTTGAAGACTACTTTATCTCATCTCTAAATCTATTTCTAAAATATTTATGAAGCACCTGTTAAAGTAGAAATCTCTTGCACTATAAAAAAATAAAGTTCATTTTAGCTGTTTAAAAAAATGTGAAAAAGCCGGGCGCGGTGGCTCACGCCTGTAATCCCAGCACTTAGGGAGGCTGAGACAGGAGCATCGCGAGTTCAAAGCCAGCCTCAGCAACAGCGAGGTGCTAAGTGACTCAGTGAGACCCTGTCTCTACATAAAACACAAAATAGGGCTGGGGATGTGGCTCAGTGGTCGAGTGCCCCTGAGTTCAGTCCCTGGTGCCAAAAAAAATAAATAAATAAATAAAAAATAAATAAATAAAAAAAATGTGAAAAACTCTGGAATCAAACACTTCTGGTGCTAAGCATTTTGGATCAGGAATGCTTGACACACAGGAAAGTACACAAATTGTAACTGCATGCTTAGTGAATTTTCACATGGCCCACACCTCTGTAACCAGCACGTGGGTGAAGCACAGCCATTATAAGCAGCCCAGATGCTCACGCCCTGTCACTGCCCCTCAATGGTAATAATACCCTCATTTCTAACACCAGAGATTAGTTTTGCTAGTTTTAAAACTTTAGATAAATCTCAGCCAAACTTTGAAATCTTACATTGCCTTAGGGCTTGTAACATTTCTGCTTTGATTATAGATGTGTCCACCAAAGTTACTATTGTAGCAATTATCAAGGGCTCACTAGCTTCCTTGGGCTTAACTCAATAAGGATTACATAATGTGTATCCCAGCCAGGCCTCCTGCTGAAGTCCCAACCACATGTCAGCAAGAAGCCCTCCTGGGCGCCTCCCAGCACTACAGACCACACATATCCTTAATTCAGCTTTGTTGTCTGCCCTGGACCCCAGGCCTCTTCTCACACTGTTTCTGATCATGGGGTGCCATCATCCACTCACCCGGTGGATCATTGAGCAGGGAGTCTTCCTTATTGGCTCCTTCCTCCTACTTCCCCAGTAACCTTAAAGTCCCTTCAAACTTGCCTCCTAGGGACCCTGTCCACTTGCCTCCAGCCTCATCTGCTGCTGCCTCCAAATTTCCACTCTTTGCTCTGACCACAGCTGCCCTCTTTCCCTTACAAGTATGAAGCTCCTCCCTGCATGAGTGTCTGTGTGATGCTTCCCCTACCTCAAAGACTGCCTTACTCTGGGTAACTCCTCTTCATTCTCCAGGTCTTTTTTTTTTTTTTTTAATATTTATTTTTTACTTGTAGGTGGACAGAATATCTTTATTTTATTTTTATGTGGTGCCGAGGATCGAACCCAGTGCCTCATGCATGCTAGACGAGCGCACTACCACTGAGCCATAACCCCAGTCCGATTCTCCAGGTCTTTGATTACTGCTTATATTTTATTTCCCTGACTCTCCAGACCAGGTTAGATCACCTTGATAGATGCTGTGCATGTTTTCAGAGCAGCCCTTCTTCCCTCTTGCATAATTAATGGCAGGGGTTATTGACTATTTTATGTGGAGGGCAGGGACCTCACACTTGGTGCCTGGTGGATAAGTATCAATAAGTGAACAAATGGCTGAAGGCTAGAAGCAGGAGGGAGGACAGCTCAGCCTGTGTTCAGGATCAAGGACAGAGGTTCCTCTTTCTGAGGTCGTTGGTCTCTTGAGTCATCACTGTCACTTGGCTTTCCTTGCATGGGATCCCCTCCCTGAAAGGAATCAGGAGAGACTCTGTACTTTGAGGCAAAGGGTAGGAGTAGCTGGAAGGATGTGGTTGGTGAATGGTGGTTCTGTGAGGTGGGGAGCTGACTCCACTGGGTTTTTCCCACTGTGGGAATGTGAGCCAAGTCCTGTCCCTAGGAGGTTGCAGCCCAGCTAGGGGTTAGAAAGGTACTAGGTTGGATGGGTCCCTGATTCTCATCCTTCTCTGGCTTTTTCTTTTCAGTTCAGGACAAAGAGTTGTGGGCAGGCCTCTGGGCCAACTGGTACCAACATGGCAGGTAAGAAGAGGGGTGGGCCTGGTGGTTAGGATGTCAGTGAACATAGGATGGTTGGCCCTCTTCCTTGTCCCTTTATCTCTCCTAGTCTTTGGAGGTCAGGCTGTTTCTGTCCTCTTATCCCAGGTGTTTCCTACTGGTGAAGCCTATCTGAGGGCTTCAGCTGTCTAGCCCTCTGTCAGATCGCTGGTCCTGGGGAATGAGCATCTTAATTTCCTTGTCTAACTGACCCATTGACTGATTAGCAGCCTGGTGGCCCAGCCCCCTTTCCCTCTGTCACTGTTGCTTTCTAACACTCTGAGACTTCTTCCTTCTAGTTTCTAAGTTGTCAGATTTTTGAAGGCTCCAAGGTACAGATTGCCAGCTGGAGGAAACTTTAGTGATCATGTAATACCACTGGACAAATTGGGTTCTGGAGAGGGGCAGTGATTTAAATGAATGAGTGTTCCTTCACTTAATGAATGAACAGGTGGAGGCTGGGACCCACATCTCTTCACTCTTACCTATCTTGTTTCTTCTGCCTAGAACTAGTTTCCCCCTGAGAAGTGTGCTACACCCCACTGGACAGCCTTTATTTTTTATTCCTCCGAGGGACACCATCTCAGAGCCCTTGGTTACATTGGGATCATCTTGGCAGACTTAGGAAGTGGGGACACCTGGGTGGGAATAGCAAAGTAGCCAGCGGCCCCAGGGGCTGAGGGGGCAGCTTGGCCAGGGAGAGGAGTGGCATATTGGACTGTAAGGGAGGGAAACGGTATAGGTGATGCCATGTGGTGTGCCTCATCCACAGAGAAAGTGAACAACTTCCCACCGTTGCCCAAGTTCATCCCACTGAAGCCATGTTTCTACCAAGACTTCGAGGCAGACATCCCTCCCCAGCATCTCAGCATGACCAAGCGCCTGTACTACCTCTGGATGTGTGAGTCCTGCGGGGATGGAGTGGGCCAGGGTGGGTGGGGAGGGAGGAAGACTGAGGGGTTGAGGTAGGGAGCCCACAGGCCTGGCTGTCCTTCAGTCCCATGTGTGGCATCTGAATGGATCAGGAAGTCTTTCCCCTGGCTTCCAGCAGACTCCTTTCATGGACCAGTTCACCAGCTGGACCTCAGTCTCCTCCATCTAGGCCTTTGTTCCCTTCCTTCCCTCTCATATCTTTCATTCACAGAGCCTTGGGTTAGAGTTCTCTTTTTGCAGTGTAATTCCTCTCTTTTTGTTTCATCTTCTCCTTTCCCGTGGAATAGTTTTCTAGGGAACTCTGGTAACCTGAGGATTCTGGATTTGAAAGAGAATCCTTCCCTCAAAGCCTCATTTTTCTTGCTTTCTCTGGGAAAGTGTTCAAAGAAAAAAGCATTCAACTGTGAATTGGGAGACATGTTCCAGTTTGTCTCATGGCTTCACTTCCCAAGCAGCGGATTCCCTATTTGTAGAAAGAGTATTGGTTTACTAATAGCTGTGTTTCCATGTAGCTGTGTGGTCTCTATTTCTGAGTCTAGAGTTCTAGTGTTGCAGAGTTTTGAGGTTGAGAGTCCTAAAGGCCTCCATTTCTGATGGTCTATGGCAAGTTAAAAGGAAAGGTGTCATCAAAGGGGAATGGGACTTGGCTGTGCCCAGGTTGGTTTGAAGGCACTACTTTGGCACATGAGGAGAGGGCAGGCTGATGGTCCTGTGCTAGGTACCATCCTCAGGGAGTCCCAGACACCACAGTTGTGATTTGTCATGTTTGACGTTCCCTTGAGTCAGGCCTGCACAAATAGGTAAATGTTTGAGTTTGCCAAGAAGGTGGGAAAGAATGCTGTCTTTATAGCAGACCCTTCATGGAATGATAGAAAGAGAAGAGGTGCATACATGTTGTCTCATCTACTCGGGAAGGATTGTTTGAGCCTACAAATTTGAGACCAGCCTGAGCAACATAGTGAGATCTCATTAAACAAACAAACAAACAAAAAGCTAAAAAGGAGGGGCTGGGGTTATGGCTCAGTGGTAGAGCGCTTGCCTAGCACGTGTGAGGCACTGGGTTTGATCCTCAGCACCACATATAAATAAAAATATTTAAAAAAAAAAACTAAACTAAAAAGGAAAGAAAGAGTAGATGGTTAGGCAGATAAGCTAAGTTTCAAGACCTGGCTTGGCCGTTGGGCAGAGAAGGGATCTGCTCAAAGGAGATCCCTCCATGTAACATGAGAGGACGGGATAGGGCAGCTGTGGGTAGGTCTGCACATATTGAGAAAAAAATGAGGAGGTTACCTCTCTTGGTGTCCATTTCTTTCTATCAAATATGATGTAGGCATGGGGGTGGGAACTTTAAGGTAGATGAGTTCAGAATGAGAGCAAGTTTGTGACAGAGGGTCAGGATACCTGCTAAAGAAACCTGGCCCCAGCCGGGCACGGTGGCTCACGCTTGTAATCCCAGCACTTTGGGAGGCTGAGACAGGAGAATCACGAGTTCAAAGCCAGCCTCAGCAATGGCAAGGTGCTAAGCAACTCAGTGAGACCCTGTCTCTACATAAAATACAAAATAGGGCTGGGGATGTGGCTCAGTGGTCGAGTGCCCCTGAGTTCAATTCCCGGTACCAAAAAAAAAAAAAAGAAAAGAAACCTGGCCCCTAAGATTTCTGGGTCATATAAAAGGACGACCATTTGAGGTTACCTGCTGTGAAATTTTAGTCCTGCCAGGCTTCTCTGTGGCATCTTTTTTTCCCTAGGGACATTCAGCTTAGGTGCAAATGGAAGTTATATTCATCCAGAGTAAGTGTGACCAGAAAATAGGGCAGGAGAGTGTAATGAATTTTGGACTTTATGCTGGATAAAGAGAGGACTGAAGCCAGGTGCGGTGGCGCATGCCTGTAATCCCAGCACTTTGGGAGGCTGAGACAGGAGGATCGCAGGTTCAAAGCCAGCCTCAGCAATGGTGAGGCGCTAAGCAACTCAGTGAGACCCTGTCTCTACATAAAACACAAAATAGGGCTGGGGATGTGGCTCAGTGGTCGAGTACCCCTGAGTTCAATCCCTGGTACCAAAAAAAAAAAAAAGAGGAGTGAAGATAGTAAAAACTGATGGCTAGAGAAAGAGTGGCCAAGTCAGTGGATGTCCATACCAAAGAGGGAGTAGAATAACTGCAGCAGGGCACTAGAGCAAATCAGCTAGAGAGGAGTGTGACTAAAAAGAGAGATGTCCACCAATATGATAACTGGTTAGTGTCTTTTCTATATAAAAAGCAAATAAAATCAGTAAGACTATTACTGATTTTTTTCCAGGAAATTGTGTAGCATAAACAGGGATGGTAGTAGTACAGAAGGAATATATAGGAAAAAGTATCCACACTTGTTATGAGGGGCTCTGAGGTGGGCATACCTGCATACAGGTGAGAGTGTTGTCAGGCCAGATAAGACTTGGGAAGCACTGTTTGACCCTGGGTTCCTGGAACTCCACCCCTGGAGAGATCTCATTCAGAAGCTGGATTAAAGGACTATAAATATCTCCCTAAGTCCTTATTAGGTGGAGGTTAGGTGCTTGGGTCCTGAAGAAATGCATATAAGCCTTGAGATTTGGAAGAGTTCTGTTCAGAAAGCAGAACCACAGATGCCTGGCTGTTTGAGGCCGAGATGAAACCTACCTTCCTTTGTTTATGCATCAGATCTTGTGAACTCAGTCCAGTGTTCAAGGAAGGGAGCACCCTGATGTCAGAAAACCTAGGTGTGTGGGAGTGCCAGCATCGGTTTTTAAAAATAAGGAGTCTTTGAGGCCCTTGCTGGCTATGACCCTGTAATACTGTGATTCCTAGGGTCAGCTCGATGATGTGGGGATAGAGGAGGGAGAGCCTGGATCTCCCTTGGGGAGCTTCTAGTCTGATTGATGGTTTGTATTTGGGGGACTATGAGTGCATTCTGGGTCTGCAGGTGGACTGAGTGATGAGTAAGGGAGGCTTCTTGGGGGAAGAAGCATGATAGTTGTCTATGAAATTGATTAAAGACGGAGATCCCAGACATCACTGCATACTCCATTTAAGTGCAGGGCAGATGGCACAGTGACTTGGAGAGATGTTTCCACAAAGCCTTTTGCTTTCCCCTTTTCATGCCCTGCCTTGCAAGTGAAGGTGTAAGATGCCTTGGGCTTAGTGACTGCTGCGGGTCTGGGATAGTCAGGGACTGAAGCCTTTCTGTTTTGTGGTGCTGGGACTCAAATGTAGGGCCTAGTGCATTCTAGGCACATGCTTTACCACTGAGCTATATCCCTATTCCAAAGACCTTTCTTCCAAAAAGAACATTTCTACCACCCTGAGGCTTTGGGGCCCTTAAAAGGGGCTTGCTGGGCAGAAACTCTGGGTTCTTGCTTTGGAGACTCTGTTCTCTAGATTTCTCCAGATTCCGAGGAGTGAGTATGGGGAGGGGTTTGGTCTAAGCTCCCAACATTTTTTCTTATAGTCTGTACTCCCTCTGTATATGTCTTGTGTGTCTGTGCATATGTATTCATTGATATGGGTTGTGGGTCTTCTGTGTGTGTGTGAATCTATAAATGTGGTTTGTTTTTGTATGTATATATCTATGTGTGTGTGTCTATATCTCTGTCTGCTATTGGCATGTGTTTATGGGTCTGTGTTGAATTCCGGTTGTGTGTTGTCCATGTCTGGGTGCTCACGTATCTCTGAATGGACCTGGATGTACGTGTGTGTGTTGGTGTCTGTCTCTGTGTGTGCATGTGCTCCTCGGTCTGCAGTGAACAGCATCACACTGGCCGTGAACCTGGTGGGCTGTCTTGCGTGGCTGATCGGAGGCGGGGGAACCACCAACTTTGGCCTCGCCTTTCTCTGGCTCATCCTCTTCACACCCTGCTCCTACGTCTGCTGGTTTCGGCCCATTTACAAGGCCTTCAAGTAAGTGGTTGGCACTGACCCTAGCTCCTAGCCCTGTTTCTTTGTCCATCTCCCTTTTTCTCTTTTCTACATCTCCTCTCTCTTTGCCATCACCCAACCTCCCTCACCCCCTGCCATATCACTTTCCCTTGTTCACCTTTGCCTCAGGTTGCTGGTGGGGCTTGGGCTTCCTGGGAGCTCCAGGATGGGGTGAGAGGCTGGGAGTTATAACCTTCCTGTTCTTTCTCTTCTCACTCTATCTTTGAGAGGGGAAAATGTAGAGACCAGGTGTGTTTTTGTCTTCTCCCATCACCTTTCTTGGTGGAACTGCCTGTCCTTGATTGGTGATAAGAAGACCATTTTAACAATATGCCCATGGAAACAGCTATCTATCTATCAACCATTGGCACTATTCATGTGCAAATGAAGTCATCCAGCTCTGTACCAAAGGGAGCACCCATCCATGTATCAGTGGCATTGACCGTCTTGATGCCTATGTGTGCCCACCTAGTGCCAAATGGGATTTTGACCTTTTTGCCAATGGAACATACCAAGAAGGCTGTCTGTCTTGATATCAGTGGAATATCTATCACAATGCTAATGGGATCTTAAATTTTTTGTCAATCAGGTCATTTATATATGTGCCAGTTAGTTATCTTGGTACCAATAAGATGTCCACTCAGTGCCAGTGGGATTTTCTGACTCTGGGCCTATGGGACCATCCATCCATGTACCAGTGTGTTTTAGCGCCAATGTGGCTGCCCATCCCCTTGACAGTGGGGCTGTTAGCTTCTGCTTCAATAAAGCTATGTATTTATATGCCAATGGGGCCATCCTTCCATGTGCCAATAGATGGTCTATTCATGAGGAGATCCCCTCCCTGTGTACATGTTGCACACATAGGTCTAACCTATGGAAACATTCAAAGATCTATGGATAGTGTCCCATTCTGTTATTTCAGTTAAGGCCAGATTAAGGCCTCAGTTAAGATCTTCTTCCCATTATGCATTCACTTCACCTTAGAAAGGCTTGGGGTCCTTGAGGGCAGGGAAGCCCTGGCTGTCTGCTTAGGTGACAGGAGACATCTTCTCTGCTGCAGGACTGACAGCTCTTTCAGCTTCATGGCATTCTTCTTCACCTTCACGGCCCAACTGGTCATCAGCATCATCCAGGCTGTGGGCATCCCAGGCTGGGGTGTCTGGTAAGAGGCAGGGGACTGGCTTGGGGCTGGTAGGAATGATACTTTGGATGTGTCCTTTGCTTACCTCTGTATGCTAAGCTGCCTAGCCTGTGAGGACACTGTGAGTGAGTGGTTATTGGAAGAGTCAAAGGATTCAGGATAGTGTAGTAACCACCACCAGTGAATTAGGGAAAGGAGAATTGGGCAGTGGTTTCTGGGCAGCTAGGAAGTATCAAGCATTGTGGGAAAATCTTGGGGAAGGAAGCAAGGAAGGGGTCTTCCTGAGCCACTGACACAGGCCCTTGGGTATCAGTAAGACAATCCCTCTGCATGCAATGATGTGGTTCCTCCTTGTGGCAATGGAGTGGTCCCCTGCTCCAGTGGGATGGCTCCGGGTACTCCTCCTTCTGCCTGCATAACCCCACAGCTGGCCTTTTCCTACAGTGGCTGGATCGCCACCATCTCCTCCTTCGGGACAAACATTGGCTCAGCAGTGGTGATGCTCATTCCCACCATCATGTTCACAGTTGTGGCCGTCTTTTCCTTCATCGCCCTCAGCATGGTATGTGGCCACCTCAAAGGTGAAAGGGTGGGTTTGGGAAAGGACTGTGATCTGGAACAATCCTTCCTCCAAATTATAAGAGGAGCCAGAGGTTTTCCAATTTACTCACTCTGGAATTACCTGCTAGACTTTCCAACTGGTGCACAGTGCATGGGCCAGGAGGGAGAACTATTTTTTACATATGGATCCCATCTGTTTCCTGGATGGGCTGCCTCTTTCCTTGGATTAACCCTTTCTTATTCTTCTTCTACAGGTTCATAAATTCTATCGGGGAAGTGGGGGGAGTTTCAGCAAAGCTCAGGAGGAATGGACCACTGGGGCGTGGAAGAACCCACACGTGCAGCAGGCAGCCCAGAGTGCAGCCATGGGGGCAGCCCAGGGTGCCATGAATCAGCCGCAGACTCAGTATTCCGCCACCCCCAACTACACATACTCCAACGAGATGTGAGCCAGCCAAGCCTAAAGGAGGCAGGGCTGGGGGCCAGTGGGACAGGGGGCTCAAGCCACAGCATCTGTTGTGGTAACCAAGCAGGGTTTCCCCTTCCCTTTTTTCCTCCTCCCCAACTTTGTACAAAGAATCAGAGTTATATATATATATATATATGTATATGTATATGTATATGCCCCACCCTCACCTTTTGGGTCCTGCTTTTAGCTCTTTAAGAGCTGTGGGTTGCACGTGGAGCTATCCCGTGCAGTGGTAGCTATGTCCATGTCCCCTTGTGAAATAGTTGCAGTGAAGGTCTCTTGTTGTGGTGCTAGCTGTATGTTTAGAACTAAACCAGCCCCCCGCCCCAGGCTGCCCCCTCTGACCCTGGCCCAGGGACTCCTTATGGGGCAGGGGGAGGCATAGCAGGGAGCCTGGTGCCCTCTGCAGGGTTATGAGCTGAAATTTTCCACTTTTGGCCCTATTGGGAAGCAACAATATTTAGCATTTATAGGGGTAGGTGGGAAGGTGGGGACAAGCAGGGGTGCTTCCCTTGCTTCTTGTAATCCATCTGGTCTCCTCCCCCAGTCTTCAAGGTTTCCTCTCCTTGTGTCCTCCCTGCCATCAGATTCCCTGTGCTCTTCCATTGTCCAGGGTCTCTTTCTCTTTCCCCTGTGGCTTTTCTGTCTTTCCCAAGGCTGTGTCCCAGTTATATCTGCTTCCAAGACTAAGCCCAGGTTCCCAAATATGATCTGATTCCCAGTTCAAGTAAGCTGAGAGAGGAGCTGATCCTCAGCCCTGATGTGGAAGGGGCATGCAGCTGGAGATGCAAAGCCCACCTGGGGACCTGACTTCCAGGGAATGGAAGTGCAGGGTTGGTCTCCTTGGCTCAGTCCATCTGCCTGTTTCCCTCTACTTCCTCTTCAACCTCCAAATACTTGGGCTTGACTCCTGTGCCCTGGCCTCACTGCCTTCCCTGAGGAGGTGAGATCTGTGGGCAGTTGTTAGCTCCAGTTGTGCTGGAGCAGAGGGCATGTAAATAATTATTGGTCCCTAGGGGAGGTCTGGCTGTTCCCATCCCACTGAAGCTTCTAGGTATGTCTGAGTAACCATTGGAGTCCATTGGATTCCTTGGAGCAATAGCTGTTCTGCTTTTTTCTTTGGGGGGTGGGTATTGGGGATTGAACTCAGGGGCACTTGATCACTGAGCCACATCCCCAGCCCTATTATTATTATTATTATTATTATTATTTTGTATTTTATTTAGAGAAAGGGTTTCACTGAGTTGCTTAGGGCCTCGCTAAATTGCTGAGGCTGGCTTTGAACTCGTGATCCTCCTGCCTTAGCCTCCCAAGCTGCTGGGAGTATAGGCATGTGCCATGGCACCCGGCTGCAATAGCTGTTCTGTTTGGATCTGACAGGAAGTATAGGGTTCAGAGGGCCATAACTGGAGGAGAGATCAGAAGAGAAGGCAGACAGTGCCCAGTGAGAGAGGAGCATGCCACCTTTCTCAAGTGCTGGGCACTTGAACTTGGGGCCCAGAGAGAAGTGCACAGGCCCAATCCTTGCTGTAAACACAATGACCTAATCTCTGGTTAGGCAGGGAGTGAAGAGGAGGTGTTTTGGCTTTAGTTTTTGGTTTGGGTATCCTCCACCCCACCCCACACCCAAATCAAGATAACTTCCTTCCTTCTGTCTATAGGGCTTGGTTCTTGGCAATTCTTCACCCTATCAGTACCTCTTTCCCTTTCCAAGAGGCCCACTAGGCTGTTTTGTTTGAAGCAGTGATGAACATTGCTGGCAAAGGCCCCAGCTCTGTATGAGACCTGGATGGAAGTGGGTTCTTACCCAAGGAGAAGCTACCTGTTCCCACCCTCCCTTCTTCCAGTGGAAGCCCACCTGGGCTAGATGAATTGGAAAACTAGACCCCATTTGACCACTCTAGGCTGGCTCCACCTTGAAACTCAACACCTCACTTTGCAGGCCATTCTGAGGATTGACCTACAACTATATTAAGTTCTTTTCTTAATGGTCCCTTAGACTTGAGTCACAAAATGTAATTGGCCCTCTTCTCTATCATTTTCCCTCAGGAGAGCGGTTGTCACAGCCCCTGGTACCTGAAGAGACCCTAGATCTAGGCCTTTCCTTACCTTCCCTCCCCTTGACCTCAGTCCTCTGACTCCCTTTCCCTTAATCCCTCTGGTAGTTCCAGGCAGGCTGTGGTCCAGTTTCTAGCCTGGCACCCATGACCTGTTGGATGCCACCTTCAATCAATTTCCTGTCCTACCTGCCTTTCCTCTTAATTGGCTCAGACCTGTATGGCTGTGTCTGGCACTGTCCTTGGAAAGCCTATTACTTGTGTGTGGCCCAGCTTATTCAGTCTCTGGAAGGCTGCATTTCTAGGCAACTATGTACTTTCCTGTGAAGAGAACCAGGATGAGAAGTGGGGGTTGGGCACAGAACCCTCTCTGCTGGATGGTCTGGCTTGGAGGTGGGTCAAGGAGGGCCCAGTCAGTTATGGGGATCCTCAGGTCTGTGGCCAGCCAGTGATCTGTTTTTGCATTCTCCTGGTGCCCACTGTCCCTCCTTGTTTCTGGGAGGCATAAACCATTCCCTAGCTGGCAGTTGATCTGCCTGAGCCAGTGTGTCTATCTGTGGTAACTGAGTGAACAAAAATAAAGGGGAACATTTGACCCTGTCTATTGTGTCATGTGTCTTCATGTGGGCCTGCATGGAGCCTTATCATGGGCCATAGGGCAGAGGTGTGAAGGTAGGATGGGTGAGTTGAGTGAGTCATTCCCTAGCACCAAAAGCCATGCACTTTTGTGTGGTTCCTTTGAGGCAGCTTTGAGTAGGCCTTGAAGTTGCCACATTGGCCTCCTGCTTGTTAGGAGGAGGAAGCTGTGAATTCCTGAGAAGGAAGTAGGAGGAGTAGGCTGGATCAGTGGGTGAGGGGTGGTTTGGTCCACATGGTTCACTGTGGACAAGAGTGAGATACCTGCATTTGGTTGAGCAGCCTCAATGAATCCAGAGGTCCTGAGGGCCTGTGAATGCAGGAGAATGAAGAAGGTGGGAAATGCACCCAACATGCTTTCTCCTATTGTTTTCCTTTTGCCAATGCTGTGCCCTCTACTTGGAATGCCATTCTGGTCTTCTATCCTGGTCATCCTTCCAGATTCATCTCAAGTGACTGACTCCTTCATTGGGAGGGCTTTCCTACCTGATATTTTGCTTAGGTCCTTCAGTTTCCTCATGGAGAACTTTATCCTGTAATTATGTTCCTGTTTTGTCTCAAGAGCTGAGCCGCATCTTATTCATCTTTGTATCCTGTGCACCTAAAACAGAAGGGGTGTGGTACAACTTAGAATTAAGTGCCTAAGTTCTGGACTGTGTGTGTGTGTGTAGGAGGGGGGTGAGGAGGTCCTACAATTAGGCCAGACCCGGACAAAAGCTCCTGAGATGAAGATCTTGGATTCTGAATATCCCAGTCCCTCAGTGGACTACAACTCCCATAAGGCAGAGGAATGGACTACAACTCCCAAAAGGCAGAGTGGACTACAATTTCCAGAAGACAGCGTAGACTACAACTCCCAGAAGGTTGCGCGATCTCGCGTACTGCTGGGTGCTCTCGTGTGTCTTGCGTACCATTCAGTGGGAAGGAGAGCCAAGATACCGCGATATTTGGTGGCTGCCCCCGAGACGCGCCGTGTTTCTGGCGCCGGTGAGCAGTCGGAGGGGCTGGGAAACTGGGTTTTGGGCGTGCTAGATGGGGAGGCGGGAGAAACTCTGCTTGCGGCTATGTGTACGTGGAAGTGGGAGGTGCGGCAGGATGTTGCAGTGTATGGACATGTAGACACCTGGTACAGTCTGCGAGACCTCACCTACCGGTACCTGTGGGGGCCCGCAGAAGCAATAGGGACCCCTGAATCCAGAAGAGGAGGGATGTGCATCTACATCTGTGCTCGCTCATTTTGACTTGTGCTTTTCTGAGATTATTTGTTCTGCGCTGCTTAATCCAGTGTAGAAGGAGGCCCTATGAATTTCTCACACTTAATGCTCACCTTTAAAAAACAACGGCAACGTGAATCTGCTTCAGGAAAGGAATAGGGGCTCTCCAAAAGGCAAACCAAACCGTATTTTAATTAATTTGAAAATTTTGTTTTTGGTATTTGGGATTGTACCAGGAGCGCTTTGCCACTGAGCTACATTCACAGTCCTTTTTATTTATTTTTATTTTGAAACGAGGTCTTGCTAAATTGTTGAAGTTGGCCTCGAATTTGTGAGCTCCTATCTCAGCCTTCCGAGTCACTAGGATTACTGGGATTACAGGCATGCGCCACCGTGCCCAGCTGAACCTTATTTTAAAAGGTGGTAGAATCGAAAAATGAAAGCTCTGGAGTGTAGGATTTATCCCTAGGCAACCCCAAAAGTGCTGAATAGCATTTAAAAATGAGCGAGGGCAAATTTTGTCAGAAGAAAACTGCCTGCTGTCCTTTGAAATATTTGGAAACAATGAGAGATTCCCAAATTAGGCAAGTTGTGGGTGTCTTGGAGCAGGGCTTTTCCACATCTGTCCCAGCGGCTGGGAGGTAGTAATAGTCAGTCACCATAAGAGCTGGAGTGTGTGTGAGATACATCTCTCCAACATGTAGCCTTGTGGACAGGTGCCCACATGAAATTTCAGGAGCAGCAGAGTCAAGCATGCCTGCCTCCCGTTTGATAGGAAAGTATTCTATTAGAAATACCAAGGTTTTGTTTGAGTGTTCTGGCAGAGTTCCTTGTCTTACCTAGGCTTAAGGAAGAGTTTTAAGGTGCCCTTGTATCATGGGCCTCCTTTTAATTTGTCTTTGGGTTTTGGTGCAGGGTGACAATCTTGGGAAGCTACAAATTATTCATTGTTGCTAAGGTGGACAGGAGAGTGTATTAATTGGTGGGAGATCAGGCTAGAGTATAAGCCTAGGTCAGTAGTGAGGGGCTTTGATGGCAGGCTAAAGGATTTGTTTTTGTTTTTGTTTTTGTTTTTTGCTTGTTTGTTTTTAATATGCCAGGAATGAACCTAGGGCCTTACACAAGCTTTACTACTGAGCTGGGATTAACTGGGTGGTAACTGTAGGCAGGTAGGGTGTGGCTGGAGAAGCTAGGTCTATGAAGGTGTGCCCTTGTGCGTTATATTTTGTCTGTGGTGAGTGGAGCTTTCTGGTTCCTGATGCCCTGTTTTCAGCTGCTTTCCTCCACCACAAACTTGCTCCATGATGTTCTGCCTCACCTCAGGCCCTGAGGATTGGATTTGGCCATCTATGAATTGAGATCTCTGAAACTGTGAGCCCCAAATAAACTTTTCCTCCTCTAAAATTGTTCTTGTCAGGTCTTTTGGTCAAAGCAATGTAAAAAGCTGAGTAAAACACTGGGCGATTAAACTTGGTCACATTTGCTGGGAACTTGCTATTGTAGGGAGAGGCAGGAAAACTGGTATACAAGTTGAGTCAGTGATGACCAAAACGGTACATGCCAGAGAAAGACCCATCTCAAGTGATTTTGGGTGTGACTCCTGTCTTCTCAACCTTACCTATAGATTCCTTGAAGGTAGCTGCTGTGTTTTCCATAGTTCCTTTGCCCCGAGTTGAAGAAATCAGTCTTCAGTGATTGTTGCTGATAGAGTGGTTTGCTGGCCCAGCCTGCCAGCATGTAGATTTTGGTATGTCCCTCAGCTGTATTATGAACACTCACCTTGTGTGATGGCATACCCTTTTAATCCCAGCTACTTGGGAGGCCAAGACAGGAGGATCCAAGGTCAAGGCCCCAAACCTGACACACCCCTCCCCTACCCTCAAATTCAGGAGCACTCACTTCTAGTGACATCTGAGAGTTGGAGGAGGAAATCAGCTATCTGGTCCCATGGAGTGGCCTACAGTGCCTCTCATTGTTATCTCTTCCTGGGCTTTGATTTGTAGGTTGGTGCTCAGGCTGATCTGCGGGGTCAGGGCCAGAGCCAGAGGCAAAAATCAACTCCTGGGAGCACCTAGCCCACCTAGTTGCCTAGGGTTCTGCTTTACAAGCATCTTTGGACTCCATCCCTTCCACTACTCCCACTACAACAGCTCCTTTCACTCTGTCCTTTCACCTCTGTGGCCCCCTCTACACTTCTGGCAGCACCAGCACCATCTCTCTAAAATCAAAACGCCAGGGTCTCACTGCCCTGAACATTCTGACCTCAACCTGATTTCACAGCCTATCCTAACACTTACATCACACGTTAGCCTCACTGTAAGCTACTCTGTTCTCCAAACTTCCCACCTCCTTTCAAGTTTTTTCACCTTTATACGATTGTTCCAACTTTTGAAGTCATTTCCTCCTTTTTTTTGAAAAAATTTTCCTCCAGGATTCAACCTGAATGTCGTCTTTTCTCTGAGACAGTCACAGGAGAACCACAGCACCAGGTATGACCCTTCTTCACAGCACTTGACACATTACATTGTAACAGGCTTGTGTGTGGAGGGGGTCTGATTTTCTATCCACACTGTGTGTTTCCAGTGTCTGTTGATCCCCTGCAGCTCCCCAGCATCTGGTCTAGGGTCTAACATGTGATACTCTTTGTGTACCTTTTGGTTGAATGTGTGAGTGAAGGGGTGTCCTTTGTTCTGCTATAGATCCTAAATCCTAAATCCTGACAGAGCTTTATGAAGTCCAGCCATTAGACCCCACATGGAACCACATGCAGGTGCTGCATCCTTGATGGAGAGAAAATTCCATGTTCTTGTGGGTGTCACTGGAAGTGTTGCTGCCCTGAAGTTGCCTCTTCTGGTGTCAAAGCTTTTGGACATTCCTGGGGTGAGTATCCTTTTTAGATAAGTGTAGTGGCCTCTGCTATTAGACAGTCACCATTACTGGAGCCAGCCTATTTCTTTTCAGTGTGTGGTATTTTCTTCCTTTCTTCCTTACTTTCTTATACTGGGAATTCAACCTAGGGATGCTTTACCACTGAGCTACAAAAAAGCTCCCCAGTCCTTTTTTTTTATTTATTTACTTATTTTATTTTGAGACAGGGTCCCACTAAGTTTCTGAGGGCCTTGCTAAGTTGCTGAGGCTGGCTTTGAACTTGTGATCATCTTCAGTATCCTGAGTTGCTGGGATTATAAGCATGTGCCACTATGCCTGGTGGGATTTTCTTTTTCTTAATTATGGTGTTTGTGGAGCGCCTCTGTGTGTGTGGATGTGTGAGGCATATGAGAGACAGATACCAATGTACACTATAAGCAGGAGCTAGATTAGCGTACATGGTATAGACAGAAGATGTATAGACAGAAGATGAAGGGAGACAGGGAAGGGACCCTGTGGATGGAGGGTTTGGGTTCCCATACATTGACCCTGAGAGTCCATGAGGTCCTGTGGGAGAGGAGCTGGCTGGATAAATTCAGCCCCCACTTGTGCCTTGGGCTCCTCTGCCCCCATTTTCACTTGGTCCTGAGCACTGTGGCTGTGTTCTCCCTTCTTGTTAGACACCGTGGTTGTCCTGTCATATGCACTGAAACCTCAGAGGCTCCTCATTGCCCACAATTCTGGTTTCAGACTTTGCTGCCTCAGGTGTTTGGTGATGCCCAAGGAGTCACCATCTTGTGTTGGGGTAGGAAACTAGCCCCCGTTGTTGGCCAGGCCACCTCACTTCAATCAGTTTTATGTACTGGGTTCAGGGGCAGAAGTTCAAAGCCTTAAACAATGTGGAATCCAATAGGTGACAGCCCCACAGCTCTGTGGTTTGATTTGACATAGAACCATAGGTTACCTTGGACATTGCTCATTAGTCACTGAGGCCCAGGTTGCACCTTCTCCTTGCTTGTCTGCTTAGTCCCCAATGTAGGGTGGCCCAGGCAGCTATATCTGGCATGTCCAGCAGGGGCCAGTGCTCACCCACAGATGACTGTGTGGGGACCTCCCACAGAGTCTGGGAAAACTTGTTTCACTTTTTTTTTAATGTTCTACAAACTTCTATCCAGAAAGTCACCCCCTCACCCCACCTTCCAGGCTGGGATAAGCAGTGAAGCTGCCAGCCAGGGATGCCAGCCAGGCCAGAGGAGGGAGGGAGGAGAACCTCGTGGCTGCTTTGAGACTGGGTGCTGTGGTTTTGGGGCACTGCTGCCAGGGACTGGTTACCCTCTTGTGTGCCCACAACCATCAGTAGGAGGTAGACACCTAGAGCCTTGAGGGTGGGAGACCTGGAGGGGCTGCAGCAGCTAGAGCCTCTGCCACTGCCCCTGGGGAGGGAGGAAGCCATGCAGTTCCTTTTCCCACAGCCCCAGAGCAAGTGAGTTTCCGGGACAGGGTGGGTGGGGGCAGGGAGTCCTATCCCAGGAAACAGATGGGCAGCCTCAGAGCTAGGGGAAATGGCAACCCAGCCACTTCCTCCCATCCCACGCAGCCAGCATTTATGGGGGTGTGAAGAAAGTGTTGCCTGGAGGAGGGAAGCTGTCCAGCCTCCCCCAGGCATTTTAGCCTGGGCCTCCTGGGAGGACAGGCTATGTCTGGAACAGGACTTGGCCCACTCTCTCTGGCTGGGGTTGAAGCTGGAGCAAGGCAGCCAGAGGGCACTGAGCTGGGAGGGAACCTCTACTTTGCTTCTTGGAACCTGCCCTTCTCATTTTAAAATAGGGATAATTATTGCTATCCATCCCCCAGGAGCTTGTCAGCACCATGAGGTGTTGGCTGGGGAAGGGGGACACAGATGACAAAGCTGACAATTTGTCATCTTGTGCCAGCAACTAGGCACAGAGCTTGGCATGAAGAAGCACTTAACAGTGTGTGTTTCCTGTCCACCACCCTCACTTTCCCCTGTGTCCTGTCCTTTGGGCCAGCAGCATGGTGTGAGGTATTGGGGTTTACGAGACAGCCATGTGGAAAAAGCCGTGGAACCACAGTCTCCCTGCCCAAGTAAGGGTCCCCATCCCTCTTCTGCATGTAAATAGCTCACCATGCCAAGCTTTGCTCATTGTGTTCCTGTGAGGCATCCTGGGGATTACCTAGTGTTGGTCTTAGATGGTAGATACTATCACACTCTTCCTAGTAGTACCGAACTCCCCATTTCTCTCTTCTGAGTGCCCTCCCACCCCCTTGCCTAGGAGTAGTCTTTGTCCCTTGGAGCAGTCACTCTCTACTCTTTGCCTGCTGAGTTGTGAATTCACGTGCACAAGGCTTTACTGAGCTCCCTTCAGGACACTGGGATTGATTAGTCACTGAGCAGCTGGGTTATGGGCTGCAGGGAGCTGGACAAAATTCTGTAGACCTGGCTCATAACTACTTCTGATCCATCAGTATGTGCAGGTATCCCTGCAGAGGCACTGACCTAGAGGTCACTTCTCTGTCACCTCACAGCCACACCAGGGAGACCGTGATGGCTGATGGCAAGGAGTAGATTTAGCCATAAACCTCATACCAGCAGCTGAGAAGAGAAGATACCCCAAAGTCCTCAAAACTTTATGTGAGAGTGGGGAACAGTGGTGGGGGCAACCCTACCTCCAGAGAAGCAGCTGAGCAGAGAGGATAGCTGATGCTGGACCCCTGGGCAAGTCAATTCTTTTTGGCTTAAATTTTCTTTCATCCATGCAATGAAGGGGAGACAGGTACTCAGATATCCATCTCCAGGGCTTCTGGCAGATGGATATTAGAAGATTCTAGATGTGAAGGCAAAAGGGACTAGGACCCAAAGGTAGCCTGAGAAAAGGTCCTGGAGTCCAAGAACTACAGGGCTTTTGCATTTTTTAAAAATATTTATTTTTTATAGTTTTTTTTAGTTCTACTGATAGAAACCAGGGATTCCCTACCCCTGAGTTATATCCCCAGGGCTCCTTTTTTTCTAAATTTTGAGACAGGGTCTTGCTACATTGCCCAAGCTTGCCTTGAACTTGTGGTACTTCTGCCTCAGCTTCCCAAGGTGGTGGGATTACAGATGTACACCACCACACCTGCTAATAAAATGTTTTTGACTTCTAAAAAAAAAAAAATTTATTTTTTAGTTGTAGGTGGACAGAATATCTTTGTTTTATTTTTATGTGGTGCTGAGGATCAAACCCAGTGCCTCACGCATGCAAGGCAGCTCTACCGCTGAGCCACAATCCCAGCCCCCCTCAGCATTTTTTAAAAAAAATTTTTTTAAGTTGTTGCTTGACCTTCATTGTATTCATTTATTTATATGCAGTGCTGAGGTCCAAACCCAGTGCGTCACACATGCAAGGCAAACACTACCACTGAGCCACAATCCGAGCCTGGGTTTTGCATTTTTTAATCATCATGTAATTGGACAGCAGGTACATCTGAGCTGTTAGTTCAAATCATTCTCTGTCCTTTGGTGGGCAGCCGGCCTTGTACCCTTCAAACTTAGAAGGAGATAGACACCACAGTCGCTTCTCTGGGCAGGTATCACCAGGACTGAGAGCTAGTAGAGGATTCTCAATGTGAGAAACTTTCCCACTAAGGAAGTACATGGGCCTTTGGGATTAGAGAAAGATAAGTTTCTAGAATGTACATCAGGACATCCTGACTGCCAAGGATGAAGGAAAGAGAGCCTGGCTCATGTGCAGTATGAAATAAATTCTGCTTTTCTGGAGGAACATTTGGCAACATAGAAATTTTAAGTGTCCATAGCTCTATAGGACTAAACCCTATGGAGCATATTAAAAGTTGACCATATGTACAAGAATGTTCATTATAGCATTGTATATCATTTCAAAACAAAACTAGAAACAAAATGTTGAACTATAGAAAGCTATGGTACAGCTGAGTGAGATAGTGCATGCCTATAATCCCAAAGACTCTGGACAATGAGGCAGGAGAATTGCAAGTTTGAGGCCAGTCTTGGCCATTTAGCAAGACCTTATGTCAAAATAAAAAGGACTGAGGATATAGCTCAGTGGTAGAGTGCCCCTGGGCTCAATCCCCTGAACTACAAAAAAAAAAAAAAAAAAAAACAAGCAAGCTATGGTACACTTATGGCACAGCCTCTCAATGAGTTAGTTCACAGTAGTTCAGACAAATGAGGTGTACCTCTCCATGCTGATGTGTGACCATCTTCAGGATAGAAGTGAAACAAGCAGAGAGCAGGAGGTGGCATATTTCACCTGCAGGCCAGATCTAGCCCATTGCCTGTTTTTGTACAACTTGCACCTAAGAGTGATTTTTACTTTTTTTTTATAGTGCTAGGGATCAAACCAAGGGTCTTGTGTATGCGAGGCAAACATTCTACCACTGAACTACATCATTTCTACATTTTTAGGCAGTTAAAAGAAGTCAAGAAAAATGAGCTGGGGGCTGGGATTGTAGCTCTGTGGAGAGCACTTGACTAGCACGTGTGAGGCACTGGGTTTGATCCTCAGCACCACATAAAAATAAATAAATAAAATAAAGGCATGTGTCCATCTACAACTAAAAATATTTTTTTAAAAAATGAGCTAGGTGTGGTGGCATAGTCCTATAATCACATGTATGTGGGAGGCTGAGGCAGGAGAATTGCAAGTTTGAGGCCAACCTTGGCAACTTAGTGAGACCTTGTCTCAAAATAAAAACATAAAAAGGACTGAGGATATACCTTAGTGGTAAAGTGCCTCTGGATTCAATCTCCAGTACCAAAAAACCAAAAAAAACCAAAAGGCCAGGGGACAAGGAATTCACCTTTTAGTGTCCATGTTTCATTGGCTCTCAGCCACACCCATTCACTTACACATTGCCCATAGCTGCACTTGTGCTTCTCCAGAGTTGAGTAACTGGGACAAAACCCAAAATATCTGGCCCTTTATAGAAAGAGTTTTCTGACCCCTGGAACATAGTGTGATTCCTCTGTGTGTTCACACATGTGAGTTTCTGCCCGCAGTTTTTTCCTCTGGAGGTCATTTCCCTTGTTATTTCCACAAGGGAAAAATAAGTCTATTTCCGACTTATTTTTCATTGTGTTTCATTTGTTTAATTTTCATTTCCTAACTTATATATTTGTTCTCTTTTTCTATGTCAGTGGACTTTTGGTGGGGGATTATGGAACATTCTCTGTAACTTTTTGCCTTTTTTTTTTTAAGTGGTCACTGAGGGAAGGATAGCAGGGGAAACCAGGCCTGGTTTGTGGTTTTCCTTTCTTTCTGGGAAGAGGCCACCTACCTGCTCTGTATCTTGCTGTGGAAACTGTGAGGCCTGTATTTGTGTCTCTGTTGGCTTGGATGATTCCTTTCTCCCTTGCCCCGCAGACCTTTCCTCTGCACCTATAGGGAGTGAGCTCAGAGGCAGCCAGCCCTGGGCTTCAGGCAAAGGGTCCTATACCCCAGTGTCCTTCCATGATGCCCTAGAACAATATCCTCATGGAGACCCTCTGCAGCCTGCCTTTCTGGTTTTGTTCTTGGGAATTTTCTTGAGTTAGGGAATGGCACAGAAGGATTGGCATGAAGTGCTGATGTGACTAGAATACCAACTCCCCCAGGAAGCAGGTGAGAGTGCCTGTTTCCTAGACCATGGGGAAAAGGGAGGGATTAAGCAGGGCGCGGTGGTGTAAGCCTGTAATCCTAGCACTTAGGGAGGCTGAGACAGGAGGATCGCGAGTTCAAAGCCAGCCTCTGCAAAGGCGAGGTGCTAAGCAACTCAGTGAGACCCTGTCTCCACATAAAAAAAAACCACAAAATTGGGCTGGGGATGTGGCTCAGTGGTCGAGTGACCCTGAGTTCATCTCCAGTACCAAAAAAAAAAAAAAAAAGAAAGAAAGAAAAGGGAGGGATTATAAAAGTACTGAGGTTTCCCAGTTAGCTGGATCAACCCATAGAAACCATGTGGTTAGAGAGGAAGAGAGACTCGCCTGAGATCTCTCAGCAAGTGAGTTGGCAGAACTGACCTTGAAGCCAGGTGTCCTGACTCCTGTCAGTAAGTAAACTTGAGATTTGGAATCTGGGCATTCTTTGCTCAGGCCCACCAAAGCTGTAAGGTTGAGAACCCCGAGGAATGTGGACTCTTGCCTTGGTCTGCCCTGCTTTACAGTGAGGAGTCAGGGTTATATATGCCTCACCTTTCTATTAGACTGAGTCCTGACTGAGGGCACAGCTCCTGTCTTGCCAGCTCTGGCCCCCATGGTGTATAGTAAATGTTTGCTGAGTTGAGGCATCATTATGAGACATCAAGATACCTACTCAGGGATTTGTTAATGAAGCCACCTCCACAATTCCCCTGCCCATGTGCTGACTGCACTGGCTACCAAGAGTCCTTTTTCTTCCAGTATACTTGATGCCTCCATGCTCATGTTAGCATCAGCAGTATCTTTTTTTTTTTTCCTTTCAGTGCTGGGGATGCAACCCAGGGCCTCGTGCATGCTAGGCAAGGGCTCTATCATTGATCTACACCTCTAGCCCTTTTTATTTTATTTTGAGACAAGGTCTTGCTAAGTTGCCCGGGTTGGCCTCGAACATATCCTTCTGCTTCAGCCTCCCAAGTAGCTGGGATTCTAGGTATGCACCATCATGCCCCATTAGGCCCTGGGCACAGATCTGGAACATGTCATTGTCAACCGTGATGGGCCCAATGTCAAGGTCCTCTGCCGCATGTGCCAGACCAGATACCTGAGCCACCAATTCCCTGGTACCTTGCCTTGTCACAGGTTGAGTCCCTGACTGATATATCCTCTTAGAATCTTCTTTGCTTTCCTGTGAAGCCATCATCATATTCTTCACTGGAAACTTCAGCTCTTCTGTGGTCACTCAGCTGTAGGTTCCAGCTGGGGCTTTTCTCCTTTGTTTGCATATACCAGAACTGTGCCATCCATTTTTATAGCTGCTAACACATTCAACTTTAAGTTAATTAAAATTAAATAAAACCAGAAATTCAGTTCTTCGGTCACATCAGGCACAACTCAAGCGTTCAATGGCCATGTGTGACTGGAGGCTAATATGCTAGATAGCTCAGAAGACCGTTTCTGTCATTGCAGGGAGTTCTGTTGGATAGTGCTGTAGAGTAGTGGTTTTCCACTGAGGCAGTTTTGCCTCTCACAGGAGAATGGACAACATTCAGAGACAGTTTTTGGTTGTCAGAACCAAGAGGTGAGCCGGGCGCAGTGGCTCACGCCTGTAATCCCAGCACTTTGGGAGGCTGAGACAGGAGAATCACGAGTTCAAAGCCAGCCTCAGCAACGGCGAGGCGCTAAGCAACTCAGTGAGACCCTGTCTCTACATAAAACACAAAATAGGACTGGGGATGTGGCTCAGTGGTCGAGTGCCCCTGTGTTCAATTCCTGGTACAAAAAAAAGAACCAAGGTGTGGTGGTGCTGCTGCCTGATGGTTCTAGTGGGTGGAGGACAGGGATGGAGATGGAAACTTAGGCCCTAGGATTTGTTTCAAAGTACCTTCTGCACAGGTTCCTTTGATAATCTGCCCCAGAAACTACCCGGGCCAGACTAGGGGCCTGAAAGTAGAAGTGGAGGTGTCATCCCCAAATTCTGTTTTCTACTTCCCTTCCCTGCCTCTTCAGGAGCTCCATACTCCAGATTGGAATTCTCGGTATCTTTTTAGCAGAGAAAAGAAAATCACACTTTCAACTGGTTTCAGGAAGGAATCTCTATAAATGCTTGACAAAATGCAGACTGTGTCAGGTGTGGAGGCACCCCCCTGTAATCCCAGTGGGTTGGGAGGCTGAGGCAGGAGGATCTCAATTTCAAAGCCAGCCTTGGCAATTTAGTGAGGCCCTAAGCAACTTAGCGCAACCCTGTCTCTAAATAAAATACGAAAAAGAGGGGCTGGGGCTGTAGCTCAGCGGTAGAGTGCTTGCCTTGCATGCGTGAGGCCCTGGGTTCGATCCTCAGTACCACATACAAGGCAATAAAATAAAGACATTATGTCCATCTACAACTAAAAAAATATTTTAAAAAAATATGAAAAAGGGCTGAGGAGGGGACTGAGATTGTGGCTCAGTGGCAGAGCGATTGCCTAACATGTGTGAGGCACTGGGTTCGATTCTCAGCACCACATAATAAATAAGTAAAATAAAGATATTGTGTCCATCTACAGCTAAAAAAGGGGGGAGGGGCTGGGGATGTGGCTCAATGTTAAGCACCCCGGGTTCAATCCTAGTACCAAAAAATAAATAAATAAAAATGCAGACTGCTTTATGTAATAGGGTCTCAGCCAGATCTCAGTCACATCACACAAAGAAGTTCAAGCTAAAAGTGTCAGATGCAGGGCTGGAGATGTAAGTCAGGGAGAGAGCATACTTAGCATGTGTGAGGCTCTGGGTTCAATTCCCAGCACTGGAAAAAAGAAAGAAAATAAATATACAAAAACTGTTCTTAGAGGTCTCTGCAGGAGAGCAAGCAAAGAGCTGCCTCTCAGGAATGCTGTAGTGTAGCGGAGACTGATTTTTTTTTTTGGTGGTGGTGGTGTGTTTGTTTATTGTGGTACTGGGGTATAGAAGATTGTTTTAATGCCTAGCCCTTCTTCTTCCGGGCCCCATGAGAGTATAAGAGAAAGCCCAAGAGAGTTCCTGTCCTTGAGGTATTTCTAACCTACCAGGGCTCCTTGGCATTTGCTGGGAAAAGGTCAGAGTGAATGAGTGAATAGTCTTAATTATTTAGTAACTTAGAAGGTAACATGACATGCTTTAAAAAAATGTATACAGACCCACGCCCAGCCCTTGGCTTCCAGGACCTTTTGGCTGAGTGAATGAAGATGAAAGAACAAAGCCTGCAGGGCTGATGAGTCAGATCGAGTGCTATCCCTATAAAACCAGAAAAACGAGCCTGGGCTTGCCCCATAGCACTGGGGTCCGGTCACTACCAGGAGAGGTGGGTGCTTCTGTGGGGCCAGAGAGGGGCTTGGGAAAGGACTTGCTCTTCACTGTACCCCTCAGGTGAAGACATTGACCTAGGAGGCTCCCTCACAGTGTGACTGTGTAGCCTGGGAGGATAGACCGGCTGAGAGGCTGAGGTCAATTAAAGTACTTAGCTTAGCAGGACTATGTCAAGTAGGACTATTGCCCAGGGTGGGAGGCCTAACAGACCCTGAGTGGGGGCCTCCCAGGGACCAGTTGGGGTGGGAAGCAATATGAAAGCTCTTAAGATCTTGAGTAGAGGAAAGAAAGATAGAACCAAGCAGCGGGAGGGAGCCCTTGGGCAAAGGGAATACCAATTGGGAATATTTCTGAAGGCTGGCATTAAGGTATAGACCATCTGAGAGCTCGCAGGAAGTTTGGGAGTTGGGGAGAATCAGGGCACTAGATCCTCAAGAAGCAGCTTTCTGAAATTTCGGAGCAGAGAGAAAATGAACCCAGGATGTTTTTTTTTTTCCAGTGGTATTGAGGATTGAAACCAGGAGTGCTTTATCACTGAGGGGTGCTTTACCCCAGCCATTTCTGTTTTATTTTGAGACATAGTCTCAGTGAGTTGCTAATTGCAATCTTCCCTGCCTTAGCCTTCCCAGTCACTGGGATTATAGGGGTTTGCCATCATACATGGCTTGGGACATTCTTAAGTAGCCAAGAGTTCAGGATGTTTGGGAAGCTCTCAGACATGAAAGCTAGTGATCCCCATGAGAAAAAGGAGGCAATGTATGAGCAGAGATTGATGCAGCTGCCTGGGAAGGCCCCTGCTGAAGAAGATGGAAAGCAGTTAAATAGAAAGGACATGTGACCAAAGATGAAGGTAGAACGTGGTCAGAGGCCCCCTGAGTGAGCTGAAGTTTATGGGGAGATTTAGGAACAGTAAAATGACTGTTACATATCAATTTTGAGGGTAAGAATGATGGAAAAGTGTCTAGAGCTTAAGGCCAGTGGTGTGACACCAATGGGGACGGAAGGAATCCCTTGAGTCCCATTTCATTTCATCCTCTTGAGGTTGAAAGGTAGGACAACAGTGGTAGGAGGACCCTGAACCCAAGTGAGGTGATTCATCTCCTAACTTGGGCTTGTTTTGGTCTGGGGTACTGAGGTCACAGAGTTGTGGTTGGTGGCTTTCAGAATGTCTTGGAAAGAAACACCAGAGGAGCCAGAGACTGGAGATGGCTAATGACCATTTATCAAAAAGGTGAAGGAGGTGGGCTCCATAGATTACTACAGACAGGCCGTGAGTGCTTAGAAAAGCATTTTGTAAATGGGTGTCTCTGGGGCTAGGCAGTGCTTACTAGGAACAAGGCATATTGATTTTTAGTTTGTCCTGGATATGAGATAGTATTTTTGGATTTAGATGAGACCTTTGATGGAATTTTATGACATCATCCAGGACCATCTGGGAATATTGTCAGCCTGTTTATAAACTCGTGAAGGACCCTACTTAGAGTTCATTCTTGATTCTTACCCCCAACTCCAACCCACACCCAAAGGAGGTGGATCCTGTGGTAAATCTCTGCCCTTGTCCTTATCCTTAATGTTGGTTTGGATTAGTATTTCTGGGGACCACTGATGGTTACATGAAGGCCTGGAGGAGCAACAGGATTGAGAGCTCAGGAGTTCCCAGTAAACTGACAAACTGTGGGCCAGCTCTAGTAAGGGAGAATTTGCCAGGGAAGAGTGAGGGACTACTTTTAAGACCAAAAAGATGACTGCTCAGGCACAGTCTGAGGCTGGTGGCTTAGCAGCAGCCTGGACAAAATCTTTTTGAGTTTTTGGTGATTGCAAGCTGGATATACATCAGCTGGGGGGCACAGCCACCAGAGTTGCCCTCGTGGGCTCAGCTGCATTGACAGACACTTGGGGCTCTGGTACTCCAGGTGAGTTTGGTGGTAGGACACCTGCTTGAACTCCTGCAGGCAAAATAAGTGCCTTCCACCTTTGAGTTTTTCAGATCTGGAAATTTTATTTCTTTTTTCGAGATTGGGATTTCACTATGTTTGCCAGGCTGGCCTAGAACTTGTGATCCTCCTACTTTGGTCTCTTGAATAGTGAGGATTACAGGTGTGCACCACCACACCTGGATTTATTTTTACTTCTTTTGTAATTTTCTTACCTCTGTTTTTCAGTTCTTTCCTTGTGGGATTCATTATTAGATTTTTTTGCTTCCTGGATTCTTTCTTCTGATTTTCACATCTACAATCTGTTATTATCCATCTTTTATCTTTCTGTTCTGCTTTCCAGAAGGTTTATTCTAAACTTGTATTGGGTTTCTTATTTCACTATGATTTTAATATCCAGATCTTGTTTTTTGTTCCCTGAATATTCATTTCTTTAAAATAGCATGAAATTCTTGTTTCTTCAATGTGAACACTAACCTTAAATTTTCTTCTCTTAGCATTGTTTCTGAGTTTCTGTTTTCTGCTAGTTTAATTTCTTTCTGTTGCTAAAGGTCTTTCCTCAAATATCTATGCTCCTTGGCTCTTCCTTTTTGGGTGGGAAAAACTGATTTTTGGAAACTGTCATCACTGCTAGGGACCCCACTGCCCAATACTCGCTGGAGGTGAGATGTTCTGTTACATATAGTATCTGAAGATTTCCTTCCCCACCACACCCCTATGTTCCTAGGGTCATTTGGGTTTTCCAGAAAAGACCTCACCAGTCTCCTTCCTGGTAGACCCAGCATTCTTCGGGTGCTGTAAAAGTCTCTGGAAGCCTGTAGATACTTCTGTTGCAGAATTCCTCCTTTGATATCTGTCTGCCCAGTGTTCTAAATCTGACAACTGAGACTCCTATTGGGGTGGAGAAGGGTGATATGTTGGCAGTTTGGGATGGGGCTGAGGCTAGGGGGCTTCACTGTCCTTTAGCATATGGTCAGTCCTACATTCAGCTCTGTTACCTGCCCACCTTCCCAGGTACTCAGCACTTCCAGTTCCTGAGCTTTCCTTGGGCTCCTTGTCTCTGATGAGCTCATTTCTTAGCTGCTTTGTATGCTCTCGGAATTTGGTTCTTAAATCTCATCTCATCTGATGTCATCTCATCTGCTAATGCCTCTTTCCACTTCTGTCTTAAATGTGTTGACATGTCCTAGTGGCTGTCATTTTTTATTCCTTTTCTCTTTGTTCTTGGGAGTTTAATTTATCTTATTTAACTGGAAGTTTATTCTTTTTTTTTTTTTTGATACCAGGGATTAAACTCAGCAGTACTCGACCACTGAGCCACATGCTCAGCCCTATTTTATGTTTTATGTAGAGACAGGGTCTCACTGAGTTGCTTAGCGCCTCGCTGTTGCTGAGGCTGGCTTTGAACTTGCGATTCTCCTGTCTCAGCCTCCCTAAGTGCTGGGATTACAGGCATGAGCCACTGCGCCTGGCTTGGAAGTTTATTCTTTTATTTAACCTTTTATGCATCCTTGGTTTGAAATTTGTCTTTTTAGACAACCTATTGATGGATTAAAAAACATTCAAATGAGCCGGGCACCGTTATATATTTTTGCTAATTACTGTTATATTAGGAACTACTTTTGCCATCTTCTCTCTCTTTTTTATTTTTCCATTACTGGGGATTAAATGGAGCTCCACATCCCACTGAGCCACATGACCAATGCCACCAAGTCCTTATCAAGTAGGAACGTGGATCCAGCAGCATCAGAGTTTTTGCTTTTTCATGAGAAGTCAGGAAATTGAATTTCCTGTGTGAAATCTTTCAATCTCCATGTTAGCTCGAAAATGTTTGTAACTGTGCAGGACACGCAGTGTGTCTGCAGGCTGTTTCTGCTCCAGATACTGTTGCCCTTGCCCACTGCCGGGTTTGTCGTTGGTTCTGACCATATCACCCTTGGCTCTTCTCCCTCTCACTCAGTGGTTCCCCCAAAAGTGTGGTTTCCTCCCCCTCCCCCTCCCAGCCACTTCTCTAATCCTTGTTATTTTGCCAACTAGTTAGTCTGACATCTTGTTTTACAGATGATGGCCAGCCCATCTAGGGCTTTTCACACTATGTGTGCTATTTCTCTCAGCCGTTTGTTCTTTTGAGCAGATTAAACACCTTCCTTGTTTGTATTAGTAATTTGTAAATGAGCCAGGTGAAGGGAGACTCATTCTCCCCCATGAATGTCCAGCACACAGGCTTGGCTTTCTGGAAGCTTGATTGCAGCCTGAGCCCTAGAGTCCTTGTTCCTAGAAATAAGGAGCAAACTCTTGTGGTGCACGGATGCAGACATAGCTTGCCATTCCTAGATCTTCTTCCTTCGCCTGCAGAGGGCAGGACTGCCATGTGGCACAGAGTTGGTGAGCTGCTTTGGGTGGACCCTCCTGCCTGCAGTGGCCTCACCAACCCAGTTGCCTTGAGTTCCTTTCTTGTCACCCGCCTGCCTCTGCTTCTGCCTCTGGTCGCATTCTGCCTAAGTGACAAGAGCTGCCGCTTTATATGCACTAGGCAGTTTGTGACTCAGTCCTCAGTGGCCCTTCAGATGGGGAAGTGAAACAGCTGCACCTGGCCAGGCCTGACCTTTGGGTGACAGCGGAAGTAGCTGTGCAAACATGGGGCTCGCTGCTCTGGAGGGGAAGTCCTCTCCGCAGCCAGGCTATGAGAAAAGTGTCTGCTTGCCTGGCCCTTGTGTGTCCTCCAGGCCTGTAGCTCCAGTAACAATTTCTCCCTCTCTTTCTCTCCTTTCCTCTACCTTTTCTTGGTGACAGCTGGAAGTCACAGTGGTCACAACTGAAAGAGCCAAACATTTCTACAACCCCCAGGACATTCCTGTCACCCTCTACAGTGACTCTGATGAATGGGAGGTTAGTGCTGGGCCCCCAGGGTTGAGTTCCATTGCATTTCTACCAACAGGACAGAACTGTCCTCCCTCAGCCTAGGGTCCTGGCGGCCAGAGCAGACAGGCTGGGCTCAAGTCAGCGGTCAGGGCCATCTGGGCAGAAGCGATGAGGAAAACATCTGTCTAGCTTCTGGCCTGCGGGAGGCCCACAATCCCTCCCTCCCCAGGCAGAGCTCAGCTTTGGCCCAGTGCCTGAGGTTGAGTGTCCTTGTACTTATCTGGGCTGATGAAACCACAGAGGAGCTCTGTTCCCACCACCCTTGTCCACGTGGCTCCTGGCGTCAGGGCTGTGGAGAGTGCCTCACTTCCCACGGCCTCCAGGCTCTGCCCCTGCCCTCCTATGGAGGGACGGGCACCAGTCAACTCACCAGGCGCGGAGGGTGGGCCTCCCAAGGATGCCCTGCCAGGCATTTTTAAACATTCTCAATCTTGAACATTTTTGGCTGGCTTATTCTCCCAACCCCACCCCCTCCATTTCTCACCGCCCCAGAGCCCTTCCACTGGCTTGGACAATCCAAGCATCCGCCTCAAGCAGACAGGCCAGGAGTTCCCTGCCAGATGTCAGTTCTCTTGAAAACCAAACCATAAAGGGAATAGCTGAGAGAGACAAGGGGCGTTTGTTTCCTCAGGCCTGGTTTCTGTCAGGCTGCTGGCTGCTTGGCCAGTGCTTGCCAGCCTAGCTGTGAGAGGGAACTGTGGTGGACTTGAGCAGGGAGGTCATGTGGTTTCCCTGGGTTCCTGACTTGTACCTGGATTGCTTTGTTCCCCTCCCCCTGTCACACACACAGTAACACTGTTTCCTCCCTCTGCCAGATGTGGAAGCACCGCTCTGACCCAGTTCTCCACATTGATCTGCGGAGGTGGGCAGACCTCATGCTAGTGGCTCCTCTTGATGCCAACACTCTGGGGAAGGTGGCCAGTGGCATCTGTGACAGCTTGCTTGTGAGTGACTCCCTGGGGTCGTCATTCCTCCTTCAGTCTCATTCCCACTTTGCTGAGTTGCAGACTTCCTTCCTATTACTGTGGGACCCACATTTTCTCAGGGAGAATGTGGTCCCCCTGTCTCCACTACCCTTGTCCCCCCAACTCTGCAGCTAGTGGGAAGCAGACCTGGGCCTGAGGATCCACTGGACCTGCTGGTATTCTCTGGGAGTGTCTGCCTCTTGCATGCCGCCCAGTGCTCAGCCAGGTGTCACCCTCGGCCCCATGCTCTCCCTTTGTCTTCCATCATGGCTACCTTCTGTGTGCTTTTGCATTGATCTCCCTGCTGCCTGTTCCTCCCCTTCCGCTCTGCCTCCCCAGGATCTGGATATATGTCCATGTGGGCAATCTGATAAGGGTGCTCACTTCCTCATAGATCTCCTATACACACATAGCTCTTGTAGTTTTAGCCCCAAGACTGAGACTCAGTTTTCCTATGTGTTAGAGAAAGTTTAGAGAGGAAAAAGTCAGAGCAAGAGATGATTGCTTATGAATGATGGAGGAGAGGAACAGAAATCCAGATGTACAAAGGTAGGAATTGGCTTAGGCCTCTGAGACCTCCAGGGTGCTGTCACCCTTAAAGAGGATCTGCCTTTGATTATATGATTATCCTGGAACTATTTGGGTTTTCTATTTGATTTTTCTCCTTCCCATCTCTCTTTTATTACCCCTCCCCCTCTTATTAAGCTTTCACCTCCCATGTCCTAGGGGACATGCTGAGGACACAGAGGGCTCTCAGTCTGGAAGAAGAGTAGTTTTTTGTTTTTGTACTGGGGATTGAACCTTGGAGTGCTTTACCATTGATCTACATCCCCAGTCATTTTTTAAAATTTTGAGACAGGGCCTCTTAAGTTGCTGAGACTCTCACTGAATTCTTGAGGTTGGCCTCGAACTTTTGATTCTTCTGACTCAGATTCTGTGTCACTGGAATTATTATAGGCCCTGGCAGAAGAGGGTTTTTGATCACAGTCACATGTATAGATGGGAGGGGACTATGCACTGGTGAGTGATGATAGTCTTATGTGACCATCAGTCAGTCCTTTTTAAAAAAAATTCAGTACTGGGAATTGAATTCAGGGGTACTCTGCCACTGTGCTACATCCACGACCCTTTATTTTCAATTGATTTTTATTTTGAAATAGTCTCACTGAGTTGCCCAAGCTGCCCTTGAGCTTAAGATCCTCCTGCCTCAGCCTCTTTAAGTAGCCAGGATTATAGTTATTTATTACCACATCGGGCCTCAGTTAGTCCTTTGACAGCAGAGTCACTGCCTTGCTTAGTACTGGGTATGTGGTAGACACTCAATAAAATGCTGTATGTATGTGTCAGAAGTAATTTTATTCTTGCCAACAGCTGGGAGTTTTTTAGTTTACCATGGTGAACAAAGTGAATACTGAAGCTGGGTTGGCATTTTGTGAAGATCAGATAGGAGATGATTAGTAGATGATTAGTGAGCCTGTCAGTGGGCTCTTTTTTTTTTTTCCTGTACTGAGGATTTAATCCAGGGGCACTTTACCACTGAGCTACATCCCCAGTCCTTTTTATTTTTTATTTTGAGACAGGGTCTTGCTGAATTGCTTAGGGCCTCACTAAGTTGCTGGGGCTGGCCTTGAACTTGTGATCCTCCTGCTTCAGCCTCTCAAGTTGCTGAATTACAGCCATGCACCATCATGCCTGACTGTCAGTGGGCTCTTGAGGCACTCCTGGGGAATCTACTAGTGACTTAAGCATCTCTCTTTCTTTTTTTTTGGTACTGGAGATTGAACTTAGGGGCACTCAATCACTGAGCCACCTATGTTTTAGGTAGAGACAGGGTCTCACTGAGTTGCTTAATGCCTCACTGTTGCTGAGGCTGGCTTTGAACTCGCGATTCTCCTGTCTCAGCCTCCCTAAGTGTTGGGATTACAGGCTTGCGTCACTGCGCCCGGCTAAGCATCTCTTGACTAAGAGCACAGGTTGAACAGAACACACCTGAATCGTGTGGCTATAAGCAAGTGCAAAGTAGATCTGAGAGCAGCATTATCAAGAATGCCCAGTAGGGGGCTGGGGCTGTAGCTCAGTGGTGGAGCACTTGCCTCACATACAGGTGTGAGGCACTGGGTTCAATCCTCAGCACCACATAAAAATATATTAAAAAAAAAAGAATGCCTGGTAGGAGCCTCCTACAGTGGTACAGGCCTGTAATCGCAGAGACTCAGGAGGCTGAGTCAGGAGGATTACAAGTTCAAAGCCAGCCTCAGCAATTTAGCAAGGCCCTAAGCAATTTAGCGAGACTCTATCTCAAAATAAAAAAATAAAAAGGGCTGGGGACATGGCTCAATGATTAAGTACCCTTGGGATCAATTCCTGGTACAAAAACAAAGAATGCCCAATAGGGTTGGGGCCTGGCCAGCAGACACTAAAACAAAAGAAGTACCCTGTCACTTTTGTTGAAGCAGCTCAGAGTGGGGTGACCTGCACCATCCCACCAAACTCTCAGGTTCCTACTGGCTGGTCAGCAGCATCTGATGTGCTATAGCACACCTACTTGAGAGTTCAGCCTTGGCTAACCTCTCTAAGAGTTCCTTCTGTCTCCTGAAAGCTCTGCCTCCTTTTTTTCTTCAAATCTATTGCCACTCCTTGAAATTTTGGGGGTTCTCTCCTCCAGAATTGGCAGTAGAATGGGCTCCCAAGTCTAACCATTTGTCTCAAACTAATTCACTTGAAGGCACAAATGTTTCAAAGATTATCAAATGTTACAAAATTTGAACTGTCAGAATCCTTGGTATGTGACCATGCCCTTTGTCAGAAAATGTCTTTTCCTTGTATCCTTGAAAGGAAACTCATCCCACTTTCTCCTCTCAGATCTCCAGTGCCCAGAATTTGGGGTGCCATGAAAGCAGTGTGCTAGATGTGAACCTGTGTTTCTGGCCAACTCAGGCCCTAGTCCCTTGTTTGTATTAAATAGGTAGTCAGATCTAGAAAAAGCAGGTGACTTCCCTGGGCTGCCAGTTTGGGCACTGGTCTCCTGACTGGGCTCAACCCCCACCTCCCTACCACCACACAAACAGATTTCCTGAGGCAGAGCCCAAGATGCCGAACTAAGTGGCTATGTGAGCCCATGCCCTCTGTCTTCCCTCCAGCTGCCAGTAGGTTTGGAGGACCTGTGGTTTGTCCAGGAAGCCCTGAGCTCCAAGATGAGGTGGAGGAAGCCAGATAAACTGGGCGGCAGAGGGGTTGGTTTTCTGCTCTGGTTGGTGTGCTTTCCTTTGATGATGGCCCAGCCCCCGCCTCCACGCCACACACAGACAAGTGGCTCTTCTAGGTATGCTCGGGGCTTCTGCAGAAGTAGCAGGTGGCACAGGGCCAACAGGAAGTGTGACTGAAACTGTCCACTCATAGTCCAGTTGCACATTGAGAGAACTTGGTGGGAAACCAACGCTAGTGTCTGGGATGACGCAAGCAGCCAGATCCTGAGGCTGTTTGCTGTCCCAGGAGAGGGCAGGGGCACCAAAGGAGCAGGCACTGGCCTGGCCTGTGCATGGCATTGTTCTCTGCACATCCTCTTTTCCCAGATAGACTCCATTTCTGGGGAGGAGTGTTCCAGTCACTGTCTCCCCAGGGAGCTTCTGGCTGAGAGGAGGTGCCTGTGCAGTCAGAGCACAGGGAAGCTTATTTCCCCCTGAGGTAGCCCCCAACCTAGGGAGCCTGTGCCTATAGTAATAATAGGAGCCACAGTCCTGGAGCCTGTTCTTGGTGTGTGGCCCTGTGCTAAGAGTTTTAAAAGCATTCACACCCTCAGTCTTCACAGCCACCCAGTAAGGGAGCCTTTTTACACAGGAAGCTGAAGCCCTGGCATTAAGCAATTTGTCCAGGTTCTCAAAAATAGTTGTGTGTGTGTGTATGTATGTGATTTATGCGACCTGAAAGCTCAAAGCCTATGGCATTAAGGATTGAGCCGTTAGGCCCTTCTGCAGCGCAGTGGGGTGACCTGGCTTCAGAAGGCAGTAAGGCTGCGCAGTGCAATGAAAGGTTGCGCAGGCTTGTGTTTGTCCAGGTGTGACCTTGGGCAACTGTTCATCCTGCAGGGAACTACGGCTTGCCCATCTGAAAAGGACGGGGCTTTCCTCCTAGGGTCGCAATGAGGATTCCTGAAATAATGTGTAAGAGAAGGTATTTGTCATGTGTTGGATATTTTCATTGCCAGGGTTTAATGGCCCAGAAGTAGAGCTGGTGCTGTGTAGGTCTCCCTATGAGCAATCTGGTCCCCAACTTTCTGGTGAACTGCCAAACCTGCCTCTTGCTCCCCAGGGTTGCTTTTATCCAAGAGGCGTGAGCCAGTGTGGAGAAGCATCAGGCTTAGGCATGTGGAGACTACACAGGAGGGAGGTCTGCTGGAGGTGGCTGAGCCATTGAAGGCATTGGTTGAGCACTTGCTGTGTGTAGGGCCTGCACCAAAGCCTGAGAAAAGGTGGTGAGGGTTGAGGAGCCCCCTAACCCCAAAAGACGTGAGACAGGTGGCACCCAGTCATCCAGAACCCATGCCGGCTATGGCCTGGAGGACAGTGGGGATGGTTTAGGAGGGCTAGGAAGAGGTGGTAGGAAAAGGAGCAGGACCTCCCCCTCCTTTACAGACGTGTGTCATACGGGCCTGGGACCGCAGCAAGCCCCTGCTCTTCTGCCCTGCCATGAATACTGCCATGTGGGAGCACCCGCTCACTGCACAGCAGGTGGACCAGCTCAAGGCCTTTGGCTACATGGAGATCCCTTGTGTGAACAAGAAGCTGGTGTGTGGAGATCAAGGTAGGCATCTTACCAGGCTTACAGCCCAGAACTGTGGAAGGGCCTGAACTTTGAGGGTCACATTCTGGCCTGTTATGAACTCTGGTAGAATTATTCTCTGGCTCAGCTCTTTCATCTGGAAAATGGGAATCCTAATTCTTGCTTCTCAAAACTGTTGGGATAAAATGACATAGCATGTGTCAAGTGCTTGGTAGAGGCCAGGCATGGTGGTGCGTGCCTATAATCCCAGTGACTTGGGAGACTGAGACAGGAAGATCTCAAGTTTGAGGCCAGCTTCAGCAACTTAGCAAGACCCTGTCTCAAAATTAAAAAGTGCTCAGTGGTAGAGCACCCCTAAGTTCAATCTCACTACAAAAATAAAAGTGCTTAGTAGAGTCGCTGGAACTCAGCACACACACTGTCAAGGATGACTACTGGAATGATTCCCGAGGACTACCCTGGGGCGTCTCAGGAAGGGTTTGATGGGTCTGGTTGGTGCAGTGATGGGCCTGGCCTTTTTAGGCCTTGGTCTCTGGATGGGATGTGGGAGGAGCACACTGGGTAGGGGGCTACAAGCATTGTTAGCCTATCTGGACCTCCCTTAACTACAGCACAGAACTTTGTTCCCAGGTATGGGGGCTATGGCTGAGGTGGAGACCATTGTGGATAAAGTGAAAGAAATCCTCTCCCAGCACAGTGGCATCCAGCAGAATTGAACTGGATTTCTCTCATGGGTGTACCTCTGCACTCAGTGTGTTTTCAGGCTGAGATGGTGAGGAAGGAGGGTATCATCAAAATATGGTGAAGATTCCTGCATTTGCCAAAGAGGCATGTGGCCTGCTCCAGATTAAACAGGACTGAAGGCCCAACTTATTTGAACCAGGGGGAGCCTGCTTTCTGTAACCCCTCTCCATCTCTTCCTGGGAGGGGTACATCAAGCCAGGGGAGCAAGCTGCCATGTGGCCCTGTATACCTGGGAGGACTAAATGACTGGGAGACCTCTACTTTCTCTCTTGTCCCGGAATTGCTCTTTGAAACACTAGCTGGAGGTCCCTGGCCAGGCCTTGGGAGCTTCCATTTTTCAATGGGGTGCCCAAGTGCCACCCAGTCAGGAAGTTTATGAGGTGGCAAGACTCTCAGATTTCCCACAGACCATGCTGTGAGTTTGGGCATTCTGGGAAAGAAAGAAAAATGACCTTTTAGGAGATTCCATCCTTCCTTTACAATCCATCTATGGTTTAAGAGATTTGAGGGCATTGATGGATCAGGCCGGGAAAGTGTAGGGTGATGACTGACTAGCGCTCTCATGTCCCCATATAATATGAATGCTTAAGGACAAAGAGCCATAAAGCCAGACAGCCCCTAGTTCAGATTTTAGCTCTGCCACTTTCCACAGGTGAACCTTGGCTTGGGGCTTTGCCTTTCTGATCCTCACTTTCTGCATCTGTATTATCATTCTTCCCCCATGAAGCTGTTGCAGTCAAGTGAGATGGTGTGTATAAAATATAGGCGTCCCCTTTATCCTCTGGGGACACATTCCAAGATTCCCAGTGGATGCCTGAAACCACATGTAGTGCTAAACCCTATTTATACTATACTTTTCCCCACATACAACATACCTATGACAAAGTTTAACTTGGAAATTGGGCACAGTAAGAGATTAACAACAATAGCTAATAATAAAACAATTAAAAATATACTGTGTAATAATAAATGTGTGAATGTGGTTTCTCTTTCTTAGCAACTTCAACATGCAATTTCTTTTTTCTTTCCTTATAAAGTCAAGAACTTTCACTTCTTCACTTAAAGGAAGCACCTAACAGCTTCTCATTGGCATATCTGAATTGCCAGCATTTCTTGCAATTTGGGTTACTTGAACACAAGCATTGTGATAAAGCAACAATCTAAATCCAAGGCAACTTATACTGACAAACTTATCATACTGAAAAAGAACAGGCTGTGTGACTTTTCATTTAATATTTTCAGACTGGGGTTGATCACAGGTAACTGAGACCACGGAAAGCCAAAACTGGGGAAGTGGCGTCTATTATGTCCACCATACCAAGCACCTGGAATGCAGTAACTGTCAAATAAACGGAAGTTAAGGCTAGACATGTATATATGCCAAGAGCTTTCCTATCAGTTACTGAAATAGTCCATCTCATTTTTGGAAAAATTAAATCCCAGGTCCTAAGGTGACATGGCCCCTTAGGCAAGTGACAGGCAAGCAGTCAGCAGGGTTGGAGGCTGCATTGAGTCCCAGGCCCCTTGCTTATTTCCTGGTTTCTCGGTTTTCCTCATCCTTTCCTCTTTGTTGCACTTGCAACAAGGGCCTGGGTGTCTGCTAATGAGGACTGGTTTCCAAAGAGACCCCCTACTCTGGCCTAGAAACCCCCTGCTGCCCTGCTTTTGACTTACGGGCTCTAGTGTGGCTGACAGTGGTGAGGGCTTGATTGCCTATTTGCAGCTGAGGCAGAGGCTAGCTCCTTGCTCTCCTGGCTTCCAGTTCAGGGGTAGGAAGCACCTCATGCATACCACTGAGAGCACTAAAGGCATAGGTGCTTTGAGGAACCAAGGCCTCCAGCAGCCTCCAAGGGTCTTTCTCACTGTGCACCTAATCAAGTGACCTTTTGGGATACAATTACCCTAGGGCACAAAAGAAACCAACTGAAATGGTAGCATCAAGAACCAACCTATTGCCAAGTGCGTTGGCTTGAGAGGCTGAGGAAAGAGGATTGCAAGTTCAAAGCTAGCCTCATCAGCTTAGCAAGGTCCTAAGTAATTTAGTGAAACCCTGTGTCAAAAAAACAAAGGGCCAGGCGTGGTGGCGCACACCTGTAATCCCAGAGGCTCAGGAGGTAGAGGCAGGAGGATTGCATGTGCAAAGCCAGGCTCAGCAGCTTAACGAGACCCTCAAAATAAAAAAGTTAAAAAGGGCTGGGAATATGTCTCAGTGGTTAAGCACCTGTGTTCAATCCCTGGTACCAAAACAACTTATTCCCAGGCAGGGGGTGGGGTTATAGCTCAGCGGGGTTATAGGTAGAGTGCTTGCCTAGCATGCATAAGACCCTGGGTTCAATCCCCAGTACCACAAAAAAAAGAAAGAAAAAAAAAAAAGAAAAGAAAAGAAACCTTATTCCCAGGCAGAGTGGTACACACCTGTAATCCTAGTGACTTGGGAAGCCAAGAGGGTTGAAAGTTCAAGGTTAGCCTTGGCAACTCAGTGAGACCATGTCTCAAAAAAGGATTGTGGATGTAGTTCATTGGTAAAGTTCCCCTGGGTTCAATCTCTAGTACCAAAACAAAACAAAAAACCCTATAGGTCATAGGCCAGGGATGTAGCTAAGTAGTGGCACACTTGCCTAGCATGTGTGAGGCCCTGAGTTCAATCCCCAACACCACCACCAAAACAAAACAAAAGCCTGTGAGCTGGGTACAGTGCTACACACCTGTAATCCCAGCATCTTTGGCAGGAGAATTGTAGGTTCAAGGCCAGCTTTGGCGACTTAGTGTCAACCTGTCTCAAAAAAGGGTTGGAGGCTGGGGTTGTGGCTCAGTGGTAGAGTGCTTGTCTGGCATGTGTGAGGCACTGGGTTTGATCCTTAGCACCACATGTAAATAAATAAAGGCCCATCAATAACTAGAAAAAATATTTGAAAGAAAAAAAGATTGTACAAAAAAGCCGGGGAGTTGGAGGGTTGGGGCATGGTGAGAACCTGGTTATTGAAATCCAGAGACAGTCTCAAAGTTTCATTTAGATTTTTTCAACTTCCCTACTCATGTCCATGTCTCCTTCCCTCCTCCTCAGCAGCACCACTATAAATGGGGTTTATAAACTGCTGCCATTTTCTCAGTGCTTATCATATGCAAGGCTCTGTTGGTAAGTGCTGTGCCTCTGAGCTACACCCCCAATTCTTTTGATTTTATTTTGAGACGGTCTCTCTGAGTTGCCGAGACTGGTCTGGAACTTGTGATCCTCCTGCTCCCAGCATTCTTAGTTGCTGTGATTACTGGCATATGCTACTGCACAGTCCTGCTGCCCATTTTGAATGGAGGTCTGGGTGTGTGGGCATGGACTGGGACTGAAGAGCCCAGTTTTCTGATCCAGACTGCAGCTAAAAGGAAAGGGCAATACGTTTACTTGGCCCCATCTGCTAGAGGGGTCCTGAGGTGAGAGTGCCAATCCCAGCTTTCCCTCTAAAGATCCGTGCACAAAATTATCATTTTGGGCAGAAATGTTCCTAGAAAAGATGCTAACTTCCCTGATGATTTTTCTGGAATTCTGGAAGTTTGACAGAATAACATTTGGGTCTGAAGTTTGCACTCCTCTTTGGCAGCCTGGAGCCTTTCAAGGTTGTGGTTGCTGTAGGCCAGGGCCTGCCTCCACACGGGCTGTCTCTAGGTCTTTTTCAACATGCTGGTCAGGTCCTACAACTGCTTCCCTGCTGCCTCCGGGTAAAATATACCTGGCCTTCTGTGATCTGGCCCCTACCTACCCTTCTAGCCCCACCCTTGACCACATGCCAACCCTCCAGGGCTCCCTGTCATCTTGTCACACTGGACAGCTTTGAACAGGCCACGTTGATTCTTCCTCTTGCCTTTGAACATGCTGCTGCTTTTATTGGAAGGACATTCCTCACCTAGCTGATTCCTACATGTGCCTCCAGAGGAACCTTTCACCACCTTTGAAAGCTTTCCCTGGCCAACTCAGGCTGGATTAGGTGATCCTTGACCAGGTTCTTCTTGTGCCTTGATACTAATTATAACAGAATTGTAATTGTTAATGTAGCTTTTGGCCCCTAAAATTGGTTATCTCTTAGAGATCAGCAGTTGTCTTGTTCCTTGAAGAACCCAAGCATTTGCATAGAGCAATAGCTCAACAGCAAACAACTGGGAAAGTTACCTGTAGCTCTAATAACAAAGGGCTAAATTCCCTAATACTTAAAAAAACTCCACTACTTGGGAGGAGAGGCTGGAGAGTCTTAGGTTTGAGTTCAGCCTGGGAAACTTAGGGAGACCTTGTCTCAAAATACAAATAAAAGAGGGCTGGGAATGTAGCTTAGCCAGTAGAGTACCACTGGGTTAAATCCCCAATATTGCAAAAATAAGTAACAAAACAAAATAAAATCATTCCTATGCATTGATTAGAAAAATACCAAGATCACAAAAGAGAAATAAGCCAAGGATAAAGAGTTTACATTAAAAACAACCAACCAACAACGGCCCTTAAACATAAGAAACATTAAAAAACAAAACAAAACT
>CM053401.1:106088190-106126446 GCA_028644305.1 Xerus rutilus
AATTCTAAGTGTCACGCAAGTGCCTCTGAACAAAGAGCCCTGAAGTCAGACCCCAATGATTGACAGGTTGTTTACACTGAGAGCTTCCTGGCGGAACCAAATCATCTACAGTATTCAAGCTAGGTTTGGTACCACCTGGGGCAAGGCAATGGGGAGCTTCAGGCCAGAAGAACTGCCAGTTGTCTCACTGCAAAGGAATGTGGGGAGTAGGTGGATGTGAGGGCAAGAGGCAGATGGAAGATCTGAGCTTCAGGGCCTTTGGAAGACATGCAGTTGATGCAGGTGTGATCTGGGAGCACCCCCTCCTGTAATGGGATTTATCTGCAGAGATTACATGGTGACCCTTTGCCTGCAAGCCCAGATAGCAAGTCCCTGGAGATTGGAGGCCCTGCAGACTCCCTTTTGGGTCTCTAGATTCCAGGAAAGGGAGGAGAGAGTTCAAAGGTGGCTTCCATCAGTGTAGGTAAAACAGGTGAGGGCTAAAAGGTTTCCAGCTGTAACAACAGACTTGGAAGCAGCCAGCCTGGGCAGAAACACATGGATGCATGAGAAGGAGAAGAGGGGGTACCCCTCAGGGCCTGCAGTGGAGATGAGGGGTGAGGGTCAGGACCATTTCTTGTTCTATCGAGAGATCATGACCAAATCAGGGCTCAGAAGTGCATTTGTCATCCAGAACTTGTGAAAATGACTCTCCTAGTAGGGGAGAAGTTGAGCTCCAACACACCACACTTGAGGGAAACTGGCAAGATGGGGACTGGGGACGAGAGAGAAGGCTATGGAAGGGAACTCATCTTTGTATAGCGCCCAGCCTGTGCCAGCTACTGTGTTTTGCATACCTTATCTCATTTAAGCTCTTAACCATCCTTCAACATAGGCTTTGTTATCCCCATTTAAAAAAGTAAGGATCAGAGGTCAGGGAGAGGAGTAGACAAATTCTAACCAGAGAGGGCCCCTCAGGGGACAGTAGAAATGGGCAGTGTTGTCAGTTGCATTGGCGCATGCCTGTAATCCCAGCAGTTTGGGAGGCTGAGGCAGGAAGATCGTGAGTTCAAAGCCAGCCTCAGCAACTTAGTGAAGCCCTAAGCAACTCAGCAAGATCCTGTCTCAAAATAAAAAATAACAAAGGGGCTGGGGATGTGGCTCAGTGGTTAAGCGCCCCTGGATTCAATCCCTGGTACCCCCCGCAAAAAAAGGGGAGTGCTGCTCACAGGGGCTGGGCCTGAGATGGAATAGAGATACAGATAGGTTGACCATGTATTTTGTGGTCCAAATTGTTTTGTTTGCTTCTGAGAGCAAAACAGGGCACCAAACACATAGGACAACAGGCATCAACCAGGACAGTCCCAGGAAGCCATGCCTGTGGAGAGACAGCTGTTATTTATTTATTTATTGGCAGCACTGGGGATTGAACCCAGTGGTGCTGTACCACGCAGCTACATCCTCAGTCCTTTTTATTTTTTTTATTTTGAGATAGAGTCTAACTAAGCTCCTGAGATGGGCCTTGAATTTGTGAACCTCCTGCCTGAGCTTCTGGAGTTGCTGGGATTACAGAAAGGGGCCACCATCCCTGACTCAATCCATCTTTAACAGTAACAGTAAAGTGGGGGGCTGGGGATATAGTTCAGTTGGTAGAGTGCTTGCCTCGCATGCACAGGCCCTGGGTTCAGTCTCCAACACCACTAAACAAACAAACAAACAAACAAATAAATAAAAAAGAAGCCGGGCGTGGTGGCACAAGCCTGTAATCCCAGCACTTAGGGAGGCTGAGACAGGAGACTCGCGAGTTCAAAGCCAGCCTCAGCAATGGCGAGGCGCTAAGCAACTCAGTGAGACCCTGTCTCTACATAAAACACAAAATAGGGCTGGGGATGTGGCTCAGTGGTCGAGTGCCCCTGAGTTCAATCCCTGTACCAAAAAAAAAAAAAAAAAAAGAATGAATAGTAAAGTGCATCAGTCATTGTGGTTTGTGCCGGGGATACAGCGAGGAGCAGAACCCCACGTGCTCCCTGCACTCATGGACCAGCCATCAAGTGGGAGAGAAGGATCTTCATCAGATAGTCACCTGAGTATAAGGAACTGTAGACACTCTGGTAAAGTACCCTCGAGGAAAAGTACAGTGTGAGAAGGCTGACCCAGGGCTCAATTTAGTCAGGGGGTCGTGGGCCTGGGGGAAGACTTCCTGGAGGAAGTGAGCAGAAGTAAGAGGAGTAACCATGAGATAAACCAGAGCATTTTAGGTGATGCTAAGACTTGTGCAAAGGGAAGGAGGAGAGGGCTGGCTGCTGCAGGTGGGAGAGCCTGAAGAAGGGCTGCAAGTGTGGCTGAGAGCAGTGGGTAAGGGCAGTACGGTGAGCAGAGGTCCAGTGGGGCAAGGACTGGCCCTGGGACACCAAGGCAAGTGCCTGTGAAATGACAGCTTCTGTCTTCTGACAACCTCAATGACAACCACACCATGTATTACCTTCCCTAATAGTTTAGGATGCATCAATAATGGCATACCCTGCAGGTCAAAGGAGGTGATTGCTTCTCCTGTGCTTCGAACTGTATCTGAAGGGTTGGGATTCCTTGGGGACCCAGCATAGGCAGAAGAGCCCAGTGTGCTGGGCAAAACTGGATTGAATGAGCAAGGAAGAACAAACTTGGGAGACAGGAGTTGTATCCTAGATCCCTGAGGAATGTCCCTGAAGGCAAAGTTTAATCTCATAGGGAGAAAATGTCCTGGCATTTTAACTGAGCAGCTCCCTCTGGAGCTGTCTTTAACAGCTTTCTCCTCTTCTTCCCAACTCCTTCCCCACTCCACCAGGATGGAACTGGGGCGCTCTACCACGGAGCTACCTCCCCGGCCCTTCCCCTTTCTTTCATGTGAGTTGGCTTGCAAAAAGCAATGTGTTCTGTCTGAAAAGAAAATGCAGATGACCCCAGAGGGCCCAGTTCTGTTTAGAAGATCTAAAAATGAAGAAGAAATGCAAGCCTAGAGGTGTGCAAGTTATGGAGAGGAAGACCCCACTCGATGAATTCCTGCCCATTCTTGCACTGTAGCCCTTCATTCTTCTATAAAAGCTCTGGGAGCCCCAACTTCTGTCTCTGGAGTTACCAGTCACATAGCAAGTAGCAGCGACAGCATGAGCCTGCTCTGAGGCTGTTTGAGCACACTTTGGAGGGCCCAGGATGTGGCTTAAGGGTGGCCTGGTCATCCTCAGCAGGGAGCTGAGCATCTATTGTGTGCTCCCTCCCTTCTACCACACCTGTCCCCAAAGGGCCAAGGACCACACAGAGGAGGTATTTTTCTGCTCAGATGGCTTAGGGGGAAACTAGGTATGAGGATAGAGATGGTTTAGGCCTATGGGCTCTGCTGTGCCACCCTTGGAGGTCATTTCCCAGGCCATGTGTATATTATGATACACTGTACATACTTAAGTATGTTTTTGTTTTATTTTGTTTTGGTACTGGGATTAAACCCAGGGGCACATAAACATCAAGCCACATCCACAGTTCTTTTTTATATTTTATTTTGAGATAGTCTTGCTAAGTTGCTTAGGGCTTTGCTAAGTTGCTGAGGCTGGCTTTGAACTTGTAATCCTCCCACCTCAGCCTCCCAAACTGCTGGGATTACAAGTGTGCACCAAGGTGCCTGGCCACTGTACATACTTCAGTTTTCCTGTTTCACAGCTCCTATAACCCCTATAATTTCCTAAGTGATTAGTGCAATAAGAGTCACTGCCCTTAAAGTGTTTGGTCTTTTGTCCTTGGTTTCTGAAGCAGTTCCAGAAGGGCTCTAGAATGACAAAAAGACAAAAGCCTGAGCTAATGTGATTTTTGGAAAGTCCCTAGGTAACTCTGGATGGGGGAACTGGTTGAGGGGAACAGCCTTGTGCTCAGGAGTGGGAACTCACAGCCGCCCCTACCTTGCGGGAGGGCAGAGGGGCAGAGGTCGATCACCAGTGTACAGGGACTTAATCAATCATGCCTACACAAGGAAGTCTTGGTAAAATCCCAAAGACTGAGTTCAGAGACTTTCAGGGAAGTGAACTAGTGAACAAGATCACATCCATGTGCAGGGAAAGTTGCACACCCCAGCTCCACAGGGTGGAGGCTCAGGATTTCTGCCAGCATGTGTCTTTATCCAGGTAGTCCTTTGTACCTTTATAATATCTTGAGTAATTATTTTGAGAACAAAATTACAATAATTAGTTTAAAGATCTCACTTGGCTTTAGTGTGGTTTCTAAAATTGGGCAGCATGTTATTCCATAAAAAAGAATTCAGTCTGATGGACTGAACAGACGAGGTTAGGTTTATAGACAGAAAAGGGCTGGGGGAAAAAAGCAGAAACAGAACAAAGAGCAGACTGGTCATTTCAAAATGCTTTCAGTTGTAGGGGTTGAGAGGGAGATGGAACAATAGAAAAATAACTGGTTAACATCAGGTTACATTTTTGTATAAGGATTAAGGCACAAGCTGGGCATGGTGGAGCACACCTGCAGTCCCAGCACTTTGGGAGGCTGAGACAGGAGAAGAGCGAGTTCAAAGGCAGCCTCAGCAATAGCGAGGCGCTAAGCAACTCAGTGAGACCCTGTCTCTACATAAAACACAAAATAGGGCTGGGGATGTGGCTCAGTGGTCAAGTGCCCCTGAGTTCAATCCCCAGTACCAAAAAAAAAAGGGGGCTTGTTTGAGCTTTAGCTGTTATACCCCCTCCCTCTCTCTCTTACTGTTTTCTTGAAAAGTCAGATAAATGGCTTAGTTTCGGTGACATGGAACTTCAGCAGAAATGACTACATTTTGATTTTTTGTCTGGCCTGTTGGACCCCAGTACAAAAGCCTCATCCAAAGCACAGGCTCCTGTAATTGTATTGATTTATTTATTTTTTATCAGTATCAAATGGGTAAATATGTTTCACTGAGTTCTGTGAGCTGCTATCGCCCCAATTTATAGCTGGTAGGTCAGAAGCACAGGAAAAAAACCTGGAGTTGGGCTGGGGTTGTGGCGCAGTGGTAGCGTGCTCGCCTAGCACGCAGGAGGCACTGGGTTCGATCCTCAGCACCACATAAAAATAAAATAAAGCTATTGTGTCCACCTACAACTAAAAAATAAATATTAAAAAACAAACAAACAAACCTGGAGTTTACCACTAGCATCAGAAGTGGTAACAATAAAAAAGTGGGGGTTCTGACACTATCTCCAGGAAGACAATTGAATAGAATTAGAGAACTCATAGCTGGTGTCCACAGCAGAATTCCTTGCTTGGGAGCTGGGCCCAGTGGCGCATGCCTGTAATCTTAGTGACTCGAGAGGCCGAGGAAGGAGGATTGCAAGTTCAAAGCCAGCCTCAGCAACCCAGTGAGGCCCTAAGCAACTCAGCAAGACCCTGTCTCTAAATGAAATACAAAAAAGGGCTGAGGATGTGGCTCAGTGGTTAAGTGCCCCTGGATTCAATCTCTGGTACCAAAAAATAAAAGAATTGCTTGCTTAGTGTGTAGGGAACCCCACCACCAACAACAACATGTCTGGTGTCAGAAGTGTGAGAGCATAGAGGGGAAAACTAACTTTGTTTCTTCCACTCATCACATCTTTAAGAAGCCTGAGTGTTTTCTGGTATCCCAAACCCCCCAGCTCTCAGTCATGCAGCACAACCCAATCAGAACCTAAAAGAAGTCAGCAGAGCTGGGCCTGTGGCCAAGCTTGTAATCCCAGGGACTCAGGAGGCTGAGTCAGGAGGATGAGAAGTTTGGGCTAGCCTCAGCAACTTAGTGAGACCCTGTCTCAAAATTTTAAAAAAATGATAAAAATAGCTAAGGATATAGCTCAGTGGTAGAATGTGCCCCCTGGGTTCAATCCCCAGTACCCAACCCAACCCAACCAAACAAATCAAGAGATTCCTCCGCCACTGTTTCATCAATTGCCTGCATCTAATTCTAGGACTTCCAATTGTTCTGGCTCTCATACCCCAGAACTTTCCTTCTTGATCCCCTTCGTTTCTGTCTTTCTGTAAGTCCCTGTTTGTCCTCAGGACCAGTGGGGTTCTTGGCACATAAAACAGGAAAGAATTTCAATATCCACCAGTCAGAGGCATAGACAGAGGTTTATTAGAAATTAGGTACCTATTCAAGAGAGAATGGGGGCAGTCTCAAGAGAGATGCCTCTGTGGTAAAGCAAGGAATACACGTTCAAGGGAGAATGCCGGCTATTTCCAGAAGGCTAGATAGCAACCCAGTAGCATGGGGGGTTAATATTTATAGAGGGACAGTTGCTGGGGTCTGAACTAGAGGTGGACCAGGGTGGAGCTGCACAGTTTCCACCAGCTGAGAATTGCCCTCATGTTAAAGGGCACAGGTCAAGGGCTCAAGCCAAGGGCCTGTTGCGCAGGAGTTGCAATTGTTCATGGGTGTGTCCTGCATTTCAGTGGTTCATGTTTTTCTTTTGAGACTCAATAATTGTCTTTATTCCCAAATTTCCTCCTCAGTACTGGGGATTGAACCAGGGGGAGCTCTACCACTGAACTGTATCCCCAGCCCTTTTAATTATTTCTTTTGAGACAAGGTCTTACTAAATTGCCAAGACTGGCTTTGAACTTGTGATCCTCCTGCCTCAGCTTCTTGAGTCACCGGGATTGTAGGCGTGCACCACCACAGATGACTAGATCCACTTTTTTTTTTTTTTAAATTTTTTTTTTTAGTTGTAGATGGACACAATATCTTTATTTTATTTATTTTTATGTGGTGCTGAGGATCAAACCCAGTGCCTCACGCATGCGAGGCAAGCACTCTACCACTGAGCCACAATCCCAGCCCCAAGATCCACTTTAAAAAAAAAAATTTGTTGTTTTTGATGGAACTTTATTTTTTTTTATTTATTATATGTGGTACTGAGAATCGAACTCAGTGCCTCATGCATGCTAGGCAAGTGCTCTACCACCAAGCCACAACCCCAGCCCAGGTCCACTGTTTTCAAAAGGGCTCCAACCTCTAGTCTCTACAGCTTCAGTGTTGAGCACTTAACAAAAACAAAATACTATTAAATAGACTACAACTGCATTATTTCCAGGACATTAGGGAATATGTACCTGTTGGATCATATTTAATTTATAAGGGATCAATTTCTAAAACCTATGTATTTAGATAAAATAAAAACAAAAATAAAGAAGACTTAGAAACTTAAAAAGAAAGAAAGAAAAGAAGAAAAGTTTATTTAGCTTAGAATCTGGAGGCTAGACATTTAAGATCAGCTGGCCACTTCTGCTTGGCTTCTAGTGAGGGCCTTGTGCTGTTCTATGCGTGGTGGAAAGGTGGAAGGGCGAATGGGTATGTGCAAGAGGTGAAACATGATGGGCAACCTTTCCTTTTAACAACCCATTCTTGTAGTAACTAATCCAGTCCTAGAAGATCAAGAATTCACTTCTGTGGACAGTGTTAATCCATTTGTGAGGGCTTTACCTCTATGATTAGGATACCTTCTGCTAGGCTCCACCTCCCAACACTGCTGCACTGAGGAATTAAACCTCAAAATGAGTTTTAGGCTGGGTGTGGTAGTGCATACCTGTAGTTCCAAAGGCCTGAGAGGCTGAGGCAGGAGGATCACTAATCCGAGGCCAGCCTCAACAATTTAGTGAGGCCCTCAGCAACTTAGTGAGAACTTGTCTCAAAGTAAAAAAATAAAAAGGGCTGGGGATTTGGCTTAGTGGTAGAATGCTTGCCTAGCAAGTACAAGGCCCTGGGCCCAATCTCCAATATTGCAACAATAAAAATATATATTATGTGACTATATTGGAACGATATGAGATCAAGCATCTCAGCCTCGCCCTTTAACTTTAAATAGAGGAAGGACTGGGGCAGGGGTGAGAGGTGTGCATGATTAAGCGGTCTTGGTCCAACTGTGGTCTGGCTGATCATTATCTCAGTTCTGGTTCTGCAAGGTGGCTCTGAAGAAGTCCTATCATCACTCGAGGGGACAATCTCCATTTACCTCACAGGATGTTTTATCTAGCAGACCTGTGATCCTGAAAGGGGGCAGTTTGGATCCCATGAGGTGACAGTCTCATCATGGGGTGATCTTCAAGCAAGGTGCTGCTGTTCCTGGAAGGTAAAGGATAATGACTGTCCTAGGCCCTGCTCCAGGGGTCTGAGACAGGATGCTGTAAAAACTGACAGTTGACTGTGCCTGTAATCTTGATAATACCTTAGTTACTCTTATCTTGGTGTCTTCAGTCTTGAAGGGGGTGGATTACCAGCTTGAGATGAACATTCCTTAAATGACTGACATACCTATATGCAGAGCTGAGCAGGAATCTGATTCAAAGTTCAAGGGAACTGACAGATACAAAATGTAGGTGGAGATGTCAAGCCTTTATCCTACCTCTAGTTACACATTGGGAATCTGCAGGCCCAAGTGAAGAGTCTTTGCTTTCCTTTGCAAAGGAAGCCTCGAATTCCCTATTATAGAGCCACTGAAGTACCTTAGATTACTTCTGAAAGGAGAAGTTTGGAATGTTAGTGTTTTTCCTGAGTGTCTGTTCTGGAGCAATTACTTTTCCTTGTGTGATCTGTAAGGATGTATTATTAACTTAATTTTTCTGAGAAATTGATGCTCAGGGAGTCACCCAATCAGACTAGAAAAGCAAGAAGATAGAGCCAGGTATGGTAGTGCACACCTGTAATCCCAACAACTCAGGAGGCTGAGACAGGAGGATTGCATGCTCAAGAACAGCCTTGGCAACTTAGAGGACATTAAGCAACTTAGTAAGACCTCTGTCTCAAAATAAAAAATAAAATTTAAAAAAAGGACTGAGGATATAGCTGAGTGGTAAAGCACCCCTGGGTTCAATCCCCAGTACTGGGGGGAAAAAAAAGTTAGACAGAAAGACACAGAGATGACTAGTAGGACAAAAGAGATAAGAAAGACTAAACTTGATTCATCATCATGATTCCATTTCTGAGAGGATCAGGATAACAGTGGGAAAGAGTCATTGTAAAAACACAGTAAGCATATTCAGAAGAGACAAAAGTAAATAGTTAAGAGGCCACTGAGTGCCCAGCACAATGAATGAATACCAAAGAGCAGGACCACTCATGAGGGCTTATCCTTGTGAAATCTCAGAGCACTAGGATTAAAGGGAAGGTCTGAGGCCCTTGGCCTCTAGAAGGATGGCATGAACAGACCCTTTCCCCTGTGAAACAGGCAAAACAGAAGAAAAAATTAATTAAAAAGTAGACAAACTGTAAAGCCAAATGACCAAAAGGAGGTGAATTAAAGCCGCTGGGCAAGGCTTTATTGGAAATACACGCTCTCGGGTTGAACTCTCCCCTCCATCAGAGAGTGTACGGGAGAATGACGCATGTGTTCTGGGGTACAGAAAAATTTAAAAGGCCTGGTCAGGAAGGGGAGGGCTTAGGGCAGGAAGAGAAGGCCAGAGTCCTTCCTGGATAAGCCAGGAAAAGCCTGCTGATTGACAGGAGGCGCCTCTACTGTTGACGTCAGCGTCTGGCTGGCCGCTCTGTTCCGCAGCAGCCCTGACTGGCCCCCCTTACTGGACACCCTGGACTGACCTAACACAAACTATCTAGAGTTTGTGCTAGGAGCATATGGCATATTATTGAAAAATAATGTTTCTTTAAATCTTGATAGTGAGAGGCCATGACATTGGAGCTATGACCTGCTCCCTCCCTTTCCTCTTACAGCTCTTTGAGACAGAAGCTGCCAGGAGAGGGAACACAGGCAGGAATAGTGGGTTCTCCCTACCACCCAGCTCCCCTGCTATATCTCCTGGGGATCTCCAGGCCCCCTAGTATTTTTCATCTTCCCCAAATCTGTGTTGTACAAGCTCTGTTCCAGGCTGTCTTCCTCAACCCAGCCCCACTTCACAAGTGGAAGCTCTACCAGAGGTATGGTGGGTAGAGAACACGGGCCCAAATCTCCCTCACCCCAATTTGCTCATAGAAGGGAGATTGCACTGGGCATAGTGGCACACACCAGCCCCAGAAACTTAGGGAGGCCCTAAGCAATTTAATGACACTCTATCTCAAAAAACAAAACAAAACAAATAAAAGGGCTGGGATGTGGCTCAGTGGTTAAGTGTCCCTGGGTTCAATCCCTCGTACCAAAAAAAAAAAAAAAAAAGAAAAGAAAAGAATAAGAAGGGAGAGTCCTTGTGAGGAGAAGAATGGTTAGAAGACCAGAGGCTATTGCCCTCACCTAGCACCCTTGTAAAACAGAGGTATCATTCTAAGAAGAGGTCACCTCAGTTTCCAAGCAGTGAGACAGAGGGGTTTTTTTTGTTGTTGTTGTTTTGTTTTTGTACCAGAGTTTAAACCCAGGGATGTTTAACCCCTGAGCCACATCCCCAGCCCTTTTAATATTTTATTTAGAGACAAGGTCTCGCTGAGTTGCTTAGAGCTTGCTAAGTTACTGAGACTGGCTTTGAACTTACAATTTTCCTGCCTCAGCCTCCCAAACCACTGGGATTACAGGTGTGTGGCAGGACAGAAGTTTTGTACAAGAAGAGAAGACCATAAGAACAGAATTCTGGGGCTGAGAATATAGCTCAGTGGTAGAGTGTGAGGTCCTGGGTTTGATCCCCACCACCACTCAAATAAAATAAAGTTTTATTTTAATAAAGGAACAGAGCCAGATGTGGTGGTGCACGCCTGTAATCCCAGCGGCTCGGGAGGCTGAGGCAGGAGGATTGCGAGTTCAAAGCCAGCCTCAGCCAAAAAAAAAAAAAGCAAGGCACTAAGCAACTCAGTGAGACCCTGTCTCTAAATAAAATACAAAATAGGGCTGGGGATGTGGCTCAGTGGTCGAGTACCCCTGAGTTCAATCCCCAGTACCAAAACAAACAAATAATAAAAAGTAACAGCTCTGAAATAGCGTGGGGAAATTCATGCCTAGAGATGCTCTTGAAAACAATGGAGATATTTTGATAAGCAATTAAGAGAAGGCTAGTAGCTCCAGGAGTGCCACTGCCTGATCTAAGCCCCAGACCAGCCAGAAGTTTACCAGAAAGAACCAAGGAAAGAGGATGAGACAAGGCCTCTTGGGGTCAGAACAGACCTGAGGGACCAGAATCAGAGACTATTCTTGCAAAGGGGCTTGAGTTTTATTTGATTTGTAGAGAAATTTATGCATCAAGTCATGGTTGAGAACATTCGAGCAATCAGTCAGCAATTACTGTGGGCTGGCAGCTGGGTGTGATACTGACAGCTTAATGGAAGACCAAGCAAGAAGAAAGCATAAGAAAGTCCTCCTTCTTTTTAACTAGGGATTGAACCCAGGAGTACCTTACCACTGACCTATACCCTCAGTCCTTTTTATTTTTTTATTTTGAGACAGGTCTTGCTAAGTTGCTGAGGCTGGCCTCAAACTTGTGATGCTCCTGCCTCAGTGCCCTAAGTATGTTGGGATTTCAGGAGCGTGCCAAAGTGCCTGGCAGAATGGTGTTCTTTTTTGTGGTTGAATAACATTTCGTTGAGTATATATACTATATTTGCTTTATCCATTCGTCTGTGGATGAACACTTAGGTTGATTTCCTTTCTTGGCTATTATAAACAGTGCTTTGACATTCTGATTTTATTTCCTTTGGCTGTATACCCACTAGAGGGACAGCTGGCTCATGTAGTTATTCTAATTCTAGGGTTGTTGTTGTTGTTGTTGTTTTCAGTATCAGGGATTAACCTAGGGTTGCTTAACCACTGAGCCTGAGCCAAATCCCCAGCCTTTTACAAATTTTCTGATTTTGAGACAAAGCCTCGCTAAGTTGCTGAGGCTGGCTTCGAATTCACCATCCTCCTGCCTCAGCCTCCTGAGCTGCTAGGATTACAGGTGTGTGCCACCAAGCCTAGATCTATTTCTAGTTTTTTGAGGAACCACCATACTGTTTTCAGTAATGACTTTACTAATTTAAATTCCCAGCAGCAGTGTGTAAGAGTTCCCCTTTCTTCAAATCTTCAACATTTGCGTGTGTGTGTGTGTGTGTGTGTGTGTGTGTGTGTATCCACCGCCCCCCAGAATGGTGGATTGAGCCGGGGGGGAGGGGTGTTCCTCCGCTGAACTACATCCTTAGACTTTTGTAAAAAAATTTTTTAGTTGTAGATGGACACAATACCTTTACATTGTTTATTCATTTTTATGTGGTGCTGAGGATCGAATCTAGTGCCTCACACATGCTAAGCAAGTGCTCTGCCACTGAGCCACAATCGCAGCCCCATCCCTAGATTGTTTTATATTTTGTTTTGAGACAGGGTCTTGCAAAATTGCCAGCCTGACCTAGAACTTGTTATCCTCCTGCTTCAGCCTCTCAAGTAGCTGCAGTTATAAGTGTATACCATCGTGTCTTTTCGTTTATATATTTTTTCTTTTTTATAATAGTCGTTCTAACTGGGGTGAGGTGGTATCTCATTTCTGTTTTGTTTTGTTTTTACGGTGCTAAGGATTGAACCCAAGCTTCACACATGCTGGGCAAGCACTCTACCACATAGCTACATCCCCAGCCCTCACTGCGGTTTTTATTTGCATTTCCCAGGTGATTAGTAATATTGAGCATTTCTTCATACATTTGATGGCCATTTGTATATCCTCTTTCGAGAAATGTCTATCCAGATCATTCACCTATTTTTAAACTAGATTATTTATTTTTTTGCTGTTGAGTTGTTTGAATTCCCTATATTCTGGAAATTAATCTCTTGTTAGATGAATAGTTTGCAAATATTTTCTCCCATTCTGTAGGTTGTCTCTTCATTCTGTTGAATATTTCCTTTGCTGTACAGAGCTTAGTTTGTTATAATTCCATTTGCCAATTTTTGCATTTGTTGCTTGTGCTTTTGGGGTCATATCCAGAAAATGTTTGCCCAGACCAATGTTCTGAAGCATTTCTCCTATATTTTCTCCTAATAATTTCAAAGTTTTAGATCGGACATTTAAGTCTTTTTTTTTTTTTAATTTGTAGATGGACTCAATACCTTTACTTTATTCAGTTATTTTTTTGTGGTACTAAGGATCCAACCCAGTGCCTCACACATGCTAGGCAAGTGCTGTACCACTGAGCCACAACCTCAGCCCCTGACGTTTAAGTCTTGAGTTGATTTTTTTCAAAAAATATTTTTTAGTTACACATGGACACATGTGTCTTTATTTTGTTTACTTATTTTTATGTGGTGCTGAGGATCGAACCTAGTGTCTCACATGTGCGAGGCAAGAGCTCTGCCACTAAACCACAGCCTCAGCCCCTTGAGTTGATTTTTGAATGTGGTGAGAGGGATCTAGATTCTTCTGCATATGGATCCCCAGGTTCCTCAGCACCATTTATTAAAAAGACTTTTTTTCCTCCAGTGTATATACTTGCTACCTTTTTGAAAATCAGTTGACTGTAAATATGTGGGTTTACTTCTAGGTTTTCCACTCTGTTCCATTGGTCTATGTGTCTGTTTTCATGCCAGTACCATGCTGTTTTGGAGCTATTACATTGCAGTATGTTTTGCTTTGTTTTTGTTTTGGTACTGGGGATTGAACCCAGGGCTTTGTACATGCTCTAGGCAAGCACTCTAACACAGAACCACATCCCAGAAATTTTATTTATTTTTTTGGTACCAGGGATTGAACTCAGGGGCACTCGACCACTGAGCCACATCCCCAGACCTATTTTGTGTTTTATGTAGAGACAGGGTCTCACTGAGTTGCTTAGTGCTTTGCTTTTCCTGAGGCTGGCTTTGAACTTGCGATTCTCCTGTCTCAGCCTCCTGAGTCACTGAGATTACTGGGATGCACCAGCGCGCCCGGCTTGGCCTTGAATTCTTAATCTGTCTACCTCATCTTCCCAAGTAGGTGGGATTATAGGCACAGAACACCACAACCTACAGTTTGTTTATTTTTAATAGTTAAGTGTACATCTTTCATATGATCTCATCATTCAACTCCTAGGTATTTTACCAAGGGAAATTAAAACATGTCCCTACAAAGACTTGTACACCAATTTTTGTAGCAGCTTTAACAGCCCCAAACTAGAAATGTCCATCAATAAGTCAATAAATAAAAACATTGTAGTATATCCATACAGTGAAATATTACTTAGCAATAAAATGGAATGAATTATTGTGAATAGTGTGTATCACTAGAGTGCTATGTAAATATGGGTAAATCTCAGAATGAATGAATTTCAAAACATTTATGGCTGCATGTGGTGGTGCACACCTATAGTCCCAGCAACTCAGGAGGCTGAGGCAGGAGAATCGTAAATTTGAAGCCAACCTGGGCAACTTGGCAAGAACCTGTCTCAAAATAAAAATGAAAAGGGAATGTGAACTAATTAGAACAAATGAAAAATTAAATTAAATTTTATTTATTTATTTTAAATTTATTTATTCTAATTAGGTATACATGACAGCAGAATGCATTTTGATTCATTGTACACGAATGGAGCACAACTTTTCATTTCTGTTGTACACATATATAGAGTTACATCATATGTGCAGTCATACATGGACCTAGGGCATTGTTGTCCATCACATTCCACCATCCTGCCCCCAGTTCCCATCCCCTCCTTTCCTTCCCCTTTGACCAAAGTTTCTCCATTCTTCCCATGCCTCCTACCCCATTATGGATCAGCATCCAACATTCGACCTTTGGTTTTTGGGGATTGACTTACTTCACTTAGCATGATGTTCTCCAACTCCATCCATTTACCTACAAATGCCATAATTTTATTCTCTTTCATTGCTGAGTAATCTTCCATTGTGTATATATACCACAGTTTCTTTATTCATTCATCTATTGAAGGGCATTTATATTGGTTCCACAGTTTAGCTATTGTGAATTGAAGTGCTATAAACATCGAAGTGGCTGTGTCAATGTAGTATGCTGTTTTTGAGTCCTTTGGGTCTAGACCAAGGAGTGGGGTGGCTGGGTCAAATGGTGGTTCCATTCTAAGTTTTCTAAGGAGTCTCCATACTGCTTTCCAGATTGGTTGTACCAATTTGCAGTCCCACCAGCAATGTATGAGTGTGCCTTTTCCCCCACATCCTCACTATCACTTATTGTTGTTTGTATTCTTGATAATTGCCATTCTGACTGGTGTGAGATAAAATCTTAGAGTAGTTTTGATTTGCATTTCTCTAATTATTAGAGATGTTGAACATTTTTTCATTATTTGTTGATTGTATATCTTCTGAGAAGTGTCTGTTCAGCACCTTAGCCCATTTATTGATTGGGCTATTTGTTTTTTTGGTGTTTTTTAAATTCTATATATATCCTGGAGATCATTGCTCTATCTGATGTGTGTGTAGGCTCGAAATGGCCATACTACCCAAAGCACTATACAGATTCAATGCAATTCCAATTAAAATCCCAACATCATTCCTTATAGAAATAGAAAAGGTAATCATAAAATTCATTTTCAGCCAGGCGTAGTGGCTCAAGCCTGTAATCCCAGCACTTAGGGAGGCTGAGACAGGAGAATTGCGAGTTCAAAGTCAGCCTCAGCAATGGTGAGGTGCTAAGTAATTCAGTGAGACCCTGTCTCTACATAAAACACAAAATAGGGCTGGGGATGTGGCTCAGTGGTCCAGTGCCCCTGAGTTCAATCCACAGTACCAAAAAAAAAATCATTTTCATATTTTGTGTGCTCCCAAAATGTAGGTTCTCTGTTCACCTTATTGTTTCTTTTGCTGAGAAGAAGCTTTTTAGTTTGAATGCATCCCATTTATTGATTCTTGATTTTATTTTTTGCACTTTAGGGGTCTTGTTAAGGATGTCAAGGCCTAATCTGATGGGATGAAGATTTGGGCCTACTTTTTCCTCTATTAGACGCAGAGTATCTGGTCTAATTCCTAGGTCCTTGATCCACTTTGAGTTGAGTTTTGTGCATGGTGAGAGATAGGAATTTAGTTTCATTTTGCTACATATGGATTTCCAGTTTTCCCAGCACCATTTGTTGAAGAGGATATCTTTTCTCCAATGAATGTTTTTGGTGCCTTTGTCTAGTATGAGATAACTGTATTTATGTGGATTTGTCTGTGTCTTCTATTCTGTACCATTGCTCTACGTGTCTATTTTGGTGCCAATACCGTGCCATTTTTGTTACTATAGCTTTGTAGTATAATCTGAGGTCTGGTATTGTGATGCCTCCTGCTTCACTCTTCTTGCTAAGGATTGCTTTGGCTATTCTGGGTCTCTCATTTTTCCAAATGAATTTCATGATTACTTTTTCTATTTCTATAAGGAATGATGTTGGGATTTTAATTGGAATTGCATTGAATCTGTATAGCACTTTGGGTAGTATGGCCATTTTGACAATATTGATTCTGCCTATCCAAGAGCATGGGAGATCTTTCCATCTTCTAAGATCTTCTTCAGTTTTTTTCTTTAATGTCCTGTAGTTTTCATTATAGAGGTCTTTCACCTCTTTTGTTAAATTGATTCCCAAGAATTTTTTTTTGAGACTATTGTGAATGGAGTAGTTTTTCTAATTTCTTTTTCAGGGGATTCATCATGGATGTATAGAAATACATTTGATTTATGGGTATTGATTTTATATCCTGCTACTTTGCTGAATTCATTTATTAATTCTAGGAGTTTTCTGGTGGAATTTTTTGGATCCTCTAAGTCTAGTATCATGTCATTGGCAAATACTGATAGTTTGAGTTCTTCTTCTCCTGTTCATGTCCCTTTAATTTCTTTCATCTGTCTAATTGCTCTGGCTAGAGCTTCCAGGACTATATTGAATAGAAGTAGTAAAAGAGGGCATACCTGTCTTATTCCCATTTTTAGAGGGAATGCTTCCAATTTTTCTTCATTTAGGATGATGTTGGCCTTGGGTTTAGCATAGATAGCTTTTACAATGTTGAGGTATGTTCTATCAAAACTATCCCTAGTTTTTGTAGTGTTTTGAACATGAAGAGATGCTTTATTTTGTCAAGTGCTTTATCAGCATCTATTGAGATAATCATGATTCTTGTCTTTAAGTCTATTGATGTGATGAATTACATTTATTGATTTCCATATGTTAAACCAACCTTGGATACCTGGGATGAACCCCACTTGATCGTGGTGCACTATCTTTTTAATATATTTTTGTATGCAATTTGCCAGAATTTTATTGAGAATTTTTTCATCCATGTTCATCAGGGATATTGGTCTGAAGTTTTCTTTCTTTGATGTGTCTTTGTCTGGTTTTGGAATCAGGGTGATACTAGTCTCATAGAATGAGTTTGGTAGGGTTCCCTTCTTTTCTATTTCATGGAATACTTTGAGGAGTATTGGTATTAATTCTTCTTTGAAGGTCTTGTAGAACTGAGCTGAGAATCCATCTGGTCAGAGCTTTTCTTTGTTGATAAGTTTTTGATGGTGTCTTCTATATCCTTGCTTGAATTTGATCTGCTTAAGTTGTGTATGTCTTCCTGATTCAGTTTGGGCAGATCATATGCCTCTAGAAATTTGTCAGTGTCTATTCTATTTTACTGGAGCATAAGTTTTCAAAATACTTTATAATTATCTTTGGTATTTCAGTAGTGTCTGTCGTGAAATTATCTTTTTCATCATGAATTTTAGTAATTTCAGTTTTCTCTTCCCTTCTTTTCATTAGAGTGGCTAAGGGTTTATCAAGTTTATTTATTTTTCCAAAGAACCAGCTTTTTGTTTCATCAATTTTTTGAATTGTTTCCTTTGTTTCAATTTCATTGATTTCAGCCCAGATTTTGCTTATTTCCTGTCTTCTACTTTTGGTATTGATTTGTTCTTCTTTTTCTAGAGCTTTGAGATGTAATGTCAGGTCATTTATTTGTTGACTTTTTCTTCTTTTAATGAATGAGCTCAATGCAATGAACTTTCCTCTTAACATAGCCTTCATAGTGTCCCAGAGATTTTGATATGTTGTATCAGAGTTCTCATTTACCTCTAAGAATTTTTTATCTCCTCCCTGATGTCTTCTGTTATTCATGCATCATTCAATAGTGTATTATTTAGTCTCCAGGTGTTGGAGTAGCTTCTACGTTTTATTTTATCATTGATTTCTAATTTAATTCCATTATAGTCTGATCGAATGCAGGGTAGAATCTCTTTTTTTTGTATTTGCTAAGACTTGCTTTGTGGCATAACATATGGTCTATTTTAGAGAAGGATCCATGTGCTGCTGAGAAAAAGTGTATTCACTTGTTGATGGATGAAATATTCTGTATATGTCTGTTAATTCTAAATTATTAATTGTATTATTGAGTTCTGTGGTTTCTTTGTTTAGTTTTTGTTTGGAAGATCTGTCTAATGGTGAAAGAGGTATTTTAAAGTCACCCAGTATTATTGTGTTGTGGCCTATTTGATTCTTGAAATTGAGAAGGGTTTGTTTGATATACATAGATGCTCCATTGTTTGGGGCATAGATATTTTTTTTTTAATTTTTTTTTAATTTTTTTTTAGTTGTAGATGGACATAATGTCTTTATTTTATTGCTTTGTATGTGGTGCCGAGGATCGAACCCAGGGCCTCACGCATGCGAGGCAAGTGCTCTACCACTGAGCTACAACACCAGCCCATGGGGCATAGATATTTATGATTGTTAGGTCTTGTTGATGTATGATTCCCTTAAAGCAGAATGAAATGACCTTCTTTATCCCTTCTGACTATCTTTGGCTTGAAGTCTACTTTATCAGCTATGAGAATGGAAACCCCTGCTAATTTACACAGTCCATGTGAGTGGTATGTTTTCCCCATCCTTTCACCTTCAGTCTGTGAATGTCTAATTTTTTTTTTTTGGTACCAGGGATTGAACTCAGGAGCACTCGACCACTGAGCCACATCCCCAGCCTTATTTTGTGTTTTATGTAGAGACAGGGTCTCACTAAGTTGCTTAGCGCCTTGCTCTTGGTGAGGCTGGCTTTGAACTCACGATTCTCCTGTCTCAGCCTTCCAAAGTGCTGGAATTACAGGTGTGTGCCACTGTGCCTGGCTTGTGGATATCTTTTCCTATGATATGAGTCTCTTAAAGGCAGCATATTATTGGGTCTTTTTAAAAAATCCAATCTGCCAGTCTGTCTTTTAAGTGATGAGTCAGGACATTAATGTTCAGGATTATTACTGAAATATGGTTTGTATTCCCAGTCATTTTGGTTTATTTTTCATTTTTAACTTGACTTGGTTTCTCTTTGATTGGTTTTTCCTTTAGTATAATTCCTCCCATTGCCGATCTTCATTGTTGTTTTTCATTTTCTCCTCATGGAATATTCTGCCAAGAATGCTCTCTAGTGCAGGCTTTCTTATTTTAAATTCTTTTAACTTTTGTTTTTTCATGGAAAGTTTTTATTTCATCATCAAATCTGAAGCTTAATTTTGCTATATGTAAGATTCTTTGTTGGCATCTATTTTTTTTTTGTTTCTTGCAAAATTTTATTTAAATTATTTTCTTTAACTATATATCTGAAGTTTTTTTTTTCCTCAAAAGTTGCATTTTAATACATGTTATCAAACATAACAGAAAAAAACAAATTTTCAGAAGCTGTACACACTATTCACTGAAAACATTTGTTGAGGCAAATAGAAAAAAATATTGTTACAAGCTATTTTTTTAAATATATATTTTTTAGTTGTAGATGGACACAATGCCTTTATTTTATTTATTTATTTTTTATGTGGTGCTAAGAATCAAACCCAGTGCCTCACACATGCTAGGCAAGCACTCTGCCACTGAGCCACAACCCCAGCCCACATGTATTTTCTTTCAGAACTTGGTATATGTTGTTCCAGAATCTCCTGGCTTTGAGGGTCTGGGTTGAGAAATCTACTGAGATCCGAATTGCTTTCGTCCTCAATGTAATCTGAAACTTTTCTCTTGCGGCTTTTAAAATTCTATCCTTATTGTGTATGCTAGGCATTTTCATTATAATGTATCTTGGTGTGGTTTTGTTGTAGTTTTGTACATTTGGTGTCCTGTAAGCCTCTTATATTTGATTTTCCAGTTCATTCTTCATATTTGGGAAATTTTCTTATATTATTTCATTGAAGAGATTGTGCATTCCTTTGGTTTGTATCTCTGTGTCTTCTCTATCCCAATAATTCTTAGATTTGGTCCTTTTGTGATATCCCATAATTCTTGGATGTTCTGTTCATGGTTTCTTACCATCTTCATTGTGTGGTCAACTTTATTTTTAAGATTATATATTTTATCTTCATTGTCTGAAGTTCTGTCTTCCAAGTGATCTAGTCTATTGGTGATGCTTTCTATTGAATTTTTTTTTTAATTTTTTAGTTGTTGATTGACCTTTATTTATTCATTTGTTTATATGTGGTGCTGAGGATCGAACCCAGTGCCTCCCACATGCGAGGCAAGTGCTCTACCACTGAGCCACAACCTCAGCCCCTTGAATTTTTTATTGGTTTATTGTTTCTTTCATTTCAAGGATTTCTGCTTGTTTTTTTTTCAGAGTCTTCATCTCTTTCTTGAAGTAATCTTTTGCTCCCTGTATTTGCTCTCTTATCTCTTTGTTGGATTGATCAATTGTTGCCTATATTTGCTCTCTTATATTATTCTATGTCTCTTATATTATTCTATGTACATTCTGAACTCCTTCTTTGACATTTCATCAACTGTGCTGTCAGTGGATACTATTATTGTAGCATCTTGGTTTGATTGGGGCATTTTCTTCCCTTGTATTTTCATGTTGTTCATGTATCTTCTTCCTCTGTGGCAGTGCTGATCTGAGGTATTGCAGTTTCTACCCTATAATCTTGTAGTGTCCCTGCAGGTTACCATTACCTCACTTCTGGTGTAACCAGGCCTGCAGAGGCCTTGGTGATGGTCTTCTTGGTCCTGGCTGTTGTCTCTAGATGGGACAGCCATTGTTAGTAGATGGGGGCTGCAGCATGGTCCTAAATTAAATTTTAAGAAGGAGGATGTAGTTCAGTGCTAATGCACCCCTGTATTCATTTCTCAGTACTGGAAAAAATTATGCTAATTTAAAAAAGCAGACAAGAATATCATATACTATATGATTCCATTTATATAAAATTCTGAAAAATATGGTGGTGAAAGTAGAACAGTGTTTCCTTTGGAACAGGGTGAGGAAAGAAGATATAAATGAACAAAGGAGCCCAAGGCAGTTTACCAATCATTGTGATGATTGGTATGCATATGCAGAAACTTATCAATTGTATATTTCAAATATGTTCAATTTATTGTGTGTCATTTATACCTCTGTAATGCTACCTTTTTACTTTTTTGCAGTGCTGGGATCAAACCCAAGGCTTCACATATGCCAGGCAAATGTTCTACCACTAAGCCACATCCCCAACATCCCCAGTCCTTAATAGAGCTTTTTTTTTAGTATTAGGGATTGAACACAGGGGTACTTGACCACTGAGCCACATCTCCAGCCCTTTTTTGTATTTTATTTAGAGACAGGGTCTCACTGAGTTGCCAGGGCCTCACTAAATGGCTGCGGCTGTCCTTGAACTCTCAATCCTTCTGCCTCAGCCTCTTGAGCTGGGATTGCAGGCCTACGCCACCATGGCTGGCAGAAAAACGCATTTTTAATTTGGCTAATTGTGAGACTGTAACAAAATTATCTTATTTATTTTTAAAAAATGAGAAAGGATTCAGGGGCTCAAAAGTGGGCTACATAAATGGCCCTTTAGCTAGCTTCTCACCTCACAGCCAGCCAGAGGTGACCCTGCTCTAGCCTGTAGGTCTCCAATCTGTCCAGCCCTGTTCTTAGAGATAGGAAGAGGAAAACTCAATTTTTCTGCCTTTCCTGAAAATGTCCTTGTGAAACAGACTGAATTTGGGGGCCCCCACGTGAATCTAAAAGCAACTTCTTCATGCTGAGAGCAGAGACTGAGGAGCTGCAATCCCTACCCTCACAGTGCCAAGGAAGCTGAGCAGAGATGCCCCTCCTCAGACCTGTGTAGCCTAGGCTAATTGAATCAATATATGCACACGTTCTGCCTTTTGTCTCGCGGGGCTGCCTCTCCTTGCTTCTTCTTTCTTTCTTTATTTTTTGTACTGGGGATTGAATCCAGGGATGCTTAACTACTGAGCCACAACCCCAGTGCCCCAGCTCCTGCTCTTTTAAATTTTTATTTTGTGACAGGGTCTTGCTAAATTGCTTGTTTTGAATTGTGATCCTCCCATCTCAGGCTCCTGAGTTGCTGGGATTATAGGCATTCTCCACCATACTCAGCAAATACTTCCTCTGTAAAAGCCTTACTTGTCTTTAGAGATTTCAAAAATGGAGCTTTTGAAGAAGTTTCTTCCATCTCCCTTCAAGAAAGGTGATTTTAGCTGGGCGAGTGATGCACACCTGTAATCCCAGCAGTTTGAGAAGCTGAGGCAGGAGTATTGTGAGTTCAAAGCCAGCCTCAGCAACTTAGTAAGGCCCCGAGCAATTTAGTCTGAAAATAAAAAATAAAAAGGGCCAAGGATGTGGCTCAATGGTTAAGGGCCCCTGGGTTCAATCCCTGGCACCAAAAACAAAAATAAAAACAAAAAACCCAACAACAACAAAATAAACCAACCTATTTTCCTACCAATTTGACTGAACGTTTGTGGAGCATCCAGCATTGCAGCCTTAGCCTTTTCCCTGGTACAGTATTAGAGTTACTCAAAGACTTTGGGGCCTAGTGACAACATACTGCTGCTTACCATACTGCTTTCCCTTCTGGATGGGGACTCTGTGTTGGCCATTTTAAACACTCTGGTGCCCTGGCTTGGAGGCAGTAGCTATTGGCTGTCTAGATTAGTTCCTGTCCAAACATGGTTTTTCTTCCTTGCTGGTGGAGCCCTCATTTGTTTGTCCTCCTCCCCTCAGGAAAGTCACTCCATCTTATATAGCTCAAAGAGTAAATGCTGACTGGTCTAGGCTAATCTTTCTATGGTACTGGGAATTGAACTTAGGGGCACTTAACCAACTGAGCCACATTCCTAACCCTTTTTATTTTTAATTTTGTGACAGTCTTGCTAAATTGCTGAGGTTAACCTCAAATTTGCAATCCTCCTGCCCCAGTCTCTAGAGTCACTGGGATTATAGGTGTGCACCCCTGCACCTGGCTGGCGTAGCTAACCTGGGCAGAGTCTGATTTAAGTGTTGGCATGTTAGCCAATGACATTTGAGGAAGGGTGAGGAGAGGGGTTATCTAGTACTTTCCTACTGCTATAATAAAATACCCTAGACTGGGTAATTTATAAAGAGCATATATTTATTGCTAACAATTACAGAGTCAGGGAAATCTGAAATCAAGATGCTAACAGCTTTGGTGTCTAGTGAGGACCTAGTCTATACTTCCAAAGAGACACCTTGTTACTGCATGTTGCAGAGGGGAAGAATATGTGTTCCCACCTGGTGGAAGATACAGAAAGGCGAAAAGGGCTTAGCTGGTTTTCTCCAGTCACTTTATAAAGCACTAATCCCATTCATGAGGGTGGAACCTGCAAGCCTAATCACTCATAGAGGCCCCACCTCTTAATACTGTTGCACTGGGAATTAAGTTTCAACATGAATTTGGAATAGAACCAAATATTCAAGACATTTCACAGTCTTTTAGGGACTGTGAAAGAAAGTTTCCTTGCTCTTAAAAAGAGATTCAAGGGGGGCTGGGATTATGGCACAGTGGTAGCGTGCTCGCCTAGCGCGCATAAGGCACTGGGTTCGATCCTCAGCACCACATAAAAATAAAATAAAGATATTCTGTCACCTACAACTAAAAAATAAATATTTAAAAAAAAAAAGAGAGAGATTCAAGGGCTGGGCGAGGTGGTGCATGCCTGTAATCCCAGTGACTCAGGAGGCTGAGGCAGGAGCATTGCAAGTTCAAGGCCAGTCTCAATTTAGTGAGGCCCTAACCAACTTAGTGAGACCCTGTCTCAAAATTTAAAAAATTAAAGAAAAAGGGATGGGGATGTAGCTCCATGATAAAGCACTACTGGGTTCAATCCCCAGTATAAGAACAAAAACAAAAAAGATTCAAGGAAGCTGAGCACCGTGGTGCATGCCTCTAATCCTAGCTACTAGGGAGGATGAAGCAGGAGGATCACAAGTTTGAGGTCAGACTGAAAATTTAGAACCTGTCTGAAGAAGAAGGTGGGCCAGCTATGATGGTGGACTCCCATAATCCCAGTGGCTTTGGAGGCTGAGGCAGGAAGATTTCAAGTTCAAAGCCAGCCTCAGCAACTAAGCAACACCCTCAGCAACCTATTGAGACCCTCTCTCAAAATAAAAAAGAGGGCTGGGGATATAGCTCATTGGTAGAGTGCTTGCCTCACATGCACAAGGCCCTGGGTTCAATTCCCAGCACCACAAAAAAATAAAAAGGGCTAGGGATGTGGCTCAGTGGTTGAGCACCCCTGGTTTTAATTCCTGGTACTAAAAAAAAGAGAGTGGTGGCTAGCGTGTACAACTGTGGTAAAACACTCCTGTATTCAATCCCCAGTACTAAAAAGAAAGAAAGAAAGATTGATTTGAAGGCTAGGCCTCTTTCCTCTCATTGTGGACATTGTTGTTTCCAGGTAATGTTGACCAATTCAAACTCAGAAACCATGAAAGTAAAATTCCTTTATTTGTGGGTCATAGGAATTTTATTAAGAAACACTGATTCAAGTAGCTCTAAATCAGTTTTGAAGAAGCAGGGAAAGCAGGAACACCTCTGAGCAAACAGTGCTGATTTATTGCAAAGCAATAAAAATTCTTTTGTGGGAAATTTCTGTTTGGAGATGAGAAAGAACAGGGGGCACATGAGAGGAGCTATGTGCCTGGTAGAAGGTAAAGAGTGTAAAGTGGGCGTGGTGGCACACACCTGTAGTCCCAGCTATTAGGAGGCTGAGGCAGAAGGATTCCAAATATAAGTCCAGTCTGGCAATTTAGCAAGACCCTGTCTTAAAATAAAATTAAAAGGGCTGAGGATGTAGCTCAGTGGTACAGTGCTGCCTAACTTGTGTGATGCCTTGGGCTCAATCCCGGTATCAGAAAAAGAAAAAGAAAAAGAAATAAAAGAAAGTGTGTGAAAACAGAAGTGTCCATAAGCTGGGCGCAGTGGCACATGCCTGTAATCCCAGCACTTTGGGAGGCTGAGACAGGAGGATCGCAAGTTCAAAGCCAGCCTCAGGAACAGCGAGGTGCTAAGCAACTCAGTGAGACCCTGTCTCTACATAAACACAAAATAGGGCTGGGAATGTGGCTCAGTGGTCGAGTGCCCCTGAATTCAATCCCCAGTACCAAAAAAAAAGAGAGAAAAAGAAGAAGTGTCCATAAAACAATAGTCTGATATGCTCTTGATATACATCTTGAATCTCTGGACCAATGTAATTATCTGGCAGTTCCAGATTCCCACAGTCATTGGGTGAAAGTGACCAAATTTCACTTTTCAGGCAGCAACTTGAGACACATGTAAGTCCTGCTTCCCAAAAGGCCTTCTGACTCTATCTTTTTTTTTTAAATATTTATTTTTAGTTGTAGATGGACACAATATCTTTATTTTTATTTATTTTATGTGGTGCTGAGGATCGAACCCAGTGCTTCACGCATGCGAGGCGAGCGCTCTACCACTGAGCCACAATCCCAGCCCTTCTGACTCTATCTTGAAAAGTTTTCAATGTTGCTTCCATCATAATTTTTCTTTTTTTCCATAATATGAAGCCTACAACTGTGGCAAAGGTACAGATTCAATAAGCAGGGTCCTTGGGGAACAGGCCAAGTCACTAAGCATAACAGAGAGGAAAGACTGGAAGAGCTTGAGTCCTTGAAGCTGCTCCTGAGCCTCAGGATTAATCACCTCTGGGGTGCACTCCCACTTCTTGCTGTGTGATTTAAGAGACTACCATTTTGTTAAACCCTTTAAAAAGAAATTAAAAGAAAAGGAAGGGCAAAATAAAAATGTCAGTCTCAAAAGAAACAAAACTCATTCAATGAATCATAGAAAAACTATGCAACTATTAAAAGCATCTAGAAAAACATAGGATAGGGCTGGAGATATAGCTCAGTTCTAGAGCACTTGCCTAGTGTGTGCAAGGCCCTGAGTTCAATCCCTAATATAGACAGGAAGGAAGGATAATACCTTCAGACTCTGAGGGGGACAAAGATTTCTAGTCAGACACAAAAGGTACACAACATAAGATAGAAGACCCTGAGAAAATTTAAAGCTACTCACTAAAACATATCATGAGAAAACGAATAAGACAAGTCCCAGAATGGGGGAAAACATGTGCAAAACATAAATTTGACAAAAAGGAAGAAAGAAAGAAAGACAGACAGACTATATGAAGAAAATCTATAAATCAATAATGAGACCAACAACTTGATTTTTTAAATTAATTAATTAATTAATTTTTGTGGTACTGGGAATTGATCCCAGGGTGCTCTACCACTGAGTTACATCCTTAGCAATTTTTATTTTTTATTTAGCGACAGGGTCTCACTACATTTCCCAGGGTGGTCTGGAATTTGCAATATTCCTACCTCAGTCTCCTGAGTGACCAAATACAGGTGTGCACCATTCTGCCCCCACCCCAACTTGATTTTTAAAAATAGGCAAAAGTCTTGTCAGGCATGGTAGTCCATGCCTATAATCCCAGTGACTTGGGAGGCTGAAGCAAGAGGATCACAAGTGTAAGGCCAGTTTGAGCAACTTAGTGAGGCCCTAAGCCATTTACTGAGACCTTGTCTCTAAATAAAAAATACAAAAAAGAAGCTGGGAGCCAGGCATGGTGGTGCATGCCTGTAATCCCAGCACTTTGAGAGGCTGAGACAGGAGGATTGCGAGTTCAAAGCCAGCCTCAGCAAAAGCGAGGCCCTAAGCAACACAGTGAGACCCTATCTCTAAGTAAAACACAAAATGGGGCTGGTGATGTGACTCAGTGATTAAGTGCCCCTGAATTCAATACCTGGTACCAAATAAATAAATAAAAATAAAAGATAAAAAGGATTGGGGATTTGGCTCAGTGGTTAAGCACCCATGAATTTAATCCTCAGTGGGGGGGGGGTGAAAAGTGGGGGAGACAAGTCTTGAACAGGACTTTACAAAAGAATCTATTTAAATGGCTAATTAAAAGATTCTCAAAATCCTTAGTCATCAAGAAAATGCAAATAAAAGCCACAAAGAGATACCACTACACACCTACCAGAATGACTAAAATGAAAAGAATGAACAACTATACCACTTCTTGGCAAGGGTGTGGAGCAACTGAACTCTCCTACATTGCTGATGTGAGTGTAGAATTGCACAACCACTAGAGACCTGTTTAGCAGTTGTGAATGAAGTTAAACATACATCTACCTTATCACTTAGCAATTCTGCTTCTAGGTATGTATCCAAAAGCAATGAAGGCATATGTCCCCAGAATATTCATCTTCAAGAAAAGAAAAAAAAATGACCATAGAGAATCTATTCATAATAGCCAAAGATGACAATCAAAATGTCTATCATTAGGAGAATAAGCAGAGTATGTTATATTCATATAATGGTGTACTACTTAGCAAGTGACAAGAACAAACTGTTACAGATGCATAAATAACATTGATGAATCACAAACACATTAATGTTGAGTGAAAGAAGCTGGATGTAAAGTTTATACTGTATGATATCATTTTTATGAAGTTCAAGAACAGGTAAAACTAACAGTTATAAAAGTTAAAATCATGGTTAGCTCTGGGTTGGGAATAGGGACTGGTAAATGTAGAAGAGAACTTCCTGGTATGATGAAAATGGTCTATATCTTGAGCTGAGTGTCAATAACATGGGTGTGCACAAATGACAAAATATACTGTAACACACTCAGTATTTGTATACTTAGCGAGGTTGACAGATATAAATTTAATATTCAATGAATAAACATCTAATGATTTTATAAACATCAGGAAGTCATAAAATGCAATTTAAAATTTATGATAGCAACAAAAAATAAAGGCATGATTCATGTGAATTAATTTAATAAAAGAAGTGCAAAACTTTCAGCTGGGCACAGTGGCACATGTCTGTAATCTCAATGACTTGAGAGGCTGAGGCAGGAGGATGCAAGTTCAAAACCAGCCTCAGCAATTCAGTGAGATCCTAAGCAACTCAGTGAGGCCATCTCAAAATAAAACATAAAAAGGTCTGGGGATGTGACTCAGTGGTTAAGCACCCCTGGGTTCAATCCCTGGTACCAAAAACAAACAAATAAAAATAAAAAAGGGCTGGGGATGTTGCTCAGTAGTAGAATGCTTGTCTAGCATGTGTAAGGCCCTGGGCTCAACCCCTAGTACTGATGGGGGAAGTATAGGGTAGAGGAGAAAGAAAAATTTTTAAAAAGTATGAACAGGTATTTCACAGAGCAGGAAACAGAAATGACCTGTTCAATCTATGAAAATATACCCAGCATCATAAATAAAAAGAGAAAGGCAAATAAAATCACAAGTTACCATATCTACTAGCTTGGAAAAAATTAGGAGACAACATGTTAGTGAAATGTTACTACTAAACTGCATTAGGACTACAGGTTAATACACCACCCGCTGTAGAGAAGACTTTCACACTATTTGGTTATTATGCCCTGTGACCCAATAATTCTACTCCTGGAAACATGGACAGAATATACACAGAGCACATTTATAATAGCAAAAAAGGAAACAGCTAAATGTCCATTAAAATAGATTTGGTAGGAGATGCTGGAGGATTCAGAGAATGTTTAATTTTTTCTTGAGTGATATGCAAGTGTTAGTTTTATTCTTATTATTTAAGCTGTATATATAAGAATTACTCTTTTGTACTTGACATATTACAGTATTCAATAAATTCAACCAAAACAAAATAGAAATATGATCTCTGAACTTAAAATATTTATAAAATAGTTGAGTTTCTCAAATAACAAATAGCTAACTGGGTGTGGTGGCACACACCTGCAATCCAAGTTACTGGGGAGGCTGAAGCAGAAGAATCACAAATTAAAGGTCAGCCTGGGCAACTTATGCAAGACCCTGTCTCAAAATAAAATTTATAAAGGGCTAGGGGTTAAGCTAAGTGGTTGAGCACCCCTGGGTTCAATCCCAAAGCAACAAAACAAAAAAACACAATAGGTACCATGTGTAGTATTAAATATTAGTTTTGTGTTGGGCCTTGTGCTAAGCACTTCCATTTATCATCTTATTTACTCCTTATAACACTTTTTAAAAATTTTTTATCTTATTTATTCATTTTTAATTATCCAGTAAAATCTATGTATATTGTTTAAGAAACAATGAGTAGAAACAATACAATGTAGACCTGATAAACTATATTCAATATATAAAACTACTCAATATATGAAAATTCTATAAAGTATTCCATATAAAGAAATTAAAAACAATCTACAGAAGATGTAGGAATAAGATTAAAAACATGAAATAGAATTAATCACATTGGTTTTCTGTATTCAACAAAAGCATTGCCCAAATAAAATGGATGATAAGATGGAAAGAAAATCAGAAAAGGAAAAAAGAATATAGAAATGGAAAGAATGAATAAAATTAAACAAGTTTTTAAACATTGCTTTAAAATTAAGAAACTGACTTCATGCTTCATCTCTGATATGTTAAATAATCAAAAGTCATCAATCTTATCCTTACAGTAACAAAAATGTCTGAAAATCAAATTACATTTCTTGAACCCAACAATGTACTGCTAGAGGTGTCAACTGGTATATATATATATAATCTTGAAGAATGTCTAGAGACAGAATATTGGCTAATTTGAGATTAAGGAAACCTTGGGGTCCTGTAGACTTAGGGAAACCCTCACAGTTCCACAGTTTTCCAGATACTCTACCAGTTTCCCACTGAAGGTCCCAAAAATACCTGAGAGGATTAGGTTGTGAATTAAAAACAAAGTCAATTAAAGACAAAGTTTCAAAAAAAATATTGGGAATATTGCAGTCAGAGACAGGAGTAAGGGTGCCAGTGGGGGTGGTGCACATTTAGGAAACACTTGTGAAAGTTGTAGTCATCAGACATAGACCCACTTAAAGATTGGGTAAGATTAGAAAAAACTCCTTTGTCCCATATCTGACCTGCATAACACCAAGGATCTGGTATAATAACAATCAATTACAGCTGAAAGAGTTGTAATACACAGATTCTTTCTCCCTGAAGTAGTGTTTAAGGAAACTCAAACAGTGAGATTTAAAAAAAAAAAAAAAAAAAGTACAGGATGAAAACTTAAAGCCTCTGGTACCTTTAGCTGCAAGAAAGCATTAAACACCAGCCAAGTCCTCACCAGATAAAATAAATACTCCTATCAGTGGCCTATTTACCTCATTTTTTATTATTCAATAAAACATGTCTGGCTTTCAACAAAAAATTACAAAACAGGCCAGAAGACATGCTAAAATGTAGTCTGAAGATAAAAATCAGACTCAAACATATCATACATATTTGAATTGCCAAGTTAAAAAAACTAAAGTAATTATGATTAATATGTTAAATACTCTAATGGGAAAAAAGTATACAGCATGCAAAAACTTATAAACTATGTTAAGAAAAATGGAAACTTTAAGAATCAAAACAAAATTTTAGATATCAACCATGCTGAGATAGAAAGGAAGATGCCTTCTGATGCCATCAATTAAATTATGGCCAAGGAAAGAAACTATGATCTTGATGATAAGTTAATTAAAAATTTCCCAAACAAAAATACAAAGGAAATAAAAGCAACCCAAGAACTGTGGGACAATATCAAAGAATAAAGCATGCATAATTAGAATACAAAAAGAAGAAAGGAAAACAGAGCAGAACAAATATTTGAATAAAACTATCTGAAATTTTTTCAAAAACTAAGATGAGATAAAAAGCACAGATTTTGAGCTGGGCACGGTGGTGCAAGCCTGTAATCCCAGCACTTAGGGAGGCTGAGACAGGAGAATTGCGAGTTCAAAGCCAGCCTCAGCAATGGTGAGGCGCTAAGCAACTCAGTAAGACCCTGTCTCTACATAAAACACAAAATAGGGCTGGGGATGTGGCTCAGTGGTCGAGTGCCCCTGAGTTCCAGCCCCGGTACCAAAAAAAAACAAAACAAAACAAACAGATTTTGAGGGAATATCAAGTAGGATAAATAAATAATAAATACAGTAATACCTAGTCATCTCATATCCAAATTACAGAAAACTAAAAACAAAGAAAAAATTTTGAAAGAAGAAAGAAAAATAATTGCCTTACTTATATAGCTATAGAGGAATAAGGATAAGAAATTCATTAGATAGCACAATAACCAATTTTTATCTTCAGCTGATGTTCCTAACATGTTCCTTTTCTCCACTGTAGGCATACCCTGAGCCAACATCCATGTGAATTCCATAATTTGAATCTTTTTTAAATTCAATCTGCCAGTCTATGTCTTTTAATTGATGAGTTTAGGCCATTAATGTTCAGTTATTATTGAAATATGGCTTATATTCCTGTTCATTTTACTTTATTTTTGGTTTTTAACTTGACTTGGTTTCTCCTTTTATTGGCTTTTCTTTTAGTGTAGTTCCTCCCTTTGCCAATTTTCATTGTTGGTTTTCATTTCCTCCTCATGGAGTATTTTGACAAGAACACTCTCTAGTGCAGACTTTCTTGCTGTAAATTCTTTTAACTTTTGTTTATCATGGAAGATTTTTATTTCATCATCAAATCTGAAGCTTAATTTTGCTGGATATAAGATTCTTGGTTGGCATCCATTTTCTTTCAGAGCTTGGTATTTGATGTTCCAGGATCTCCTGGCTTTGAGGGTCTGGGTTGAGAAATCTGCTGAAATCCGAATTAGTTTCCCCTTGTATGTAATCTGCTCCTTCTCTCTTGCAGCTTTTAAAATTCTATCCTTATTGTGTATGCTAGGCATTTTCATTATAATATGCCTTGGTGTGGATCTGTTTTTGTACATTTGGTGTCCTGTAAGCCTCTTATATTTGATTTTCTAATCATTCTTCATGTTTGGGAAATTTTCTTATATTATTTCATTGAAGAGATTGTGCATTCCTTTGGTTTATATCTCTGTGTCTTCTTCTATCCCAATAATTCTTAGATTTGGTCTTTTCATGTTATCCTGTAATTCTTGAATGTTCTGTTCATGGTTTCTTACCATCTTCATTGTGTGGTTGACTTTATTTTCAAGATTATATATTTTATCTTCATTGTCTGAGGTTCTGTCTTCCAAGTGATATCTAGTCCATTGGTGATGCTTTCTATTGAATTTTTTATTGGTTTATTGTTTCCTTCATTTCAAGGATTTCTGCTTGGTTCTTTTTCAAAGTCTTCATCTCTTTCTTGAAGTAATCTTTTGCTCCCTGTATTTGCTCTCTAATCTCTTTGTTACATTGACCAATTGTTGCCTGTATTTACTCTCATATTATTCTGTGCTTCACAGATCATTTTAATTATGTACATTCTGAACTTCTTCTCTGACATTTTATCTACTATGCTGTCAATGGATTTTATTGTTGTATCATCTTGGTTTGTTTGGGGCGTTTTCTTCCCTTGTTTTTTCATGTTGTTCATGAATCTACCTCTCTAGCAGTACGGATCTAAGGTATTACCGTTTCTACCCTGTAATCTTATAGTGTCCCTGAGAGTTACCAATACCTCACCTCTGGTGTAACTGGGCCTGCAGGGACCTGAGGGATGATCTTCCTGGTCTTGGCTGTTGACTCTAGACAGATGTGGGCAGGGACAGCCGCCGGTTGGTAGGTGGGGGGCCCCCTGCAGTGGGGTTCGGTCTCCTCCACGCATTTGAGGTTTGTCTCCTCTGCCTCCTCTGCGCGTCTGGCCAGGGTCTGTCTGCTCCGCCGCCTTATTACAGTCTTTTTTTTTTTTTAATATTTTTTTAGTTGTAGATGGACACAATGTCTTTATTTTATTGCTTTGTATGTGGTGCTGAGGATCGAACCCAGGGCTTCATGCATGCGAGGCAAGCGCTCTACCGCTGAGCCCCAGCCCCAGCCCCCTTATTACAGTCTTAAGGGGTAGATATTAACTCATTTTGCAGATGAAGAAGTTCAGGTCCAAAGAAGTTAGGTCACTTGCTCAGAATCAGGAAGTAGTATGTGGCAGTGATGAGTTTGGGGCCCAGGCCTGTCTGCAGAGCCTATTCTCTTCAACTCAACATCCAGCCCTCTGGATGAGGTTGAAACGAAAGACCATTTATTGTAATCATCACATGCCAGGCACCAGCCACAGCTAGTACAATCTGGCAGAGAACATAGCACTCAGACAGGAAGGTAATGTCCTTCAGGAGAACCTGTGGTCAACATGAATACAATTGGTAGCTATACCCAGAGTAGTCAGAATCTACCCAGGTGAGCAGGGCTCTGGACTAACAGGTAAGAGCTCTGTCTGAGGCCTGTCAAACCATATGGTGTCTTGCTTTTTGTTTCAGAGTGAGGGATGCCAACCGCGAGACATGAGCTGCTGGAGCTGGAAGGATGGAATGGTGTCTGGAGGGGGAAAACGTCAGAGCTAGCAATTAAGGCAGGGGCCAGAACTCACAGTCACAGAAAATGGGGCCTACCCTGTGCTACCACTTTCTCTGTGGCACAGAAGTTGAGTCATGATGTAACTCACAAATTGTGGCCTTCTCAGGGAGCTGTAGGCCCCACCCTATACAACCTGTCCCACAGGTAGGTGACAAACACCTGCCTATCCCCTAGGACAGAGAAGAGGAGACTGAGCCACCAGTCAGAAGCCCGTGTGGTCACTATACATGGGAATGGTGGCCAAGGCCAATAAGATGGGATTTTCCAGGAGGGACTGCCAGGCCACAGACCTGGGATGGGAACCCTGACTGGCCTGCAGCTCACAGGCAAACTCAGAGTATTTGTGACTCCAGATTCAAGCTTCATCCCTTTATTCCCTTATTCCTTCTTTTACTGCTGAGAGCCTGAGTAGGATGAGAGAGCATGGTCAGGCACCCTGCATTCCCTTTCAGACACCAAAGCCCTGGGAGGGCCGGAGCAAAGCAGAAAGAGTGGTCAGGATGGCAGGAGCCCCGCACTCCTACCTTCACGGCTGCTGAAGGGGCAGCTCTGCCAGCCCCAGCACGTCCAGGGATGGGGAAGGGCAGTCCACAGGTGGTAGTGGACTTTAATGTGGTCTGACTATGGAAGTGGGCCAAATAAATCATCCCTTTGGGATTTATTATAAAATATTCTACTTTTATCTCATAATGCTGCTGCTGCTGCTGCTGCTTTTTCTTCTTCTTCTTCTTTTTTGGTACCAGGGATTTAATCCAGAGACACTTAACCACTAAGCCACATACCCAGCCATTTTTATGTTTTATTTTGAGACAGGGTTTTGTTGAGTTGCTGAGGCTGGCTTTGAACTTGTGATCCTCCTGCCTCAGCTTCCCCAGCCACTGGGATAACAGGCAGGCACCACCATGCCTGGCTCATAATGCTTCTTGTCTTTTTTTTAAAAAAAAGACTTAAAAGTAATTACTACATTTAAATTTTCTCCATTTTCCATATTTTTATTGGTATATTATAATTATATATAATAGTGGGAATGCATACAATATAACAGTGTAATTTGGTCAATATCGTTTCCCAGTATTTTCCCTTTCCCTCTCTTCCTCTCCTTCTTGTCTTCAAGTCTATATTTCTAATTTTAATATGTCCTTATCAGTGTTCTTTAGATTAGTGTTTACACGATATATTGCTTTCCAACCTTTTGCTTTTACCTCTTTATATTCCATTTAAAATATGCCTTTGGGACACAGCAGAGTTAGATTTGTTTTTCAACTTGTCTGATGATATTTGTCTTTTAATTGCTATATTTATGTTATGCACATTAATTTTAATTACTGATATAGTTGAGTGTATTTGTTCTTTGCTTTCTATTTATCTTTTATTCTCTTATTCCTCCTTTTACATTTTCCTTTGGATTAGTCGAGTATATGTATATATACACACACACTCCTCAGGGATTGAACCCAGGGGCACTTAACCACTGAGCTACATCCCCAGCCCTTTTTATGTTTTATTTTGAGATAGGGCGTCACCAAGTTGCTTAAGGCCTTGCTAAATTGCTGAGGCTGACCTTGAATTTGGGATCCTCCTGCCTCAAACTCTCAAGTCTCTGGGATTACAGGTGTGCACCACCACACCGGGCTCAATCAAGTATATTTTTAAACATTATTTCACTTTGTGCTAGTATTAGCATGTTAGAGGCAAGTGCTCTACCCACTGATCTGTATCTCATGCCCTTTTTATTTTATTTTGAGATAGAGTTTCCATAAATTGTTGAAGATATTGCTAAATTGCCTGGACTGACCTTGAGTTTGAGATCCTCCAGCTTCAGCTTTCCTAGTCATTGAGATCACAGGAGTGTGCCACCACATCCAGTATTTTTGTTGTTGTTTAAAATACTTGAAATACATAATTAGATACATTTTTACATTTTGCAACACTCTTCATTCTGCCTTACAGTTCCATCAGGGACCGTTTTCTTTTATCCTGAAGAATTCCCTTAAGCATCTCTTGTATTGCAGATGTGCACTAGTAACAAACCAAACTCTTAGTTTTTGTCTCTCTGAAAACATGTGTATCTTATCTTCATTTCTGAAAGATTTTTGCTGGGCAGGTAAATGTAGATTGGTTAAGTTTTTTTTTTTTTCTTTAGCACTTTAAAGAGTCATTTCATTGGGGCTGGGGTTGTGGCTCAGTGGTAGAACGCTTGCCTAGCACGCATGAGGCACTGGCTTCTTCAGCACCACATAAAAATGAAATACAGATATTCTGTCCAGGGCTGAGGTTGTGGCTCCGTGGTAGAGCACTTGCCTGGCATGTATGAGGCACTGGGTTCGAGCCTTGGCACCACATAAACATAAATAAATAAACAAAATTTTTAAAAAAAGATATTCTGTCCACCTACAACTAAAAAATAAATATTTTTTAAAAAAGAGTCATTTCATTGTCTTCTGGCTTCTGTAGTTGGGCACATGAATCACATTGTTGCTTCTCTCTGAATCTCTTTCTCCTGCGGTAAGGGGGATTAAAACCAGAGGTCCTCTACCTCTGAGCTCCATCCCCAGCCCTTTTTTAATTTTTATTTTGAGACTAAATTGCCAAGGCTGGCCTTGTGCTTGTGATCCCCCTGCCTTAGCCTTTCAGGTAGCTGGAATTGCAGGTGTGCACCACTGCACTTGACCATATATCCTTGACTGTAGTTGCATTTTAGAATCTCCGAATCATATTATCATCCTGTACAGAGTGCTAGGTTTTGTTCTGGTAGGCATTTAAGTTGCTGATGAGTCCTCTTCATCTGGGAATACTTGACTTTGGGCTTCACTACAGTGGGTGATTTTCCCTTTGCACTTTCTCTTAGGGGAGAAGCTTTGCCCTGGTGTCCCTGAAGGAATGGTTCCAGGGCTCCTCAGATACCAAATTTCATGGATGTTCAAGTCCCTTATGTAAGATGGTGCAGTATTTGCATCTAATGTGCACATATCCTCCAGTGTACTTTAAGTCATCTCCCGATTGCTTATAGATATAAATACAATGCAAATAGTTGTTATATTGTATTGTTCAGGGAATAAGGAGGAGGAAAAAGAAGTCGGCACATGTTTAGCACAGATGCAACTCTCATAGGCCTAACTGCATTTTTTATTCAATTTGGGATTGAATTCGAGAATGCAGAACCTGCACCAGAAGGCCACCTGCACTCTGAGGGTGCTACCTTTTTGGAACCCTGACTGAAGCCCTGAGGTACTCACAAAGACCTCTTCTCTCTGCCTGGGGCTGAACTCCAGGTCCCCCCAACATGCTTTGGCCTCCCAAACTTGTGCACAGCCCCCAGCTTCTCGGTGGCTGTTCTCTGCAGGATCTTTCAGAGTCTCACTCTGAACAGGTATGGTTAGGTATCAGCCAAGGAACCAAGTGGAAACTTTACACAGATTTTTGTACCCTGTATTCGGAACTAATTGCAGATACCTATTATTTTGGCCCAATGAGACTGTCACTTCCTGCTTAGTCTAAGTTCCTGTACCTCAGCTTAGAATCTGGCGTCAGGGAGAACACAAGTGAAACGTGGGCTCACCTCACATGGGCTCCTCCCAAGGGTCATAGTGCTGCGCTGGCTGCCGTCCAATGCCTACAAACTGTTGCTCTATTCATTTTGTGCATTTATAGTTGCTCACCATGGAAGGGTAAATCTAAAACCAATGACTCCACCATGGCCGAGTTAAGTTGATCCCTTAGGGATTCAAGAGGTTGAGGCCAAGTCAAAAGGGTGTGTATCAGGGAGGCCATGAGATGTCTGGGCTCTGAGGTCATGCCCAGCAAGCTAAACGCTGAGGAAATGGAAACAATGAGTTTGCGGAAGCTATGAGGAAGAGAAAAGCCGAACAAATTGGGGTGGTGGCGAGAGAAGGGAACAGACCCCAGGGAGCTCAGGAAGCGCCTGCCCTAGGACCACCCACCATGCCCTGTGTGCCCACTCCATGGTGCCCTACACCCAGTACCCGCCACCCCCAGAGTCCCTGCCTGGTCAAGGTACAGATCCTACTCCGTATATATCTGTCTCCCTTAATGACTGTAATCTCCCAGATTCAAGGGACTTGGTAGGACACTACTATCCAAAAAGACTCAATTTGTCTACAGCCATACCACCCTGAACATGCCCAATCTTTTCTGATCTTGGAAGCTAAACAAGTCAGGTCTGCTTAGAACTTGGGTGGGAGACCAAAAAGACTCAACTTCTCATCACCCCAACAAGCAAAGAAATCAAGACAGAGAGGTTAGCTTACCTTTTGAGCACCACACAGTAATAAACTCTATGGCCAGTATGAGCACCCAGGCAATCTAAACTCCAGAACCTGGGCTCTTAACCACTGGCTCTCCTACCTCCTATGAATAAGCACCATGCCAGTCCCTTCTGGAAGAAGACCTCCCAGACTTACTGCTCCTCAGGAGCTGCCTCTGAGATGAAATTGCGTATGCCCCTTCATCCTTGAAAGACATGGGCTGGGGCTGGGCTGGGGATATAGCTCAGTTGGTAGAGTGCTTGCCTCATGCACAAGGCCCTGGGTTCAATCCCTAGCATGACCAAAAAAATAAAAAAAATTTTTAAAAAGAAGGCATGGGCTGCCTTGGGCCTAGACATGAGAGGGAGAGGCTTGAACAGGTAGCTGCAGGCCTGGTTATGGTCCCTGTTTTGTTGATGATCTGCTAGGCAACCCCAAGCAAGTCACTGTCCTTCCTCAAATACCTGCAGGGCTATTGTGAGTTACCCATGTGGGCAACAGCCCTGAGGGGCCCCTGATGACCAGCAGCACAGGGCCTGCCACTGACATTGCCCTGGGATGATTTTACAAGGGCAT
>CM053401.1:106126546-106152500 GCA_028644305.1 Xerus rutilus
GCTTGTAATCCCAGCACTTAGGGAGGCTGAGACAGGAGAATCGCGAGTTCAAAGCCAGCCTCAGCAATGGCGAGGCACGAAGCAACTCAGTGAGACCCTGTCTCTACATAAAACACAAAATAGGGCTGGGGATGTGGCTCAGTGGTCGAGTGCCCCTGAGTTCAATCCCCAGTACCAAAAAAAAAAAAAAAAAAAAAGACTGTGAGGAAAGACCCGGAGAGGAGGACAGAGTCCACAACAGGAGAGTGTCCGTGTCCATCAAGGAGAAGCAGAACCCTTGATACCATTCTCTCTTATGTTGATTGACATCATTTTGGATGCCATTTGTCATTTGAGTGGGGTTTCATTAAAAGACTAAACGAGTAAGAAAACAGGAGAATGATGGAATCTCCTGGAAGGACAACTCTACAGTGACATGAATCATCACTGTTCTCTCCTCCTTCAGTTTTCTTATTGCTTTGTCCAAAGCATTAGACCATCTTTGAGGAAGGGGTAGAGGAAGTCTAGAGGCATTGCCTTTGTTTGTTCTGTTTTTTTTTTTAAGCTCTCATTGCACACAGCTGAGGACTGACAAAGTTTTATTTTCCTAGAGATGAAAGAGAAGAAAACTGACAGAGGAAGACATTTCACAGTTGGAGGGATCAGTAGACAGATGCAGTGTGACAGCAGCACTCTAGACTGTAATGATGATGGTGAAATTATCAGATGAGCAGCATCACAGACTGTGAAACTTCAGATGATGATATCATAGGTGAATTTTACTAAACTCAAGAATTACCTCCAGCCAGACAGGGTGGCACACACCTGTAATCCCAGTGATTTGGGAGGCTGAGGCAGGAGGATCGTGTTTGAGGCCAGCTTTAGCAATTTAGCCAGACCCTGTCTGAAAAGAAAAAATATAAAAGGGCTGGGAATGTAGCTCAGTGGTAGAGCACTTGCCTGTCAATCAAGAGGCCCTGGATTCCATCCCCAGCAGAAAGAGAGAGAGAGAGAGAGAGAGAGAGAGAGAGAGAGAGAGGGAGAGAGGGAGAGAGGGGCAAGAAAGAGAGAGAAAGAAAAAAGAATAATTGTCCCCATTTTTTTCTAGGAGGAGGGGTGAGGGAGCAGAGAGACGGTTCTTTGCCTAAGGTCATCTAGCTCTTGCTGTGTCCTGTTGCGCTGAGTCAGCCTTTCCTGTGGAGTACAGTAGGTGCTGCCTCTACAACAGGGACCCCACTGGACCCTGAGGTAAGGAGGCTGTCCAAATCCCCACCCCCCTCTCCCCTCCTGAGTGCTCGCTCTTGGCCCAGCTCACCTGCCACCCTTCTTTGGGCCTTGGGATCCTGAAGTTGTGGTTTTCCTCTGAGTGGTGACTCAGTGCCCACAGCCTGCCCTGCATACCAGCCTCCCCTCCCCTGGGTCTCACTGGCTGCCCTGAACAAGAGGCAGCTGTGCTTTCCCTAAAATGGCAACCACAGCTGCCGAGCCCACTCACCTACCCTGCACGCCCCACCCTGACCCTCAGTGCCCTTGCCCCAACCCCAGGCATCAACTGAAAGAGAATGGGGGTTTTCGTACGTCCATGGGACTTGGTGAAGTTTTATTTTTTCTGGTACTGAGGATTTACCCCAGCGGTGCCCTACCACTGAGCTCTATCCCCAGTCCTTTTTGTTTTATTTTGAGACATGGTTTCACTAAGTTAGCCAGGCAGGCCTTGAACTTGGAATCTTCTTGCCTCAGCCTCCCAAGTTGCTGGATTACAAGCATGTGCCACCACACCCAGTGGTGTTTATGAGCTCAGCCTTCTCAGCATGAAAGTGGAAGATATTCCCATTTCATAGATGGGGAGAATGAGGCCAACATGTTTTAGGGGTTACTTTCAGGGTAATTAATTCATTCATTCACAAGCACTCCTCAAGAGCCCTCTGAAACCCAGGTCAGTGGACACAGAGATATAATGCCTACGTGTTCCTCAGGGAAGGACTCATGGTCCTACCTGTGGGGGAGCTACGAGTCTCCACCCTCCAGGATTGCCTCTGCTACAGGGACTTTTCTCACCAGAGCTCCTGCCCTTCCCTGGATGGCCCATATCCTAGGCCTAATCCAGGTGGGATACAAAGGCTGGCCATTTCAGCCCCACGCCGGGTTGCGACGGACTATTCCTGCTTCAGAGCTCCCATGAGGCAAGCAAGGCTAGGCTGGGCCTGTACCGCAGTTCAGCTTCTCCCTCTGCTCAGTTCTGCCTCTCCCCTTCCCTAGGCTGTGATCACCAGAGCTATCACCATCCCGCATGCTACCTCCAAGCTGGTCCTCTTCCCAGAGACCCACCCCGCAACTCAGCTTCCAAAACACTACCAGCCTCTGTCATGGCAGAGAGGCACAGAAGCCACCATGTTGGGGAAGGATGGTAACAGCCATCAGAGGCCCAACAAGCAGTTTCCTTGTCTCACTGGATTCGTGGGCCACCGCATTCAGGATCAGGGTCAGCACCAAGGCAAGAGCCCACGTCTATTTCTACCTGAATGCCACAGCCCATCATCCTTGGTTAGAGGAAGAACAGGTCTCTCTTTGTCTGCCATGAAGGTCTTATACCCAGATGGCTCCTAAAAGGCCCCACTAGGCTGCACCCTCCCCAATTTTCCTCTCTAAATACATACTCTGACTGTGGGTCTAGGTGCCGCCTGCATCCCGAGTGACTGAGTAACATCCAGAGGCAGCTGCAGCCCACAGGATACCCAAGGGAGTTGCTCTGGATCTGGAGAGCTCGGAAGGGAGAGCAGACCTTTAGGCTAAATAAGGAATCCAAGATTGTGAAGGACACATCTGGGTTCCAGACCCACAATGGGAAACATGTCTAAGACAGCCATCAATCTCCACCCACTGTGGGGCTGACCAGGCAGCATGTCTATACTAGGGTCCGGACTGTGCTCACTATGCCTCTGGTGATAAAGAACTCACTACCCTATGCCCCTCCAACCAGAGGTCCCTGGTTGGACGCTTGATAATTAGGGAGATCTTCCCTGGAGCCCCATCCCTATGTCTCCCTGGGCTTTCCCCAGGGTCCTCCTCTGGAACCTGGAGTCTGGGGCATGTTCTCTTTGTCCGAAACTGTTCTTTAGCACCAGACATCCACATGTCAAGAGATCACTGTGGGATCTCAGGAAGGTTCCTCTGCTGGGGCCTCAGTTCTCCATCTGTCCATCGAGGGGGAGGAGGAAGTCTGGTCCTTTAGCTTCCTGTCTGCTCTGACATTTGATGGCTCAGCAATAGAGCAACACCATGATCCTCTGCTTGTCTCTACTGCCCTATATTGCCCTTGACTTTTTCCCTCCAGGTCCCCAGCTCCAGCACCCTCCACTGCCCCTCCTCTGACCTCTCATCTCTCCTGGGCTGATGAGAGGTGAAAAGTGGGCCTTGATTCCCACATGTCTCAGGAGGCCTGCCTGAAGCAGGTGCTGCTCACTGAGCCAGGCAGCAGTTGCAACAAGCCAACAGGAGGCAGGACCTGGAAATAATGTTGCAGAAAGCCTGGCCTGGAGAGGGGTGTGAATGAAGGGTCCAGTTTGGGGAGCAGCAAGTTCAAGTCTGTGCCCACATGTTTGGATTGGAGGAACTTCTTACTTGCAGTAGAGAAGCCAGGGTGAGTGCCAGCCATGCAGAGTGCTGCATCCTGAGCAAGAATGACTCATTGCAGACAATCTCTGCACAAGTTCCCATTACTGCAAAAACCCCCGCTGGCACAAAGAAGGGCAGTGGGAGGGCACAGACAGACTGGGCACAAGTTGTAGCTTTGAGTCTGGTCCAGGATGGAGGAAAACCATGTCAGAGAGTTTAGCCAGGCCACAGCTGTGTGCCAGTTGTTCCCCAGAGATAGGATTTATGCAGCACTGGGGAGGGACAGCACCCAGTCATCCATATCCTCTGGGCCAGTCCAACCTGTGTTCTAGATTATACATTATTAAGGCTCAGTCTACAACCAAGTTTAGCACTAGGATAAGGATCGAGGTTCAGTCTACAGCTCACCCTCCAGATAGGGTTGAAAGCCAGGGCTAGGTGGCATCATGGTGGGGGAAGGGAGTGGATGAAAGAGACAGGGAAGCATGAGAGTTAAGAAGTCCCTGGGCCTGAGGCCAGCTGAGTGAAAACAGGACAGGGAGTCATAAATCCAACTGTGCTACTAACTCCTTATGTGATTTTGGAGGGTTCTCCCTTTTGGGCAGCAAGGGTGGTCCTGTGTTTTCTTGTGAATAAAATGGCAATATTTACTTGTGCCTTGCCTGATAACAACCATATAAATTCCTATTTCACAAAGCACCTTCTCTTTGACCTTCACAAGAATCCTTATCAATACTGTCTCTCGGGCTGGGGTTGTAGCTCAGTGGCAGAGCGCTTGCCTTGCATGCGTGACGCACTGGGTTCGATCCTCAGCACCACATAAAAATAAATAAATAAAATAAAGATATTGTGCCCATCTACAACTAAAAAAAAAAAAATTACAAAAAAATACTGTCTCCCAGGGCCACCTATGAGGGGTGACATTGCACTTTAGGTGACGCCTGAAGAAGTGGACAAGATTATTTTCTGAATTCTTTGTTTTTTTGTTTGTTTGGTTTTGGTACCAGGGATTGAACCCAGGGGCACTTAACCACTGAGACATCTCCCCAGCCCCTTTTTAAAATATTTTATTTAGAGACAGGGTATGAGTTGCTTAGAACCTCACTAAGTTGCTGAGACTGGCTTTGAACTTGCAATCCTCCTGCCTCAGCCTTCTGAGCCACTGGAATTACAGGCCTGAGCCACTGCACCTGCCTATGGGCTGAATTCTTAAAGGGGAATTGCTTTAGCAGATGGAGAAATCTGAAAAGGGCCCTAGTGTTGTCATGGTTTCTCCTCATCTGTCTTTAATTTTTATTTCCCAAAGTAATGCAGGCAAATTACTCACAGAGTCAGTGTGCATAAGGATCATAGCAAAAATAGCACTCTTCCTCCCTCCCTCCAACCTGCTCCCCAACAAGCAACTGCTTCAACACCTTTAGTTCTTTCTTCTCATTTTTACCTTCTGAGTAAAGTAGTCATTGCTATTATGGCATCTCCACACTGTCTCTTGACCTTCCTATGGTGACAGGCTAAGTTCAGTTACACCCTGTCCCCTGCCCTGACATCAGCATCATATCTCCACATGCCCTGTTACTTTCCTAATTGTGACAGTGTCCATAGCTAGCCAGCTGCTGTGCTATGACCGCCTTGCCTTTCTTTTTCCACTTCTTTCCCCCTCAGATTTCCTCTTGTCCTTTTATTTCCATCATTTTTACTTTTTTACCTATGGGTTATTTAGAAGTACCTGGTTTAATTTCCAAATATTTGGGGATTTCTCCATTTTCTTCTCTTACCAATTTCTAATTTATTTATTTATTTATTTTTTTAAATATTTATTTTTTGGTTGTAGGTGGACAGAATATCTTTATTTTATTTTTATGTGGTGCTGAGGATTGAACCCAGTGCCTCACGCGTGCTAGGCAAGCACGCTACCACTGCGCCACAACCCCAGTCCCACCAATTTCTAATTTAATTCAGTTGTGTGTGAGGAACATACTCTGTATGTTCTTACTCTTTGTATTTATGCAGTCTTGTTTAATGGTTTAGTATATCTATTGTCTTGGAGAATATCCCATTTGGGCTTGAAAATAATGTATATTCTAGTGTTATTGAATTGAGTGTTCTTTTCTTTTTTTAAATTTATTTTGAGACAGGATCTTGCTAAATTGCTGAGGCTAGCCTCTAACTTCTGATCCTCTCACCTCAGCCTCCCGAGTCCCTGAGATTTTAGGCGTGTACCACCATGCCTGGCTTGCTCATTTCCTTCTGGGGATTTGAGTTGCTATCTCTCTTCCTTCCAGCACTAGGAACTTTTTTTTTTAAGATTTTTTTTTATTTGTAAATGAACACAATGTCTTTATTTTATTGCTTTGTACGTGGTGCTGAGGATCGAACCCAGGGCCTCACGCATGCGAGGCAAGTGCTCTACCGCTGAGCTACAATCCCAGCCCCCAGCACTAGGAACTTTTAATATTATTTCTAATAGGGTAGAGTGCAGACAGTGGATTCTCTGTGGGTTTTTTAGTTTGTTTTTAATCTAGAAAAGTCTTTGGTTTTACCTCATTTTTGAAGAATACTTTTACTGGTGTGGGATTCATGGTTGGCGTTGTTGCCTCACACACCCTGATGTGTCCTCTTGCTGCCTCTGAGGTCTGCCATTTCCAGGAGGTCAGCTGTTATTCGTGTTGTTTTCTCCTCTGTACACAGGAGTCATTTTTCTTTACCAGCTGTCATGATTTTCAGCTTTCAGCACTTTGATGTGATGTGTCTTGGCGAGGACCTCTGGGTTTATCCTACTTGGGGTTTGTTGAGCTTCTTGGATCTGTGGATTGATATTGCATCAAGCTGGCAGTTTTTAGCCATTATTTTTTCAAACATTTTTTTCTGTCCCTTTCTTTCACTCCTCTCCTGAGAGTTCTGGTACATGTGTGTTCATATATTGGATGTTGTCCCACAGAATCTCTGAAGCTCTGTTCATTTTCTTCATTATACCCCCCATGCTTAAGATTAGATCATTTCTGATGACCTATTTTCCTTTTTTTTTTTTTTTGTTAATACTGTAGAGAGAAACCAGGGACACTTCCACTGAGCTGCATCCCCAGCCCTTTTATTTATACTTTTTGAGACAGTTTTGCTAAATTGTCAAGATTGGCCTGGAACGTTCCACCCTCCTGCCTCAGTCTCCCAAATCCCTGGGATTATGGGTATGAGCCACTGCACCTGGCTCCTATTTTCAAATTCGCCATTTTTTCAGCTATCTGAAATCTGTAGTTTAGTCTTTATAATGATCCATTTTTCAGTTTTTATACTGTTAAACTATAGATTGCCATTTCATTTTTAAGTTTCAATTTATTGAGAGTCACTGTTGAATTACTGTCGGCATATTTTCTTTTAGTTTTTAAAAAAATATATATACAGTAGCAGCTTTAGTTTTTGTCTGCTAAATCTGACATCTGTACCAATCAGTTAGGTCTTAACAATTTCTATTTTCCTCCGTGCGGGTCACACTTCCATGCTTCTTTTCATACCTCATAATTTTTGTTGATAATATTTTGTAGTGTATCATCCTTAAAGAAAAAGGGAACAGTAAAACACCTGTCCCTAAATGCCACCTTTCTGTTCCCAAAAACCTAGCCAAGTTAAGGAAATAGTGAGATCAAGCCTGGGCCAAAATGTCCAGATACCTATTATCTTGAAGGACACTGGCTTTCTCTTATGCCTACTGGAACGAGGGCAAGTGGATGTTATCTGTACACGGCTACTTTCTCGCGTGCACACGAGCTCCTTGGGATGCTGGCCATATTAACAGACTAAGCATGCTAATGCTGACGGTGTCACTGCTTCTGCAGCCTAACACAGAAAACCCCTCTCTGTGTGGCAACTGGTGTACAACTGAGGACACCGTGGGATACTGTCATTCATTCAGCTGGCTGCCACCAGATAGAACACCCTGAAGGAAAGGAGGCACTGCTTCATGAAACTCCACGAGGAGCAAAAGAGGTGTTCCCTGTCCCGGCTGTTGCCACTGAGCTCTTCTTGGAGCAGCCACTGATCTCATATAGGTTTTCTCCAATAAATCATACGTCTCACATGCTGGCTCTGGGTACTTTCTTTTTTTTAATATTTTTTTAGTTGTTAATGGACCTTTATTTTTTTATTTATTTGTATGTGGTGCTGAGAATCGAACCCAGTGCCTCGCACATGCCAGGCAAGCGCTCTGGCGCTGAGCCACCGCCCCAGCCCGCTCTGGGTACTTTCTTTGACTTCTCCTGCCTACCCCACTGCCCTGGCTCAACTGGACTGTGCTGTGGATGTGACAATAGAAATTTAAATTATGATTTTATTTTTATTGCTTTTTTTCCTTTTTCTTTCTTTCTTTCTTTTTCTTTTAATTGACCTGACTTAAACTTCAGACCCGGTCTCCCCTGTGACACACTTCCACTGGTACCACTAATTAGTTTCTTCTTTTTTTTTCCTTTCTCGTTTTCTTCCTTTTTCTATTTTCTTTGTGTGTGCGCATGTGCAGTGTTGGGGATTGAGCCCAGGGCCTTGCACATGCCAGAGAAGCAGCACTCTACCACCACCGAGCCTCATCCCTGACTCTTTATTTCCGGTTTTATCCCAGCTTCCTGGGGATCGCCTTGAGTATGCATAGCTCAATGTTCAGTCAATGATTTGGGCACAGGGTGTTCTAAATACCTTGAACTTATAAGGTGTCCACTCTCTGCCAGTTGATCTCTGTGTGAGGTGCAGAGTTTGTACAAAGTTCATCCAGTGCTCAAATCTCCTTTGGCTGTCCCTCCTTTGAGCTTGTGTAGTTTCCCAGTAGCAAGCCCCAAAAGAGAGCTCATTTAGTCCTATGCCTCTCATTTCTAGGCTATTCTCAAGGACTTTCTATCTGGTCTGCAGTTTGCCCCAACCAGGTTAGAAAAGCTGCAGGCTTTTACCATTTGGTTTTCTTTTCTTTCCTTTCTTCCTTCTTTCCCTCCCTCCCTCTTTCCTTCCTTCTTTCCTTTTTTTCTCCTTCCTCCTCCTCCTCCTGTTCCTCCTCCTCCTTTTTTCTTCTTTCTTCTTTCTCCTTCTTTATACTGGGGATTGAACACAGAGGCACTCAACCACTGAGCCACACCTCCAGTCCTTTTTATGATTTTATTTTGAGACAGGTTCTAAGTTGCTGAGGCTAGTCTCGAACTTGTGATCCTCCTGCTTCAGCTTCCTAAGCCACTGGGAGGTGTGTACCACCGCACTCAGGTCCCATTAGATTCTGACTTTTTTTTTTCCAGTTCTGGGAATTGAATCCAGGGGCTTGTGCATACTAGGCAAGTACTGTACCACTGAAGTACATCATACCCAGCCCTTTCAAAAAATTTGAGCAGAGTCTCGCTAAGTCATCCAGGTTGACCTTGAACTCATGATTCTCCTGCCTCAGCCTCCTGCATTGCTGGGATTGCAGATATGAGCCATCGTGCTTGGCTTATTTTCTGCTTTTACTGATGTTGCTGCTGGCTTTAAGTTTCCAGCTTCTACCTCAATTCAGATACATCTTCTTTCATGAATGCACTTCTGGTTTCCACACCCACCCTCACTGTGGTAATGACCAAGCTGGGAGGAGCTGGGAACAGGAGAAGATAAGGCTGCAAAATCCCACTGTTCTTTGATATCTGACTCAAAGTTCTAGCAGTTTTTCAGGCATAAATGCTTCTCAATTTGTTAGTTGCCTTTGGCTAATAACAACTCTGTGAAAGTTGTCCTTGTGATTTGATCTTGAGGTGTCTCTCTGGAGAGGGGCCAGAAGCCAAGATAACCACTTTCCAGGAGAGCCCTAACTGGGAGGAGAGTTAGTTCAGGTGTGCTGGCCAGGTGAGATACAAAGGAGTTGGCACAAGAAAAGACACATAAAATATCAGAAGCATTTTGTTACTGACAGATCCACGAGAGAATAGGTATCCATGAAAGCCAATAAGAAATCTGAAGACTGCAGGGCGCTCAACCAGCAGTGTGTGTAGTGGGCTAGGCCTGTAGCCAGTACCTTCCTGGGGTCCAGGGCGTTACGCAAGCAGGTTTCCCACAGTGTTCCAATTGGTGGGTTTAGAGCTCAGTACAAACAGGCTTAAGTTCTGTGGAATCACGCTGTGACAGAGGTTACTATAACATATCTGAGCAGATTGTGCAAGGTGTCAGGACCAGTGGGGAGAGTCAAGTCAGCTGTTTCTGCCTGTCCCATGGGGAGGTGGTGACCAGAAACAACTGTATAAGGTAGATAACAGAATCAACTGTACCGAAGACCTGGGAAAAGGCAGAAAACAGGAAATGGTGTCAAGGTGATGGAGCCCTGCTTCTGGTATGAGAAAGTCCAGCTTATATTCAAGATGGATGCTGAGGCACCATACAAATATACAAATTCACTACAGTTGTCTTTGAAAAGTTTGTCCTGTATTGTACTTTTTGTGGGGGAAGGGATATTTGCCAAGCTCTTCATGCCATCACAGCTGTCACTGCTGGAAGTCCCTGTCCTACAATTTGCTTTTTTTTTTTTTTTTAACAATTCTTGAGAATTCTTTATATATTCAGGATACTAGTCCTTTATTAGATATTTATACTGCCAATATTTTCTCCCAGCCATGGCTTGCCTTTTCATCTGCTTACCAGTGTGTTTAGAAGAGCAAAACTTTTAATTTCTTTTCTTCGTACTGTTTTTTTGAATCCAGAGGCACTTAACCACTGAGCCACATCCCCATCTCTTTCTATTTATTATTATTATTATTTTATTGTTATTGTACTTTTTTTTTTGGTACTAGAGATTGAACTCAGGGGCACTCGACCACTGAGCCACATCCCCAGCCCTATTTTGTGTTTTATGTAGAAACAGGGTCTCACTGAGTTGCTTAGCGCCTCACGTTGCTGAGACTGGCTTTGAACTCGCGATCTTCCTGTCTCAGCCTCCCAAAGTGCTGGAATTATAGGCTTGCGCCACCGTGCTCTGCTTGTTCTTGTACTTTTTATACCTTTATTTTATTTGTTTACATTTATATGGTGCAAGGATCGAACCCAGTGCCTCATGCACGCTAGGTGAGCGCTCTACCACTGAGCTACAGCCTCAGCCCTCTGTTATTTTGAGACAACATCTGGGCTGTTGCTTAGGGCTTTGCTAAGTTGCTGAGGCTGGCTTTGAACCTGTGATCCTCTTGATTCAGTCTCCTGAAGGGCTGGGATTATAGGCGTATTCCACCACACCCTGCTGTCTATAGTCTTTTGTTTTGTTTTGTTTATATTCTTTTTGAGTGGTGCAAAATATGGGTTGAAGTTTTCTTTCTTTATCTGAGATGGAGTTTCACTATGTTGCCAGGCTGGCCTTAAACTTCTTGGCTCAAGTGATCTTCCTGCCTCATCTTCCAGAATAGCTGGACTACAGATGCCTACCACCACTGCAACTTCTTTTTTTTTAGTGAATGTCCAATTGTTCCAGTACAATTTGTTGAAAAAGACTGTTGTTTCTCCATTGAATTGACTTAGTGCCTTTATCAAAAATCAGTTTATATGATTGATATATGTATGATTCTGATTCTGGACTTTCAATTCTATTCCATTGATTTATGTGCCTATACTTTTGTACTGTCTTAAATATCATGTCTCTGTTGTAAGAGCAGAAATCAAGTAGTGTGAGTCTTCCAACTTTATTATTTTTTTTTCAAAGTCATTTTGGATATTCTGTTTCCTAAAATATTTTGGAATCAGCTTTATTGATCTGTATGAAAATTCCTGCTAAGATTTTGAGGAAGTTGCCTTAAATCTATTAATCAAGTTGGGGAGAATAGCCACTTAAGAACACATATTTTCCTTGGTGGGTGTGGTGCACACACTTGTAATCCCAGAGGCTCAGGAGGCTGAGGCAGGAGGATCATGAGTTCAAAGCCAGCCTCAGCAATTTAGTGAGGCCCTAAGCAACTTAGTGAGACCCTGTCTCAAAATAAAACATAATAAAGACTTCCGGGAGTGGCTCCACTTGCACGACTGGGGGCAGTTGGCTTTGCAGCCTCAAGTGTGATTTGGCCCACTGTGGGGAGAATGAGGAGGGTTTGAGCATGGCAGAAGGGGACACTTCGGTATCAATGGATTATGACATTTTTAGGAAAGTGCGAGGGCTGTTTTTCTGGAAGTACACTTAGGCTGAGGATACAAGCCAGGACTGGTAGAATGGGTCCAGAACTGACCTGAGCACAGTGCAAGGACAATTGCAAGGTTCCATCTCCAAGGTGCCTCACATGCAGGAAGGGCTCGAGACAAGAGGAAGTCCCAAATCACCCATCGACAGAGCAAATTTCAACAATGAGAAAGTCATCTGGAAGTCGGATTACTCTGATTTTCAAATTGTGAAATAATGGCCTGAATTTAAATTTTCCAAGAAAAACTCAGTTTTGGTTTTTATTATTAATAGAGATAGAACTATTCTGTGTTCAATATTAGAATTAGTTGTTTTTGTATCAGATATTTGTTACTCTATGTTACATGTGTGATGGAACACAACTTTACACAATTCTAATAAATGAAAACACATCAGAAAAATTAAATAAATAAAAATAAATAAACAGGCCTGGGGATGTGGTTCAGTGGTTAGGCGGCCCTGGGTTCAATCCCTGGTACCAAAAAAAAAAAAAAGACTACAAATTTTTCAATCCATAAATACTTATATAGATCTCTTTTATTTTCTTTTGTCAATGTTTTGTTGTTTCAGCATACCAATCTTAAGTGTTTTCTTAAATTTGTACAAAGTATTTCATGTTCTTTATGCCATAAGTGGTATGATTTTTTAATTTTCCATTTTATTTATTTATTATTCTTTTATTTATTTATTCTAATTAGGTATACATGACAGCAGAATGCATTTTGATTCATTGTATACAAATGGAGCACAACTTTTCATTTCTCTGGTTGTACACGATGTAGAGTCACACTGTATGTGCAGTCATACACGTACCTAGGGCAATGATGTCCATCTCATTCCACCTTCTCTCCTGCCCCCATGTTCCCTCCCCCCATTCTTCCCCTTTGACCAATGTTTCTTCATTCTTTTTTTTTTTTTTTTTTTTTGGGTACTGGAGATTGAATTCAGGGGCACTCGACCACTGAGCCACATCCCCAGCCCTATTTTGTGTTTTATGTAGAGACAGGGTCTCACTGAGTTGCTTAGAGCCTCGCCATTGCTGAGGCTGGCTTTGAACTTGCGATTCTCCTGTCTCAGCCTCCCTAAGTGCTGGGATTACAGGCTTGCACCACCGCGCCCGGCTGTTTCTTCATTCTTAACATATTCCCCACCCCATTATGGATCAGCATCCACTTATCAGAGAGAACATTCGACCTTTGGTTTTTGGGGATTGGTTTACTTCACTTAGCATGATATTCTCCAAATCCATCCATATATTGCAAATGCCATAATTTTATTCTCTTTTAATGCTGAGTAATATTCCTTTGTGTATATATACCACAGTTTCTTTATCCATTCATCTATTAAAGTGCATCTAGGTTGATTCCACAGTTTAACTATTGTGAATTGAGCTGCTATAAACATTGAAGTGGCTGCATCACTGTAGTATGCTATTTATAAGTCTTTTGGGTTTAGACCAAGGAGTAGGATGGCTGGGTCAAATGGTGGTTCCATTCCAAGTTTTCTAAGGAATCTCCATACTGCTTTCCAGATTGGTTACACCAATTTGCAGTCCCACCAGCAATGTATGAGTGTGCCTTTTCCCCCACATCCTCGTCAACACTTATTGTTGTTTGTATTCTTGATAACTGCCATTCTGACTGGCGTGAGATGAAATCTTAGAGTAGTTTTGATTTGCATTTCTCTAATTATTAGAGATGTTGAACATTTTTTCATATATTTGTTGATTGATTGTATATCTTCTTCTGAGAAGTGTCTGTTCAGCTCCTTAGCCCATTTATTGATTGAGTTATTTGTTTTTTTGGTGTTAAGTTTTTTGAGTTCTTTATATATCTTGGAAATTAGTGCTCTATCTGATGTGCAAGTGGCAAAAATTTGTTCCCAAAATATAGGCTCTCTGTTCACCTCATTGATTGTTTCCTTTGCTGAGAAGAAGCTTTTTAGTTTGAATCCATCCCATTTATTGATTCTTTTTTAAAAAATATTTTTTAGTTGTCAATGGGCCTTTATTTTATTCATTTATTTATATGCGGTGCTGAGAATTGAACCCAGTGCCTCACGCATGCTAGGCAAGAGCTCTACCACTGAGCCACAACCCCAGCCCCCCATTTATTGATTCTTGATTTTGTTTTTTGCACTTAAGGAGTCTTGTTAAGGAAGGTGGGGCCTAATCTGACATGATGAAGGTTTGGGCCTACTTTTTCCTTTATTAGGTGCAGAGTCTCTGGTCTAATTCCTAGGTCCTTGATCTACTTTGGGTTGAGTTTTGTGCATGGTGAGAGACAGGGGTTTAGTTTAATTTTTCTGCATATGGATTTCCAGTTTTCCCAGCACCATTTGTTGAAGAGGCTATCTTTTCTCCAGTGTATGTATTTGGCAACTTTGTATAGTATGAGATAACTATATTTATATTAAGAAAATATTTTAAAATATTTTTTTAGTTGTAGATGGATACAATACCTTTATTTTATTTATTTATTTTTATGTGGTGCTGAGAATCAAACCCAGTGCCTCATACACACTAGGCAAGTTCTCTACGACTGAGCTACAACCCCAGGCCTCCCTTTAATTTATTTTTTTATTTTTCATTTTTTATGGTACTGGGGATTGAAACCAGGGCCTCATGCATGCTTGGCAAGCACTCTAACACTGAGCTACATCCCCAGGCTTTTTAATATATTTTTGCATTTTAAGACAGACTCTTGCTAAATTGCCTGGGATTGGCCTAAAACTTGAGATCCTCCTGCCACAGCCTCCCAAGTAGCTGGTATTATAGGCATGCACCTTCATGCCCAGGTAAAATTTTTTATTTTAGTTGTTCCTTACTAATTTATAGGAATACAATTGATTTTTTTTTCTATATTGACCTTATATCCTGTAACCTTGCTGAAGTCATTTATTAGTCATGGTAGCTTTTTGGTAGTCTTTGTGATTTTATATGTAGACAATTATCTATTCTGTTAGCAGAAATAGGCTTTTTTCTTTCCACTTTTTTTTAAATTGGTGCATTATAGTTGTATATAATGATGGGATTCGTTGTTTCATAATTGTACACTTATACATTATCTCAGTATCATTTGGCCAATATCATTCCCCAGCACTTCTCCCTTCCCTCCCCACATCCTACCTCCTGGTCCCTTTCCTCTACCCGTTTCCCTTTTATTTTAATCAGATCCCTGCCCCCTCCCCCACCCAGCACACACCCTTCTTTTCCTCTTTCCTCTCTAGCTAGCTTCCATGTATAAGAGAAAGCATATGACCCTTGACCTTCTGAGTTTGGCTTATTTTACTTAAGATAATGTTCTCTAGTTCCATCCGTTTTCCTGCAAATGACATAATTTCATTTTTCTTTTTTTTTTAAATATTTTTTGGTTGTAGATGGATGCAATATCTTTATTTATTTTTATGTGGTGCTGAGGATCGAACCCAGTGCCTCACGCATGCGAGGCAAGCACTCTACACTGAGCCCCAGCCCCAGCCTCATAATTTCATTTTTCTTCATGACTGAATAAAACTCCATTGTCTATGTATAGCACATTTCCTTCATCCATTTATCCATTGGTGGACACTTAGGCGATACCATAGTTTGACTATTGTGAATCGTGCTGCTGTAAACATGGGTAGGCATGTGTCATTGGAGTGTGATGACTTTGATTCTTTAGGATCAGTACCAAGCAATGGCATAGCTATGTCATATGGTGGTTCCCTGCCTAGTCCTTTGAGGCCTTGAGGAGCAGAGACAGTCTTATTTTTCCTTTCCAGTCTGTCAGCCTTTTATTTATTGTTCTTGACTTATGCACTGTTTAGGGCTTCCAGTAAAATGCTGAGTGGGAGTGGTGAGAGTGGACATCCATGCTTGTTCCTGAACTTGGAGTGAAAGCATTAAGTCTTTTACGTGAAATATGGCAGTAGATGTAGAGTTGTTGGTGGTGGGGGAGGTGTTTTTTTTTTTTGGTTGTGTGTGTGTGACTGTCTTTCATTGAGTTGGGGAAGTTCTATTTAATTCTTAGATAACTGAAAAGTTTTATCATGAAAAAAAGTTGAATTTTTTTCCATGCCTCTTAACTTCTCTTTCATAGTTCACCTTTTTAATCTCTCTTTGCTGAATTCTTGGTAATTTCTTTAATTTTACATTTCAATTTACTATTGTCTCTTCAACTTTGTCTATTCTGTTTTTTGACTTCTCTTTTGAAGGTTTTAATTTTAATTACTTCAGTGTCATTTCTAGAAGTTTTATCTGGTTCATCTTCAAATACACTTACCTAATTTTATTAGTTTCTTTTTCTGTCTTCATATTTTCGGTATCCTTTTTCACTTCTTTAAACATTAAAATTCTTCTTTTCTATTCCGTCTCACCATTCTGTTTTATGTGGTATTTGTGGATCTTGTCTTCTCATTTGTTTTTTTTTTTTTTTTTTTTTTTTAAATATATTTTTAGTTGTAGATGGACACAATGTCTTTATTTTTTTTATTGCTTTGTATGTGGTGCTGAGGATCGAACCCAGTGCCTCACGCATGCGAGGCAGGCGCTCTACCACTGAGCCACAATCCCAGCCCCTCATTTGTTGTTTCTACTAATTCATGGTGCTCATGGTTTGTTTCTTCATGAGCTCATTGATCTTTTATTATGAGCTCATATTCCTTGGAATTCTTTGTGACAATTCTTTGAATCTGTGTTTAAAACATATTCTTCCACAGAGGATTTTTGTTTACCTCTGCCAGGCGCCTAGGGGTACTTCCAACTCAGAACCACTTAAAAAAATGTTTTGGTTTACGGTTTTCTCATTCACATGGGGAATATGATATTGGACTTCCCTGTATGTGAATATTGGCTGTGTCAGGAGTTTTGATGAATTTTTTGTTTCCCAGTTGTTGTGAGTGGAGTTTTAATAATTATGTGGAGGTGGATTGTCTTTGAATGTAAGCATATATTCCATCACACCAATCATCAAATATGAACAGCCAACCCAGTCCTGGGGCAATCACGAGTCCCAAATGCCACGCAACTTCTCTTTGTGAACGTTGGCATTGTCTCCAGCTGACGGTTGGATGTCAGGGAAATGGAGTCAATCCAGGGACAGACAGCAAGGCGGCCCATCTCAACAATGTCCTCAGAGCAAAGCTCTCTGATGTGGCAAGACAAGAGGTTTAAATACAGTTTCATTGGTCATGTCCTTGAGTGATATTTTATCACACTCAAGCGTTGCTCTGTCTGTCGCTAGATGATGGTCCTTATCAACTGCGTCCAGACATTACTAAGCATGCCTGTGCCTGCTGCTCTATACACCAGTGTTCCACCCTAGAAGAGCTGAGTGGGTGTAAGAAAGTCTTCAGTGACTAAGTTGGGTTTTCCTTGTCTCTCTCCCAAGGGCATTGACTTTTGAGAAGTCCCAAATTTGGAAGAGGGGAGAAATCTTTGATAACTTACTTCCCGGGGTCAGATCTGAGGCCTATTCTCCTCTTTCCTGATTTCTTTTTGTTCCTCTAAAAGCAAAGCCTTACGCAAAGGTTTGTATTTAATTAATTTGGGAAGTGATCTCAAGGAGCAGGAATGAGAAATGGGCAGAAAGAAACAAAGAAGGAGGATAAACCAGTACAAGGTTGCCTTATCAAGGAGACCTCTGAGAGGTCTGTAAGGCTGTAAGCAACCTAGTGAGACCCTGTCTCAAAAGAAGAAATAAAAAAAGATGGGATGTGGCTCAGTGGTAAAGTGCCCCAGGGTTCAATCCCTGGTACCAAAAAGTAAGTAAGTGCCGGGCGTGGTGGCGCAAGCCTGTTATCCCAGCACTTTGGGGAGCTGAGACAAGAGAATCGGGAGTTCAAAGCCAGCCTCAGCAACAGCAAGGCGCTAAGCAACTCAGTGAGACCCTGTCTCTACATAAAATACAAAAAAATGGGGCTGGGGATGTGGCTCAGTGGTTGAGTACCCCTGAGTTCAATCCCCAGTACCAAAAAAAAGTAAGTAAATAAATAAATAAATAAAATATAAAAATAGAAAACGAAAAGGGCTGAGGATGTGGCTCAGTGATAAAGTGCCCCTGGGTTCAATCCCCAGTCCCCTCTCCACCAAATAATAAAAATATAAAATAAAATAGTGCCTAGGAGTTACCTGACAACATGATCATTTATCACTCAGACCCTCAGGAGAGCATGGGCTCTATTGTTATTCTGGTTTCTGAATGACTCACTTATTTAACACTACTTGGGCTGAGCATGGGGCCCACACCTGTAATTCCAGTTGCTCAGGAGGCTGAGGCAGGAAGCCAGCCTCAGCAACAGAGCAAGACCCTGTCTTTAAAAAAAAAAGAAAGAAAAGAAAAAGAAAACAACTTAAAAAACAACAACAACAACAATAACAACAAAACCTCTAGTTTGTCTGTGCTTTAACATTATATAGTTTGTGAAGGATATGGAAATGATAACCCCGCCCCCAAAGACAGTGTGTGATCCAAGAGTAGGGAGGAGAGAGAAGCCAAAACTTTGATCCTTCCAATAAATAATTTCCCAGTGACAAAACAAACCCTGGAAAGGAGATAACCGTCAATCCAAAGATAGCAGTCCCTGGGAAGAGGGATCCTTTCCCAAGTAAATTATCTCCCAGTGACAGTGAAACTACACATCAATCTTGTCCCCGTGACAATACAATGACTCCTGGAGGTCAGTTGTGCACTGGACCCTGAACTCTGAACCCTCCATCACTGCCCTGTAAAAACACTGCCTAATAAAAACCATGCCCAGTAAAAACAAGTTCCAGATGTTTGCAACCTTTTGCCCACATCCTGTTAAAGTCTTTAAGGACTAGGTCACCTCCCAATGTAACTGATATAAACCCATACCTCTCCTGCAAACAGGGGCCATTTTTTTCTTTCTTTTAATATTTTTTAGTTGTTGATGGACCTTTGTTTTATTTATTTATATGCAGTGCTGAGAATCGAACCCAGTGCCTCACACATGCTAGGCAAGCGCTTTGCCACTGAGCCACAAACCCAGACCTTGGGGGCCATTTTCTACCCAGAAAGTGAGCCCCTCCAATGCTTGACTCTGCTGCTGAATAAAAGGTACTGCTGATCCATGAAGTCTGCTCCCTCTCCAGTTGTTTGTGCTTTCATTATGGTGCTGAAATTGTTATGGTTATTTTTGCTTACAGTTTGAATCTGGAATGTTCCCCAGTGGCCCATGTGTTAAATGCTTGGTCCCTAGCTTGGCAATAATAGTACCGGGGATTGAACTCAGGGGCACTCAACCACTGAGCCACCTTCCCAGCCCTATTTTGTGTTTTATTTAGAGACAGGGTCTCATTGAGTTGCTTAGTGCTTCACATTGCTGAGGCTGGCTTTGAACTTGTGATCCTCCTGTCTCAGCCCCCCAAGCTGCTGGAATTCATTGTGCCCAGCTAAGCTTTACTCTTTATAAGGTGATTATCTCAAGAATTTTGTTACAGTAATGGAAAGCTGACTAATACAAACAAGTTTTGATGTTTTATTTAGTATTTTAGGGAGTGGTTTCTCTACTTAGGTGATCTACATATTACCAGGCACAGGGGGAAAATGGTCATTTTCAAAATGCTTACACATGTATTTTAACAATTTAAAAATTATTTTTCAAATTTTGCTGAGTATCAAAATCAAACGTCCTTTTCCAAGAATCCGCTTTTGTGTGCTATTTTGAAAAACAGGACTGTTAATCATAATAATAGGAGCAACAGCTACCAGCTTTTGAACACCTACTATGTGTGAGACACTTGCTGCATATTTCATGGGCACTATCTCAGTGAGTCCTCAAGACCATCACAGGATAGTCACTCTGGTTCCCACATTACAGATGAGGAAACTGTACCTAGGGAGGTTGCCCAAGGCCACAAAGCATTTAAGTTGTTCAGCAAGGATTTTTTCCAAAGCTTCTCTACTTTCTCTGCATAGTGTGCTTTTCTTTGGAAAAGCCCTCCCTTCTCATTCATCTTTGCAGAGTTGATGACTGTCTCTGTTGGCACTTTGCTGAAGAGGGTAGAAACTCAGGCCTAGTCACAGGCTATCAAGTTAGAGCTACCTGCCTCTGTGTCCCAGCCTGGGGGTCACCCAGTGGGCATTTCATTCTTTTAAAAGATTTTTAATATATATTTTTAGTTGTTGATGTACCTGTATTTTATTCATTTATTTACATGCAGTGCTGAGAATCCAACCCAGTGCCTCACACATGCTAGGCAAGGGCTCTACCACTGAGCCACAAGCCGTGGGTGCTGTAGGTAAAAAGCAAGTTGTAGCTTAAGAGCATCTAAAAAATAAAGGGCTTCTTTTGGTTAAAATATGGGGGACGGGAGTGTGGAGAGAGGTCTCCCCAACACTCTGGGGGAACTAGGGCATAGTCCTCCTGCAGCACGACCCCTGAGTGTCTCTGATTGAGCATGCTCACTGGAAACCATAGAAACTATTGTCAGCATGGGCAAGGATCCTGGAGACAGAGGGACATCAAGGCCAACATTTTGTTTAATAAATTAGCAAGCTGATGTCCAGAGACCAGTGGCCTAGTGAAAGAACCCAGATTCAACACAGGTCTTCTCAGCTCATTGCAGGGCCAGGTCTTCTCTGTGGGCTCTGTGTGTGTGGGTTAGGTGGCTGCTGTGTGACTGAATATGTAAATGTGCTTATTTATTTGAGCCTGTGCACTTTACTTTCCATGAGCAAGTGCCCAAGTGTATGTGTACGTGGGGCTCTAGGGGTTGCATTCATAGGCTGAACAGCCTGGAGCAGGAGGACACACAGGGACTAGGGATGTAACTCAGGGGTAGAACACTTGCCTAGCATGCCAGAGGTCCTGGGTGTAAGTCACAGTACTGTAAAAACAAACACACAAAAAATCAAATAAATCAATAAATAAAAGACACAGTTCTCATCTGGGCCCAATCCTTGTTTGGAGAAGGGAGGAGTTTTCTCATGCGGAGGCACCGAGGGAGGAAAGTGACCCCAGGTTTACTGACCCCATGATGACTCTGTTAACTTGTGCCATAAACCATGTGGAAGCTTGAGGCTGGCTGAGTTCTTGGGAGTGTCATTGTCCTCAGATACCCATGGCTATCAGCAGCAATGTCCATTACCCTTCCTGTGTGCTGGAGCTGCACTACTAAAGTCCCCAAGGCCCCTGTAGGATGGCCAAAAATGTCTGCCCTCCCCTGGTACCCTCCAAGTCTTCTCCCCCCATGCTTTTATCATTTCAGGAGGAGGAACTCATCTGTCCACCTGGACGCCGAGCTCTCAGAAGCCAGAGCACTTCTCTTGTGGCCCCACAGACCCGCATTTTATCCAGGACGTGTTGGTAAAAGTATAACTAAAACAAGGGGTCAAGGGCAAGTGGAGCTGCAGAGACACCAGGCATGCATCTTCCCCAGGCATCTGGGCCTCATTGAAGATCCCTAATCTGCAAGTGACATCACTGTGGCTCTGCAAGTCTTCAAATAGGAAGTCAACATCTCTCCCACTACCAATGAACTTCCATCAATCACCAAGCACTCATGGTGCAAAAATGACTTCAGAATGTGGATAAGGAAATACAGGGAAGTCCTAGATATCCTGTTATACCATGAAACAGGATGCTAAGAAAGACTATGAGGATCGTGTCAAAAAGACACAGGAAATATTTCCACCAGCTAAAGGCAGAATAATTTGAGCATCAATAAAATTAATAACTGCAATAAATTGATACTCATCAAATATGTTTAAATCCACAAGTTCATATACATTAAAAGGCATAAACCATTTGTCATCTCAAGGGTTTGCTAGGCAACAGGTAAGTAAGGAAAAGCATTAAGTATTTATTTTCTCTTTTGTCAGGGTAACTAAATAATCGATGAGGAAAAGTTTCACTTTGCAGAAGTATGAAGACTAACAAAAGACAGAGCGGGAATACCACTCAGTGGTAGAACACCTTGAATTCAATCCCCAGTACTGCCAAAAAAGAAAAAAGAAATGGAATGCAGTTAGATATTATTTTGCAACCCCCTCTGAAGCTAGGCAATAGCTGCTAATGTTACAAAAAGAGACACAACCAAAAATTAGATGTCCCTGGTGGAAGCACTTCACCACCTTCGAAGGTTGAGTTTGCTTCAAAAGAATCCAAGGGTTGAGGGATGAATGGGTGACACATAGATAAATAAAGCTGATTGTGTGACACACAGGTACTCAGAGACTTGTTGTATCATTCTCTGCTTTTGTATATGTCTGAGAGTTTCTATAATAAAGTTTTTAATGCCCCTGTCTCTGGGCAGGGCATATGGCCTGTTCTTGGAGTCTCATGCCTGGGCCCAGGCTGAAGGAGCAGCAGTGTCTGGGGCCTGGTCTCATCCTGGCAGACTGCTGCTATGTGGGAGGGTTGTCTGACTGAGCAAGCACATTTCAAAACCTCCTATATCAGGCTCACAAACTTCCTATGGGCCAAAGCAAGTCACATGGCTAAGTGCAAAGTCAAAAGGTGGAAAAATTTTGTCCACCCACCCTGATAAGGGAGTGGAAGGATAATTCTATTGCTGGGGAGCAAAGATTTGGGCCAATAACTCCATCACCTTTTCAGCCCATTCCACTGCCTTGATTCAAGTCTTGGCATTTTTTTTGCCAGGACAGTACGAGCATCCTACTAGGAGACTTCCCTATCTCTAGTCGGGTCCCTCCAAATCTTGCTGTGACCATAATGATTTTCTTTCTCTTTTTTAAAACTATCTTTCCTCTAGCTTCATGTATGTGTGTGCTTAAAAAAATATATATAACGCAAAATTTATCTTCTTATTTTTTTATTTTTTGTGGATCTGGGGCTTGAACCCAAGGCCTCACACATACTGGGCCAGTGCCCTACCATTGAGCTACATCCTCAGTCAAAATTTATCTCAATTAACCATTTCTAAGGGTACAGTTCAGTTGTGTCAAGTATATTCACATCCTTGTGCAACAGATCTCCAGAACTTTTACATCTTGCAAAAGTGAAACTCCATGCCTGTTGAACCACCCCTGTCTGCCACTTCCTCCGGCCCTGGTAACCACAATTCTATGTTCTGTTTCCATGAATTTACTTTAGATATGAATGGAACCATAACATTTGTCTTTTTGTTTATATAAAGCAGTTTTTCTGTAAACACATGTTTTTATTGTAATATATACACGTACAACACACACACATATATATATTGTATTTGTCTTTTTGTGACTGGCTTATTTCACTTAGTAAAAGTTCATCCATGTTGTATCATATGTCAAAATTTCCTTCCTTTCTAAGGCTGAGCAATATTCTATTGTATGCATATGTTGCATTTACTTATCCCTTTACCCCTTGATGGACACTCAGATTAATTTCTGCATGTTGGGTATTATGAATAGTGCTGCTGTGAACATGGTATGCAAATAACTCTTCAAGATCCTACTTTCAGCCAGGCGCGGTGGCGCAAGCCTGTAATCCCAGCACTTTAGGAGGCTGAGACAGGAGAATCGCGAGTTCAAAGCCAGCCTCAGCAACGGGGAGGCGCTAAGCAACTCAGTGAGACCCTGTCTCTACATAAAAAACAAAATAGGGCTGGGGATGTGGCTCAGTGGTCGAGTGCCCCTGAGTTCAATCCCCGGTACCAAAAAAAAAAAAAAGATCCTACTTTCAGTTCTTTTGGATATGTATCCAGAAGTGGGATTGCTGGATCATATGATTATTCTATATTTAGTGTTTTCCCCCCCTTTGTGCTGGGGGTTGAACTCAGGACCACTCTACCACTGAGCTACATTCCCTGCCATTTTTATTTTTTATTTTGAGACTGGGTGTCCCTAAGTTGCTGAGGCTGGCCTCAAACTTGTGATCCTGTCTCAGCCTCCCAAGTGGCTGAGATTACAGGTGTGCACCACCAGTCCCAGATCTATATTTAGTTTTTTGAGGAACTGTCACATTGTTTTCCATAGTGGCTGTGCCATCTTACATTCTCATCAACAGTGCAGAAACCTTCCAATGTCTCCACCTCCTCACCAACACTTGTTATTTTGATAGTAATCATCCTACTGGGAGTCAGTTTTTTTTAATACTTTTATTTTATTTTTATGTGGTGCTGAGAATCGAATCCAGTGCCTCATGCATGTTAGGTGAGCACTCAACCACTGAGCCACAACCTCAGCCCCAGGAGTCAGTTATTTTAAATTAAGTTTTTTGTGTTGGAATAATTATAGATTCACTTTCAATTACACAAACTGGAAAAAAAAAGAAAAAGAAAGTACAAACCTGGTACTTTGGTACACATCTATAATTCCAAGTGAATTGGGAGGTTGAGGCAGGAGGATCACAAGTTTAAGGGTAGCCTCAGAAACTTAGGAATACCCTGTCTCAAAATAAAATTGAGGGGCTGGGATTGTGGCTCAGTGGTAGAGCACATGCCTATCACAGGAAGCACTGGGTTCAATCCTCAGCATTACATAAAAATAATATAAAACATAAAAATTAAAAATAAAATTGAAAAAAATGGGCTGGGGATGTAGTTTAGCGGAAGAGTGCCTCTGGATTCAATCAGCAGTACTTCATGAAAGAAAGAGAAAGAGGGAAGGAAGGAAGGAAGAAAAAGAGGAAGGAAGGAAAGAGAATAGAGAGAGATCCTGTGTACCCTTCACCCGGTTTCCCTCTTGTTTTTTCTAGTGGCAAAATCTTGCAATAGTTCAATATTCACAACCAGGAAATTGACATTGATCCAACCCACAGATTTTTTTCAGATGGCAGCAGTTCACATGTTCAGAGTGACCTTTTGAACAAACAGATATGAACATATCACTTACCTACTTACATTTTTGCCAAGGATGTCCATTGCATCATTGTTTGAATTAGTTAAAAGAAATCAGAAAAACTGAAATGTTCAGCAATAGAGTAATGGTTTAATAGATTACACTATATTTATATATAATTGGCACATGTGTATGCCGGGGAGGCTGAGGCAGTAGGATCACAAGTTCAAGGTCAGCCTGGGCAATGCAGCAAGACCTTGTCTCAAAATCAAACATAAAAAGGGCTGGGGATGTAGCTCAGTGGTAGAGTGCCCCTGAGTTCAATCCTCATTACTGCAAAAACTAAACTAAAATAAAAGAAAAGAAAAAGAAAAGAAAAGATTGACATTTATATTATCTTACATTAAAACCTATTATCTCGAGGTTGCAGATGTAGTTCTGTAGTAGAGCGCTTGCCTAGCATGTTCGAGGCCCTGAGTTTGATTCTCAGCCTACAAAAAAAGACAAACAAAAACAACCACAAACCTATTGTCTGTATAAACTTTGAATGAATCTTTTATGTGTGCATGATTTTATAACATCATACATCTGCCATTTGGAAAGCATTGATTGACTAAGTCATGCAAATCTTCCAAATTTTGACACATTTTATTAAACAATATTGAAAAATCACGTATGTTAATATCACTACTAATCACAAAGTCTTTTCAGTACTGGGAAGCCTGTCAAGCTCACAGTGATAGATACAAGTGTTCCAAAATTTTGACTTTTGCTTGAAAGATCAGATTTTGTCATCAGCACCCAGCACTACCAGTTCTTTCACATGGAGTGACAGGCACACTTCATTGTTGAGGAAATATCTGCTAAATATCTGAAAATACGTCTGAATTACCATATTTTGTCAGTCTTTCTTTCAGATAAAAATGGTAATAGTGTTCCTTCAAAAAAGCAGCTATAAACGGGGTGTAGCAGTGCACATCTGTAATCCCAGCCACTCAGGAGGCTGAAGCAGGAGAATCAAGAGTTCAAAAGCAGCCTCAGCAACTTAGCAAGGCCTCATCCCAATAAATAAATACATAAATAGGCTGGGGACATAGCTCAGTCGTGGAGCGCTTGCCTTGCATGTGTGAGGCACTGGGTTCAATCCTCAGCACCACATAAAAATAAAGAAAAATATTGTGTCCATCAACAACTAAAAAAATATTAAAAAAAGAAAAAAGGGAAAAAAAAGAGTAAAGCAGACAGTTCAGGTGACATCTCAGCCAATCACAGAGGCACTTTTCCTGGAGACCACCATCCTCCTTTGGTAAGCAGAAGTGCTTAGTGCATACTTCTCCTTTTGTCACTCAAAATATTAAAATAACAAAGATGTATATGTCTTATAGGTTGAGAGTTAATAAAATTAAGACTTTTTACTGCTCCATCAAGGTCATTCATAACCTACACTTTTCTAAAAGTTGCAAATGCACAGCAATGAAAAGTACTAGTGCTA
>CM053401.1:106153000-106176777 GCA_028644305.1 Xerus rutilus
AGCATAGTGGCACATGCCTGTAATACTGGTGGCTCAGAGGCTGAGGCAGGAGGATACAAGTTTAAAGCCAGCCTCAGAACTTAGTAAGGCCCTAAAATAACTCAGCAAGATGCTATCTCTAAATAAAATATAAAAAAGAGCTGGAGATGTGGCTCAGTGGTTAAGCACCCCTGGATTCAATCCCTGGTACCTAGAAAAAAAACAAAGCCAGCCTCAGCAATTTAGCAAGGCCCTAAGCAACTTGGTGAAACTTTGTCTCAAAATAAAACATAAAAAGGGCTGGGATGGCTCTGTGGTAAAGCACCCCAGGTTCAATCCTGGGTACCCACTCCGCAAAAAGAAGAAGAAGAAAAAAAACCCATGGCTCCCCAGTGCTTAGTGTAAAGTACAAAAAACACCTTGACCTAAGATCCAAAGTCCTAGGTACCCAGCCTTGGTCTCCCTGCCTTCTGTGTCACCCTGTATTCCAATACCAGCCATGCTAAGGAAGTTACTTGGGATTCCCAGAATACTGGGGCATGTGTTTTGGTCCTCCCACCCACCACTATTTTCTCCCAAGAATTCTTTTTTTTGCAGTGCTAAGAATCAAAGCCAGGGCCTTGCACATGCTGGGTAAGTGCTGTGCCCCTGAGCTATACCCCAGCCCCTCCCAAGCATTCTTTAAGCCCAGCCCCACCATCCTCTCCTCTGACTGGCTTCATGGGGACAGGAGTGATCAGTGACTGGCTGGGTGTGCTAGTGGAGAGGGATTCAGAGCAACTGGCCAAGTGTCCCGGGCTTAGTTTGCCATGGGACTCTGGTGTCAGACCTAGAATTTCGTGCAAGGGGAATGGCGGGTGCTAGGGAGACAGGCCATTAGGAAGGAGTTAGGTATAAGCTGTGGGTCAGGAGTTGAAGAAAATACTTAGCATAGAGCAAATCAGTTCATCAACAGCCCTGCCTCGGTGGTGCCTCAAGGTCTGACAAGATAGCTATTGCAGGACTCTTGCCTGATCTCAGCCCTATAAACTATTCCTCTTACAACAGGAGGAAGATAGATAAATTCAGGGGGTAAGAACCAAAGGACAAGGATATGTTTGCTCAGAGCAGTGTAAACGCTAAAAAAACGACCCTATGCAAACAACACAGACCCGATTCCCAGACCTAGGAAAGCAGGGTGATTAAGATAGAGCCTGCTGACCATAAATTCTGAAAAACCAGTTCCAATTAGATCCTGTCAGCCAGGCTAAGATGACCAATAGTTGCCCTTAGGTTCTGAGCAATATACTCTGTCAATCCAGAGCCCAGAGGTGATCCTGGGGTGGGACCTTCTAACAATCTCCCCCCACCTGCAGTAAAAGCTGAGACACAAAGGAGTGAGTTGTCACCCTCCTCTCTGAGGGGACCCATTCACTCCCCTGATGCTCCCCTACCTCCTGTGCCCTGCCCACCTTCTTTCTCTTCTAATAAATCTTGCTATACTTTGAAGTCTCTTGCTTGAAATCCTCTCCTAGGAAGATTTAAGAAAACACAAGGCAATCTCTGGTAAGATTTAATCTCAGGTATGATCTTATCTCTGTTATCAGGGAAACCTGTCAGGTGCTGTGCTGTGTACCTCAGGGCTGCTCCTTTCTGTTGTCGAGGTCCTGGCTCTGTTTCAGGGATGGACTTGAGAATGGCCACTGGGACCATGGTGGGGCAAGCCTAGGGATGTCTGATAAAATATAAAAGCTCAGTTAAAATCAAATTGAAGATAAACAACAAATAGAAGCTCCAGTTGTGCGAGTGGTTAGCACGTGGTACTTTCAAGATGAACAACAATTTTTCAGTATTAACGTGTCCCACATATTGCATGGGATGGGACATAGTTATACTTTAAAAAATTCATTGTTTAGCTGAAATTCAAATTTAGTTCAAAGTCCCATATTTTTGTTTGCTAAATCTGGTGACCTTAGACAGGCTGTTACTATTCAGCACCAGAAACAAGGTAAGCCCCTTTCCACTCACCTAACCACCTGCCTGTCTTTCTCAGACTTAGTCCCTCTGCCTGCAGGGAAAGCTTATAGAGCTCAGGAAATGTGCCCTTTCAGTCCCAAAGCTGCTAGCCCTGGAGCAGAAGCAATCTGTGGGCTGGGAAGGACACAGAGGATGCTGCTGCGCCCTTGGATAACTAACTCCCCCCACAGAGGAGGCTCTCTTACAGCCTGGACCTTCTCAGGATGCCTGCAGACACCACCCCCCACTCTTGACCCACATCTTTTCCTGCTCAAACCCCCACCCAGTCCTCCCTCAAACCTTCCTAGGCTGGTGTCTCTGCAGCCCCTCCTCTGCAGAATCTGAAACCCAGCTCTAGCCCTGCAGAGGCCCCTGGATTCCCCCGGCGGCGGGGTGGGCTCTGGTCTGAGCCTGGGGACAGGATAAGTTCTTGCTCCCAGCTTGTGGTTCTCTACCAGCCACAGCTGTCTCAGGTCTTCTCCTTTTAAGGACTGGAGGGCTAACTCTCCTCCCCTCTGGGAAGATTTCCTCCTTCCAAAGGTCCCAGGGTGGGGGTGTCTTCCAGCCTGCTTGCAGCCCTCAGTTTCCTCCACTCCCAGAACCTTGACCCTTTTCTCTGTGGGGAGAACAGACCCCACCCTATTATGCTGAAGGCAGCTTCCCCACTTCCCGCAGGACCATCTGGTCTGGCTCAAATCTGACCTTTGTCCTACCCCTAGCTTCCTCCCCCAGAAGGGGCCACAGGGGAAGAGGTTTAGAAGAGGCAGTCCAGTCCCTTGGAGAGTCTGTAGAGACAGGCAGGTTAAACTGCCCCCGAGCTGTGAAGTCAGGGACCTTGGAAACCCCCGTTGTTTGTCCCAGTGGGACAGGGAACAGGCAGAAGAGGACCAGAGAGAGGCCCTCTTAAAGCACAAGGCCACAGTTCAGGGCGGTACTGGTTGAGTCCTTTATAGCCATCTCCTCTTGATCCTCACCTAGTCCTGCCCACTGGGCTCATCAGCTTCATGGCCCACGTGAGAACACTGAGGCTCACAGAAAGTCAGTCAGTCGCTGAGGGACACGGGGCATATCATCTGAAGCCGAGCCCAGGGATCTGCCTGGACCCTGGCTGGCTGGATTCAGCCAAACGCCCATCCAAGAAATAGGTAAACCTGGTATGGTGACGCACACCTATAATCCCAGCAACTCAGGAGGCTGAAGCAGGAAAATCACAGGTTTGAGGCCAGTAGGGGCAGCTCAGTGAGAGCTTTTCTCAAATTAAAAAACAAGCAAAAGGTCTGGGGGAGTAGCTCAGTGGTAGAGTGCCTGGGCTCCATCCCCAGTACTAGAAAGAAAGAGAGAGGGAAGGAAAGAAGGAAAGAAGGGAGGGAAAGAGGGAGGGAGGGAGAGGGAAAGCAAGCAAGCCTCCTTACCTTTGTTTAAAAACAACACCATGATGGCTCACGCCTGTAATCTCAGTGGCTGAGGAGGCTGAGGCAGGAAGATTGGGAGTTCAAAGCCAGCCTCAGCAACTCAGTGAGACCCTAAGCAACTCAGCGAGACCCTGTCTTTAAATAAAATAGGAAAAAGAGCTGGGAATGTGGGTCTGTGGTGAAGCACCCCTGGAGTTCATTCAATCCCTGGTACAAAAAAAACAAAAATACCAGAACTATAACATTTAGGCTAAAAGGCTGAGTCTGGAAGGCCTGGGCTTGACTTTCAGCCAGGAGCCCTTCCTAGTCTTCCTGCAAGGGATCTCCCTATCAGCTGCCCAAGTTTTAAACCCAATGTCCACACCAAGCCTATTGGGCTTGGAAGAGGTGGGTGCTCCTTATCTCTCTGTTTTTTTCTGTGTTGGCTTCCTGGAGGGTTATCGAGGGAGCCTTTGGTTTCTAGTCTTCTGTTATCTCCCTGCTGGGTTCTAAACTGCCCTCTCGGTGCTTTCAGCTCCCAGCTTGAACTCCTGTGTTACTCTGCAGAGACACAACTGGAGCAGGACAGGGCTGTGCCTGGGCTCTGCAGAGCCTCCTTTCCAGCCCATGCCTCCGGAGCACCCATCTCCAACTCCTGGAACTTGCCTGGCTCTCTCCCGTCTTGGCCGTCTTCAAGGCTGCTGGGTGTCACAGAGCAGTCATTTCTTTCTTTAAAAATTAGGGAAACCAGCATGGGCCGCTCAGCCTTCATAAGTTTACTTGTTTGCCAATTATGTTACAGAAAGCAACTTCTTCTATTTCATTAAAATGAAAGACATTTTAGCCGGGCGTGGTGGCTCAAGCCTGTAATCCCAGCACTTAGGGAGGCTGAGACAGGAGAATCGCGAGTTCAAAGCCAGCCTCAGCAACAGCGAGGCGCTAAGCAATTCAGTGAGACCTTGTCTCTACATAAAACACAAAATAGGGCTGGGGATGTGGCTCAGTGGTCGAGTACCCTTGAGTTCAATCCCCAGTACCAAAACAAAACAAAAAAAAAAAGGAAAGACATTTTAACTCTCAGTGAGTGTTATCATGTCAGATTAAAATGATCATGTTCCCCTACTCCCAGCCAATATCTTGCCAAGAAGGGACAGCTGGCAACCTCATATGATCCTCAAACGTAGAAAAACCTTGTCTGGGCAATCAGTTGCTGTGCAGGTATTCAGACCCAGAGCTGAGGGACCAGGGCTGGAAGTCCAAAGAATTGCCAGGTCCTCCCACACATCAGGCTGTCTGCTCGCCAGACTTCCCTGTCATCTTCCACTCATACACTCATCCTTCATGCTCAGCTCAGGTAGTTCCTCCTTCCCTTCAGGGCTGGCTTCCTGGGGATGAGAGCCGGCAACTCGTAGAGTCCTATGCTTGAGAAGGACCCTGAACTTGGTTTAAGGCATGTTAGTGCTGTCTTAAAATTTGAACAAAGGAGACTTGCATTTTCCTTTTGCACTGGGCCATCCAAATTACATTGCCAGTTACCCAGGTGTGGTGGTGCAAGCCTGTAATCCCAGTGGCTCAGGAGGCTCAGGCAGGACGATAGCGAGTTCAAAGCCAGGCTCAGCAATGGGAGGCGCTTAGCAACTCAGTGAGACCCTGTCTCTAAATAAAATACAATAGGGCTGAAGATGTGGGTCAGTGGCCAAGTGCCCCTGAGTTCAACCCCCAGTGCCCCCCAAAATAAAAAGTTTTAAAAATTTAAAAATTACATAGCCAGTCATTCCTCCTGGCAGCTTGCTGATGTCATCCTAAAACTCAGCTGAGTCTACTACCTTCCCTGGGCTCACAGAACCCCTATGATTACACCCTTTCCTAACAGCCTTGATTACTCTATACTTTGTGCCTGAGCCAGCTGTGGTGATGCACGCCTGCAATTCCAGCGGCTTGGAAAGCTGAGGCAGGAGGATCGTGAGTTCAAAGCCAGCCTCAGCAACTTAGCAACACTTCGTCTCAAAATAAAAAAATAAAAAGGGCTGAAGATGAATAAAACAAAACATGTGCCTTTAGTCACTTTTCTGTCTCCCCACCAGGTACTGAGCCCCTTCATGGCTGGGGCAGAGTCTACTTGTGTCCTGTACTGTACTTAGCACAAAGCAGGTTCTCAGTTAAGTGTGTCCTGAAATGAACAGTCCAGATGAGGGAAGACGTGGCTCGGTTCCCTTCAGGATTCTGGCCAGACTGGGCTTCAACTTTCTGGCTTTCTTGCTTTAGGGCCAAGACAACCCTCCCCACCCTCTCGCTCTCCTGACCAGTGGCCAAAGGCCAAAACCAACCGAGGCCAAAGACAAATATAAATTTGTTTTTCTGACCTAAGACCCAAATTAATATATTTTGTTTTTCTCAAAGGTATTCTACCACATTCTAGAGTGAAAGCTGACTAACTCAGAAACCCTAACACTCAAAGAGGACTAGGACCCTAGTGGGTTACAGAGGGCTCAAACTGGATCCAGAAGTGAGGAACTTGTGAGCTGTGTTCAGTTTACGCCTGTATGTGTGTATTGGGTGGGGATAGGGGAGGCGCACTGAGCCTGGATTTTACAGGAGTCAGAAAAGGAAGGGTATGGGGCTGGGCTGGGGCTGCGGCTGAATGGTAGAGCACTTGCTTAGCATGTGTGAGACACTGAGCTCAATCCTCAACACCACATAAATAAATAAAACAAAGGTATTGTGTCCATCTACAACTGAAAAAAATATATTTAAAAAAGGAAGGGTATGGCCTATACCAGTTCTGCCAAAGTCACCATTTAGCCATCCATCTAGCCAGCCAGCCAGCCAGCCAGCAGAGGATGTGATGGTGAAGACGACAAACACGTTTCCAGTCCTTATGATGCTCATGTTCCAATCCTCTTTGGAATAAAGCAAAGCCTATCAACCACATAGGGGACAACAAGTCAAAAAGGTCCACCTGGCTCCCTACACTGGGAAGAGACTCCACAGAAGCACCTTCTTTTGCTCTCTTTAATGGCAGCCACCTCCTTGGTTATGGGTCCCAAGCCCAAGTCCAGAAGCTGGTTCAGGGCCAGTGATTGATCTCAGTGATTGATATAACGAGCACTTCAGGCTGTTCTCTGAACTTCTACCACCACAGCAAGGGCCCAAGGCCCCTCAGTTTTCTCCTCCCTCATCCAGCAGGCTCTGAGCCCTGTTTGACCAGCTGCTAATGGAAGCCAGACCTACAGCCACCAGGAGGTGGAAGTATAATAAGCCATCACCCGCAACAAATACTTCTAGAACACCCTCTGGGTACCCAGCTCTGGGCTCAGTTATTCTCTGGAGAATGTGTCCAGCACCTGAAGGGAAGGGCTCTGGTCTGCCTTTTAGAGTGCTGTTTTCAGAAAGAGGTATTGAAGGTATGAATGGCCAGTCCTGAGCTGATGCTGGGGTTTGCATACAGATGACTAGTGCCTGCCTAGTCCAAGGGGAGGGAAGTCAACAATGTGTGTGGGAGGAGAAAACAAAATGTTTCTATTCTCTAAATTGCAAAAAAAAAAAGGTGTTTGGGGGGACTGTTTCAGGAGCAAGTTCCAAGCCATGAATAAGTCACACAGACCAAATTTAAACCTGGCTCAATCAATCACTGACAGCATTACTCAAGGGCTTCATTCCAATGACCACGCTTCTGAGAGCCCGCCAATCAGAGTAAGCCAATCGCCTTACTCCAGTGATTCCACTTCTGAAAGTCAGCCAATCCCTAAACTCCAAGGCTGAAAGTCAGCCAGTCTGCAAACACTCTGGCTTCTGAAAGTCAGGCCTATTGCTGAATGCTATGCTTTCCATACCCTACAGATCAGTTCTGGGCTTACTTCTATTCTATGATATTTTTGGTTAAGAAGATTACTTTTTTTTTTCCTGAAAGGAATGACTTAAGCTTCATTGTTTTCTGTACACATCCTGAAGAAAGAGGATTGTGGATTTGAGGATGTGCACTTTGAACACGGCCCTGATAGGTCCCTTGTACTTAACTAGGCAACACCACATACACACCTATATCAAGGCTGGTGCAGGCTCCCTAGACTTCCACCTGACTGCTTTTGTTACTGAAAACTAGGCCCTCGCACCTGATGCCAGTGCGATAACGAAGACAAGATTTTGAGAAAAAGGAAAAAGAAATTTTATTGCTTTGCTAGCAAAGGAGAAACACAGGGAACTCCTGGCCCAGAGTCTGTGATTCTCCCCCATCAAGGGGAGCAGGAGGCCGGGTGCGGTGGCACATGCCTGTAATCCCAGCACTTAGGGAGTCTGAGACAGCAGAATCTCGAGTTCAAAGCCAGCCTCAGCAACAGCGAGGTGCTAAGCAACTCAGTGAGACCCTGTCTCTACATAAAACACAAAATAGGGCTGGGATGTAGTTCAGTGGTCGAGCACCCCTGAGTTTAATCCCTGGTACCAAAAAGGTGGGAGAGGGTAGAGCAGGGTTTGTTTGTTTTTTTAAAAAAAGTGATTCAGAAATCCCATTTCCTGAGATTAGGAAGGAGAAGGTCAGGGAGGAGAAGGTTCTAAAACAACTGTCAGTTTTAGAGCAGCAAGGGATATAGTCAAAGCATAAAGTGAAGCACTGTTAGGCTATCAGGGCCTCCTGGCCTCTTCTTTCAACTGTTTCTCCTGTGGTGTCCTGAGAACTGGGAGGGAAGCTGTGGCTGAGGAGACTGGGTGGAAAGTACAAAGGGATTTCCCCACAAGAGAAGGGCAACAGGAATCCACTGAGGGATAGATCCATCTCTGAGTGCCAGTCTGCTTGATGGGAGCACATTCCAGGAGGTCATGTCTGGTTGGGGTAACAAAATCTGATGGTGGAGGTAGGACATCTAAAAGCACCAGAAAAACAGCTCTGGAGATGCTGGGCATGTGCTCCAGGTCCATCTTTCTTACATGTACTACGTATTGAGGTTGGCTGGGGGTGGGATGCAGAGGGGAGAGAGACTTCCTGTTGGAGGAGAGGTTTGGGAGCAGTGTCTGCCCCATCCTTGCCACATTACTCCCCAGCACCTTGGATCAGAGAGTTGGGTGGGACAACACATCTCATCCCTCTCTGTCTTCCCCCAATCCAGTCCTCAGTATGGCCCACAGGCCAAGTCTTTTGATGGGATGAACCCCAAATGGGAGATCTTTTCAAAAGAGAGAGTGCCTGTGGGCTTCTTAGGTTGGTCTGGAAAGAGGACAGGATGGACCGCTTTGAGTGGCTGGAACAATAAGCAGAATCAGCCTGCTGTGTGTTAGCACAAAAGGACAGAGACAGGTGCAGACTTCATGCATCAGCAGAGCCTTTATTCAGCAGTGGATTCACGCCTCTGATAGACCCACTTTCCTGGTGGAAAATGAGCCATCAACCAAAGGGGGAGTCTGTCCCCATATAGGTTACACCGAGAGGTGATGTGATTAATGAGCGTGTCAGGGCACTCAAGAATTTCAGATCTGTTTTTACTGGACCAGGTGGAGGGTCTGGGGTCAGCAGTCAGTATCTGGGGAAGGGTTTATTTTGGGAAGGATCAATGCTTTGGTCTCCTCCTGTCATTCTAGGCTTGATGGATATCTCCTCCCCAGGGCTTGTCTTGTCACTGGGAAAGAATGTATTGGGAAAGGATCAATGTGATCAGTGTGTCGCCTTCCTCCTCACTCCCTCTCTCAGGCCACACCGTTTGGGGTTTGTCATTTTTCCATATCTAACATGTGAGAATTCTGGATCCTCTGCCTGCTTGGCACTGTCCCTCCCTCCCCCTCCCTGCCCTCCCCTTGAACACCTGTCTCCATCAGAGACAGGCTCTCCTTCCTATCAGAGCCTCAAGCTTCTCTTTGTGCAGTGGGTACAGCACTCACCCATGTCCTCTTCCTGAAGTCTAGCCAGGCATGCTCCATCCTTGGCCTCCCCTTCCCACTCCACCCCCAACTAGATGCAAAGCTTAAAGGTTGATTTGCATAGCATTTTGCCTGGAGGCTGCTGGCCCTGCTGAAACCGGCCAGGAACTCCAGGAACTCCGGAGTTCTGAATCTGAGGAACTCTATCCCTCCTCGCCTGCCAGAGAACTAGGCTCCTCAGCTCTCCTCAGGTCAGGCTGAGAGGGCCTGCGGTGAGGTAAGCAAGGTGTCTAACTGCCCCAAGGGCAAGTGCATCCTCAAATTGCTATGCCTACCCCACCCCCATGGCACACGCAGCCCTGACACTGCTTAAAGTGTTCCATCCTCCAAGATCTGCAATCTCATTGAATAGTCCCTAAAATAGAAAGTAGAGGCAGGAGGATTACAAGTTTGAAGGCAGTCTGGGCAAATTAGTGAGACCCTGAAACAGACCGAATTTGGGCTTCTCCTCTGAATTGGGGACACATTCCTCCTGCTGAGAAAGAAAGCTGAAAGACTGGCTCCCCTCCCTCCAGGCACCAAAGGAGATTGTCCACCCACCTGCCTGACACAGGCTAGCTAATTATAGCCACATATGTACATCACCTGCTTTTGTCTCTATAAATCTTAACTGTTTCTGTGGGGTTGGCGGGCAGAAGCAGCTAGATGGCTTCTTCCCAGTTTAATTAAACTGCATAAAGTTTGCTACTCATTTTGCCATCTTTTGCCTATTTTGTATGCAGGTGGGTGGCCAAATCCAACCAGCCAGGACCCAGGCAGGGTCCTTGGGTTAGGCTACTGGTAACAGAATGGTGACCATGAAGGGACTATAGTCCCAACAGATTTTTGCCACTTTTTTTTTTTTTTTTGTACTGGGGATTGAACCCAGGGGCACTTAACCACTAAGCCACATCCTCAGCCTTTTTTAAAATTTTATTTAGACACAGAGCCTTGCTAAATTGCTGAGGCTGGCTTTGAACTCACAATCCTCCTGCTTCAGCCTTCTGAGCTGCTGGAATTATAGGCATGTGCCACTGCACCCAGCCATGGCTAAAAAGCCATAGCCAATTTGGAGTTTCCCTGAAATCAGTTTGGAGTTCTTCTTGACTAGTTGACAGGAAAATTTGACCTTGTCTTTGACAGGCGTGGTCGGGTGTCTATTTGTATGGAATAGACACTAAGAGGAGTAGAGACCTAGAGTGTGTGTTTGGGAGATTTTTGTTATGAAAGTGAAAAGTGCTAATTCTATTTCAGAGCTCCTGAAAGAAGTTTTGATTACAACATGGCCTATATTTCTAAAAGTAGAAGCTGATTTAGTACAATTGTTTTATATGTTTGTTAACTTGACCATTGACTTAATAGGCAAATTCTAATGTCCATGCAACAGATTTCAAAAGCACAGTCCTTGGGGCTGGGGTTATGGCGCAGTGGTAGCGTGATCGCCTAGCACGCGGGAGGCACTGGGTTCGATCCTCAGCACCACATAAAAATAAAATAAAGATATTCTACCCACCCACAACTAAAAAATAAATATTTAAAAAAAAAAAAAAAAAAAAAGCACAGTCCTTGCTTTAGTCATCAGATGGGCTTCTATCAAAACAAATGGACTGCTGGGTATGATGGTGCATATCTGTAATATCAGTGACTTGAGAGGCTAAGGCAGGAGGATTGCAAGTTTGAGGCTAGCCTCAGCAATTTAGGAAGGCCCTAAGCAACTTAGGGAGAACCTGTCTCAAAAAATAAAAAAGATAGGATTGTAGCTTAGTAGTTAAGCAATTCCTGGTGCCAAAAAAAAGAAAAAGAAAGATGAAAGAAAGAAAGAAAGAGAAAAAAAGAAAAGAGAAATGGATGAAATCTATATGCAATTGCTTTATTTGGAGCTTGTGATTTTTCCCCTGGTGAATTCACTCTTTTAAAAATTCTGCACATTTTAATTATTATTATTTTTGTTTTGTCTAATGGAAGCTTTTAATTTTCTCTATCAAAGATATTTTCTCTCTCTGAAGCGGAAACTTGATCTTTAAATTTCGCTAACCTTAGTCTTTAAGATGTCAATTTTCTAACTGGCCTCAACTTTGGGAATACAAATTTAAGACTTAACAAACTGCTTTCAAATGTCCTGTCAAGGGAGGGAGGGAGGGCTTGTGGCTCAGTGGTAGAACGCGTGCCCAGCACACATGAGGCACTGGGTTTGATCCCCAGCACCAAATTAAAAAAAAAAAAAAAAAAAAAAAAAGCTAAATAAACAAAATAAAGGTATTTAAAAATATATCCTGTCAAAAGTCTGACTTTTAAAACTAGCAAATGTTAAATCTTCTCAGTTTTAAAAATTTCTTGTATGCTCCTATATATTTATGTGCTTAAGTAGTCTGTTTGCAATGGTACTATATTGACTTAGAGAAAATTAACCAAAATGCCTTTAAAATATATATATATTTTTGGTACAGACAATTGAACACGGGGGGGAGGGGGGTTGACCACCAAGCCTCATGCCCAGCTCTTTTTTTTTTTTTTGGTACTGGGGATTGAACTCAGGGGCACTGGACCACTGAGCCACATCCCCAGCCTTATTTTGTGTTTTATGTAGAGACAGGGTCTCACTGAGTTGCTTAGCGCCTCGCTGTTGCTGAGGCTGGCTTTGAACTCGCGATTCTCCTGTCTCAGCCTCCCTAAGTGCTGGGATTACAGGCTTGAGCCTCGCGCCCGGCTCCAGCCCTTTTCATTTTTTTTTTTTTAAATGGTGCTAAGGATTGAATCCAGGGGCCTTGTGCACACAAGGAAAGCAGTCTACCAACTGAGCTATATCCTCAGCCCTTGTCTTTTTTTTTTTTTTTGGTACTGAGGATTGAACTCAGGGGCACTCGACCATGGAGCCACACCCCCAGCCCTGTTTTTGTGTTTTATGTAGAGACAGGGTCTCACTGAGTTGTTTAGCGCCTCATTGTTGCTGAGGCTGGCTTTGAACTCATAATTCTCCTGTCTCAGCCTCCTAAAGTGCTGAGATTACAAGCATGCGCCACCGCACCGGCTCCTTGTCTTTTTGAGACAGGGTCTTGCTAAATTGCTCAGGGCCTTGCCAAGTTGTTGAGGCTGACTTTGAACTCTCAATCCTCCTGCCTCAGCCTCCTGAACTGCTGGGATTACAGATGTGCACCACCACGCTTGGCTTCCAAATGCCTTTTTATTTTTATTTTTTTATTTTTTATTTTTTAGTACCGGGGATTGAACTCAGGGGCACTTGACCACTGAGCCACATCCCCAGCCCTATTTTGTGTTTTATGTAGAGACAGAGTCTCCCTGAGTTGCTTAGCACCTTGATGTTGCTGAGGCTGGCTTCGAATTTGCAATTCTCCTGTCTCAGCCTCCCAAAGTGTTAGGATTATAGGCGTGCGCCACCGTACCAGGCTCCAAATGTCTTTTGATTCACATGACTTTAGTAAATTTGTAATAAGTAATTTAAATTTGTTCATAATAAGAATGCGTTTAAAATCTAGTAACTCGGAGCCAGGCGTGGTGGCTCACGCCTGTAATCCCAGCACTTAGGGAGGCTGAGACAGAAGAATCGCGAGTTCAAAGCCAGCCTCAGCAATGGTGAGGAGCTAAGCAACTCAGTGAGAGCCTGTCTCTACATAAAACACAAAATAGGGCTGGGGATGTGGCTCAGTGGTCGAGTACCTCCGAGTTCAATCCCCAGTACCAAAAAAAAAAAAAAAAATCTAGTAACTCGGGCTGGGGTTGTGGCTCAGTGGTAGAGAGCTTGCCTCGCATGCGTAAGGCACTGGGTTCGATCATCAGCACCACATAAAAATAAATAAATAAAATAAAAGATGTTGTGTCCATCTACAACTAAAAAAATTTAAAAAAAAAATCTAGTAACTCATTTTTCTGGCCTGTTAACCAATTGAGATATTTGTAGATATTTGAGACACAGTGTTCAGTGTTTTCTATATGCAGTCACCTCTTAGTATTATAGAGCAAGACCCACCTGCAGGGCCAAAGCAAGCTTGGAGGTCCATGACTGGTTCCTTGCAATCCCACAGGAAGGATTTCAAATGAGTCACCCAGAGTAGCAAGCAGGAGTTTATTGAAAGGGAAAGGAAAGGGAGAAAAGGACACTTAAGGTCCTCTCAGAGAGGAGAGGGATGGTGTGCCTCCTCCTTGTCCTCCAATTTTATTGGGGGTCCCGGGAAGTTTCCAGAAAGTCCAGCCGAGATCTACATCTTAACTTTTGGCTGACAGTAGCATCGCATCAGACTTTCAAGTCCCCACTGTGCATGGTCTTACCCCAAGGAGGAGAAAGTTTGCAATCATAAGGACATGTTAAAGATTCAGAGCAACTCTGGGTCACCTTGGCCCACACGGACTGGTTCTAACTGGAATTTGTTCTTACAGATTTTATGGTTGGTGGGTTTTGCTTCTAATTATCCTGTCTTCCTGAGCCCTAGAATCTGGTCTGCATAAAGGTCACAAAAGTCCCCCCTTCAGGGTAACTTGTGTTCTTCTTATAAGTAGGGAGGAGTCTTTGGGCCTTCATTTTTCCTGAAAATAACAGGTTGTTTGCTGAGGAATGTAACATACCCTATTGACCTAAAACAGGGCCAGAGTGGCCTCAGGTAAATTGTTTTTTAAAAGACAGCATGGGGGTGGGTCAGCACTGTAGGCCCAGTCTATAGAATTATCCCTTTAACCTCATGTTCCCACCACTCATGTCTATCTGCTCCTATCATTAGGAAATTTTTGATAAAGAAATAATTTAAAATGTTAACTGTTTGATTTCCATGAATAACCTAAAAGCTATTAAATTAATAAATTAAAATAAATAGGCAGGACAGACATTTTGAACTCATAAAAATGTAGCTTTTAAAATTGTTTTGTTTTTAGCCGGGCACAGTGGCACATGCCTGTAATCCCAGCGGCTAGGGAGGCTGAGGCAGGAGGATAGCAAGTTCAAAGCCAGACTCAGCAATTTATGGAGGTCCTAAGCAACTCAGCGGGATCCTCTTTCTAAATAAAATACAAAAAAAAAAAAAAGGGCTGAGGATGTGGCTCAATGGTTAAAGGCCCCTGGGTTCAATCCCTAGTACCAAAAAATGAAAATAAAAAATAAAATTGTTTTGTTTTTACAAGGAAACCTTAAAATACAGAGCTAAAAATCTTTGACTTTTGACATCTCAGAAATGTTTTGCTTTGGGCGGAGATTGTGGCTCAGCGGTAGAGCGCTTGCCTCACATGTGTGAGGTACTGGGTTCAATCCTCAGCACCACATAAAAATAAATAAAATAAAGATATTGTGTCCATCTACAACCAAAAAATATTTAAAAAAAAGAAATGTTTTGCTTTCCTTCAATAAGTGTAATGCTTATATCTATATATTGTTTTGTTTTATACCAAGAATTGAACCCAGGGCTCCTAAGCACTGAGTCACATTCACGGTCCTTTTTATGTTTTATTTTAAGACAAGGTCTTGTTAAGTTGTTTAGGACCTTGCTAAGAGGCTGAGGCTAGCTTTAAACGTGTGATCTTCCTGCCTCAGCCTCCCATATCACTGGGATTGCAACTGTGTGCTGCTGTGACCAGTGACTCATGGATTTTCTTAATGTAGTGTCATATGTCTTCCCTGTATGTTACTGCCCTTCATTGTCCTCCTACCTGTTAACATCTATGACATTCATGGTTTGTCTAATGTATTACTTGTTCAGTATATTTGGAAATTAGCAACGAAGCCTTGTGCTTTCTTTGTTCCAGGCCTGAAGTAAGCCAAGAGAAATAACAGATGATTTCAAAAGCTGATCACCTACAGGTAGCTTTTTTTTTTTGACTTCTGGAATGACAATATTTTATAATGACCTAAACCTATGGAATTTTTGTTGTTGTTATTAATTGATCATAAATCCAGCAGTGCTTTCAAAAATCAGATATCAGTCAATAATATGATTCACTGTCTTCTTAAAATGTGAAGTAGATTTTGTGTTATCTCTGATGTCAAAGGTAAAGTAACTTTTTTTCATGATTTGTAGAGTTCTCTGGATTTTGCTATTTTTTATTTTATTTTATTTTATTTTTTATTTTTTTGATACTGGGGATTGAACTCATGGGTACTCGACCACTGAGCCACATACCCAGCCCTATTTTGTGTTTTATGTAGAGACAGGGTCTCACTGAGTTGCTTAGCACCTCGCCATTGCTGACGCTGGCTTTGAACTTGTGATTCTCCTGTCTCAGCCTCCCTAAGTGCTGGGATTACAGGCGTGGGCCACTGTGCCAGGCTATTATTTATTCTTTTTTGGAACTAAAATAACTCCTCTTTCCTTTCTTCTTTCCTTCTTTCCTTCCTTCCTCCTCCTCCTTCTTTCTTTTTCTTCTTCTTCTTCCTCCTCCTCCTCCTCCTCCTCCCCCCCTCCTCCTCCTCTTCCTCCTCCTTCTTCTTCTTTTTTCTTAGTACCAGGGATGGAACCTGGAAGCACTTTACCATTAAGCTACATCCCCAGCACCCTCCCCTTTTTTATTTAGAGACAGTTTCTCACTAAGTTGCATATGTCCTCTATAAGTTGCTAAGGCTGGCCTCAACTTGTGATTCACCTGCCTCAGACATCCAAGTCTCTGGGGAATACAGGCATGCACTACTGTGCATTTTTAAATTGTTGGAATGATATTAATTCTTGTAAACTGTGTTCAAAGTTTTTACAGTTCTATGAAATGTCTAAATTCTAAAGCTTCTCTTTGCCCATGTGGTGATTAACTCAATTTACATAAGGGTTCTAGCAGACAGGCATCTCCCAGTGCAGGTCTGATAGGATTGCTTTTTACAGTTGCTTTTCTTTGGGTAAAAATTATAGAACTATGGGGCTGGGGTTGTGGCTCAGTGGTAGAGCGCTCGCCTAGCGTGGGTGAGGCACTGGGTTCGATCCTCAGCACCACATACAAATTAATAAATAAAAATCAAATTAAAATTTAAAAAGTCAATCTTTTAAAAAAATTATAGAACTAAAGAAATTGTGTTTATTAGCTCAGATTGATTGTAGAGCCTGGAGAGCTTTGCTCTTAGTAGTCTTCATTTTTCTGGACTAAAAGCTAATCATTCAGCCAGGCGCGGTGGCTCAAGCCTGTAATCCCAGCACTTAGGGAGGCTGAGACAATAGAATCGCGAGTTCAAAGCCAGCCTCAGCAATGACGAGGTGCTAAGCAACTCAGTGAGACCCTGTCTCTACATAAAACACAAAATAGGGCTGGGGATGTGGCTCAGTGGTCGAGTGCCCCTGAGTTCAATCCCCAGTACCAAAAAAAAAGCTAATCATTCAAAAACCTTTCCATTACTTGGGGCTGGGATTGTAGCTCAGTGGTAGAGCACTTGCCTAACATGTGTGAAGCACTGAGTTTGATCCTCAGCACCACATAAAAATAAATAAATAAAATAAAGATAAATATATATATAACTACATATATAAAACTTTATATATATTTATATATGTGTGTGTATATATATAACACTTTTATAAACACTTTCTTGTTATATATATATGTATATATACATATATATATAACACTTTCCATTACTTGAAATCAGCTAAAAGGAGTCTTCTGACATTAACTGTGTCACATCCTGCCCAAGGTGACATGACCCAGATGAAAGAAAAGGACAAAAGCTCTCTCAATGTGGAAGCCAGAGTGCTTGGTAAATGATCAACAGTCTTCAGAGAAAATCATTTGGAGACAGAGGTGAAAATCACAGTCACTTATCAAAACCCATCAAAAAGATTAACAGCCAGGAAGTTATGGAAAGAAAGTTCTTTTGCAAATTAACACTAAAGTCCTTTAGAGAGATTAGATATTTCAGAATTTCCTTCTTCAGGAATAAGCCTCTGACCTCTTGTGTTCGAATTCTGCACACTGATCCAAGAATGGACGGCCAGCCAGATGACGCGGAAGTCCCACTTCCCTCAAGATTGAGGAGATGAACTCAATGGCACGCGCATGGGCACCCTGTGTGTGTGTGTGTGTGTGTGTGTGTGTGTGTGTACTCACGCATGCACTGAAAGACTTTTTCTTCCTCCTCCACCGCAATTGAGACACATTCCGACAGGCTGCAACCCCTCACTCTGACAGACGCCAAAGAAAATGGAAGTGGAAATTGTCTGCTCAGGCCTGCCTAACACAGGCTGGCTAACTAAATCTACATATGTATATCATCCACTTTTAAAAAAAAATTTTTTTTCAGTTGTACATGGACACAATACCTTTATTTATTTTTTTAAATATTTTTTAGTTGTAGATGGACAACATATCTTCATTTTATTTATTTTTATGTAGTGCTGAGAATTGAACCCAGTGCCTCACACACGCAAGGTAAAGGCTCTGCCACTCAGCCGCAACCCCAGACCAATTATCACCTACTTTTTTTTCCTATAAGTTGAAACTGCTTCTGCAGGGCTGTTGGAGAGAAGCATTCTAGCTGCTTCTCCCCAGTTTGATCAAACTGCATAGAGTTTGCTATTTATTTTTCCATCTTTCCTCTATTTCTTATGCAGGTGGGCTGCCAAATCTAGCCAGCTAGGATCCAGGCAGAGTCCTTGGGCTAGGCTGCTGATCACAACCCTGTCTCAAAATAAAAATAAAAAAGGCCTGGGATGTAGGTTGTGGCTCAGTGGCAGAGTACTTGCCTAGCATATATGAGGCCCTGGGTTCAATTCCCTCTCCAATGCCCTAAAAGCTGTCAGAACACTAGTCCTTGGGCTAGCCTGGGCAGCCAGGTCCCTGTTGTCCTCACCTACCGCCCTGGTCCCTGAGCCCTGTTGGGAGGGGAAGCTAGAAGAGTTGAGGTCTGCAGTGGGTGGGACTGTGAGAGCAAGATAAGGATCAGAGGGACCACCACACCCAGGAACTGAAAACCATGTTGAAGGAACCTCCGGGCATTCCGTTGACAAGGGGAACCAAGCAGTCCAGGCCATGACTGCGACCAAATGCTGATGTGAAACCCAGAAACCTGAGCTAAATTTAACCCTGCTACCCAATGGAGACTGCCTGACCTTTTTTTGTTTTGTTTTTTGTTTTGGCAGTGTTAGAGATGGAACCAAGATGTGCTTGACCACTGAATTACATCCTAGAACATTTTTTTTTTTATTATTTTGAGACAGAATCTTTCTAAGTTGCTTAAAGCCTTGCTAAATTGCTGAGGGTATAAATTGCTGAGGCTGACGTTGAAATTGGGATCCTCCTGTCTCAGCCTCCCAAGTCACTGGGATTATAGGTGTGCGCCACCGAGCCCTGTTTTCCTGACCCTTTCAAGAGAGATCTGAACAGTTCTGAGAAATGCCAGGCTGAGAGCCAGGCTCTACACCCTACTCGTCTGATAGGAATTAGCTGTGAAAGAGGCCAGTGCTTCTTGCTCCAAAGAGCTTTTATGAGCACCATTAGAGAAGGCAGGAAAGGATTCTGCCCATGGGGGATGGGGGAGTAGGGTCTCCCTTAGCGCCATGCCCAGATCTCAGTACCCAGTGGGGCACTGTGGTCACCTTCCTCTTATCTTGGTTATCTTGGCCATCCTAGCCTGTGCCCTGGGTCCTCTCTGCCTGCCCCTTCTTCACTGTGCAGATGGTTTTGTCATGCCTGGCTCCTCGGACATCCTTCCTCCTCTCAGACCTATCCTGAGCCTGGAGCCTCCTTGTTGTGATGTTTTTCTAACTTGGTCTTAGAGTCTCTTGAGAGTGGCAGTCTCAACTTTTGGCCACTCTCCAGAAGAGCCCAGACCGCAGGAGAGCTGGGTGCAGGGGTGTGGGCCAGGGAGGCACAGTAGGCAGCACAAGAAAGCATTTTATACTCACAGATCTGCAAAGTAAGAGGGCTGTCCCCGAGGGCCGGGGGAGTCCAGAGACCGTACCATGCTCGAGAGCTGCAGAAAGCATGCAAGAGGACACGAAGGCCGAAGCCTTTGTTGGGGTCCAGGGTGTTACCCATGCAGGTTTCCATGGGAATTTCTAATTGGTGGATTTCCAGCAAGCAGCTAGGAGTTGCGTGAAGTCATGGTGTGACCGACAAGTGGTCACCATGGTCTATCAATACAGTCCATGCAGGGTGTGGGGCTGTCCCAAAGGGTGGTGGCCACCAAGAGGCAGTTATATAAGGTAGATATCTGGATCGACCACACGGAGGAACTAACTGGGAAGAGGCAGAGACCTGGGAACTGTATTGAGGGTGACTAAGCCTTGTTTTGGTTAAGCCAACCTAGATTCAAAATGAATGTGGAGGTGACAGGGAAATACAGGAAGCTACCCCCCTCGTACTGTGTGCAGCTTACTGCTACTTATGGTCCTCAGCAAAGGTTTTCTTGGGTAGCTGAAGGACAGTGTGTCCCTGCTGAGGCTACTTCCAGTAGTTGGGGGGATTGGGGTGGTCTGTAGGCACACTTGGGGGTTTGGGGGTAAACCAAGTGCAGGACAAGCATCTTCCCATATCTGGGGAGGTGTTGAGTGGGAGCTACAAGGTGTGTTTTGGGGGTCTTCCATCGTTCCAGGCTGGGCCTGCTGCATTCCAGCCAGGTGTGTCTGGAGGCCTGGGCCCACTGGACCGACTGCTCCCTGACAGCTAGTAGTCAGGGCATTGTTTCAGAAAGTCTCTGGGAAAAGAAAAAACAAAGACCACATGGCTGGCTGATGATTGGGAGCCTCACCATCCAGAGTGTGAAGTTATCCCAAACTCCCTGCCTCCTTCATCTCTCCTCCTGTCTCTGGAGGAGACCCCACTGGAGGATGAAGAAAGATCTAGCCTCCACCCAACATAGAGTTCCTATAGCAGGCCTCTACCCTTGGCTCGCGTTCCTGCAGTGATGGGGAGCTCACTGCCCCCCAGAGACTATGTATGAAGTGATTAAAAGAAAGATAACAAGCCAGGCACGGTGGCGCATGCCTGTAATCCCTGCACTTAGGGAGGCTGAGATAGGAGAATCGGGAGTTCAAAGCCAGCTTCAGTAATGGCGAGGTGCTAAGCAACTCAGTGAGACCCTGTCTCTACATAAAAAACACAAAATAGGGCTGGGGATGTGGTCAGTGGTTGAGTACCCCTGAGTTCAATCCTGAGTACAGAAAAAAAAAAAAAAAAAAGAAACGTAACAGCTGAGCTGGGTGCTGTGGCACATGCCTGTAATCCCAGCACTTAGGGAGGCTGAGACAAGAGAATCATGAGTTCAAAGCCAGCCTCAGCAAGGTGAGGCACTAAGCAACTCAGTGAGACCCTGTCTCTACATAAAACACAAAATAGGCCTGGGGATGTGGCTCAGTGGTCAAGATTGAACTTTCCTGAGTTCAATCTCCAGTACCAAAAAAAAAAAGAAAGAAAGAAAGAAAGAAAAGAAAAGAAAAGAAACATAATAGCTGGGCACAGGTGGTGCACCCCTATAATTCCAGCAGCTCAGGAGGCTGAGACAGGAGGATCACAAGTTCACTTTTTTTTTTTTTTGGAGGTGGGTGGGTATAGAGGATTGAAGTCAGGGGCACTCAAGCACTGAGCCACATCCCCAGCCCTGTTTTGTATTTTATTTAGAGACAGGTCTCTCTGAGTTGCTTAAGGCTTCACTTTTGCTGAAGCTGGCTTCAAACTCGTGATCCTCACCAGGCATGGTGGCGCACGCCTGTAATCCCAGCGGCTTGGGAGGCATAAGCAGGAGGATTGCAAGTTCAAAGCCAGCCTCAGCAATAGTGAGGCGGTAAGCAACACAGAGACCTTGTCTATAAAAACACAAAATAGAGCTGGGGATCTGGCTCAGTGGTTGAGTGCCCCTGAGTTCAATCCCTGGTACCCAAATATATATATATATATATATATATAAAATAAACAAATATACAGCTTTTGGAAACAGCTGAGAGGCAGTGTCCAGGGAGGCTGGAGAGACTTGATCATAAGCCAGAACTGGTGAGGCAGACATCACACCATTAGCCCTGCGGCCTTGACAGTTTCTGGGGTTGGGTCAGCTAATGGGATGTGTTCCAGGGAGGCCAGCTCCAGCTCAACAAGAAGGACTTCCTCTCTGAGAGCTAAGGGCCAGTGATCAAGCTTTTGGGGGGAGCTAATGAGTTCCCTGTCCCTAGGGGAGTACAAGTAGAGAGTAGCCCACCTGGCAGGTGGAGGGCTTCTAGAAGCCCCCAATGGAAGAGGGGCCTACTCTGGGAGCATGGCCAGGAAGGGTGTCTCTTCCTAAAATCCCAGTCGGTCTGTCTGAGAGGGCCGAGGGCTGGTGGGATGGGGAATGAGAGCCTGGGTGTTCCCCACTCATCCCACCCTCAGGAACAGGCCCCTCCTCTGGGCATCAGCTGGCCCTTTGCTTCCTCCCCAGCTCTGTTTCTATGTCAATCTGTCACTGACTCGACTTATTTTCACAGCCAGGTGCAGGCAGGACTCAAGTCTGCAGTGCCTGGGTGGGGAGACCCCACGCAGCAGCAGCCTGCAGCAGCCCTGCATCTCCTGAGCTCAGCCTCTTCAGAGCTGAGCCGAGCTTCTCTTGGGCCTTTTTGACCTAGATAACTGAGGGGTGTCCCTCCTCAGGACCCTGACTTGCTGCTGGGGTCAAGTATTTGGTGTCCAAAACATAGACCACCCTCCCCCCAACCCTGCTTCACAACCAGGCCCAGGAAGAGCAAGGCTGCTAATTCCCAGAGTGTTCCAACAGTGAATGGAGTTTTATGCCACTGAGCAGGATAGGTGGTTGGGGACCAGCAGGGGGTCTTCCTGAGTGCTGGGATCCATAGGTCTATCTACTGAGCGTGAAGCAGCAGAGACTTGTTTAAACGAGCTGCAGCTCACACTTGGGGAACCCCAGTCAGTCCCTGGGCCTCTTTTCTCCCTCTTCCTCCTGCCCGAAAGAGCCCAGGGAAGGTGGGTCTGAGCAGTCATCAAGACAGAACCCAGCCCTCACCCAGCAGATATTCCTTCCCTCTTGTAGCCTCAGTTTCCCCACTTGAATCATCTTCATGAGCGTGTCTCATGTGAACTGAGGTGGAGAAGGCCTGAGAAAAGAGGAAGAGAGCTTGACCATCAGGTTTGACATCTCAGCCACCTGGCACTCAGACATTGGCCCAAGGGTGATAGGTTTTATTTATTCATTTGTTTATTTATTTTGCCGTACCAGGGATCAAACCCAGGGGCGCTTTATCACTGAGTAACCTGAGCCATTTTAAATTTTTATTTTGAGACAGGGTCTTGCTAAATTGCACAAGCTGGCCTCAAACTTGCAATCCTCCTGTCTCAGTCTCCCAGGTCACTGGGATTATAGGCCTGCACCACCACAACTGGCTAAACAACAGAAATGTTAGGTCGGTTCAGGGTCCAGGATGTCCAATTAGGGGGACCAGTCAGGGCAGCTGTGGAATGGAGCGGCCAGCCAGATGCTGACGTCACCAGTAGAGGTGCCTCCTGTCAATCAGCGGGGTTTTCCCGACTTATCCAGGAAGCATTCTGGCCTTCTCTTCCTGCCCTCTAAGCCCTCCCCTTCCTGACCGGGCCTTTAAAAATTGTATCCCGGAACACGGGCGCCATTCTCCCGTACACACTCTGATGGACGGGAGAGTTGAGTCCGAGAGCGTGTATTTCCAATAAAGCCTTGCCCAGCGGTTTTAATTTGCCTCCTTTTTGTCATCTGGCTTTACAAATGGTGCGCGAAGGGGCTGGGATTGTAGCTCAGCGGTAGAGCGCTTGCCTCGCATGCGTGAGGCCCTGGGTTCGATCCTCAGCACCACATACAAAGCAATAAAATAAAGACATTGTGTCCATCAACAACTAAAAAAATATTAAAAAAAAAAAAAAAAACAAATGGTGCGCGAAAACCAGGAGGGTTTTTGAACCTCCCCCTGTACCGAGGTCGAGGCAAGCCCTCCGGACCGGGAGAACTCCTGAGCCGCTCTGTCCGTCTCCCCCCATCTGGATCCACAAAAGGGAGGTAGGCCCGCCCCCGCCCAGTCTCCCCTGGCCTCTCAGCCTCCTTCCTGTCTGCTCCAGAGGCCTATCCGATAAGTCACACTTGTGCAATAGGTCTCTGTCCAAGGCTGTTTGGATTGGGGAGACATTCCCAGTCCTCGTGTGAGCCACCTGCCGTCCGGGCCCCCCAAGAGTTTCCAGGGACGCCTGAATTCCCCGCCTGGCCCTCCATTTTCCGGTGGAGGCGAACAGTTTTAGGGACGCCTTTTTCTGTTCCCGCCCACTTCCTGTGGGCGCTGACAGGTCACGAGAAACACCGACTCTTCTCCAGACCCCAAAACTCCTTTGGGCTGTCTGTATCACAATTTTGAGAAGCTAGGATTTGCTGAAGACCTACACCGTGAGCGTCTGTCTGGTCCTCCTTTCCACTGTAGTCTGGCCTCAGTATGGCTTAGACAATGGATCAAAATGGCCTCCAGAGGGAACTTTTGATTTTCAAATCCTCACTGATTTGGCTAATTTTTGTCACTGGATGGGGAAATGGACAGAAATTCCTTTCATCAAGGCTTTGTTGGAAAGCACGCTCTCATCTCTCCCTTCTTTCTTTTTTTTTTTTTTTTTTTTTTT
>CM053401.1:106190250-106221878 GCA_028644305.1 Xerus rutilus
TTAAAAGGGCTGGGAAGTGCTGGGAAGTGATATTGGCTAAATTAAATTGTTATACTGTGTGCCTGTACAATATGCAATAACAAATCCCATCACTGTGTACAACTATAATGCACCAACAAAATAATGGGGGGGAGAAAAGGACTAGGAATGTAACTCAGTGGTAGAGCACCCGTAGGTTCAATCCCCAGTACCCTGCCAAAAAAGTGGAGGAAAGCCGGGAGCAGTGGGGCTTGCCTATAATCCCAGCAGCTCTGGAGGCTGAGACAGAAGGATCACGAGTTCAAAGCCAGCCTCCGCAATGGCGAAGCGCTAAGCAACTCAGTGAGACATTGTCTCTAAATAAAATACAAAATAGGGCTGGGGATGTGGCTCAGTGGTTGAGTGCCCCTGAGTTCAATCTCCGGTATCTTCCCCCTAAAAAAAGTAGAGGAAAAAAAAGAAATACCCTCCCAGGGCACACCCACATTGATCCAGTCCCTTCAAATAGGCGCTGCCTCCTACAGTTTCTGCCACCTCCAGATAATGCCATCAAGTTATGAATTCATTGATAGATTAATCCACTGATGAAGTCAGAGCCTTCCTGACCCAGTCACTTCCAAAAGCCCCAACTCTGAACCCTGCTGCACTGAGGACCAAGCCTCTAACACATGTGCCTTTGGGGAACGTTCCAGTCCCAAACCATAACAACTTCATCAGTCTGTGGTGATATTAGTACACGAAATGGACCAAGCTGGAGCCGGGTGCCGTGGCGCAAGCCTGTAATCCCAGAACTTAGGGAGGCTGAGACAGGAGAATCGCGAGTTCAAAGCCAGCCTCAGCAATGGCAAGGTGCTAAGCAACTCAGTGAGACCCTGTCTCTACATAAAACGCAAAATGGGGCTGGGGATGTGGCTCAGTGGTCGAGAACTCCCGAGTTCAATTCCTGGTACCAAAAAAAAGGACCAAACTGGACAGCTACTGGTTAACTGCCTTGTTGCTTGTGCTGAGCTGGGGTGTCATTCTCCTCCACTCCCTGACCTTTGGTCAAAGTCTAGTCAGCGATGCTTTCTGTCGGTCAGGGCTGAGGGGTTGAGGGCCTGGGGACCACTCAGCTTGGTAAGGAGTGGGTCGGGAGGCCACAGGCACCAGACAAGCTGCTGGAGAAACAAGCCTCTCTGCCATCCTCAGTTACGGGGGACACTGGGTTTCCACTTGGCACAAGTCAGACGATGCCCAAGCTGGTCCATCCATAGTGGCATCTACTTTCTGAAATACAGTGCAGATTCTGCTCCCATGTCCTGTTCCCTTGGGCACAGAGCTCTTTCTGCCAGGAGTGTTGACTTTTTTCTACCCATGCAGGCTGGCTAAAAGCTGAAGACCTGAGGCCCCTCAGGTAGCCACTTGGGTCTCAAACACTGTGTGGCCCTGGGCCATTGCTCTAGACCCTCCTGAGACAGAGAAAGCCCCACTGGCCTCTCGAGGCCTCCCTCTGATTCCTAACTTAGTCTCCTGCCTCTTTCTGGGCCACCCTCAGTGACCTCCTCTGGGCAGCCTGCCTCTGCAAGGGCATTTAGTCCATGGGATGGATCTCAAAGGCACTTGCATCTTATCACGGTTCCCAAGTGGGACACTATTTTTTAAAAATATTTTTAGTTGTAGGGGCTGGGGCTGTGGCTCAGCGGTAGAGCGCTTGCCTCGCATGCGTGAGGCCCTGGGTTCGATCCTCAGCACCACATACAAAGCAATAAAATAAAGACATTGTGTCCATCCACAACTAAAAAAATATTTAAAAAAATATTTTTAGTTGTGGATGGACACAATACCTTTATTTTGTTTATTTAGTTTTTTTTATGTGGTGCTGAGGGTCGAACCCAGTGCCTCACACATACTAGGCGATCGTGGTAGGCGAGCGCTCTACCACTGAGCCACAACCCCAGCCCCCAAGTGGGATACTATTAACAAAGCATTTGAGTTTGCCAATAAGGGGCTTACTTTTTTTTTTTTTTTAATTTTAGATGTTAGAGCAGTCCACAGTTTTCATTCGTTTATCCATTCATTTCCTGTTGTTAATATTATACACCAGATACATTCATTTTTTAATTTAGCCTCACAATGTACCTTTAGGTATTTTTATCTTTAAGTTATAGGTGAGGAAACTGAGGAGCAAAGAGTGGTTAGGATTCAACCCCTTTCTGGATTGTACTGGTCCTATAGCTTGAGGGGTTGGGAATTTGAAGTAGAAAGGAAAGCCAGGAGAGTGACTGGGCCTGTGGGTCATAGACCCACATAGGAGCCATACCCAGGCAGGGGAGGGACTTGTGGAAGAGAAGGGTGCAGAACCAAGATGTGAAGCTGGGCACGGTGGCACACGCTCAGGAGGCTGAGGCAAGAGGATCACACATTCAAGGCTAGCATCAGCAATTTAGTGAGGCCCTTAGCAACATAGGTTTTAAAGCGCTGTCTCAAAATAAAGAATAAAAAGGGCTGGGGATGTGGCTCAGTGGTTAAGTGCTCCTAGGTTCAATCCTCGGTATCAAAAAATAAATAACCAAGATGGGAATAGGAAGGGAGGGGACAGGGCACCCTTCACGTGTTGCAGAAGCAGGAGTCTGGGCAGGAGAGGCTGGATGGGGCTGGAGGGTGGGTGCAGAGCAGGGGAGGTCCCAGGCAGAAAGTGAAGGAACTTCCTCAAAAATGGAGGGCCCACCCCATACCTCCTGCTCCTATAGGCTAAGGTGGAAGAAAGATATCCAACCTGTGAACAGGCTTTCACCCACCCCTGGGGCTGTCCGGGGAAGGGAGGGAAGACCAGCCCTGTCCCTGGGGGTGGGAGTAAACAAGCAAGCAAACACTGTGCCAGTGGCTTTTCATTCAAGATTTCCTTCCCTCCCAGTAAAAAAGGCATAAGAGCTCCATTTTAGAGTTGAAGAAACCGGCCAGCCTCATCCAGTGACTTGCCTGAGATCACATAGTTAGGCTGGGGTACAGGCAGTATGCAAACTAGAGGAACTGGGCATAATAAATATAAACCCCAGTGGGCATAGTGGTGCACGCCTGTAATCCCAGCAGTTTGGGAGGTTGAGGCAGGAGGATCATGAGTTCAAGGCCAGCCTCAGCAACTTAGGGAGGTCCTAAGCAACTCAGCAAGACCTTGTGTCTAAATAAAATATAAAAAAGGGCTGGGGATGTGGCTCATTAGTTCAGTGCCCCTGAGTTCTATCCCTGGTACCAGAACAAACAAACAAATAAATAAATAATAAAACAACCCAAAGCAGTTGAGTGCCAGGGACAGGGCTGAGTCTGTGACTTCGGTGGGTGAGCAAATGTCAGGGGGATGGGAAGCAGTGACTGAACAACCCCACCCAACACCACCCTCCCGGCACCTGCTTATTCCGGGCGAGAAAGAGAGGCTGGGGCCTTTCTAGGGAACCTCCTGCCTTGGGCAACTACTCAGTTGTGGGGATACCCACAGAGGTTTCGAGGTTTCCAACACCTGGGCATAGCAGAGCTGGCAGATGGCTTGAAGGTGGGGGGAGAGGAAGAGAAAAGAAAGAAGGATGGGGGAGGGGAGGGGAGAGAGGGAGGGAGGAAGAAGCACATTTGCTTTTTATTATTTAAAAAAAAATTAGTTGTAGATGGACACATGCCTTTATTTATTTATTTGTTTGTTTGTTTATTTATTTCTATGTGGTGCTGAGAATTGAACCCAGTGCCTCACACGTGCAAGGCAAGCGCTCTACCACTGAGCCACAACCCCAGCCCTCATTTGGTTATTGGTGCCCAGCTGGGTCTGTATCCCTCCCTGCACAGGTGTGCTTCTGAGAGTGAGTGTGTGTATGCAGTGTCATTTTTCTCTGTGTTCCTCTAAGGTCCATGAGTCCTGTGAGCCAAGCTGGGAAGGCTCCATTCAGGAGAATAAGGAATGCCTGGCTTGCTGGGTCTGCTGCTTCCTGGCTGTGCTGTCTTGAGCAAGTTATTCCACCAGGGTGCTTCATGAAGTATAAGGCTCTGCACTGATAATATCCTCATTAAAAGAAGAGTCATCTGGGCACAGTGATGTACCACTGTAATCCCAGTGGCTCTAGAAGCTGAGGCAGCAGGATCACAAGTTTGAGGCCAGCCTCAGCAATTTAGCAAGGACCTAAGCGACTTAGTGAGACCCTGTCTCAAAATAGAGAATAAAAAGGGTTGGGAATATGGCTCAGTGATCAAGTGCACCTGGGTTCAATCCCCAGTACAAAAAAACAGTCAGTAGCCCTGAAATGGGCACCTTGATATGTACCTGTAATCCCAGAGACTCAGGAGGCTGAGGCAGGAAGATCACAAGTTGGAGGCCAGCCTCAGCATATTAGTGAGACTTTGTCTCAAAATGAATGTAAGAAGAGCTGGGGATATAGCTTGGTAGTAGAATGCCTCTGAATTCAACCTCTAGTACCACACACACACACAAGGAAGAGTCAGCCGCCCTAGACATGGTCCACAGACATGGGGGGTTGGCAGAAAGATTGGAAATGCATAGGAGGTGTGAGAAGGTGAAGGCTTTGGGCTTGGGAGAAGCTAAGAAGGACAGCGTTTGCCACAATAGGACTATATTGGGGGAGGGGAGCTCTCTTGGTTGTCCCAGGCGAGCCAGTCACTGACACACACACACGTATCCCTGGCTACCCAGTCCAGTTTGGCTCCTTTCTTATGCCTTGGGCTTACTTTCTCCCGGAAGCATTGAACATTGCTATATCCTAGCTCTGTCCTGGTGTGGTGTCACCTTGTCCCTACCCCCTGTGCTGGGAATTGAACCCAGGGTGGCTCTATCACTGAACAACAACCCCAACCCTATCCTAATTTTTATACCTGTATAAACTGAGCCTCAGAGAGGTGAAGTAATTTGCTTAAGGCAGCACAGCCAAGAAGGAGCAGAGGCAGATTTGAACCAAGGAGGATGGACACCAATCTCAGCCCCCAGCCCTCTAGTACAGAGTGTAAGGTCTCCTGACCTGTAGCTGCAGCCATCAGCTCTGGACATTTTCAGGGAGAGCCTTTCTTCCATTCTGTTAGATCTGTCTCCTCTTAATCACAGTGTGGGAAGCCCAATTTTTGGATGGAAACACATCAGGTCAGTGACATTTTGGCTTTCAAGAAACTGGCTTCCAGCCGGGCATGGTGGCACAAGCCTGTAATCTCAGCACTTTGGGAGGCTGAGACAGGAGAATCACGAGTTCAAAGCCGGCCTCAGCAACGGTGAGGCGCTAAGCAACTCAGTGAGACCCTGTCTCTACATAAAACACAAAATAGGGCTGGGGGTGTGGCTCAGTGGTCAAGTACCCCTGAGTTCAATCCCTAGTACCAGAAAAAAAAAAAGAAACTGGCTTCCAGCCACAGCTCTGGTACGGGGCCAAGAGTGGTAGCACTCTACCTCCACTGAACCTGGAACACAGGGCCAGCTGTCAGGGAGCTCCTGGAAATCCACTGGGGTGCTGGAGGTCAGAGGGACTGCAGGAGCAGATGAGAGGTGGCGGGGCCCTGGAAGAGCCCTGCCTGAGAGAGCTGCTCATGGAGCAGGGATAGGTATGGGAAGGTGTGTAGGAATGATATCAGGCTCGTGATCTCAAGATGGTTTCTGGTGGTCTGGTCAATCTCAGGATCCTCAGGCTGACATGGTCTTCATAATCTGATCCATAGATAGCGTTGGAAAGTCCCCTAAATTACAGGTTTATCTAAATATAGTATCTTTCTCCTCAATCTACTTATTGGGGGGCGGTTAATTAACAGTGCACAGATAGATTTAAAGATTTCCTAGGAATTTTGGAGTAACAGGCCTGGAAGAGAGACTAGCTTAGGGAGTAACAGGCTGGAAAAGCATGTGGAACTTCTGAATTAAAATCTTATTTCCTTCCATGAGGCTCCTTTCTACCTAATTTTCATTTCTTCTATCCTGCCTGAGGCACATTTCTCCAGGTGCCTCAAAATGTCTTCACAGGCCTTTTACCTCCAAGAGCTTCATGTTGCCCCTTCTGGGAACAAACAGGAACCACTGTCACAGGAGGGGTCAGGCTGATCACAGTCTAACACTTCTGCCCTCCACCTGCCTGAGGTTAGCATCTCAGCACACAGCACTGGAACTGTGGGTCACAGGAAGTCTCTCTGACTTTCTGGAGAGTTCTACTCAGAAGATACATCGTGGGCAAGGAGAACCATTCCAGGGTTCCCAGGCAGCAGGTGCCCCTCCGATTACCTGTTGGAGAGAAGTAGGCCAGGGCCTCTGTCCCTATTAGGGCTGCTCTGATGTGGTTCCTGTTTGTTGCCTCACAATTGGGTTAGGAGTGGGATAGAACTGGGATTTGGAGCTGGGCTATGAATGGGCTGAGGTGGGGTGAGGGTGGCTGGATACATCTGGGCAACAGGGGGCTTGGAAGTGGAAGGGTGCCATTTGAGGACATGCTGCCACTTCACCCCAGGGTGGAGGCTGTGGAGGACAGGGGGAGGCTGGAAGGTGGTTTTGGCTTTCTGACCTTCCCGTGGCCACACACAACTTCTTTCCAGAGAAGGGAGAGCAAGACTTTGACCTGCACCTTCCTGGAAACCTGTGGCCTCTCACGGACTGGCCTGAGGAAGGAGGAGGAGAGCTTCACTAAGCGCCCATGGGCTGTCCTGCCTGCTCCAGGTATGAGGGAACATGGAGCACCGGACTCCCACCTGAAACCCAGGGCAGGGTCCTCATCCCAAGCTCAGGGACCCTGAAACTCAGGAAGGCTAAGAGGCCTCCCCATGGTTCCACAGCCACGAGTGGCATCTTGGTTTTTGGGCCTGGGTTAGGCAGCCAGTGCCCCTGTCTCCTACCAGAGCACATACTAGAGCACCCTAAGAAGGCACTTTTTCCAAGGCAGGAGACACTGGCAGGGGGTGGGAGGGTGGGAAGCATTTCAGTGCTGGCCACCAAGGCAGCAGTTTCCCAGCATGGGGACTTTTCTGGATGAAGCTCGAGCTTCCTTGGGGGTCATGCCCTGCCCTGGCCAAGCTACAGATTATTGCTTGTCTCCTGCTGCTGGGCTCTAATCTCATGACTGAGGAGCTCAAGGTCAGCCTCAGTCGCCTCCTAGTCTGCGGCCTTGGCTTGGGGTGAGGCTGACTTCCTGCCCGTCTGGGCCCCCTGTACCTCTCACCCTCGGTTTTGCACTGGTCTTACAGGCTTGACGTGCATTTCCTCCCTGGAGCCTGAGCAGTTCCCTGCCCCCCACTCCATGCCCCCCATGACTTCTCTCCCTGGGCCAGTGCTGTGCTATGTCTGGGGAGGTGTCTCAGGTGCCCTTGGCAGGGACGGCTGCTACCCACCTCCACCCCTCGGCACCGTTGCTTACCCACCCCCAGCATCCTGTCATTTTCTGTGGAACCTGGTGCTCACGACTCCTGTTCCTATGTTCAAGAAGGAGGCACAGAGCTCAGTAAGGGGAAGTCTGGCCGGCCTTAGCCCAGAGCCACCCCCTGCGGTGCCCAAGTGTCCCCTGGCAGGGCCTTGCCTCTCCTGTCTCTTTGGGAGGCTTTCTCTGATCCACCAGCCACAGGTGACCCCACCCCCACCCTGCCTCTGCTCTGACAGCCACTTCAGCCAGAGCCCATAATCTAGCCACCTTTGGCCAACCCACTTCAAGGTCCTGGGGGAGGGGGGAGATTGATCCCAGTGACTGAGAGGTGGTCAAGGGGGTGCCACTGGAGAGTCTAGGGCAGAAAGGAATGACCCCAAGGCAGGAGGTCTGAGTGTCCTGAAAGGATGAGCTGAGCTCCTTTCAGACCCTGGGCTACACAAAGCCACCTGTAGGGACTTTGAAGAGTAGCCTCCTGCCACATGCTGACTTGACCCCACTTGGGTCTTTCCCATCTCTCTGACACCCCAGCCTCCAATAAGCAGAGATGGCTGAGGAAGGCGTTTGGGTGCTGATTGAGGGTCTCAGGCACCGCTGAGTTAAGCCTCGTCCTGGGTCCATCCTCTCCCTCTAGCCCAGTACCCCATCCCCTGAGGGATTCCTTGCCCCCCACCCTATGCTGGGAGGCACCTAGGAGCAGGGTGCCTGGCCAGCCTGGACTTGCCCCAACTTTGGGGCCCAAGGTGTGGTGACCTCCTGAAACCCCTACCCAGGGGAACCATTCACAGGCAGACAGACCTGATGAGGTGCTAATTACTGAGCTAATTGGAGCCCTAGTGAGTGCGGCTGCAGATGGTGAGCTGTCAGGAGCTGGGGACTGCAGGCGGGGAGGGGGCTCTGGCAGAGAGCAAGGAGGGGGATGGAGTCCAGGCTTGGGCCCCGAGTCGCTGTGTTTGTCCAGGAATTGTTGATTTATTAGTGATGACCAGCCACTTAGAAATGCATTCTTGTTTTCACACCTCTGTTCTGGCCCTGGTTTTCTCTCTGGGAAAATATTTGTGTTCTGAGGCCACTGCTTGTTGGGAAAGGTTCCTGGGGTGCTCGGGGGCAGAGTGCTTTTGCTCTAGGGGAGTGACCTAGGAAGAGGAGGATTCCAGGCCTGCTGCAGCCTGGGGCTCTGTGGGTGTCTTAGTCTATTTTCTGTTGTTAGAGCAAACTCCATGAGAGGGGTAATGTATCAGAAATAGAGTGGTAGTTAGCTCATGGTTCTGGAAGTCCAAGAGCACAGTACTGGCTTCTGGCAGGGGCCTTTGTGCTGCTTCATGACATGGGGTGGGGGGGGGGAACACCAGGTAAAACAGAGCAAGGTGCCAGAGAGTTTGCTTTTATAACAAAGTCCCTCAACAACCCATGAATCACTAATCCACAAATGGATCCATCCATTCACACTGGCAGAGCCCTCATGACACAGTCGCCTCCCCAGGGTCCAGCTCCAGATACCATTCATCTGAGAATTTGAAGATTGTTTCCAACCCATGAAATTGAAGGGACGTATTAAACCACAGCAGCACGGGAGACAGCTTGTAGAGGTGACATCACCGAGTTGGGCCATTTCGCTGGAGGGTTCTGGGGCTTTCTCTAGGTCAGCATGGCTCTTTCTGGATCTTGGCCTAGATCCTGCCCATCTGAGAATAGCTGCTGTGTGGCCTCCTGAAGGAGCCAAAGAGCCCAGGGAGATGGACTTGTGATCTGTGACTGTAGAGGCTTTAGGAATGGCGGGTGAGGTGGCCTGCTCCTCAGGCAGAAGGCAGAGGAGTCTGTGCTGACCTTGCTATGGCCGGAAAGGAAAGGGCTAGTACCCTCTTCCCTCCCTGCGGCTCCCTGGTCACAGTCCATCCTTCTAACACAAGCAACACTCAGCACCCTGAACCTTCAGGAGAATTTGGCCACTTAGGGCAAAACCCCAGCTCTCAGCAGGGCAACTTGTGGCTATCACATTGGCCACAGCAGAACTCCAGCCCTGTCAGAGGCCCATGGCTCCTGACTACACACACTCTGCACTCTCTGGTCTCCTCGCTGCCTCCCCATCTTGCCTCAGGCTCTTTTCCATCCAATTAGGCTCCGGTTCCATCTATGCAGGACCACTCAGTGACTGAACTCTGGGAGCCCTGCCTGCTGCAGGTTGTCCAGACCCCACAGGCTCAGGGCCCAGGGCTGTTTGTGATCTGCAGAGAAAGCTAGGAGGCTGGACCTCAGCCCACTGAATGCTTGTCTACTCTCCCCTCCCAGGAGTCGCTGAAAGCTTAAATGATATTATGGATAGGAGAGAATTCTGGTAGTAATAGTGGTTTAATTATTGTGATGATAAGTCTTGTGATTTATTTATTTATTTATTTATTTTTGGTACTGGGTATTGAACCCAGGGATGCTTAACCACTGAGCCACATCCCCAGCCCTTTTTAAAATATTTTATTTAGAGACAGGGTCTTGCTAAGTTGCTTAGAGCTTCGCTAATTTGCTGAGGCTGGCTTTGAACTAGAAATCCTCCTGCCTCAGCCTTCCAAGCCGCTGGGATCACAGAAATGTGCCACCACGCCCAGCTAATTTCTCCAATTTTATGAGTCCTTATTTCTGAGTCAGGCATCGTGCTAGGTACTTTCCATGCTTGTCTTCTCACAGCAACTCTCCAGGGCTGGAAGATTCATTCTCTCCACTTTTCAGTGAGGAAACAAAAACTCGGACAGACAGCAGCTCATCCAAAGTTGCATAGCTCCCAAGTGACAGTTTAGGGACTCCAAAGTCACTACCTCACTACCTCTTACAATGAGAGGGGGGCTTGTTATTATTTTTTTGCCAACCTGTTTCCTTCCCCCTTTCCCCTCCCTCCCTGCCTGTGATCATCTACCTGGTGAGTTTGCATCATTACTAGGGCTCAGGGGTCCAATTAGGAGACTCCCCCAGGGAAGTCGACTGAGGCAATCTCTGCCTCAAGGGGGCCTCCCTGAGCTGAAGTTTTAATTAGCCATCACTGCTCTTCCTGAAACTCTGACCTGCCAGTGGCCATCCCAGCCCAGCTACTTGCAGCAGGAAGCAGGTCTGGGTGCAAGCCAGGGGCACAGCTGAAGTGCCCCAGCATGAGAGGGAGATGTGGCTGGGCCTCTGTCCCACAGCTCTCTGCATCCACTTTGCCTTACCTCATTTAATCCAGCAAATAGATTAATAAAATAAATGGATTAAGTGACTTAATCCATTAAATGCATTAAATAAATCAAATTAGTTAATATTTGAAAAGCATTTAAAATCATGCCAGGTACATAGGAAAAACTGTATGAGTGTTTGTTAAATTAAAAAAATAAGTCATGAGGTAGGGGGGAGCAAGGGACAAGGTGGGGTACAGTGCTATTCTTGGATATGAAGACAACACATTCCCGGATGACAGTGCTATGGTGGGTGACCCATGTGCTGTTCCCCTGTAATGTGGGGAGCTTGGGACTGAGTACACAGACAGCTTAGAAGAAGGAAATGCACAGGTATGGAGAGGGCTGGGTGCCAGGTGCTGCCCTGAGCACCTTTATACCCTGCACACTGTCTTCTAAGACGGGAGTTATCAACCTTTCTATCAGTAAGGCAACAGAAGCCGAGAGAGGCCCTCAACATCTCCAAGACCATTAGGCAGAGGATTTAGACTCAAAACTCAAGCCCTGTACACTGTGAAACCTGACTCCTTGTGTCCTCCACCTCAGGCCACAGGGTAATGGTCTGGAAAGCCACAGGGCTATTCTCCCAGATCCAAACAGGGCAAAAATGCCTTTCTCACCGGGCATGGTGACACACGCCTGTAATCCCAGCAATTTGGGAGGCGGAGGGAGGAGGATCGCAAACTCTAGGCCAGCCTCAGCAACTTAGTGAGGCCCTAAGCAACTTAGTGAGACCCTGTCTCAAAATAGAAAATAAAAGGGGCTGGGATGGGCTGACTTCACTTAGCATGATATTCTCCAACTCCATCCATTTACCTGCAAATGCCATAATTTTATTCTCTTTTAATGCTGAGTAATATTCCATTGTGTATATATACCACAGTTTATTTATCCATTCATCTGTTGAAGGGTATCTAGGTTGGTTCCACAGTTTAGCTATTGTGAATTGAGCTGCTATGAACATTTATGTGGCTGCGTCACTACAGTATGCTGACTTTTTTTCTTTTTTTTTGGTACCAGGGATTGAACTCAGGGATACTCGACCACTGATCCACATTCCCAGCCCTATTTTTGTGTTTTATTTAGAAACAGGGTCTCACTTAGTTGCTTAGCACCTCGCTGTTGCTGAAGCTGGCTTTGAACTCGTGATTCTCCCATCTCAGCCTCCCAAAGTGCTGGGATTAAAGGAGTGCACCTCTGTGCCCGGCTAGTATGCTGATTTTAAGTCCTTCAGGTATAGACCAAAGAGTGGGATAGCTGGGTCAAATGGTGGTTCCATTCCAAGTTTTCTAAGGAATCTCTATACTGCTTTTCATAGTGATTGTACCAATTTGCAGTGCCACCAGTGATGAATGAGTGTACCTTTTCACCCTCACTAACACTTATTGCTGATGAAATAATGGGGAGGGGGAGTCATGAGGAGAATGGAGGAACTTTGGGCAAAGGGAAGGGAGAGGAGGGGAGGGTGCATGGGGGCAGGAAAGATGGTGGAATGAGATGGACATTATTGACCTAGGTACACGTATGACTGTATTTATGGTGCGACTCTACATTGTGTGCAAACAGAGAAATGAAAAATTGTGCTCCATTTGTGTACAAAGAATTGAAATGCATTCTGCTGTCATGTATATCTAATAAGAACAAGTTAAAAAGGGGCTGCTGGAGATGTGGCTCAGTGATTGAGCACCTCTGGGTTCAATCCCTGGTACCAAAAAAAAGATAAAAAAAGTGCCCGTCTCTGCCCCCACTCAGCCTCCCCTCAACCTTCAGGAAATGTGAGGGCTTTGAGTGTGGGTATTGTGTTGAGGGCCCCAGAGACTCCTTTTCTGGGGCAAGGCTGTGAGGCTAAGCTGAGAGTGACAGGGGTTTTCTGAGGCATCACAACCACCCCTCCCAGGAGCAGGAGAGGCTTCCTGACCATAACCATGCCCCTGGCCGTTGGACAGCTCACCTCCCTGCTGTGCAGTAGCAGCCGCTGCTATGCCAGCCAAGAGCCAGAGCTGAGCCCTCCTTGGACGTGGTTGCTTGGTAACTAGCCCTAAGTGACGGAAACCCCAGCAGGCCACTAATGAGGGGGCAGTAGCCAACCACCTGGCCAGACCCTGCTGCCCCAGTCAGCATTAGGAATGCTTCAAGGACAGTCTCCCAGGCCTGCCCACTGTAGGAGGAGAGGTGCCCCAGCATGGTAGGAGGGGGCACAACAGGGTAAGGAGGAGCTGGTTGACAAGCCCCCAAAACCATTGAACTGGTGAATTGAGGGGAAGGTTATTCCTGCTGGAGGCCAAAGCCTGACCAAAGCAAGGGACAGCCACTGGGCTGGAGTCAGGCTGTGGGTCCAGCTGTCCCGGCCCAAACCACCATCCTGAAAACAGCTGTGACTGCTCTGACCAGGCACCTAGGCTGGGGGAGGGGATCCCCAGAGAGGCCCTGGCTGGGGAGGAAAGGAGGTGATTAGGAAGGCTGGCAGGAGGCCAGGCCCTGGGTAGGGAGCAACTCCTGCAACTGGGGGGGGGGGGCTGCAGGCTCTTCTCTCCTCAGGGGGTCCCCCTCTTCTCCTCGGCCTCTACCCCAGGCTGGAGGCCTCCTAGAGGGGACAGCAGACAGTAAGAGACAGGTGGAGCTGAGCCAGGTGTTTTTCCAGTCTAGGTCTGGGGAGAGGATGGGGAGGGAGGGATGTTGTCAGAACAAGGACACTTGCTCCACAGACTGGACAGGCTTTCAGCAGACCTGGGTTCCGGACCTGCCCACCTGAGTGCCTGGGCATGTAGCTGCCTCTCTGGGCCTCTGTTGCCCCATGTTGTCATACTACAGGTGGGAAGCAGGCTACTGCTGGGCTGAGGTTTGGTCAGGGTCTTAAGAGACTGAGGGCGGTATGCCAGGATTTAGGCAAGCTTTGGGCAGCAAGGACTCTCACCTCTGGGCCCAGTTAGGTTTTTCTGTTTTTCTTCTCTTTCAGATGTGCAGAGACCTCCTTCACCACCAAACTAATCTTATATATAACCTTAGCCTGAGTCAGCCTGTGCTCTGGAGGTCCCTCCCCCATGGTAGGGAAGGAAGTCAGGCTGGAACCAAATCATTTTAGCACAGAGAGCTGAGACTAGATGGAGGTGAGTGCAGAATGCTCTGGGGCCTCAGAAGAGACACAGGAAGCTCAAGGAAGGCTGCAGGAGGCCAGCAGGAATTAGCAAAGAAAGTGCACCAGCAGCCCTGGCCCCCAGGGGGCCGAGGGAGTGCACTTCTCAAAGGGTGGAAGTGTGACCCACAAGGAAGTTTGGCTGGCTCTGCGGGAGGCTGTGGTAGGCTGGCTGGGGAGGAAAAATCGGAAGACATGCAGGAGTCAGAGTGGGAGACACAGGGGACTCTAAACTGGGGGTGATGGGGTCAGACATGGGTACCAGAAAGACATCTTTGGAAGTAGGGAGAGGGTATTGCCCACAGCCTCCAACTGCAAGCCAGACCCTCCAATGGCTGGGCTCTGGGACAGCCAGAATAGGGAAGAGTCCAGTCTGCCTCAAGCACAGGAGTGCAATGGTCGGCTTTAAGTCTGGCTCTCTCCAGCTGAACCAGAAGACAGCTCATTCACTGTGGTACCTCATAAAGCTTGGGGTCCTGAATATTCAGGGGAAGGAAAGATGGGAAGGAGAGAAGGCAGGTCAATCCACTCTGGCTATCAATTAGAGACTGCTCCCCTCCTCTGCAGAAAGCCATTGTGCATGGCTTTTCCCCTTGCTAATGAGCCATGGGGTCCTCCAGAAGGGCCCAGTGAAAGCGCCCCTACCCTTTTCAGAGTCCTTGGAATTCTCCTTTGAGCCACTGATTTCCTCTGTAGTGGGGTTGGGGTTCCTTCAGTGTGGGGAGGCTCCCCACTCTCTGCTCCCCCAGAGCAGCAGGTGGCTCCCCCAGCCTCTTTGCACAAGCAAGCTCTGATTCTCCAGCATACTTTCAGAAAGTGGCCCACCTCAGCCCATCTGGTCCCCTAGCCCTGCACTACCCTAGATCCTATGTATCCTAGACTCCTAAGGTGCTCTGAGCCCAGTCTGACAGCCGTGGGCACTGCTCCATTTCGTTCTCTTTTGCTTGAGTGGCAGAGGGTTCCTGACCACCAGTGGCATCTGAGTTTTTCCCTTAGAGGGGCTTGGAGCCTCGTCCTGAGAAAATCCCAGATCTTCAATTTCTGGGCTGTGTGGATGGACAAGTTGACTCCCCTCCTCTAGAGTTTGCATTACAAGCCAAGCTGTGGAGAGATGGGAGCCTTTGACGTGGTGACGGTGCCTACTTGTCTGAAAAGCCAACTGAGGTTAAGAGGCTTGCTAAAGTCACACAACTCATAGGGTCAAGTTCTACTTGTTTTTACAAATGCCTGCCTCATCTGGTTGTAAGAATTAAATTTGAACTCGCTATTTTCCTATCTCAGCCTCCCAAAGTGCTGGGATTATAGGCGTGCGCCACCGCGACCGGCTTGAAGGAGGCAATTTCTATAACTGGGTCTGAAATAATGGAGGGGAGCATTGCTGTGTGTCTTCGGGCAAAGCACCATACTTCTCTATTTTCTGCCTCTAAGATGATTACCCCTACCATCTGTCCTCTAAGGGTGAGAGAGAGCTCCTCAGAGGAAGGGAAGAGATTTGTAAATAGCAGGTGTGACCTCATTAGTGGGAGTGATATTATTATTAATAACCATAACATAATGAACCAAAGTTCAGAGAGCTGACCCTTTACCTTGCCTTCCCAGAAAGTGAGAAGTAATCTGGGGCAGGTAGAAGAGGGGGAGGGTGTGCGCCCCATTTGAAGGCTGTGCTTAGCTGGGGTGGGGGAGGGTACAATCTGCTTTGGGCTTTTCTACACTACTTTTCTTTGTTAACTCCACCCAGGAAACCCACAGAAGGACAGACTCCTCTGTTCTCTGCTTGATTCACTGTGCCTTCCAGTCAAAACACCACTTCTCTCCAAGAGCGTGGTGCTAATGAAAACACACGGGGCCTCCCAAGGCAGTCCTCTTATAAGGACTGCCTTCATTTGCTAGAGATTCCGCACATGGCACATGACCCTCAGGTTAGAGAGGAAAAGGTCAAAACCTTGGAGCTCAGTCTCCAGACACCAACAAGAGCTTTCTACCCTTTATGCGCCATTTCCCACAGTGATGCTATTTGACATCACCGTCTATAAGGCAGGTTTTCACTGTTCTCATTTTGTGATAAAGAAATCGAGGCTCAGATTATTACAAAGTAGCTCTCAAGTGCCCCACTCTGTGCCCTTTCTTTGGTAGTTCAGGGTGTTTAACTGATGCCACAAAGGAAAGGACAATGGGACTGCAGTCTTTGGGAGGTGTTCCTGAATTCAGATAAATGCCTCAGTCGGGTTGCAGAACTTAGCTGGCCCTTAGGGTCTCTGGCCTGGCGAGGTCTCACTCAGGCTCAGGGAGATTGGAGAGACCACGAGGCACCCCTGACTACACAACTTGAATCTCCTAGACCCAAGAGCCAAGGACACTGTCTTCCTCCCTCCCCACCCCTGCTGAGCTGGAGGAGGGTGAGAAGAGGGCAGAGCTGGCGAGGACCAAGAACAGGGAAGAACAGCCTGTGCAGAAGGGGCTGTCAGGCTTGACCCCGAGCTGTGAAGAAAGATGCACTTTCCAAGCGAGCTGTGCATGGTGGTGCACACCTGAAATCCCAGCTGCTTGGGAGGCTGAGGTAGGAGGATTTTGAGTCCAAAGTCATCCTCAGCAATTTAGCAAGGCCCTAAGCAATTTCTATCTCAAAAGAAAATATAAAAAGGGCTGGGGATGTTGCTCAGTGGTTAAGCAGCCCAGTGCAAAAAAATAAAAAATAAAAAAATAAAGGCATGCTAAGGTGTGGCTGCAACAAGATCCCCAGGCTGGGATCCAGGTAATCTGGGTTTTTGTCCTAGCCTGCAGTGTGACTTTGGGAAAGCCCCAACCCTCTCTGAATCTCTCTTCCCCAGATCTTTCCAGACTCTATTTCTAAGGTCCTTCAAGCTCTAAACTAAATGATACCTTCCTCCTTTCCCCAGATGACCTCACTTCCTCTTCCTAATCCTACCTGAAGCCCAGTCCCTCCAGCTGCTTTCTGACTCTTGGCACCTGTGGCCTCAGGCCTGCCTCTTCTGTGACTCAAGCCGCCCTGACTTTCGATTTTGAGGAAGAAGCCTAGGTGGTTTTGCCCCATGAACTTGCTCTGCCCTTTGGTATGTCCACCTGTCCTCTTCCCTCACTGCACACATCTGTCCCCAGTCCTTGGGCAGCTCAGGAACTACAGGGACCAGATTCCTTCTAAGAAAAGAGCAGTTCGGAGGGGGCCTCATCTAGCAATCAGATGGCCCAGAATCAGGGCAGAGGCAGCCCTTTTACCTTTCCAGCCCCTCTTTGCAACACACTATTCCCAGCCCAGGAGCTCCACCTCCATCACGCCTTCCAGGTTATACATGTTCAGGCCTGTTCTGAGTGACACTTGCCAAAAAAGATTCCACCTCTTAGCAATCCCTCAGCCTCCAGCACCCTCCTTCCTGACCCACCCCAGGTAGATCACCCTTCCTCAGACAGCTGTGGTACCATAACAGGGTCGAAATACATGTCTGGAATCTGCTCTGGTGAGCCCTTCCCCAGCCCCCTAATGTAACTAGTACTGGTCAAGGGAGTCAACGCACCTACTGTGTGCCAGATATTTTAAGACAATTTCTTCCAAGCTTGACAACACAACCACTATGAGATAGACAGAATTCCAGATTTAAAAATGAGGAAACTGAAGCTCAATGAGGTCACGGGGCAGGCGCAAGGTCACATAGCTAGAAAGTGGCAATGAATAGCCAGGCGCGGTGACGCCCGTCTGTGATCCCAGCGTCGTGGGAGGCTGAGTCAGTCTTGGCAACTTTGTGAGACCCTATCTCAAAATTTAAAAAGGTTGGGGATGTAGCTCAGTGATAGAGCTCCCTGCATTCAATCCCCAGTACGAAGAAAGGAAAAAAGGAAGGAAGGGGCAATGAATGAATGATCCAACGTAATGACTAAACCAGCGCGGGTGACCGGCCCGCCAAGCAATGGTTCACGGAGTCCTGCGGGTACAGACAGTGCACAGCGCCCGCGGCCGGGTCGCCAGAGAGTTGGCCCCACACAAGCCCTTGGGGTTAGGGGAGCTCAAGCTCCCAGAGGCGCGGCCCGGCTCTGCCCCCACCCTGCGGGCCGCCCCGCCCCGCCCCCGCTCCGCCCCTAGTCCGCCCCGCCCGGGACCGCAGACGGCGCCCGGCGGCGGCGCGAACGGCAGCGCGCAGGGTGGCTCTGAGCTTGGCTCAGTGACTTCCCGCGCACGGCCGGGCGGGACAAGGACCTGCTGCGTAGGCGGTGCTGGAGGATGCGGCTGCAGCCTCAGGTAGCGGCAGCGGGAAGCCTGGCGTCTCGCAGGTAGGAGCTCGCCGGCTCTGCAGGCGCAGAAACTTGGGCCGAGTTTGCGGGCGGCGCGTGGAGAAGGGGTGGGTGGCCCTGCCCCAGGGCGCCCCTACCGGCCGGCCCCGGGATGGTGCGCGCGTGGCCAGGGCCAAGGTGCTGCGGCTTCCGGCGGGAGGGCTGCCGGGCAAGGGTTGTGTCACTGCGCCTACTTTCCCCGGACTTCGAGGCTCCCGAGGCCTGGTAGCGCTCTGGGGCTCTGGGGGTACCCCGGCGAGGGGCTGGCGAGAGAGCTCAGGCCCAGCTCTCGGGCCTCCCGCGGGGCCCGGCTCACGTGGATTGCCCGGGCGAGTAGGAGGGGGCGATGGGGGTTTCGGGCCAGGGGACCGAGGACGCCGAGACGCCGCGGGGCCCTGGACGCGCCCTGCTGGGATGGGACGGCCCAGCGGTTTCCTCGCCACCGCCTGACTCACCATCTGGCCGCAGCCCAGGCTGGCAGGATGGCCTTGAGGCGGTGGCTGCCCGGACTGTGCGGCCCGACAGCCCCCTACCCTGGGACCTCCCGCCAGTCTGTGGCCGTCGGTCCGTGGGGCTCTGTGCGCTAGCCTGCCGATCTGCTCACGTGTGTCCCGGGCCTGAACGAGGGGAGAGCTTAGTTATGGAGGGGCATGTTTGCAGATGTGGGCCTTGCACGTACGTGCAGGAACGGCTTTGCATGCGTGGCGGCGGCCAGTGTGTCAGCCTGCTGGGGTGCACGTGCGCCCCAGCGCCGCCGGGAGGGGCTTTGGGACACCCGGAAGGCCGTGGGGTCGGTTGCAGCAGTAGCCCCAAAGCGAAGTCTACTGTGGGCCCCAGTCACCAAGACTGTGGGCGGGGCCCGTAGTGGGGGTTGGAGAATAGACCCGATTCTGCTCTCTTTCCACCTCTGCCGGATGCTGTGGGCTGCCCCAGGTTGGGTTGTAGTGTCTCTAGAGTCCAGAGCCTCAGCTGGGGTTGGTGGGAGCTGTGAGAACACGTGTGAGGGTAGTTCGGCTCTCCCAAGAGTCCAGATGCTGCACTCAACTGGGCTGGAATCGTCCATTTCATCATGAGGCCCCTAGGAGGAGGAAGTGGGAATGGGGTTACAGAACTTTAGAGGACAGGGAGTACGGTGGTGGCGGACTCTTCGGGGTCCTGGCGGAGATTGGAGCTCAGCTCCAAGGACTAATAGAGCCTCCCTCCCCCACCAAGAATGATGAGGTCCAGGGGGCCAGCCCTCTCTAAGTGCCTGTTTGTTGCCTCAGTTTGTAGGTCCAGGAAGGAGACACCTACATTTTGTCTGAATGGGGAGGGTCCTTTATTGAGGGAGTGTATATTGGGTCCTCCATCTACTGGCAGGAGATGAAGCCACCTCTACCCCTCTGAGTCCTACTGGCTCCCTGGTGCCCCCACTTCTCCCACAAGACTCCTGAAGGTCCCGGTGGCCTTGTGTCTATTGACTGGGTCCAGAGGGGTCTCAGGAAGTCTCCAGGGCAAAGGGCATGGGTAGGACTGAGCCCAGGAGAAAAAGACCCTAGTGGCTGAGGGTGGATATGGAGCAGGCCCCAAGGAGCATGTGGGGGAGGTGAGACCAGAGCCAGCACCTAATTAATCCAGAGCTCCCCAGTGGCAGAGGGGGAGCTCAGCACCCCTCAAACCATACCACCTCTTCTTGCAACATTGCTTGGAGTGGATGGGGACTTTTCCCCTAGGACACAGGTTCTTGTCATAGGGCACCATTAGTGGTTCTATTGCCTGAGTTCTGATATCCTCTTCTGTCTTTTCTGGACTCCCTGGGGGGTTAGATTCAGGCCCAATGAACCAACTCTTTCTGAGAGGCCTGCCTGGCTTCTTTGTTGTAAGAAGCTAGAGTGGGTATTGCCTTGTCTTTTCTTGATCCCTTCCTAGTCTAACAGCCTCTGACTGGCTGACATTGGCCACCTGCCATAAGAGGAGAAAGGGCTGGTCTTTGCTTGCTGGTGACAGAAACCTATGACACTTAGCTGGTGGTCTGATCATAGTAAGTTAGAGTTGATTCATCCTTTCTAAGCTACTGAGAGTTTCAGGGAATGGGGTGCTTACTGGGGGAGATAGAGGCTAGTCAGTGTGGCCCTCTTGCTTGGCCTTGCTTCAGGGTGTTGGTCTTTCTCCAGCACTTACTTTTTCTATCAGTACAGTACAGTGGAAGTAGTTGCCAGCTGCCACTCTAGGCCCTTGGGGCCTTTCTTCCTGGAGAGAGAGAGAGAGAGAGACATACACACACACACACACACAGACAACCCCACAGCTTGAGGGCTGGGCATGGACACAGGCCCTTTCCCCCCTTTGCTCTGAGATCTTCCCGCTGGCACCACAGCACCATCTGGCGGACAGCTTTGACTTTCACTGAGGGGGAGAGACTTGTATAGACGTAGGCACCCCAGCCATCTCTTCTGCCCTCCAGAGCCCAGCATAGTATCAGCTTTGGCTGTGGGCCTAGGGACCTGGGTTTGAGGCCTGGCTGTGCTATTTTTGGTAAGACTGGCAGATCAGGGGAGTGTTGCAAGAAACCAAATTTGTAAACAATGCCCAGATTCCATGTCTTCCATACAGGGATGTCTTTTGAGGTCACTGTGGCATCTTGGAATAGTGAGAGTGACAGGCAGGGAGCCCTGCTTCTTGTTCCATCTCCTTCATCAGTGACTTTGGGATGAATGGGTCTCCATCTATATTGGGGAGAGGCGAGATAGGCCAAGGCAAGTGATCCTCAAAACTACCCTAAAGTCTGGAACTCCAAGGGAAGGGGTCTTAGGAGTCACATGGAGGAAATCTGAACAGAAGGGACTCCTGGATTGGGGCTGAGGGTTATGTGCAGGGTGGTTGCACGAGGATTTATTCAACAAAGGGTTTTGTAGCTTAAAAAATAAAAATAAAATTGGAGACTTTCTGCATTTATGAATTATGCAGTCTTAACTGAGTGTGTGCTGAGTGTCAGGTTCTTGGGTGGCAGTGAGTCAGAGAGCACAGCCTCTACTGCTGATCTGCAACCTGTGCTTCTAACTGCCTCACCTTCTTCCCTCTTTCTCCCAGGTCAGCTGTCCAATAGCAGCGGCCCTGGAGGGCTTGACGCCTTCACAGTGATGGCAGAGAAGCGCCCACTGGGGACTCTGGGGCCTGTCTTATATGGCAAGCTGCCCCGCCTAGAAGCAGACTCAGGGCCTGGACACAGCCTGCCCCCCTCTGCTGGTAACCAGGACCCCTGCAACTACAAGGGTGCCTACTTCTCCTGCCCCATGGGGGGTACTCCCAAGGCAGGATCTGAGCGGTTGGCATCCTGGACTCCATACCCACCCTTGTATTCCACCAGTGTGGCAGGGCCTCCACTGCGGGCAGACAACCTGTTGACCAACTGCCTTCTCTACCGCCCACCAGCAGAAGGTTCTGAGAAGATGCAGGACTCTAGCCCTGTTGAGCTCCTGCCCTTCAGTCCCCAGTCTCATTCATACCCAGGCCCACCACTGGCAGCACCCAAACCCGTCTACCGCAGCCCTCTGTGTTATGGGCTTTCGACTTGCCTGGGGGAGGGGCCAGCTAAGAGGCCACTGGATGTTGACTGGACCCTGGTGACTGGGCCCCTGATGCCCTCTGCTGACCCACCCTGTTCTCTGGGCCCAGCTCCTGGGAAGGGCCAGGCCCTGGACGGCACCTTTTTACGTGGAATGCCAGCTGGGGGATCTGGTAAAGACCCCTCACTGAGTTTCTCCTCGTGCCAGGCATTCCTGGAAAAGTATCGGACCATCCATAGCACAGGCTTTCTGGCATCAAAGTATGCAGGTCCTTACTCTGGGGACTCCAAACAAGCAATGGTGGAGGGGCCCTCAAGTCCTTGGACCCAGCTGGCCCAGCCCCTGGGGCCACCCTGCCAGGAGGCAGTGCCCACCCACTACCCACTCCCTCCCCCTCCACAGGCCCTGCCTTGCCCCCCAGCCTGTCGACACCCAGAAAAGCAGGGCAGCTACGGCTCTGTGATCCCACTGCAGCCTCTGGGAGTCCACAAGGGTCCTGGGTACCAGGTTAGTGGGCTGGGCAACCCCTACCTGAGGCAGCAGGCAGCCCAGACCCCGTACATGCCCCCAGTGGGACTGGATACTTATTCCTACTCCTCTGCCCCACTCCCAACACCCTCACCAGGCCTCAAGCTGGACCCCCCTCTGGCTCCACGGTGCCCACTAGACTTTGCCCCACAGACTCTGGGGTTTCCTTATGCCCGGGATGACCTCTCTCTCTATGGGGCCTCCCCGGGGCTTGGAGGGACACCACCTTCCCAGAACAGTGTGCAGTCTGTGCCACAGCCCAGTGCCTTCCAGCGGGCATGCCAGCCTTTGCCAGCCAGCCAGCCATGCTCTGAGCCTACGAGGCCTGCCGAAAAGCCAGCACAGGAAGCTGAAGAAAACACATGGCTGCCCAGCTGCAGGAAAGAGCAGCTCCAGACCCCGCTCAGTGAGCACTCTGGGGCACCCATTGTCATCCGAGACAGTCCAGTGCCCTGCACCTCACCAGCACTGCACCCCTGTGCCCAAGAACACCAGTCTCTCCCACAGAAAGAAGGTGCAAGACGGCCTGGCTCTCCACCGATGCCTGTTATTGACAATGTCTTCAGCCTGGCCCCCTACCGTGACTATCTAGATGTGCAGACGCCAGAGGCCACAGCTGAGCCAGATTCAGCCCCAACTACCAGTGAAAGCCAAGACAAAGACTGCAGGGGGACCTTAACTACCCAGGAGGGGTCCTCAGAGCCTTGCTGCTCACTTCGGGAGGAGGTAGCCTTGGACTTGAGCGTGAAGAAGCCTATAGCAGAGGCTGCTCCTGTCAAGGTCCCTAGTCCTACAGAGCATACCGAGCCCAGTGCAACTGTGGACATGCCAGATGTAGGGAACACAGTTTCAGGTCTTTCAGGCCTGAAAAAGATGGTCACAGAAGCACCTGGGATGCCAGTGGCCACAGAGGCCACACCAAGGACCAACTTCCACAGCTCTGTGGCCTTCATGTTCCGAAAATTCAAGATCCTCCGTCCATCACCCTTACCCACAGCTGTGGACCCCGCCACACCCACCTCGGCTCCTGCTTCTGTACAGCCTGCACCCACGCCGCCATCTGTACCCATGGGACTGCAGATTCTTACTCAGCCCTTGCCAGTGGCATGCTTCAACCTGGCCCTGCCTAGCCCTCCAGCCATAGCTGTGGCGGCCCCAGCCTTGACTCCAGCCCCTGCCCCCGCCCTTACTCCTGCTCCAGCTCCACCTCCAGCTGCAGCCCCGGAAGACTCCCCAGAGCAGCACTTTACAGGGCTGCATGCATCCCTGTGTGATGCCATCTCGGGCTCCGTGGCCCATTCCCCACCAGAGAAGCTGCGTGAGTGGCTTAAGATGGCTGGGCCATGGGGCCGGGCCGCATGGCAGGACTGCCAGGGTGTGCAGGGACTACTTGGCAAGCTGCTGTCCCAGCTGCAGAGGTTCGTATGCACGCAGCAGTGCCCCTTTCCCCATGTGGTGCGGGCTGGTGCCATCTTTGTGCCCATCCACCTGGTGAAGGAACGGCTCTTCCCACGACTGCCCCCTGCCTCTGTGGACCATGTGCTGCAGGAGCACCGTGTGGAGCTGCGGCCTACCACACTGTCAGAGGAGCGGGCCCTGCGGGAGCGTGCCCTGCATGGCTGCACCTCACGCATGCTGAAGCTGTTGGCTCTGCGCCAGCTGCCTGACATCTACCCTGACCTGCTGGGCCTACAGTGGCGAGACTGCGTGCGCCGCCAGCTGGGTGAGCATGGGGCAGCCCCAGTAGCCACCAAAGCTGTGAGCGAGTGACAGGTGTGTGCACTGTGTGAGTGGGGGTCACAGGAGATGGCTGAGTAGTTCCAGGAACTCACCAGGGCAGGGCCTGGCTTTCCAGGGTGGGCTCTAAGGACCCCTCTCTCCACACTCTAGGCATCAGTGAGTGCTCCTTCCCCTGGAAACCTTGGCCTTCCCTGGTGCCACCTTTTCCTAGAGCCTTCTTCCTCCTCTGCTTATACCTTCTACATTTTTGGTGCAGGCTTTTTTGGTGTCTTGAGGCTCTGGCCAGGCACCGTTTCCTACTTGAGGTCACTTCTCCCCTTGTCTCTGTGCATCCCAGTCTTCCCTCTTCTTTTTTTTTTTTTAATTTTTTTTCTAGTTGTAGATGGACACAAATATCTTTATTTATTTTTATGTGGTGCTGAGGATCGAACCCAGTGCCCTATGCATGCGAGGCAAGCGCTCTACCACTGAGCCATAATCCCAGCCCCGGTCTTCCCTCTTCTGATCCCTCATCTCAAATAACCCACTGCCTGCTGGACTTTGGCAGCTGAGTGTCTCCTACTCTGAATTCATCCTAATCATAAACACCCTCCTGAACTTTCCTTTCAGCCTACTTCCCTGTCTTCATCTTGAGGGGAGGGGAGGGCACCCTGCTCTTCATGCCCACACTTGATGAGGTCCCACCCTTGCCTTTGAATGTGTACTTCCTCGGGAGGTCCGGCACTGATGTGCACAGTGATGTTTCCACAAGTCGGCGTCTTTTGTGGTTTGCTTCCCCCACTGAATGATGCCTGCGCCTGTTCTGCCTGCATTCCTTAAATCCTAGAGGACCACGTGGGTGCTACAGCGTTGTGTGGTGTGTACACTCACACTTCAGCCAGGATTTGGGCAAGAATGTCAATTCCTCTCCCGCATCAGTGCACCTGGCCTTGAGGCCTGCCCACTCAGGTATTTTCTTCTTGCTGGCCCCTGTTTCTGCCTCTAGCCTCTTGTCCAGGCTGTCTCCCTAAAGATCCTGTGCCTGGTTTCCTCCCCACTTGGCTGAGTCCCTGGACCAGGGTGGAGGCCTGAGTGCAGAGGTGGAGCTGGGGTCGGGCCGACCAGCATTCCTGATGCCTGAACACTTTAAAGTGGGGACAGGGCTGGGGCTGTAGCTCAGTAGTAGGGTGCTTGCCTTGCATGTGTGAGGCACTGGGTTTGATCCTGAGCACCACATAAAAGTAAAATAAAAGGCATTATGTCCATGTACAACTAAAAAAATATATATATATATATAAAAGTGGGGACAGAGGTCTCAGTGGGCCAGAAGAAAGTACAAGTGTGACTGTCCTGCCTCAGGAAGAGCGGGCTAGAGTGTGGGTGGTGCCATGAGCCACTCAGCCTCTTGGCCCTGTCCTTTCCCTGCCCCCTTGACCTGTCTGGGGCCCAGAGAAGGTTAGGTCTCTTCCTGGGCTGACATGGAAGTGACTGGGGTCACATTTCCTCCTGCTCTGACTCCAGCATGCAAGAATTGGTCCTGCTAAGGAAGTGACCAGAACCCAGCTTGTTGCCCCTGGCTGGATTTCAGGACCCCTGTTCCCACTTGATTGCTGAGCTGTGGGTCCCACGCTGTCCTTGGAGGAGCTACCCACCTGTGGGTGCCCCTAGAGAGTTATTCTTGTATTTATTTCTTTGGGGTTCCTGTGATCCTCCTGGCAGCCAATAGGTGTATTCTTGGTCAGGGACCCTTCTTGTCCCCTGCTTAGCTCCTCTACCCACCTCCCTTCAGGCACTGCTTTGTGGCAGGCTCTGCCTAGGATCTTGCTCCAAAGCTCTTGTTCTGACTTTGAGGGTGCTATGGCAGAAAGATGATGGCTTCTTTACATATGGCAGAGTCCTCTCCTCCTGTGCCTCTGTTTTCCCACCTGGCCAGAGTGGTTCCTGACCTGCTGGGCTCCTTTCCTCTTATCCTTGCTCCCAGACAGCCTCTTCTGAGCAGTGCTTGCTCATCAGATAGAGTTCTGGAGTCCCCAGGGGAGGAGTGCACCTTTTCAGTTTGGATGGTCCAGCCAGCAGGTACATGCACAGAAAGATTATGACGGGTATAACCTTTTTGGTGCCATACTGGCTTGAGGAAGAACCACTGTTCTAGATGGCTTTGGACACCAGGAGGTGGGACGCAAGGGTGCAGGATCTGCAGCCTGACTATGTGCTCATTTTCCAGGTGACTTTGATGCTGAGGCTGGAGCTGTTTCCACCTCAGAACCCACCATGGCCAGAGATGAGCCAGAGAGCGTAGCCCTGGCTCGGAAGTCACCAGCCCCCAAAGTCAGGAAGCCAGGGAGGAAACCACCAACCCCTGGCCCAGAGAAAGCAGAGACAACTGCTGGGGAAGAGTCACGTGGTCCCTCACCTAGCCCTGCCGCCAGCACTGGCCCACCTGGCCCCATGCTGAGAGCCCGCTTCCGAAGCCTGCTGGAAACTGCCTGGCTCAATGGCCTGGCACTGCCCACGTGGGGCCACAAGGCCTCAGGACCTGACCGGCCCCCACCCTGCCCACAGCTACTGGGCAGCCAGAGCCATCACCTGTAAAGTTTGGTTGCGGGTGCTGTTGGGACAGCCAGATGTCTAGGATCAGCCTTTGCTTCTGCTGCCTGGGGCTAGGAGTCCATGCTGGGATATGGCTACTCCCTTGGAGTATCTTCAGCTCTTACCCTAGGGCTCATGAGGCTGGGCTGAGAGCCCCTCAGCTCTGTAACTTGAGGGTCTTCATTGGAAAGGACTACTTCCGGTTCTTCCCTAGAGAAAGCATGTGGACTCTGAAGCCCAACAGACCTGTCCTGAATGCTGGCTGCTGTTCCTTGCTGTGTGACCCGGACAGACACTTCACCTCTTGAACCTTCATTCCTCATTGTAACGTAGGACAACACGGCCTACCTCACAGGGTTGTGTGGAGACGCCTGACACACCCTTGCCAGAGGGTCTCTGCTCCCTGCCTGAGGCGTTGGTCCGTGACCTCAGCCTGGGCCTGGAATGGGAAGCTGAGGCACCAGAACCTCCTGGTAGAAAGTCTTTATGTGTCTAAGGACTTGGTTTTTTAGAGTGGTATATTGTACCATGTGTATGACTCAACACACTTTTCTCCTTAGTCCCTGCTGCTGGTGCAGTGACAACAGCCTGGGGCTGGTGTCCTTGTGGGCCTGCTGCTCCTGCCCCTGGGAAGCCCCAGGCCTGTCCTGAATTGACATTGACTTCCTGAGCTGCCTTCACCCACACCAGGCATTGACCCAGGAAAGTTATGTTTTCTGGAAGCCAAGCAGTTACAGGGACTCAGGGACTTAAAACAGACAGGCTGAGTGGCAGCTTCATCCTCGGCGGTCTCTGAATTTCCTGACTGGGGACCCTGGTACTTCCCAAGCCAGAGCCTGCTGTGGGCCAACTCCCTGTGGAGTGCAGAACTGAGCTGGAGGTTGGGGAGCTGGGGCCTTTGGCCTTATTTAAGAGTTTGTGATAAGCCTGTGGGCCCTGGGGCAGGCTATTAAAGCATTTGGGTTGTTTTGGAACTGGGCCTGACTGAGGGGTTTTGGGTTTACTGTTGGGTCACTGTGGGCCTAGCCCTTCACTCAGGTTGCCCTCCCTACTCCCAGAAGGTGCCAACGGCTTCAAGCACCATAGTACCAGCCAACGGTGGCCATCAGAGCTCTTACCACACACCTACTGGCCAGCCACTTCCCCCCCTTGGGAAAAAGCCCTTCCTCCTGACTCTACTGAGAGCCTTGGCAGTGAGAAATTCACCCAAGTGCCTTGTCTCCCAGGACCAAGATCTGTCATCCCTCCCATGCTGGTGAGGGGTTGCTGGGCTTTCTCTAGACACCCACCCTGCTGGGCTCTGCTCCCTGTCAGGACAGCTGAGGTGGCAACCTGGAGGAGCTTTCCTACTCTACCTGGACCAGGCCCTGTCCACAGGGCACATTAGACTTGGTGTCCCAAATACTATAATCAGATTTTCACTCTTTTCTACCTCAATGGAGATTAAATTCTGACACAAGAACCCTTGGGGGTGGGACGCTCAAACTGTATTCAAACTAGCACGTAGCTTAAGAGGACAGGCTACTATAACACACTGGTCGCAGCAGTGCCAACCTGGGGTGGGGGTGGGGGCAAGGTCAAGGTGTACTGGGACCCAGAGGAGATACCTGATCTAGGCCTTGAAGACAAGTTGGAAGAAGGGAGGGGCACTAGTGGCAAGTGTCTGGGTGAAGGGAGGAATGGCATCTTTGGGACCTGGAAGCTGGGTGGGGAACCTGGGTCAAAATCCGTGTGTATTGCTACAGCAACTCCATCCACTACCTAAGGGAAGGGGTCTGGGCCATGGGGTTCACAGGGTGCTGGTGTGCAGAGTAGGGACCACTTTAGGCCACTCCTGTGAGGGGGAATGAGAATTCCAACAGGTGGAGTTGCTCTGAATCCTGGGCCGCCTCAGCCCATGCTAGGTTTGGCTATTCTGCCATTTTGCCAGAGGGCCCATGATGGCATAGGCCAGGGTAGGGGTGGTTGCTCCTCAAGAAAACACTGTCCTGGGACCCCCAGCCCAGCCCCAACCTGCAGCCTTCAAGACCTTGTGTTTCCCTGAGAATTCTAGTCTAAGGGAGCCCCAGTTGAGGTGGGGAGATCAGAGCCCTCCCAGGACTCAGTGTGGGGAGGCAATGCTGCGTCCTCACTTCCACCCCACAGTTTGCAAAATTGGTTGCTAAGAGCTGAGAGGAATAAGTGTGTGGGAAGCTGAATGCTGGGTCCCCACCACCTTAAGGAAGCAGGGCCCACCTCTGCATTGGTTGAATGTGGCATTCTGGTCCTGCACTTCCCCTGCAAACATCTGAGGCTACTAGGCTGGGCCTAGCCAGGTAGGGCTCAAACAAAACCGCCTGGGAAAGGCAGCCCTGGACTCTCATCAAGAATGGTCTTAGGGGGGGCTGGGATTGTAGCTCAGTGGTAGAGCGCTTGCCTCGCATGCGTGAGGTCCTGGGTTCGATCCTCAGCACCACATACAAAGCAATAAAATAAAGACATTGTGTCCATGTACAGCTAAAAAAATATTAAAAAAAAAAAAAAAAGAATGGTCTTAGGTAGAGGTCAGGAATCTGGGTTTTAATCAAACTCCCACCAACACACCTCTCCCTTTGGTTACAGATAGAAACGGGTCCAGGAATTTGTCAAGGGAGCACACCAAATTGGGTTGTGAATATCCAGAACCAGTTTTGGGCTCAACCCTGACTGCTCTGCACTTTGCCAGGGCCCCATGGGCCTAACCCAGACCTGCCCTCAGCTGGGCTTTCTGCCTCAGGTGGCCTTGCTAGGCGAACACATGCACCTCTTACCCTAAGTTAATACAAAGATGGAGCTCACAATGCCATGTGGCACCCAGCCCAGAACAAATAGCAGAGGGTAGAGCAGCCACCTTTGCTGCTGATGGAGGTTCTGTGTCAAGTAAGTTCCTGTAGGAAGGAGAGGAGGGGTGTGTCTGGGGGTGTTCATGGAGATCCCTATCCCCTTGGTCACCTCCAGACACCTCCTTCCTTTAAGGTGGTTGGGCTGGACAGTCTAGGTCTTCCTCAGCCCCTCAGAGCACACTGTGAGCAAGGACCCATTCTGACTTGACTGGCCATGTCTCTAACCCCATGGTTCTGCTGAAGGGGCAAGGAGAAGGGTGTTTCCGGTCCATGGGGCTGTACCCCCAGCCCAGCCTGCTGCCCCAGCTGAGGGAGGCTGCCAGGTACTCCAGCCTGCTGGCACTGGACCTTGCTGCTGGCCATTGTCCTCTCTGTTCTTGGGGCTCCTCCCTAACTGGCTTTCCTAGCCCTACCTTCAGTCACCTCCGAGGGGATCCCCCAGTTCAGCCTTTCCAGGAAACCCTCAGCTTCCAGTGATAAGAATTGCTCCAGGACAAGGGAGGGTGCTATAGAGCCTTTCCTGTCCCATCTTCCCAGCTGGACAGGGGCCCCTGGGCTGGGCTGAGGCTGGCAGGCAGATGGGGGCTCCCTGGGTACATTGCTGCCTCCACACCTCCTGACAACTCTCAGCCTGGCTGGGCCACTGTACCTCCAGTGCTCCTGGCCTCTGTCCTAGAGGGACCCAGCTCCCAGGTCCCTGTGACTTCTTGGGATAAGGAGAATGTGGCACCTGGTAAGGGCCTCAAGAGGCCTCTCTTGAGTATAAGACCTTGCAGGGTCTCTTCTTCACCACCACCCAATGCAGTACTGACATCCCCAATAGAGGGGAAGTCAGGCCCAGCACAAGGTGGCCCCAGGTAGGACTTATCATGACCGCACAGAGCTCAGCTCTTAGCCAGGGTGGCCTGGAGGTCCTGCTCAGGGTCTTCCCTAACACCCTCCTAGCTTGGTGCCCTGCAGAGTATTCCTTGTGGCACTTGGAGCTGTAATCCTGGGATGAACTCCCTGATGACCATACAAGCCAACCCAAACCTGCTGAATGACTTGAAGGAGCAAGTGACTGACCCTTTCCTCCCATGGCCTCTGCTCTGGGAGGCTGTCATCCTACAACCCGGGTTGAGGGTCCCAACACCAGGGCCCATAGGCTGTCTTCTCCATGGACAGCTCTGGGCCTCTTAACCTGGCCCCTTCTCTGTGGCTCTCCCTGCCCCAAAACGAAGAAAGCAGTTCTCCCAAGGTCAGCCCCAGGTAGGGGCAGAGTGGAACCTCGACTTTTACTTACCCAGCTGCAGCACATCCTCTCTGCCATTACCAGGTGACAAAGAACCTGGGCAGCCTGCATCCTGGGAAAGACCTTCATTCACATCTGGTAAGGGATACACCAGCTCGGGGTGAGGAGAACTCTCCTGCCTTCCCTCACTGGGAGGAGGGACAGTGTCAGGGGAGCAGCCTGACTGGATAAGGCTGGACAGGGCCTTCCCCTGGTTCACAGCCTACTCTGGGGCAAGGTGCTGCCTGCCTTACTGGAGGTTCTCAGGCCCCTGCCCTCGGGCACTCCCCCTCTCCCCCAGTGGAACCCTGGGGCACAGTGCATCCTCTTGTCCTGGAAGAGTCTTCTTAGCAGATTCTTCTGTAGGACCCAATATGGCTGGGAGCTCCAGGCTGAGCTCGGTACCTCTGCCTGGCTCTAACATCTGTGTCAAGTCTCAAGATGTGAGTTGCTGTGTCAGGGTCAGGATAGGGTCTGACTTAGATGGACATGCTCCAGTCTAGGGGTTGTCTCTGGTGTCATATCTGCTTAAACTTTTGGCCCCTGAAGTCTCTTTTGGGCATGATGTTACCCTGCCCATGTTTAGGTGCCCACATGTGGCCACAAATGCCCTCCTTCCCTCCATCCTGACTTCAGGCCAGTGTGGTTCCAGGCAGAGGCCCAGGGGCAGAGCCAGGTATGGGGTGGACATTCCCCAGGTACTGACCTCCCTGGCCAACCAGTCCATGGACCTGAGTGCCCTCACTCTGCCTGGTTAGTGATAATGCCTTCCCTTCCCAGTCTGCCATGCTTGTGGGACAGGCCTGGGTCCAAACAGCTTCTCTCCGCTTTGGCTGCTCCCATGCCTGCCTGGCTCTCAGTGGAACATGCCCATCCTGCCCATTCCTTTGCTATCCTCAGCAAGAGGTTTACAGAGCCACTGGGGGAATCACATCTGTCTACCAGGCCTGTGCCACAGACACAGGCCTTGGGAAAGTCAGGGGTCATGCGTACCTGTTGGGACAGCCCCTGTAGCTCCCCTCAGTTCCCCTGCATATGGGCCATGGCCTGGTGGGTGGCCATCCCTGCCACCATGGGGAATGTGGGGTGGTGGAGAAAGCTCAAGCAAGGGATCTGCTTCCTGCCCTCCCACTGAGCTAGACTGGAAACAGGTGCCCACCTGTGCCTGCCT
>CM053401.1:106222378-106245798 GCA_028644305.1 Xerus rutilus
GAGGCTGAGACAGGAGAATCGCGAGTTCAAAGCCAGCCTCAGCAAGGGCGAGGCGCTAAGCAACTCAGTGAGACCCTGTCTCTACATAAAACACAAAATAGGGCTGGGGATGTGGCTCAGTGGTCGAGTACCTCTGAGTTCAATCCCCAGTACCAAAAAAAAAAAAAAAAGAGAGAACATAACCCTCCCTCCTAGGACAAAGAGCCTGAATGGGGATGTCCTAGGCATCATGGCAGGCCTGGGCCTTGAGTCAGGAGATGTGGCTCCTGGAGAGGGCCACCCTGGGTTATATGTATGCTTCAGACTAGTCTTTGGGATGATGGGGTGGGGCCCTTCAGGGCTTTGAGAGGCTTGCCTGCTCCAGAGGAAACTGCCACCAGCTGCTGTCAACCCCAATGTGATCTTTCTGCCCACCCTCTTTGGTATCTTGGTGCAGTCCATTTCTGGCCAGGTAAGGCCATGGTCTGGGCCCCAGGTTCCTGGATCCCCTCACAGGGTCTGCCAACTCTCTTGCAGGTGCAGAAGCCTTTGGGTGGGGCTACACTTGACTCCCCTACCCTTTCAGGGTCCAAAGACCATCCCTAGTATCACCACAGCCAAATCCCTCTTTGTATCCTGGTAAGCCCAGGAGCTACCAGAACTTTCTAGGTTAAAACTTCTGCCTATCCTGATGTTCCTCCAGGAGACCACCAAACCCACCTTTCCCTCCACATCCTTAGTCCCTGGCCAGTGAGAGGTTACTGAGGTCAGTCCCAGTCCAAGACCTCCCTAGCCTCGGCAGCCTGCTCAGAGTCTGGCTTGCCACTGAGACTCCTCATCCTCCCTGGAAGATCCTCCTCTCAGTGCCTCTGATTCTTTTGGCAGGTGGGCCTCACCTTAGCCACCATTCCCCAAGCCCTCTAGTCTGAGGCAACTAACCCCGAGAGTCAGTCTTCTGGCCGTACTTCCTGCAAGCCCTCCTTCCTCCCCACAACAAGGATGCTGCAAACTCATGTCTAAAACTAAAAGCAATGTTTTTTTTAGTACTTGAGATTGAACCCAGGGCCTCACATATGCTAGGCAAGTGCTCCACCACTGAGCTACATCTTCATCCCCCAACTCCATCCTTTCCCCTCCCCGCCGGTACCAGAGATTGAACCCAGGGTATTTAACCACTGAGCCAGGCCTATTTTATATTTTATTCAGAGACAGGATCTCAATGAATTGCTTAGGGCCTTGCTAAGTGCTGAGGCTGGCTTTGAACTTGCAATCCTTCCGCCTCAGTCTCTAGACACCTTAGGATTAAAGGTAATTTTTTATACCAACTTCTGTCTGTTTCCTAACTTTTCCATACCCAGAAAAGATGAGTTGAGCTTCTTGTAGATATGAATACCTCCAGCCCTATTCACTTTCCTGCCCTTTTTTTTTTTTTTTTTGGTACCAGACATTGAACCCAGGGGTGCTTAAACACTGAGCCACATCCCCAGCCCTTTTTATATTTTATTTAGAGACAACAAGGCCCTAAGCAACTCTGAGACCCTAAATTGCTGAGGCTGGCTTTGAACTCACTCTCTTCCTGCCTCAGCCTCCCAAGCCGCTGAGATTACAGGTGTGCACCACTGTACCTGGCTCCTGTCTCCTCTTGACTGAGATGCTGGCCCACCTCCTATGGATGAAGGTGACCTGCAAAGTGCTATGGGAGGCAAGATGTGCTGTGTTCCCACCACATTCTGTTCCCTGAGGTGCTGGGAGATCCTCAGGGCCTAGCTTGCATGGCCTCATCTCCAGGGTCACTGTGGACATGTACACACAGAACTGGATCCTTGCCCCTTCCTCCTGACACCCTCATTTGTACACGCTGTGTGTGAGCACCTGTTCCCAGTCCCCCTGTGAGCCTGGTTCCTATTCTGGTAGGGTGAGAGGCGGCCGCCAGGCCTAGCAGTGGACGCCACCACTGGGCCTAAGTAAATACCTGTTCTGTCCTGCTCTAGCTGTGTGTGCTCCAGGGAGGCTCGTGGCCCTGACTTCCAAGTCTGTAACTAGCATGATACCTGCCGTGTGGAGAACCCCGCCTGGCCCCACAAGAGCACAGAAACCATAGCGAGTGTTTTCCAGACTTTATGCATCATGGGGTGAGGCAAGGGGGCACCTGAGGTTAAAGATCAGCTGGCCTCCCCAGCAAGGTGACAGGGGGTTGCTTTCCCATCCCACTTCTGTCCAGGCCCTGAGAGTACAGTCTTTGGGTGTCCCAGGAGAGAAATCGCTCCCTTGTGGAGTGACCCTGGGCTGATGCCTGGCCCTTTCTGCTCTGGGGTTCTGGGAAGGTGCTGGAGCCCTGGCTGCACTCCACAGGGCAGAGCCATTGTCTGTGGAGCCTTGGACAAGGTGAAGCATGGAGAGACCTGGAGTTTGGGGTCACCTGGGTGAGAAGAGAGGGAAAAGCCTGGAGTCAGGAACAACTGGAGGCTCCCAGAACAGTGCAGCAGTCCTGTAACATATGGAATGACAAAACCCCAGATAGTGTGGCCTGGGAAGAGGGAATGAGGAAGAAGGCAACACACTGATAACATGGATCCTTTCCCAATACATCCTTTTCCAGTGACAGGATAATCCCTGGGAAGGAAGTGAATACCATCCAGTAACAAGACAATCCCTGGAAAGGAGATATCCATCAAGCCTAGAATGGCAGTCTCTGGGAGGAAGCCAAAGTATTGATCCTTCCTCAAATAAATCCTTTCCCATTGACAGTACAATGTGACCCTGAAGGGAAAGAAAGAAGCACTGAACGCTGACCCCAGACCCTCCATTCTTCTCCAAGTAAAAAAATTGCCCAGTAAAAACAAATTTCAAGTTCTCACAACCTGTTTTCTGAGTGCCCAAACTGACATGCTCTGTCAATAACTAAGTCACCTCTCAGTGTAACATTATAAGCACAGATTCCTCCTTTGGCCAGTGGCTCATTTTCCATCAGGAAAATGTGTCCGCCAGATGCCTGACTCTACTGCTGAATAAAGGCTTTGCTGATCCGTGAAGTTTGTACCCGGCTCAGTCATTTTGTGCTAACAAGACCCTCATGCCCTGGCCCTGGGTAGAGGGGAAGGGTGGACGGGAGAACAAGGGAAGCTGAGTTGGGACCTCCTACAGGGCCTGGTGGTGTGACTGATGGGGTCCTTGGGTGGAGGGAGGCAAGACTCTCTCCTCACATCTTCATTTCTCTGCCAGTTCTCCTGGACTCCTGTGGCCCTAAGTTCTGTCCCTGGCATCTGAGAATGAGCTGGGGAAAAGTGGCTTTTTGGAGGAGTCTGCTGGACCACCCCAGGGCCTCTGCCTGAACAGGGCAGGAGGTGTGGCTGGTATACTGACCTCCCCACCCAGGCATTGCTGCAACAGCACCTAGGGAGTGCTCACAGGGGCCAGGCCTCAGGGCAGCCCCATCCCCAGTGTAAGCGCCTCAGGGCCTTCAGGGAGCCAGGCTCCACCTGCCTGGCTGGAGAGGGGCCTCTGTGCCTTGTGGTGCAGCTACTCTTAGAGCATGCTTTGGTCCCCCAGCCTGGACACCCTGGAAACAGGCCTTCTACTTCAGCACCTAGGGGTGTTAAGAAGGGTGGGGTCATGGGGTCAGGCCCTGGCGCCTGGATGGAAACCCAGCTCTATCCAGCACATGAGAGTACCCTGGGTTCATGTAGAAAGTGAGCTCTGAGTTCAAAGGCTCAGTCTGCCCCCCAGGAAGGAGCACCTGCCCAGCCAGACACTCACCAGGAAAAGGATGAATGTGACAAGCAGGAGGTTCAGGATGAGGAGTGCAGAGCTGAGGGTGCCAGGCTGACAGGAGGCTCTGGAGGCTCTGGAGCTGGGGGTGCCTGCAGCAGAGAGCAGGAAGGCAGAGGCTGGGGTGGGTCTTCATCCTCCCAACCCTGGGAAGGCAAGGCCCAGCCTACAGAGAATCCCAGGCCCAGGGGCCTGGCCCAGAAAGTGCTGTAGGAACAGAAGGGCTAGAGCAGGGAGCACCTTGGGGGACTCCTGGGCAAAGGAACGGCTGGGTCTGAGCCTGGGGGACTGAGATTCAGAAGAAAGGAGGCTGGGGCAGCAAGTCAGAGGGCGCAAGGGAGGAGGCAGATGAATGGAGGACATGGACAGAGGGAAGAGGCCTGCAAGAGGTAGAGAGGCACTGACCAAGGGCTAGGGTGACCATCTCTACCCAGAGGCCCTCATCTTTCTGCAGGATGTACAGAGCCTGGTGTACGCTGTCCTGAATGAGGGCCTGGGCTGGTGTGGCCCCAAAGAAGATGGCATCTACTTTGGCAGTCAGTGGTTCTGGCCTGGAAGAAGGACCACCACAGGCTTCAGGCACTGGGCAGCCTGGGATGACTCAGGGAGGTCTTCTCTTCCAGACTCCTGCTCCCACCCCCAGAGCCCAGGCACTCACTGGAACTCCTCCACCACCACTTGGCCAAAGTTCTGCAGAGACCTGAGCCCGCTGGTCAGCTGGGGGTCAGGAGAAGAGGAAGAGGGTCACAGCTCTGCTGAAGCCTGGTCCAGCACCCACCCCTGGCCTCCTTCCCCACACCCTCAGCCTCCAGCTCCCCGCTTCCTTCCATCCCACCACTTCACCCATCTTGTTAGCTGCTGCCGAAGCTTCTGGGACTCAGGGCTGGTTTTGTTCTTCAAGGCCTTGGTGAAGGGTTGGCCTAGGATCTGCAGCCACATCTCATATAGCACCAGCTCTGCCTTCTCCCCTAGAGTAAAAGGGCGAGTGTTGGTGACATCAATTATAGGTCTCATCTCCTAGGCAACATGGGACAGGACCTACATCCTGCCCCCAGGCCACATGCCTAAACCCTACTACAAACTTCAGTTTAAGAGCCAAAGCTCCCTGCTTTTGTGTGGCCCATGAGTTAAGAGTAGATTTCCCCCCCCCAGTGCTGAGGATTGAACCCAGGGTGCTTAACCACTGAGATACCTTCTCCCTTTTCTTCATTTTTAGACAGGATCTCACTAAGTTGCTTAGGGCCTTGCTAAGTTGCTGAGGCTGGGTTTGAACTTCTGATCCTCCTGCCTCAGTCTCCCAAATTGCTGGGATCACAGGCGTGTACCCTCAAACCAGGACAGTTTTTACATTTTTAAGTGGTGGGAAAAGTAGAGGATCTTATGATATGAAAACTTTCTTTTTCTTTTTTAATTTTTTTTAGTTGTAGATGGACACAATATCTTTATTTTATTTATTTGTATGTGGTGCTGAGGATCGAACCCAGTGCCTCACACATGCCAGGCAAGCGCTCTACCACTGAGTCACAACCCAGCCCCAACAGACACACATTTCTATAACCATAAATAAGGTTTTCCAGGAACGTGACCAAGCTCATTGGGTGACATGTTGTCTGGCTTGTCCTCATCACAGGGGTGGAGCCTGTGTCCCATGACAGAACTCCTGCTCTAGCTCATGGAATAGCCAGTGAAGTGTTAGAAGCATGGTAGGAGACTGGTTTTCTTCCACCTGTCCCTCCTCTGTGGGGAGAAGTGGAAAGAGATGCACTCCCCGGGTGGGGCAGTGGAGGGACTTGTAGACAAACAGCACGGCCCTCTCCACGAGGGCAAGGGGTGCTCTGCTGTTAATGAGGTATGAGGTCCTGCCAGTTGGGAAGACTGGCGAGAGAAGGCTGCCCACGTGCTGGGGGCTGGCTCCTGGGGAGTGGTTCTGGCCTCTGGGGAGCTGAGTCCCCAACCAACCTGTCTGCACGCTGGGGCTGCTGCTGGCACCTGGGAGCTGCTGTGGAGGGGCTCAAGGGCGGGACTGGAAGTAGGAGCACTGATCTCCCTTGAAAGGCCACAGCACTTTCTGGGCTGAACTGCTCACAAGAGCAGTTCCAGGCTGTGTGGCTGGAGTGCATAGAGTGGACCCAGAGCTCTCCCGGTGTGGGTGGTGAATGGCCATCTCTTCATATGGCACAAGCTTGCCTAAATGTCCCTATGGGAGGTGCCCAAGGGGGACACTAGGCTTTCCTGCAGATGGGCTGAGCTAAGCACTTGTCTCCTGACTTGGGACAGATCTCATTAGATTTTGGTGGTGCTGGGGTCCTCATGCATGCTAGGCAAGTGCCCTACCATTGAGACACATCCCCAGCCCCAGATCCTGTCACTTAGGGTCCAGTGAGATCCTGGACAATGAGAAAGTTGCCCATCTTGTCTTGCTGAGCCCAGTTTCTTGCCTCTACCCAGTCCCCCACCCAAAGCTCTACGTCTACTTTCTCCCTGTAGCCCTGGCACTTGAACTTTGCTATTGAAAAGAAGCTCTGCCCATCTGCAGCAGGGAACGACGAAGCCTGAAGAGGTGGGATGCTGCTGGCCAGAGACAGCAGGGAGTCCCGCCCTCACTCACCGTTGGCCACAATGCTGGATTTCTGGAGGATGGGATCCATGATGCTGTGGGCCAGGTGATCGGCCAGGCCTTTGAGATGGGTGGGGACAGAGTTCGGGAACTTGTACTCCATGTAAACTCTCACCCATTGGTCGGCATTACTAGGGAGGAACAGTGGAGGATGCGAGGGTCATGGGCTCTTTGCCAGCATGGGCTTCTAGAAGCAGGCATTGAGCCCCCACATGCCCACCCTCAGGTGTGGGGGCTTCCTACCTCCAAGGGCAGAGCTCCAAGAGGCTAGCTGGAGTTATCCAGGACAGAGTCCTCCCCTGGGTGGCCCCCAAATCAGTGTTTACCTGTCCTAGCTCTGGGTCAAGAGTGGAGCTGTCCCTGCTACTCCAGAGAGGAGCCACCAAGAGAGGGACAGAGCAGGCTGGGAGGACAGGAAGGGGACCTGACCCACCTGAAGAGGAGCAGGGGGCCTTCCTGGGGATGGTCCTTGTAGAATCTCGACACCACAGGGGTGACCTGCAGGGAGTCCTGGAGGTCAGAGTGGGCTGGCCGGGACCTGTCTCTCCTGAGACCCAGAATGGGGTGGGGCAGGATCTAGGAGCGAGCCTCCTCACACAAGGCCTCCTGGGCTGGGGTATCTGGTCACAGAGCCTGACCACATGATCCCCTGAAGAGCTGTCTCCTCTTCGCATCCCCCATCCCACCCTGTCCACCTTCCCCCACAGGGCCAGGCTGGATGCTGCCTCTGTGGGAACCATAGCACTTGTTTTCAAGGAAGGCAGGGTAAGCATGCAGCCCCCAGACACAGGGGTGAGGCCACCTCACCAGGTGGAGGATCTGGTCTTCCAGCAGGGCAAAGGAAGCAGAACCAGGCTGGACGAGTTGGGGCAGGAAGGGCCTCATGGCCGTGAAACTGATGCAGACAGTCTCCAGGGCCAGGTCAGTCAGGGTGGACCCTGCAAAGCCACAGGTGGGAGCTTGGGAAGCCCCAGGAGCCCCTTCCCTCAGCACCATCTGGCACTCCCTGTGGGCCTGGCACAGAGCCCTGGGGAGAGGCAGGACTCACCGGAAGCAGTGAGGCTGCTCTCATCCAGAAACAGGTGCCCCAGCATCCCCCTGGAGGCCTTCACTTGGCGGTACAAAATCCAGAGGACTTCCTGGGCAGAAGGGCCTGGAGCCCAGCCCCCAAACACAAGGGAGGCATTCACAGCTACAGAGTCAGGCCTGTGGACAGAACCATGTCCTTACTGGAGGAGGGGGACCAGTGTTCTGAGGGAAGGATGTCTATAGGGGAAGCCACTGACTGCACAGAGAAGTCTTGTATGACTTGGTGAAGCCTGACTGATACTATCAGGAGAGCACAAAGCAGGTGCTCAGTGAAAGCAAGTTCCCTTGGATACACTATGAATCCTGCCCAGGGAGAGCTTGGGGCAGGGTTACCCAGGTAGGCCGTAGCCGGCTTTGAGCTCTCAGGGTGCTAGTCTGGATGACACTGAGAAAACTATCTTTGGCTGCATGATGAGGAGCAGTTCAAGAGACAGGGAGGTCTGAGGTTTTTATTTTTGTTTTGGGTTGTTTTTATTGAACCCAGGATGACTTGATCACCAAGCTCTATCACCTAGCCCTTTATTAAATTTTGAAATAGGGTCTCACTGTTTCCCAGGCTAGCCTCAAACTTGTGATCCTCCTGCTTCAGCCTCAAGAGTCACTGGGACTACAGGCATGTGCCTCCTTTCCTAGCACGTCTGAGGAATTTCTTTTTCTTTTCTTTTTTTTAAATTTTTTTTTAATATATATTTTTTTTAGTTGTTGATGGACCTTTATTTTTTATTTATTTATATGTGGTGCTGAGGATTGAACCCAGTGCCTCACGCATGCTAGGCAAGCGCTCTACCACTGAGCCACCACCCCAGCCCCTGTCTGAGGAATTTCTGAAAGCCTGAGGGATGGACCAATTGGTTGTGTCCTATGGAGGCAGCGTGGCCTCAGCAGGGGTCTGAAGAAACTGTTAGGGAAAGGCCTGGAAACTAGTAGGCTCAAGTCCTTGCCTTGACTACCTGTGCCATCTCAAGGGTGGGGAGATAAAAGTTCTGTTCAGGCCCAGGGCAGGGAAATCCGAGGGAGACTCTAGTTCATTAAATGGGAAAACTTTCTAACCAGCTGGGACCATGGCCTGGCTAGCTAGTGAGCCCCTTATCACTGGGAGTATTCAAGCCTCTAAATTTCTGCACGTAGAGGATTCTAGGTGCCCTTGAGCTCACTAAAGTGGGGCTATAATGACTTGGACCTTCTCAACCTCTCAGGAAATCACAGAACTGGTTCACTGCTGAATCTGGCCATGGGTTACCCCAGCTTCCTCTCCCTGGATGCTCAGAATCAGAAAGCACGCCAGGGGAGTGGCATCTCTGCATGCTCTGTCCCAGGAATAAGTGACTTGTTCTTGCTGCCCCTGCCTATCCCATAGTGCTCAGACAATGTCCAGTATTCCTGTCCAAACCCTGCAGCTGGAATCAGGCTCACAGTGGGCAGAAAGCCATCTGAGGTCAAATAGCACAACTAGGGGCAGAACCAGAGATGGGCCTCTTGCCCATGCATCAGAATCTTTTCAGAGTCTTGGACCCTGAGTGGCTCTTGGAACAGTGAGGGACAAGAGGACTGAGCAGCCTGGGATAGTGCCCTGTGGCTGGGAAGGCACAGAGCAGCTGGGGTGGAGGGGCTAAGAGCCACATGCACTCACCTAAACTCCAGGACATGGACTTCCTGGAAGCTGGGGAAGGCCTTGTGATAGATGGAAGACAGCTGAGAACAGAGAGAGACATGGAGGCTGGCATGCCTCCCTTCTACCACCATCATCCCTGACCTGGCCTCCACAGGGGCCTCCTCACTGACCCCCTGCCCTGCTGGGCCCTGCCTAAGCTGTTCCCTACACTGCAGCCAGAGACCTGCCCATCACCTCTAAAACCTGTCCAGGGAGCTACACATGCCTTCCCAGGCTCTTTCCTCTCTGCTGTTGGTTTTCTTGAAAACCCCTCTCCAATCAATCATCCTGGGCTCTGCACTCCAACTGCTGCCACCTGGACCTCTCTGGCCTGGATTATAGTCCTGTTCTCTCTCCCACCCCTGCCCCAAATCACTTTCCATGGAGGCCCTGTGCCACCTCTGACCACCTGTCCATCTGGAGGTCCTCACACCTACTGTCCCTCTGCCTACAAGGCCCGTTCTTGTTTAATCTGGCTATTTAATCTCTACCCCACTTAAAATTTCCCTCTCTCAAGCCAGGAGCAGTTGCCCATGCTTGTAATCCCAGAAGTTTAGGAGGCTAAGGCAGGAGGATCACAACTTCAAATCCAGCCTTAGCAAAAGTGAAGTGCTAAGCAACTCAGTGAGACTCTGTTTCTAAATAAAACACAAAATAGGGCTGGGGATGAGGCTCAGCAGTCAAATGCCCTGAGTTCAATCACCCCCAAAGAAAAAGGGCTCAGGGGTTAAGTACGCCTGAGTTCAATCCCCGGCACACACTCCCACCCTAAAAAAAAATCTCCCTCTCAGAAAGGTTTCTCTGGGCAACTCTCTGACCCTGGCCATCTGCCTAGCCTGTCTGTTCTTCACATGGCTTATCATGATTGTAACCACGTTCACATTCATTTAATCATTCTTTCTGTCTCTTTTCCCCTTCAGAGTCAAGGCTCCCTGAGGGCAGGACCATGGTGCCCTCAGGATAGTAGGCACCCAGTGAATTGTATAAAGTGATGAATTAGTTGAATGAAGCCATGAACCAATGAACTAGTGGACACTCAGAGTTCTTCCTGGATGACAGGCAAGAACTGGCACTTCCTGGCCAAGGCACCCTCACTGCCTGTGGTTCCAGAACAGTGGCAGGTGGATTTGGTCTGGGATCTAGGAACTGTGCCCTTTTTGCCGGGGCACAGCAAGTCTCTGATGAGGCTTTGGACCAAAAAAAAAAAAAAAAAAAAAAGTCAGCCTGGGCTGTAGTTGTAGCTCAGTAGTAGAGCACTTGCCTAGTATGTGTGAGCTACTGTGGCAGGGTCTCTGTACTGGAGGTGTTTTCACTCTGCATCTACTCCTCACAGGTATCTCTGCCTGGGTTCCCCCTTCCTGCCCACCTCCCACTCCACATGCTCCTCCTGCACCCCAAGAAGCACAGGGGATGGTACTCATTGATTTATGCGACATTCCCTACACAGCTCTGTGCCCAGCTGCCCCCAAGGAGCTTGCACTCTGGAGATGAGCTCCATGTCCTCCGTGCCCCCACGCACAGAGCAGCAGCCTCACCTCATGGCGGATGCGCTCCTCACTCAGCAACTGGTGCTCCAGGGACACAGAGTTCCATGGTGAAGCCAAGAAGGCTTCACTGCAGATCCTGAAGGTCACGGAGTGGGTTATGTGACTGGGTTCTGGGGCCAAGGATGTTGAGTCCTGCAAAGAGACAGCCTGACCAGGATGAGGCAGGGCAGACGACTGGGTGGGGTCAGCACTGGCAGGGACCCTTGGGGAGCCAGAGCTAGGGGAAGCAGAGGGAAGACTAGAGGAAGATGGGAGGGAGAGGGTGGCCATAGGGGCTGGGCTGGCAGAAACTTTCTTCCCAGGCTGAACTGTCCCCTGAAGAGTGGCTGGCTGTGGAACCATCAGGGGTGGCAGGGCAGGTGTGAGGGGAGAGTCTGGGGTTGAGCGCACCAGTGCAGACTCAGAGCGGGCAGGAGGACTTCTGGCTCTGGTGGTGAGAAAGGAAACTGGGGCTAGGACTGGGGATGGTGGTGGCGGTGGCAGGGAAAGTGACAGTGACAAAGATATGGCTGATGGGGAGGGGGACAGGGGCAGTGCTGCTGACGGCTGTGGGGAGAAGGATGGCACTGCTGAGGGCAATGGCCCCAGGGTACCACTGGGCCCCAGGCCAGAAGCCACAGAAGCTTGGGGTGGTCCTGAGCCTGCTGAGAGGGTGTGGGAGGCCACGTCCAACCCTGAACACCCTAGAACTTCAAGAGGAAGGGGCTCTGTGGCTGGCTGTATATTAGCCATTGATGCAGACCCGAGTCGGCCTGGGGGCACTGAGGACAACGCTTTCCCTGGGCCCTTTGGTGCCGACGTCAGAGACGAGGAGGCTTCTGGCCTGAAGAAGCCTGCCATCGAGACAGATGGCACCTGGACACTGGGCATGGGGTTGTGCGTGTCTGAGAACCAGGCTGGTGGTCGTGGGGACATAGGGGTGGTGGGGGCCAGGGGTGCTCTGGCTGACTCCTGAGTTGGTCTAGGGGTGGCAGATGCCCTCGGGGTTGCAGAGGCAGGAGCCTGGACTGTCACAGATGATCCGGGGGCCTTGAAGTTCTTCCTAGTCCCATGGACAGGAGAAGCCCATGACTGTAACATGGCAGTAACCTTCAGAGATCCAGGGGCCAACTTCTTGTCTGCAGGTTCAGTAACTAAGGATTCTGACGGGGACTCAGTCAGCACTGATGAGGCTGGGCCAGGTGTGTTCTTGTCTGAGGCCTCAGTTGTCCCCAAGGGGGTCAGCTGGTGTGAGGGAGAATCTAAGGACAAGGTTTCAGAAGGCTTTTGGCCCCCAGCTCTCTCCCAAGAGAGGGCTCCTGCCCTTTTCCCAGATGCTTCCAATTCCCCATCAAGGAAGGAAAAGATATCATCAGAGGTCTTTGTCAAGACGCCTAGTGCCGGAAGTGTCCTCTTGCTGACTTGCAGAGCAGATGCACCAGGGTCCAGAGGAGATTGGCCAGAGTCTTTGTGAGCAGAATGAAGGGGCAGGACAGAAGCTGAGACCACCAAGAAAGCTGCAAACCAGAAGAGGCCTGTTCTGACACTGCAGGGGTGGGGCTGGCCCACAGCCTCTTGAACCTCCCCTTCCCTTAGGGGCCTGTGGAGATCCAAACCCTGGCCAACCTCTGCCCCGAGAACACTGAGCTATCCCAGGCCAATAACCTCCCACCAGATATCTGATGCTAGCCCACCAGATAGCTAGCCCTGCCTACCTCCCAGGAAGGACTCTATGGGGTTAAGGGGCTCACCCAAAGGATCCCTCTCTCTGCTTCCCATCCCAATTCTACCCCATGGCAGGGTCCCTCCCTAAGGGAAGGTTCCTGGACCCCAAGTGCTCCCTGGGAGCTGGGGCCTGGGGGTCTGGGCTGGTCTGTTTAAATAACTCATGAGGTCCAGCCCAGCCCATCATGCATAAGGCTCAGGCCTGCCCACATTCCCAGCAGTCAGAATGGTTCTTGGGGGCTAGACAGACAGGGTACATATGTGGGGACACTTCTGAATGCTCTGGGGGTTAATCCCTCACCTATCTACAAGTGTGCACTGAACCCCATGCAGGCCTGCCCTGCACCAGGCTCCCCCAGGTGGTGACCCTGAGTGCCCTCAGGGAACCTTAAGCCTGGAGACTGGGGACTCTGGCATCCTCTGGGCTGAGAACAAGGAAAGTCAGCCCTGATGTAGGATCATGGGGGTTCACCCCTGCCACACCCCACTAGGTGAGTGGGTGGGGACAGGGCCTCTCAGGTTAATGCCTGCCCCATCCCTACCCCCTTACCAGCCAGGAGAATCCCAGCAGCTGGAAGACATTGCTCGCCCATGCTGACGGCTCCTGCAGGTTGCCAAGACTCCAGAGTCAGGTGCAGATACAAAAATGCCCTCTCAGGTCTTGTGCTATTGGACTGCAGACGGTTGAATGGGGATGCTATGTGTCTGCCCCACAGCCTGGGAGTTTATGGGCCAGAAAACATGTTGAGGACGAGTTTAAAGTCCATCAGTCTTAGGTGTGGCTGGTGATGGAGAGGATGTGGGGATGTGGTGTGGCATGTGGCTGTAGTGACAGCAGCAGTCACCGGAAGGTTGTGAGGACAGCAAGGTTTTAATGCGAGATGGTCGTGCTGGGAGCTCTGTGTCCAGGAGGATGGAGCTTATGAATGACAGGTTGAATGATATTTATGGCCACGCCCCATCCCCGCCCTAGCTCCTGTTCCGTTTGGTCCCGGCTCACACTTCATCATGCTAAGTGAGGAGTCTAAAGAACAAAGAAGAGAATGGTCCCTCCCCCTGCACTGGTCCCACCCAGAATCCTAGTCACAGGCCTGCACTGGGTGTGGGGTGTGTGGGCTTTGGGTAGAGGGTCTTCTCAGACCCTTTTGTTCTTTCTGCAGCCAACATTGGTTTCCTCCCATTCCTGCTTTCATTTCACCCCCACCTTCCCCTGCCCTGCTCCAGTCACAGGAGGGGGCTGGAGAAGCTTCATACTGTGCCAGCTCAGGTCTCAGCTGCCCACACCCCTTGCTGGGGGCCACAAGAGCTCACTTGTCTTCCTTCCTTCCTCCCCGCCTCCGTCCTTCCCTCTCTTCCTTCCAAATGGTACTAGGGACTGAATCCGTGGACACTCTACCACCGAGCTACATCTTGAGTTCCTTTTGTTTTGAGACAGGGTATAAGTTGAGGCCATCCTTGAACTTGTGATCCTCCTGCCTCAACCTCCTGAGTCACTGGAATTACAGGCATGAGTCACTGTACCCAGCTCCACAGGAAGTTTTGAATGTGTCTCCCACCAAGGCACCTAGCTTCTGTGTCAACCTACCAAGAGGGACTGTACCTGTTCCAGGGTACCAGAGCCTCCTCTGCTGGGGAGATATTGCTAGAACCCAGAGGTAGGGAACCCTGCAGTAGGATTCAGACCTAGAGAGCACCCCAGCTGGTCTCCTGTCCTTCCTTTACACCTGAACCCTACCCTGTTTCTCCAGCTTGGGCATACCCCTTCCTCAACCTGCTCCTCTTTCCAGTTGGGGATATTTTCTAAGGGTGAGGGACAGATAAACACCCTCCGCATCTCCTCCCCGACCCCGCGGATCCCAAGATCATACAAACCCCTTGACCAGCGTACCTTCCACTGCTTAACCACACATTCCGTTTGCAACACCCAGCAGCTGCCACCTCCAACCCCGTCCCTGTCCTGGGTGAGATGTAAAGCCCAGGCCTGGCCGAGTGCAGTAGGGAGGGACACCCTCCAAGAGCAAGAAGAGAGGCTTTGGCACCTTCTATCTCCAATCCATGCTTCATGGCTCCTGTTGTTCCAGGAGCCACTCCACCCACCTGTGCCTCTGACCCATCTCCCAGGCCAGCCGACACACTCTGGCACTCTCATTCTGCCGTCCTCACCTGTGCCCCTAGATGCCCCAGTCTTACCTGGTGGCTTTGGTGCTGCCAAGAAGCCTCTGTCTCCGCAGGCACTGATGTCCTACTGAGGAGGGGTGAGGGGAGTATGAGCATCCTTTACTCCACCCCTGCTGAGCCTGGTGGGGCCACCCTCTTCCCAGACACCCTCACACCCAGGATGATCTGGTTACTAATGGCTTGGGTCCAAGAGTAAATGATGTCCACACCCTAGGATACTAGGTCCTTATTTCCTGCCCCCGCCAGTGCCCTCCAGGCCAGGTTGGGCTGGAGCCAGAATTTGGGGCAGGACTCAGACCCAGACCTCTGCTGGAGACTTACTTGGTGCTGGGGTCTGCCAGCCAGCATGGTAAAGGCAGAAGTGACCTGAGACAGGATAAGGGAAAAGGGACAGAAACATGCCTGAAGACCATTTCATACTGTCATCCAGATCCAGTAGCAGGGAGGCAATACAGAAAACTGTGTTCACTTAGAGAAAATTTGATCAAGAAGAGATGGAGTCGGGCATGGTGGTACATGCCTGTAATTGCAGCCACTCAGGCAAAAAGACTGCAAGTTCCAGACCAGCCGCAGCCATTTAACAGATCCTGTCTCAAAATAAAGTTATTTATTTATTTATGGTATTAGAGATTGAACCCAGGAGCATTTTACCACTGAGCTATATCCCCAGCCCCGCCCTCCCCCCTTTTTTATTGAGACAGGGTCTCACTAAATTGCTGAGGCTGAGAATTTGCAATCCTCTTGCCTCAGTCTCCTAAGTTGCCAGGATGACAGGTGTGTGCCATTGTACCTGGCTATCAAAATAAAAAATTTAAAAGGGCTGGAAGTATAGCTTAGTCCTAGAACATTTGCCTGGCAGATTCAATCCCCAGTACCATGAAGAAAAAAAAAAGTGCAGATCAGGGCTTATGTCCAGGATCAGGGTTCAGTCTGCGATAAGTGTCAGGGCTCACTTTGTGGCTCAGGCCTGGAAAGTCTGGGATCCCTCACACTGCTCTTCCCCTAACCTGGCCTCTCATCAGAGGCCAGCACAAGATGGGAAGCCACTCATCCTAATGCCTGAAATCAATTAAATGGGAGTTCTGGCATTAGAGCAAGGATGTCAACAAAAGAAAATTTAAGACACAAAATTTAAAATTTAAGCCCCTCAGCTAGAACCTTCCTGGCCCTCCCACTGTGGCAGGTCCTCTTCCTTTTCTGAGCTCCACAGCCCTGACAGTCCACCATCCAGCTCCCTAAGCTGAATGAGGAGCCTTCTAGCCCTGGTAACTGGAGCATGGCTTCCCTCCCGCACTCTGCACCCAGCTTGATGCCCTAGGGCAGGGGAAAGGTGTTGTACTGGGATCATCTTATGTCTTTGGCCCAGAGACAGAAGAGTGTGTGTACACACTCAAAGGTCCTGAGAGTGGGATGACAGTGAGTACAGTGGGACCTCAGAAGATGGGGCAGACAGACAGGTCATCTTGAGCTGAGCCAGGTAGACATTTGCCTAAACACATGGGCAGTGGAGCCAGGGGGTGCTCAACTTTGCCTATGTACAACTGGCTGTGGGGATGGGGTGCCAGGCTAGGCTTCCCCTTCCTGTGGCCTTCTCCCTGGCTCCCAGCCTAAGCCCCCACGGAGGAGGGGTGTCCTGGTACATTCCACTACCATGCAACAATGGGCAAGCTCCTGCCAGACACAGACCTGAATTTCTATGTTATCCCATCCATCAGAAAGGGTTCTATGAGGCCGGTGCAATGGCGCACACCTGTAATCCCAGCACTTTGGGAGGCTGAGACAGGAGAATCACAAGTTCAAAGCCAGCCTTAGCAACGGGGAGGCGCTAAGCAACTCAGTGAGACCCTGTCGCTACATAAAACACAAAATAAGGCTGGGGATGTGGCTCAGTGGTCGAGTATCCCCGAGTTCAATCCCTGGTACTAAAAAAAAGAAGAAAAAGAGAGAGAAAGAGAGAAAGAGGGTGATGGGCTCAGGCCACCAGACCAGACCAGTTCGGAACTGGAATGCCAAGGAGGAAAGGGGCGGGTGCTGGGACCCTGCGCAGCCTCTGCCTGATTCTGATTCAAGTGTGGCACTTGAGGCTTCAGTCCTGGCTTCCTCCCATGTCTGCTGCAATTGCCATGATTGCCCCTGCCTATGCACTGACTCTCAGGAGGGACAGAAGAGAGAACACACAACATTTCCCCACTTGCTGTGTTTTCAGGGTGAGAAATGTTCCCAGTGGAGAGACTGGCCAGAGCAAAGCCCCAGAGGTAAAGAGGTGACTTGGGTCATGGGGGGATGGGCATGCAGGAAAGCAGAGGAAGTGGGAGGGGCTGGAGAGGGAGGCTCAGGGCCTAGCCCAGGATCCTCCTGGGTTTGAAAGGGGTCTTGGTTACAGTCCTGCCTACCTTGTCATCATTCACACATCTGGGATGTCACTCACATTTTCAAAGCAGGTTGACAGGACCAGAACCAGGTTGTCAGGAACAAGGTCAAGTAGATGGCCCAATGGAACTAAGCAGACTGCCCGCTCCTCACCCTGCTGCCCATGGCCTAGCCTCAGTCCTACCACTGCCTGGCCCTCTTCCCTGGGAACATGGCCACAGGCCCAAGACCTGCCTTTTATCTCCAAAAACGCTTCCTTTTCCTCTTCCTGTTTCTCTTCCTGGGCTTTTCTGCCAGGCTGGCACCTGTCCTGCTGGCTCCTCCCCTTACTGAGCTTGACTGTGTGATGGTGAAAGACAATCTCAAAAAAAGAAAGAAGAAAAATTAGACCCTCATATAGATAAATAAATGAACACATGTTAAAGATTGTATTTAAGTCATTATTGGTGAGGGAACCTGGCAGACATTACAATGACTTCAAAGGAGCCAAACACATTTATGACAAGCAAAGGAAAGCTGAAATAAATTTACATAGAAATGTAAAAATCACCTTTTTTCTACTTCAATTCAACATCTACTGGGCAATTTATTTGCATGTTCACAGACCTGGGTTATTTTTCATTGCTATCTGTCATCTACCATGCAGAGTTAGTCATAAAATAGCTCAAAGGCCATGAAAGACTCAGGGCCTGTCAACCAAAACAATGCAGAGCTTTCTACTAGAAATATCCAATAATCTTTTTTTTCCCTCTCATTCCAAATTCCTTATAGGGGTTACACTCCCCTAGCTATAGGGCAAAGGAAGAGGGACTTAAGCATTGAAGATGCCTAAGAAGGCTTCCTGGAGGGCACACGACAACAGGGTAAGAAAAGAGGACACTAATAGAGACCACTAGTTGTCCCCCAAATAATCCTCCTTCCATTTAAGATAATTAACCTGGGAGCTGGGCGCGGTGGCTCAAGCCTGTAATCCCAGCACTTAGGGAGGCTGAGACAGGAGAATCGCGAGTTCAAAGCCAGCCTCAGCGAGAGTGAGGCGCTAAGCAACTCAGTGAGACCCTGTCTCTACATAAAACACAAAATAGGGCTGAGGATGTGGCTCAGTGGTCGAGTACCCCTGAGTTCAATCCCTGGTACCAAAAAAAAAAAAAAAGATAATTAACCTGGGGGTGTAGCTTGATAATACAGTGCTTATAAAGCAAGTAAGGCCCTTGACCTGTGCTCCATCCCCAGCAGGGCCAAACAAACAAAAAATAACCACTAGCGGTCCTTCAAATAATCTTTCCCCCCTTTAAGATAATTGTGAAGACACTAGACTGAGGCAGATCTAGTGCCCTGAGTTCTTACATAAGCAAACTGCAACCAAACTCAGCATGAATGATCATAGCCTAGGAAATGAAATCGATGTTTTACCCATCGAAATCAACTATTTGATGTCCAGTACCACCCTCCCCTAATGAAATTACCAACTAAAATGTCTAACTAGGGGCTTTAAGGCTACTGCTCCATTTTAACCAAACGTCTTGATTGTTTACCTTGCTTCTGCAAGCACCTTGTAAGTCTCCCCCTGTTCTCCTTTTGAAGGAGTCCCACACCCCCGGGTCCAGCACTGCCTGACTCATGAATTGCTGTCTGCTCAGTAGCTCTGCCCTGCTAATGCGCCAGGTTCATCTTTGTTTTTTGTTTTTTTTTTTTTGGTACTGGGGATTGAACTCAGGGGCACTCGACCACTGAGCCACATCCCCAGCCCTATTGTGTTTTATTTAGAGACAAGGTCTCACTGAGTTGCTTAGCCCCTTGCCGTTGCTGAGGCTGGCTTTGAACTCACGATTCTCCTGTCTCAGCCTCCCTAAGTGCTGGGATTACAGGCTTGAGCCACCGCGCCCGGCTCCAGGTTCATCTTTGTATTCCTGATTTTTTTTTTCCAGTACTGGGGATTTGAACCCAGGGCCTCAAACATGCTAGGTGAGCATCTTACCACTAAGCTACATCTCTAGCTTAGTATTCCTGATTTATAACTGGGCACTTGGTTCTCTGGAAAACAAGGTTGGATTTCCCAGCCTCCCTTGTAGGTGGATGTGACCATGTAACTCAGTTCTGGCCAACAGGACATAAGTGTCATGAAAGGCTTACAGTAAGTGTCCCTGAAAGGAAGAAAAGCAGTTACTGTTTGTGAAAGATATGAAAAATAACTCCCAAGAAAAAAAGGGGGCGGACAACCCCAAGGGAGAAAAAAGGATAGTGTGTCTCCCCCAGGACGGGGGAGAGGCAAACAATGAGCTCTGGGCTCTGAAGTTCATTCACCTTTTCCCAGCAACAATGGGTTTTGAATATTTGCAACTGTTTCCTGATTTGGACTTTGAACTTGCACAACTATTCACCCTTGACTGCCCATCCAATGCATTTTACAAATGATTCAAATCTTGTTATTAATCAAATCTCATTTGTTATGAATCATAACTCACTCAAACATATCAATCAAATCTCACTCAAACCCTATAAAAATTCAGACCCTTCCTGTAATCAGTTGCCATTTTCTCTCCTGAAAATGTGCCATTCTGCTGCTTAATAAAGAAATCTTGCTGATCCGTTGAGGTCTGTTCCCTGTTTTGGTTATTTTTGCTTTCAGTTTGCCATTCTCCATTCTGCTGACTTGAGTAACTTAAGCTCCTGGATCAGGAGGGGGAAGCTAAGAGGGAAAGATGGTGGAGCAAAGAGAAAGAAAAGACATTCTTTTTTTTTTTTGTACTGGGGATTGAATTCAGGGGTGCTTTACCACTGAGCCACATCCCCAGCCATTATTTTGGAACAGGGTCTCTCTGGCTGAGGGCCTTAAGTTGCTGAGGCTGGTCTTGACATTGTGATCCTCCTGCCTCAGCCTCCCAAATTGCTGGGTTTACAGGAGTGTGCCACCATGACCAGCTAAGAAGACATTTTTGTTAAGTTACTTACCAACATAACAGTTGTCCACTTTAAGCTTTGAATAGAGCCCTTGCTGCTCTGCTACTGCATCTTATTTTTAAAATGGGCATGTTTCTTTCTCTTCCTGTCTCCCCTGCTCCTCCCTAATCTCTCCCCCTCCCTAATCTCAGGGGAAACAGGATTACCTTTTTCCCCATCCAGGCAGATTTATTTGTCCTTGAGTACTCACCCACCATAGGAATGATGTACTCCAGACTTTGGGGATGGCACCAGAAGATCTCAGAAATGATTACCTCTCAAATTAACAAGTAAATTATAACTCCAACTGAGAACACATGGAATGTAGCCTCTGAATCACTTATTTATTTATTTGTTTATTTATTTTTGGTACTGGAGATTGAACTCAGGGGTACTCAACCACTGAGCCACATCCCCAGCCCTATTTTGTGTTTTATTTAGAGACAGGGTCTCACTGAGTTGCTTAGAGCCTCGCCTTTGCTGGCTTTGAACTCGTGATTCTCCTGTCTCAGCTTCCCAAAGTGCTGAGATTATAGGTGTGTGCCACCACATCCAGGCCTATTTTGTATTTTTATTTAGATGCAGGGTCTCACTGAGTTGCTTAGGGCCTCAGTAAATTACTAAGGCTGGCTTTGAATTCACAATCCTCCTGCCTCTGCCTCCTGAGCTGCTGGGATTACAGGTGTGGGCCACCAAGTCCAGCCTAAGCTTTTTTTTTTTTTGCACTGAGATAAACATAAACTTCTCCCTGATTCAAACTATTCGAACCTTTGTGTTTTTCACTGTCCTGGCCTTGACTTACATACTCATACTGGCCATAAATTATACTTGACACCCCTTTCTCCACCTGGGAAGCCCCAACTTAGCTGACACCTAAGGGAAGCGAAGTAGTCAGTGGGCAGGCTTGTCCTTTCAGCAGTCCAACTTGCAGGTGCTCTTGGTCTTTCATGATTTTCCTTTTTTCCCTTTCTCCTATCTCCCCACTTTGGCTAAGAGAATCCTTGAGCCCTTGTTCTTTTCAGGCTCATTCACACCTTCATGCTTTTGATCCTAACTCAAGAAGTCAGAAGTGAAAAGTATATCTCACTAACTAAGGAGGAAAATGAAAAACCTGTGCAGTTTTTACCTTTAATAAAAACTCTGGTTGCAGAAAAATAAAAATCTGCTTGAAGGCATCACAGAGTTAATACCACAGTGAAGAATTGCTCAACAGGATATAGGAGAAGACAGGAATCTGAAAAAAGTAAGCTCAGTGTTTGCAGCCACTTCCCATGAGAATATTTGCCAATTCTAGAGAGGAAGCCAAGAAGCTGAGTAGTTCTTTGAACAGTCCCTAGCTGCTCTGGGGACAACAGCTGGAAGACCAGACATGCTGATTTTGGGGGCAAGTGTGGCATATAGCTCTCATATATCCACAGATCACTGGGTCAGTATGCCAAAAGTCTGTATCTTGGAAGTTATGGTAGCCTAGAAATAAACTAGACCTCATGTTGACTGCAGCCTAGCTTTGAACTTCAATTCTGAAAATTAAAATGATTTTGGATCAGTAGTCCATCCTGGTATCTGGAGTAGAAAAACAAAACTGTCTCCGAAAGGGAGATCAAGAAGACCCTCGAGAACAGGAAGCCAACCAGTGCACATTCTGCAGAGGAGGGTCATTGGAGAGGGAAATGTTCCTGATGCTTCCAAGAGAAGCCAGTATGGTCAGTAAGACCTTGACTCATCCTGGCAGATGGCACCACTGGTAGAGGAAAGCTAAAGGAGCCAAGAGGCTTCACACACATCCCCAAGAGTGATCTCTGAGGAATCCCAGCTCTTAAGAGTAGATAGGAACAAGGTTGGTTTTGACCAACTTGGTCTTAAACACCTGGCAGAAGAGTATAGCCTAAGCACAGTCCTACATGGACATTTAAAAAGAAAAGCAATGGTTTTTTAAATGTAACTTAAGATGTACACTTGTGTGAGCCCTACCAAAAGGAAGTAAAACTGGAGGCTATAAAGAAAGGGTTCTTGTGTGACAGTACCTAATGATGATCACAAAGGACTCTAGAGGCACAAGTTTGTCCTGAGTTAATTTGAGCCTGATCTCATAGATTTACAAATCTTCCTAACTTCCTACATTGATAAATTCAATCAATTTTTCTCTGATATGATTATGAATTACTGTCTTCAAGATTTTCAGAGATGGGCTGAAATACTAATTGCTTTTGTGCTAATTGTTTACAGAAAAGTAATGGTTTCCTGTCTTGTTTATCATTGTCTTAGCATGATCCCTGCCCTATGTTTACCTTGTCTAGTCACCTGCCATCTGCCACTGTGGACCTCTGGACTGCTCTGATGCTCAATACCCTTAACTGTCCACACCCCACCTGAGAGAGAAAAAGGACTTTGGGTTACTTCCCCCAATTTCACCCTATTTCAACAGGAAGCATCTTGGAGATGTCATTGCCTATTTTCCCACAGAAATGGAATGTCAAGGGGCTAGGGTTGTAGCTCAGTGGTAGAGCACTTGCCTAGCACATGTGAGGCACTAGGTTCAATTCTCTCAGCACTGCATTTAAACAAACAAACAAACAAATAAATAAATAAAAATAAAGTTCCACTGACAACTAAAAAATATTTTTTAAAAAGAAATGGAATGTAGAAATTGACAGTGGGGAAATGTAACAGTGGTTCATTTTATGCTTTGAATACAATCCTTGCTGCTCTGCCACTGCAATTTATTTTTTTAAATGGACATGTTTCCTTCTCTTCCTCTCTCCTTGCTCCTCTTTAATCTTTTCCCCTCCCTAATCTCAGGAGAAACAGAATTACCTTTCTTCCTCATTTCAAGCAGATTTATCTGTCCTTCAGTACACACCCACCATAGGAACAAAGTACTCCAGACTTTGAGGATGGTACCAGAAGATCTCAGAAATGATTGTCTCCCAAATTAAAAAGTGAATTATAATTTCAACTGAGAACACATGCAATGTAGCCTTTGAATCACCTCTTTAAAAGCCCTCAGTTCCTGCCAATGGGCAGAATCACAGTCTATGGGATAGGAGTCCCTTGAGTTTCTCCTTTGCTAGCAAAGCAACAAAATCTATTTTTCCTTTTACTAAAAAAAATTATCTCAGCTGGGCGCGGTGGCGCAAGCCTGTAAATCGCAGCACTTAGGGAGGCTGAGACAGGAGAATTGTGAGTTCAAAGCCAGCCTCAGCAATGGTGAGGCACTAAGCAACTCAGTGAGACCCTGTCTCTACATAAAACACAAAATGGGGCTGGGGATGTGGCTCAGTGGTTGAGTATTCCTGAGTTCAATCCCTAGTACCAAAAAAAAAAAAATATATATATATATATATACACACACACACACACACACACACACACATATATATACACATATATATATACATACACACACACATATATACACATATATATCTACTCCATTTATGTATGGTTTGTCAAAATGCATTCTACTGTCATGTATAACTAATTAGAACAAATAAAAAATTTAAAAATTGTCTCTGAAAGAAGGTAACATTATCTTAAGCCTCCAAACATTATGGGAAACTAATTCTTTTTTTTTTTT
>CM053401.1:106246298-106285100 GCA_028644305.1 Xerus rutilus
ATCTAATGCCGAGCCATCATCCGCGGGTCCTCGCGGCGACTCTTGGGGGTGCCTGGCCAGGGCTTCCTCGGCGGACGTTCTCGTTGGGGGCTCCCAAATGCCCGACGTTGGGCGCCAACCTGCCCCGACCCGCGGGGCAACAACGGGGACACGCGGGAACCACCTAAGAGAATGAAACAAACAAGGGGCGCAAAAGAACGGAGGCAAGACAGGATTCTGATCAAACCTCCGAATTTTATTTAAGAACAATGGTATATGTATGCTCAGGAGGGGGAGGGGAGGGGAAAGAACTGTCGCAGGATGATTGGTCAGTGCAAACAGGTGGTATCAAAAGGGGGAGGTCCACTCCTTTGGCGCCCGTGGGTTTTTCGGCGCTCCTGCTTAACCAGGAAGTGACTCAGGGCTTTTTGCTCCCAACATAGATCCAGATTTTTCTTCTTAATAAAGAACTTCTTTTACCTTTTTTTTTTGGCATGAGGGATTGAACCCAGGGGCACTTAACCCCTAAGCTACAGCAGCAGTCTTTTTTGTTTTTTATTTTGAGACCAGGTCTCACTTAAGTTGCTGAGACTGGTCTCAAACTTTAGATCCTCCTGCCTCAGCCTCCCTAGTCACTAGGGTTACAAGCATGTGCCACTGGTGACAGGTAGCTCTGTTTGTGTAGGAAACTTGTTTGCCTTCATTTTTTTTTTGGTACTGGGGATTGAACTCAGGGGCACTCGACCACATCCCCAGCCCTATTTTGTGTTTTATGTAGAGACAGGGTCTCACTGAGTTGCTTAGCGCCTCGCTGTTGCTGAGGCTGGCTTTGAATTCGCGATTCTCCTGTCTCAGCCTCCCTAAGTGCTGGGATTACAGGCTTGCGCCACTGCGCCCAGCTATGTACGCATTTTTTAAAAGATGGTCATCTAGGTTTTTTTTTTTATAACTTTTTTTATTTATTTTTTTATGTGGTGCTGAGGATCATACCCAGTGCCTCACACCTGCTAGGCAAGCGCTTTGCCACTGAGCCACAACCCTGGCCCCACGGAGTATATTTATAACAGCAGTTTTTAAATGTCTTTATCTACTAATTCTCTCCCCCCCTCCATCAGTCTCTGTGTGTGTGTTTTTGTTTTTGTTTTGGCTAGGCAAGTGTTCTACTCTAAGCTATATCCCCAGCCCTTAGGCAGTTTTTGACTGCCAAGTTTTTCACTGGGTGATTGACATTGTGATGTTTATGTTGTGGATGCTGGATTTCGTTGTTTTCCTTTACATAGTGTTGTACTTTGTTCCAGCACCTATTACCTGAAATAAGTTGGCTCCATTTAAGGTTTGCTTTTGATCTTTGTTAGTTTCAGAGAAGCATTAACTGCAGGGATAATTCAGGCTTACTATTAAAGCAGTATTTTTCTTTTTTTGGTACTAGGGATTGAACTCAGGGGCACTCGCCCACTGAGCCACATCCCAGTCCTATTTTGTGTTTTATTTAGAGACAGGGTTTCACTGAGTTGCTTAGCGCCTCGCCATTGCTGAGGCTGGCTTTGAACTCACGATTCTCCTGTCTCAGCCTCCCTAAGTGCTGGGATTACAGGTGTGCATCACCATACCCTAATACAGCAATGTTTTTCTAAGAATTCAATTCAAGAATTCAAGATGCCATCTCATGAAATTCACATATACAGTTGCATATACATGAGGAAAAGACTGCTAAAGCAGTTTTTTTTTTAAATTTTTTTTGAAGTTGTTGATGGATCTTTATTTTATTAATTAATTATTTATACATGGTGCTGAGGATCGAACCGAGGGCCTCACGCATGCTAGGCAAGCGTTCTACCACTGAGCTACAGCCCCAGCCCCCTAAAGCAGTTTTTTGGGGAGAGAAGAGGTTTAGTAATTTTTTTAGTTATGTTTTTTAACTTCTCTATTTTGTGATTATTACAATAATCATATTCAGATAAAATTTTATAACAGTAATCATGTTCACTTATGTAATTTAAATGTATTAAAAATCATTTTAAGGGCTGGGATTGTGGCTCAGTGGTAGAGCGCTTGCCTCGCATGTGTGAGGCACTGGGTTCAATCCTCAGCACCACATAAAAATAAATCAATAAAGATATTGTGGGCTGGGATTGTAGCTCAGCGGTAGAGCGCTTGCCTTGCATGCATGAGGCCCTGGGTTCGATCCTCAGCACCACGTACAAAGCAATAAAATAAAGACATTGTGTCCATCTACAACTAAAAAAATATTAAAAAAAAAAAAGATATTGTGTCCACCTACAACTAAAAAATATTTAAAAAAAAAATCATTTTAAAAATCAACATGAGGGCTGGGCTGTAGCTCAGTGGTAGAGCGCTTGCCTAGCATGCGTGAGACACTGGGTTTGAGCCACAGCACCACATATAAATAATAAATGAATAAAATAAAAATCCATCAACAACTAAAAAAATTTAAAAAAAAATCAACATGAGCCGGGTGTGGTGTAATTTCAGTGACTTAAGAGGCTGAGGCTCAGGAGGATTGTGAGTTCAAAATAAGCCTCTCAGCAAAAGTGAGCCGCTAAGCAACTCAGAGAGACTCTGTCTCTAAATAAAATACAAAATAGGGTTGAGGATGTGGCTCAGTGGTTGAGTACCCATGAGTTGAATTGTCAGTATCAAAAAAAAAAAAAAAATCGACATGAGCCAGGCGTGGTGGTGCGTGCCTGTAATCCCAGTGGATCAGGAGGCTGAGGCAGGAGGATCACAAATTCAAAGCCAGTCTCAGCATTATTGAGGCCCTAAGCAACTCAGTGAGACCCTGTCTCAAAATAAAATATAAAAAGGGCTGGAGATGTGGCTCAGTGGTTAAGGACTCCTGGGTTCAATTCCTGGTACCATAAATAAGTATCAACATGAAGCCTTCACCTGTGATCCAGCGTGGTCAAAAAGTCTTACAGATAGCATAGGCCTGTATCTGCCCAAGTTCTTCTGAGACTGTGCACATGTGGAGCCCTCACTTGGACGCCGGCACTTCGTTTTTGCCTCCACCCTGCTCCATATTCATATCTTCCATCACTCCTTGGAGGAGGCTCTCTCTTTCACTCAGCTCTGGCACACCCCCACCAAAGCACAGCTCACAGTCCAACAGTCTGGCCATCTCTAAACAGAGAGGGAACTTTTGGGGCATGTGTCCTGCTGGACCTATCACCCCAGGCTGACACAGAAAAGTAGACAGTGGGAGCTGGGCTGGATGCTGTAACCCCAGAGATTGAGAAGGCGAAGGCAGGAGTACTGCAAATTCAAAGCCAGCCTCGGCAACTTAGAGAGGCCCTAAGCAACTTAGCAAGACCCTGTCCCAAAAAACTAAAAAAGCTGGTGATATAGCTCAGTGGTAGAGCACCCCTGGATTCAATCCTCAGTAACACCAAAAAATAAAAATAAAAAAAGGAAAAAATAATAAACATGGACAGTGGATGTTTGGTGAATGAAAGAGTAAACCAAGGTAGAGCTAATCTCCCAAGAGGTAGTTTCCCAAGACCTTTTCCAGTGGGTCCAGATGGGACCAGTTCCCTTTTTAGCAGACTGGGGAGGGGACGCAAGGAAGCCTTGGAAGGCAGACTGGGGGGCACGGGGTTTGTGGTGGGTCTGGCAGTAGCAGTGCTGTTATGGACAGCTCAAGGAGGCCTTGTCCCTGGATCCTCTGGCCTCTCCTGAAGCCCCCAACCACAGCTGTGTGGTGCAGCAAGGCCCAGCTGAGGGTGAGGATTGTCAGACACTCAGGGATTGACCTACACTAGCCCACTGTGTCCCAGCCCCGCAGTCCTGCTTGGGGAAATGCTCACCTTTCATGTAGGCTTTCATGCCAGCTGCAGGTGAGGAGGGAAAGGTGAAGTGAGGTGAGCTTTGGAGTCGGAAGCCAGAAGATCACATCTTGGCCAGAGGCCAAACTGGACCCCACCTCAATCTGTAGGGGGAAGGATAGGGTCCTAAGCTAGCACCAGGGCTCCCGAACTCTAGTCAGGGCTTTCCTCCGCAGGCTTTGTGACTCGGGCTGCCGCTGCCCCTGCCCCTCCCTGGGCCTTGCCTCCACCAGTGCTGGGCCAGGGCTCTTCAGACCTCCAGCTCCGGCCTCTACTTTCTCTCAGGCCAGTAGGAGGCCAGATGAAGGCCTGACCTTCCTGCTTGCCTCCACCCTCTTGTGAAAGTCCCCTTTTCCACCTGTGAGGTAGGTGGGGCTGGAGGAGGGGGTGCTCACCTGTGGGATCTGGCTGTTTCAGGTGAGCCTAGAGAGCTGGATCTACCACTCTGTGCTGCACTATACCCCATGGCTTGTCCATGATCTCCTCATCCTTTAGATCAGCCCAGTCCCTCTCTCATCCAGTGTTGTGAGTGTACCAGTGGTACAGCGCTTGCTTCGCATGTGAGAGGACCTGGTTTGATACCCAGCACCAAAAAACCCCAAAAAACCCCAAACCCCAAAACCAAAACATCCCTCCATCCAGTAATGCTACCCCAGATGAGAAGAGGAGGACTCTATAGTTCTGGCCTGGAGGATGGCAGGGCAGGGGGCAAAGCTGATGGCCAGTCATCTTGCCCTATTTCTGTGTGTAGGTGGGACAAAGGGAACAACCAGGCCATCAGGCCCACCTGGCCCCTTAAGCTCTGCCCTGACCCAGGAACAAAAACTGGTCATCTCTGCATTGCATGAAAGGTAGAAAATGGGGGTGGGGCAACAGCTCTGAGAAGAAGTCAAGAAGGAGGTGACCTCCCAGAGACATGGAGAGGTACTCCAGTATGCAAACTGGCTGTAGTGACGGGATAGCAGGGGCACAATTAGGAGGTGGGAAGAGGAGCTTCCATTTGAAGTACTACCTTTTTTTTGGGGGGGGGGGCAGGGAGTTACCAGGGGTTGAACCCAGGAGCACTTAACCACTGAGCCACATTCCCAGCCAGTTTTATTTTTTATTTTGAGACAGGGTCTTGCTAAGTTGCTCAGGGCCTTGCTAATTTGTTAAGGCTGGCTTTGAACTTGCAGTCCTCCTGCCTCAGCCTCTTGTGCCGCTCGGATTATAGAAGTGTGCCACAACATCCAGCTTGAAGTGCCACTTATCTGGGCCAGAGGCTAATGGCTGCCTTAAGCCTGGGTCCTCCTCGCAGAGGCTGAGGTGCAGAACAGCTGTCCTTTGCTTTCCAGCTGGGGTTTGTCCTCTACTTGCAAGCCCAGATATACATCAACTACCACAAGCCCTGGAAGATCTTGAGGGACAAACATGCGGCTATTCCCATGCTAGTCCAGGTTGCTGGGCCTACCACAGCCTGGTCAGTGCCCATGATCAAATAAATCCTCCTTGAGGAACTGGGGGAAGCTTGAGCTACCTCTTGCAGGTGGACCAGTCCCTGGCATCTGGTGTTGGGCTTGGGTGGGTGAGGCTATTCTCTGCTTTGGGGCCTGGTGGACAGCAGGTGGGACAACACCTCACCTTTCTTGGCCCCCAGGCCTCAGTTGGACACAGGGTACTTCACCATGGTTGCCTTCCGTCTCAGAGAATGCTGGGAAGGAGGTGGGGGCCACCCCAGCAGTGGGGTGGGTCAGGGATCTGGGCCTATACATCAGCAAGATGGCACAGCCAGTTCAAGAAACAGTTGAGAGACAGTATCTATATCACATCAGGAAAGGCATTTTGAAATGTGTGCTGGGTTAGAGACAAAACTCGTTAATGTTCTATAGGGCAAGAAAACTATAATTGTAGAGGGTTATCTTTTCCACTGAACAGAATTTCTAACTGCAAGTTAATGTTTAACTTTCAGTTGCATTTTCTATTAGTGGTTTTTGAGGTGTGATAACAAACCGGAAGCACTGCCATCCTCTGGGAACTTGTCGAAATACACATTCTCAGCTCTCACCACAGATATACTGAATTAGGTGTCCAGAGTGGGGCCCTGCAATCTGTTTCAACAAGCCCACAGGTCCTTCAGGGACACTCGTAAGTTTGAGAATCACTGCTCTAAGTAACCAAATAATTTTATTTGTGAAACAAATACCTGTGAAATGAAGCTCCTAATGACATGAAAAGGACACTCTGTCCACCTTTTTACCTTATTCCCAAATTTAAATAATTTGTCTGTCTGATGTTATGTTTGCTCTTTTGTTTTTCAAATACTCTATCAACTTAAGGCAGTTTTCATCTATTCCTAATTTCCTTTTTTCTATTTTTAATCAAAATGATTTTTCAATCTATCCACCTATTCATAGGACTAAACAAGTTGAGTCATTCAAAAGTTCTTTTCTAAATTTAATTTAATTTATTTATTTTTATGTGGTGCTAAGAATTGAACCTAGTGCCTCACACGTGCTAGCAAGTGCTCTACCACTGAGCTACAACCCCAGCCCCTCAAATGTTCTTAAAATAATTTTGATATGGCATAGCATTTTTTTATTTTTATTTTTTTAATTAAAAAAAATTTTTTTTTAGTTGTTGATGAACACAATGTCTTTATTTTATTGCTTTGTATGTGGTGCTGAGGATCGAACCCAGGGCCTCACACATGCAAGGCAAGCGCTCTACTGCTGAGCTACAATCCCAGCCCCATGGCATGGCATTTTAACACATTATTGTCTTCAACATGCTAGGGTTTATAATTTCAAAAACTATGAATGGCGTCAATTTTAGCACAAATTGGGACATGATTTCTTTATATTTTACAAAGCAGTTTGATTTTCATGGGCTCTATCTATTCCTTACCTTTTTCTTTTGCAGCGCCGGGGTCAAATCCAGGGCAAGCACTCTACCACTGAGCTACATTGCTCACCTTCTATTTGTCCTTTGAAAGCTTAAAGGGCTGTGACAACCAGCAGATCTGGTGTAGATGAGATGGACACAGTATTGAGGAGAGGAGAGATTTCAAAGTACTCAAATTCTTCTTTACTCCTTAGTCTAGTTTCTGATTTAAAAAACAAAAAACAAAAAACGTTTTCAAGTCAGTCCATTAGATTAGACAAAGGGGAAGGAAGGGAAAGGAGGGGGAGAGGATAGGAAGAATTAATGGGACATAACTTTCCTAGCCTTGTATTTGAACACACAACCAGGGTTACTCATGTACAACCACAAGAAAGGGATTCTCATTAGAATAAGTTATACTCCACGTATGCATAATATGCCAAAATACATTCTCCTGTCATGTATATATAAAAAGAACAAATAAAATTAAAAACTTTTTCAAGGCAACGTTGGAAACTTACTTTTCCTAGATCCTCAATTGCTGGGTCACCAGCAAGCACACTACTGCAATTTAGAGGAAAAAAAATTTTTTTTTCTCTCATCAGATTTGACAAAAATTGACAAAAGGTCTGGTGTTGGTGAAGCTGTAGGAAAAGGGTTTTCCTGATCCTGTAAATCGTTACAGCCTTTTCTGCTAGCACTTAAGAGGGTTCATCGAAATGAAATAAAATATCCGTGCACGCTCGGAGATAGCTGGAGGTACTGGAAACGTTCTATTTCCTTACATGGGTGCTGGTTACAGGGGTGTACAGTTTACAAAAATTCTTTAAGCTTTATACTTAGAATATACACAATTTCCTGTATATGTATCATATTTCAATAAAGTTGTAAAAATAGGCCCTTTGCCCAGTCCACAGCTGTAAATCTACCGCTTAATGGTGGAAAACATGGAAAAGACCTGAATATCCCTGGCTCCTGGGACCCTGCCCAAGTTAAACAAATGAAATAACTCCTGCTCCTCCTTTCCTACTGCCTTGCTTCTGTCCTCAGTTAACCGGGGCATGGCGCCGGTGGCTTCCAGGAAAGGATCCTGGAGACAGAAACAAACGCGCTTGGGTTTGAGCCCCGGCGTCTCCAGTGAGCCGGTACCGCTCGCACATTCGCTGGGCCCGCCCTACCGTCCCAGACGGTGCAACTCCGGGTCACGTGATCACAGGATCAGCTGACCTTGAGCGACCGGAAGAAGAAAGTCCTGGGTCCCGGCCTCCTGGCGCGATGGTGAGGCACTACCCGAGGTGCAATGCCTGGGTTCCGAGGTGGGAAGGGTGTGACGGTGGCCCTGGGAGCGTGCAAAGAAGCTGTGTTGCACTTCTTAACCACTATGGGTGCGGTAGTGAGGGCCGAGGGTCCAGGAGAGAAAGGTCCCCCACCTCCACCTACTTCTCATCCTGGTGATGGGACAGATGAGGCCCGCCAGCTTCGAGTCCCGGGTTGCTCTTTGACCGAAGAAAGAGCCCCCGCCTCCCGGAGCAGGAACTGGGAGTTGGCCGGAGCCAGGAGCCCTCACAGGCTTCCCACCTGTAGGATTCCTAAGAGGGCTTCCATAGGGGCGCACTGTCCCAGCCCTCCAGTGCCACTTGGAATCTGTCCATTCTTTCACACTATTAGGAATCTTCTCTGCTCTTTCTAGAGCCAGAGAGTAGTTTTTAGATTGGAACTTCTCACCTCATCCATCCATTCATTCAACAGATATTCTGAGTGCCTAGTCTATGTCAAGCACCAGGACTTAAGCAGCAGTAAGGGAGTGAAGTTGGAGGCATGAATTAAGGGCCATAATTAAGACTCTAGGGGCAGAGGCCTGACTGTGCCTTGGGCATGGTGTTGGGAGCCTTGTGAGAATGGAGTCCAGTTGATGGTGGTGCAGGGCAGCGGGGAGCTGGCTGGGTGAAGTCCATTTGTGTATCAGAGGTTGGGAAGCAAGCATGGCAGGAAGGTATCTTCAGATAGGGAAGTGTGTGTGCAGACTCTTGAGGGGGTGAGGCTCCCCCCAGAATGCATGTGGCTTATGTAGCCTCAGTAGTTGATCAGAGAGGTTGGTGAAAGATCAGGCAGAGCAGCAAGCAAAGGCCAAATCTTGCTGAGGCTTAGATAACTATAATCAAGATAATGAACACATCCACAGCACTCCCAAATTTCCTTGTGCAGGGGGCCATTTTAGGAAATATGATGTGGAAGCGTCCACCTGACAAAGAGTCATTTAAGCAGAGCCCTGAATGAAATGAGAGAAAGCAAACCATAGAAGAGACAGTGAAAACACAGGCAGGAATGGGGTTGGCATAAGGGGAACAGCAGGGAAGCCAGTGTGGCTGGAGCTGTGGTGGGGATGGAGTGGAGGTGATAGAGATTTGTTTCCTGCTTAACCTTGGGCTCTTAGAATGGGACCTATCACAGCGAAAGCAATCAACTGATGATTGTTGAACAGATAAATGCCTGGAGTGGACACCAGAGAGGTCTGGTGGCAGTGTGGGTCAGGGAGAAGAGTTCTCTAAATAGCCTGTTGATAGTGGAGGGCAAGTGGCATGGATTGGACATGGATCTTGGCCACACCTCAGCCCTCCCTGCAGCCTGCCTGCCTCATTCCCTTGCAGAGGTTCCGGTTCTGTGGTGATCTGGACTGTCCTGACTGGGTCCTGGCAGAGATCAGCACACTGGCCAAGATAGTTGAGTGATTGGAGTCTTCTCAGGGTGGGGGGAGAGGAGGTTGGCTCTGGGGGTTGTGAAGGTAGAGGTGGGGATCTCACTTAGGTCGGGGCCTCAATGCTCTCAGCCTGTGCTCCCATGCTGATGACCTTGATCACATGCCTAGCCTTGTCTGATCCAGTCCCCCTGCAGTGAAGGGTGAGATGTGTCAGTCTGGCTAATATGAGCACTTCCTCTCAGTCCTCTGTTAAGCTGCGACTGTTGTGTAGCCAGGTGCTGAAGGAGCTTCTGGGACAGGGGATTGATGTAAGTACAGCCCAGGATCCCATTGTCTCATGACCTTATGACCCTCAGGGAGGTGGGTGATCCAGCCTCCCAGACTCTCTGGACACCTGCATCCTTTTCTCCAGCCCCAACCTATTCCTCACATGGGATGCAGGATGGGGGTGAGGGGCTGCTGAGCAGGGCTCTGGCACCCCCTGAGGGCCTCCTTTCCCCATAGTACGAGAAGATCTTGAAGCTCACTGCTGACGCCAAGTTTGGTGAGTAGCCACTGTTTCCATTGTCTCTGGGTGGTCCTGGGTACTCAGCCTGGTGCCTGGCATGGAGGACCCTCCTGCCAGGGCTCAGCCGCCTTAGTGGAGTAGCATGAGGGGAAGAAACTTCAGTGATCCTTCCCCCGTCCTTTGCCAGTTCCTGGCGGAGCAGTAGCAGTGCCTGTGGCTCAAGGAAGCATGGGGCTCTCAGCTGATGACAGGGCAACAGGGAGGTGGCTAGAGCCACAGTGACATCCTGCCCCACTTGTGGATCTGCAGAGTCAGGTGATGTGAAGGCCACGGTCGCGGTGCTGAGTTTCATCCTCTCCAGTGCAGCCAAGCATAGTGTGGATGGCGAGTCCTTGTCCAGTGAACTGCAGCAGCTGGGGCTGCCCAAAGGTACAGGATGGGGGCCAGCAGGTGGGTAACCTGTGGGCAAGGGCTGCTAGAGAGCATGCCAGGCTGTGTGCCCCTGAGATGTGCCTGCCCATTCTGGGCCTGGAGCCTGAAACCTGCCCTTTGGGTGGTCCAATCCATAGCCCCCACCTGCCACCTTAGCCAACTGCCATCTGCCCCCAGAACATGCAGCCAGCCTGTGCCGCTGTTATGAGGAGAAGCAGAGCCCCCTGCAGGATCACCTGCGGGCCTGCAGCTTGCGTGGTGAGTATGGGGTCCACCAGGGTAGGGGCCAGGCTTCACTCTGGAAGGTGCGTGCAGTGTGCTGAGTGCCAGTTCTCAGAGGCCCCAGCACATGGAACAGGTGCAGAGCTGGGACCTGGCCTAGGTCTGCTGGCTGCAGCCTAGAGGTTTTTATTTTCTGTAAGGCTTGAGGTGCACATTTGAATTCTTAATGACCAAGCACCTGCCCTGTAGCAAGCCTGGGTCAGAGGGCAAGAGCTCGAGAGGCCATACAGCCTTGAGGTGTTGCAGGCCAAGCCAGGATGTGGACCACAGGCTCCCCAGCTCACCTGCCTGAGAGATGCCCTACCCTGTTCTACAGTGAACAGGCTGGCAGGAGTAGGCTGGCGGGTGGACTATACCCTCAGCTCCAGCCTGCTGCGCTCTGTGGAAGAGCCCATGGTGCACCTGCGATTGGAGGTGGCACCTGCCCCTGGTGCCTTGGCCCAGCCTGTGGCCATGTCCCTCTCAGCAGACAAGTTCCAGGTTCTTCTGGCAGGTGAGGTTCAGCTGGACCTGGAGGGGTGAGGGGCCTTCTCAGACCCATTTGAGTGCTTCCCTCTTGCCCACTTCTTGCCCCTACAGAACTGAAGCAGGCCCAGGGCCTGATGAGCTCCTTGGGCTGAGGAGGGTGTTCCTGACCTGGGCAGAGCTGCCCTTCCTGTGTCCAGTTGCTGCTCTGGACCTGGCCCCAGTTCTAGGATGCTGGGGGACCTGGCCTGGCCTCCTGGTTCTTTGGCTGCCTGGCTTCCCCCTGAGACTGCAGCACGGGCCTTCTGAGGACCTTTTCTAGCATCTTCTCTTGAAAGGCACTTGTCTGGTGTTTTTCTGAGCAGGAAAAATAAACAGTAATGTAAAGGAGTGTGTGTGAGGTTTTTTTTTTCCCCATCTTTTTTTCTGAATTCTAATTGAGAGTTTTTTGTGAAAGAGACCAGGTGACATTCGGACCTGGCTCATCACTCGTTTTCTCACTGCTGACTGAAGCCCAAAATGAACAGTGTGTCTATAGATAGGAGTGTCTATAGATAAGAGCGACTGCAGATAGGGTGCTGGCTCCCAGACTTGTGATGCTCTTGGCTCTGCCCCTTCTGCATTGGTCTTGTCCTTAGGTTGGTAGCAAGTGAGTGGCCCAGATGCCAAATGCCCTGTGTCTCTGTCCTCTTCTGTAGGAAGAGAGAAGGACCCAGGCCTGTACAATGCAGTAGCAATAGGAAGGGTGTTACAGACTTGAGTAGTCATGTCCCTACAGTTTGAATGTGGAAACCATGCTCTCCATGTGTGTGCACTGAGAAGGGCTCTGTGAGCACAGGGAAGAAGGTGGCTGTCTACAAGCCAGGAAATAGGCCCTCACTGGGAAATGAATCTGCTAGCACCTTGATCATGGACTTCCCAGCCTCCAGAACTGTGAGAAATAAATTTAAACCACCTAGTTGGTGGACTTCCGTTCTGGCAGCTGGAGCTAAGACATATGGTCTCCAGGACTGGCTTAGGCCAACCAGTGCTCCTTTTGGAAAGGCTGATGCCAGGGTGGGGTAGGGAGAGTCCAGGGAGAAGATCTCTAGAACTTACTCATCTTGTATAATTGAAACGACCCATTGAATAGCAACTCCTCTCTTCTGCACCCCTATTCTGACACCCACCATTCTCCTTTCTGCTTTCATCTTTGTTGATTTTAGACACCTCAAATAGACATGCAGTATTAGTTCTCTGTGACTAACTCATATCAGATAGCATAATGTTCTATGGTGGGATTCCCTTTTTTAAAGTTGAATACTACTCCGCTGTGTGTATATGCCACATTTTAAAAAAATCCATTTATCTGCAGATGAACCTTTAGGTTGTTTCCATGTCTTATCTATTGAGAGTCATGCTGTGATGTGTGTTATATCCTGATTGTTTCTGCAGTTGCACAACTGTATGCATTTGTCAAAACTCACATTGTACTATATATAAATTACATCTTAATTGAAACAAACAAGAGAGAACAAAAAAACAGTACTCCATAGGTTGCTTTAGCAATCACAAGGTGTGAAACATACTTTTTTCAATGTAGAGGTCTAGCTGGACGGGGTGGCACACACTTGTAATCCTAGCAACTTGAGAGGCTGAGGCAGGAGGATTGTGCGTTCAAAGCCAGCCCCACAACTTAGTGAAGCCCTAAGCAACTCAGCGAGACCCTGTTTCTTTTTTTTTTTTTTTAACATTTATTTTTTAGTTGTAGGTGGACAGAATATATTTTATTTTTTTATGTGGTGCTGAGGATCGAACCCAGTGCCTCACGCATGCTAGGCAAGCACGCTACCACTGTGCCATAACCTCAGCTCCGAGACCCTGTTTCTAATACATATATATGACTGGAGATGTGGCTGAGTAGTTAAGCACCCCTGGGTTCAATTCCTGGTACCAAACAACAACAACCAAGAAATGCAGAAGTCTGGGGCTGGGGAATATAGCTCAGTATAGCTCAGTTGGTAGAGTGCTTGCCTCACGTGGACAAGGCCCTGGGTTTGATCCCTAGCACCACCAAAAAAAAGAAAAAAAGAAAAAGAAATGCAGAAGTCTGGCTGTCACAGCTTCTACCTTGATCGATTTGAGCCTCACTAAAGTGGGATAACCCAGTATGGAGTGCCTCCGATGTGATGCAGTTTGGAGTACACAGCAGCACCTAAAAGGTAACCCTGAATTTATATGATCCATCATTGGGCCTTCGTTCCATCATGCAGAAAAAAAAACTCCAGATAGAGGAACAAGTTAATGACACTCTGAGGAACATTAAGAGAAATCCTGAATGTGAATGTGAATCACATGTCCAAGAAACAATTACCTTGAACACTCAGAAAGGTCAGTATCAAGGTTTAAAAAAAAAAGGACCAAGGGAATGAGGTGAGTAGGATGGGAAAAACAAACCAACAATATAGCTGGTCATGGTGTCCCTAAGCAACTCAGCAAGACCCTGTCTCAAAAAATAAAAAGAGCTAGCCAGGTGCCGTGGCACACGCCTGTAATCCCAGCACTCTGGGAGGCTGAGACAGGAGAACAGCAGCAACGGCAATTCAGTGAGACCCTGTCTCTACATAAAACACAAAATAGGGCTGGGCATGTGGCTCTGTGGTCGAGTGCCCCTGAGTTCAATTCCCGGTACCAAAAAAAAAAAAAAAAAAAAAAAAGCTGAGGATGTGGCTCAATGGTTAAGCAGCCCTGGGCTCAATCCCCGGTAACCCCCAACCCCCCCTAAAAGTGTTCTGGGGACAAGTGGGGAGATTTGGATGTGGACCAGGTATCAGATGACATTAAGAGGCTATTAACTTTTTTTAATATATGTATTTTTAGTTGTAGGTGGGCACAATACCTTTTATTTTTATATGGTGCTGAGGGTCAAACCCAGTGCCTCATGCGTGCTAGGTGAGCGCTCCACCACTGAGCCACAACCCCAGCCCCAAGAGGCTATTAACTTATTTCGGTATGATAAAGGTATTGTGGCTTTGTAAGGAAATTGCTTTTTAGAGATGGATGCTGAAGTATTGGGGATGAAATGTCATGATTTGTCTATTTTAAAATGCTTCTGCCAGAATAAGTGAATAAACAGATCAGGGAGAGAGCAGAAGTAGTATGAAGGAGGGCATATCATGGGTATAGCTCACACAACAGTGCTTGCTACACTTAGAACAAAATGCAAACTTACAGAGGCTTCCCGAGGTGGAATCAGAGCCCTCTGTCCTCACCATCTAGCACCACTTCCCGCTACCTGCGGCCACACAGCACTTTTTCAGGTTCTTTCAAACCCATCTTTGAGACTTTGCCGGGGTCCTTCCTTCTGCTTGGTATACTATCTTGTTCACACTTTTTGTGCCCAAGCCTGTGACAGCCAGACCTCTGCGTTTTAAGTCCAAGGTAGCCTAAATGTCTCCGCAGAGCAACCCTCCCCCACAGGGGTCAGAACCATCTGAAGGGGGTTCAATTTGTGGGCTCCTGTGTTTTGCTGCTTCACTGCCCTTTCCACCCAGCAGGCATTGACGACGTTTTTGTTTGTGTTATGATTGACAGTGTGTGCAATGACATTAAAGCCATCACCGGGTCCCCAGGGCCACGTTTATCATGCACCTGTGCATCCCTTCGCACAGCTGCAGGTGGCTTTGCATTGGGACGTCGCCACCGTTTCCTGCTGGGGGTGCTGGCTCTGCTCCGGGCTAGCGGACGACTTCCCCCAACTGCACACACTGTTGCAATTCGGGGCCCCAGATCTAGCCCGAGTTCCTGCCGGGGTCGGACAGCGGGAAGACAGGTTTTTCTGCCACTGCCTGGCCAGGTGACTGCCTCCAAGTTTGTCCCACACCCAGGAATCCCCCAGCTCGAAGGGGACCCCATCTCCGTCTATGCGGTCTCCCTGAGGAACTACACTTCCCAGCAAGCGCCAGCGCAGCGATCAAGACTCCCAGAGTTCTTTTAGGCTCAGTCTGGCGCTTGCATTAACCCCTTGGTGGCTGCATAGTGCCCGCGATCCGCACTGAGCGCAGGTATCCCGGGAAAAAGCAGGGGCGATGTGGCGGGGCGCCGCGGAGCTGGGGATGGGATGCGAGGGGAGGGGATGGGATTTGGGAGCATGGGGAAGGAAGGGAGCCAGAGTTAGCGGAGTACTGGGTCGCAGCGGGGGCGGGACAGGGGAGGGCCATAGAGCGCCGCCTCGTCGGAAAAACTGGGAATCCGAAGGTTTACCTTTTCCGCAAAACGAACCCTTTCGGCTGCCAGGCCCCGGCAGTGCTGAGGTAGGGGAGGGCGAAGTAAAGGCGTTTGTCCTGATTAAATGCCCCCCTACCCGACAGACACCTTCGCCTTCAATCCCGAAAAGTCCTGGCGTCAGAGGAAGTGGCAAAGCGGCAGGGCAAAAGTGAAGAAGTGAGTTAAACATTCCTTGGGACCAAGGCGCCAACCCAGCATCTCCAATTCCCCGGGGTCCAGGGCCTGGCGCTCGGCAGCCCTTCCTGGAGTCCCCACCTCCCCCATCGGTCTGTGAGAACCTGGCTCCAGCACGGACGTACCATTCTCTCGTCCTGATCCTGGCTCCTTCCCTGATCAGAGTGGAGGGCGAGCCCGTCGCAGTCCTGGCCGGCTGGTGGCTCACCCTGCATACCCAGTGCCCCTGACTCTCATCCGGCTTGGGCACGTTCCCTCGGTGGGTGCTGAGCAGATGCAGGGCCATCTAAAGGTGGGGCGATGAGTGAGCAGAGCTTACTGTCTGGGTTGCCATTGCGGGTAGAGGCAGTGGAGACACAGTGCGATTCTTTCAGACTGTGGAAGGCCGGAAGAAAAAAGAAAAGTTAGTGCAGAGGGAGATACTATCTCTGGGGCATTGGAGAAGACCTCCCTCAAGTGCCCCAGTGGGAGAGACAGCTGGGAAAACCCTGGAGATGGGGAGAAGAGCAGTGTGCTTGGAGCAAATGTGTGTGGGGTGGGGTTCAGGGCGAGGAGCCGGGCACAAGATGACAGGCACCGTTAGGGGTTTGGCCCTCATTCTAAAAGCAGCAGTGGAAGCGGCTGCGGTGGCGCAAGCCTGTAATCCCAGCCGCTAGGGAGGCTAAGGCAGGAGGATAGCAAGTTCAAAGCCAGCCTCAGCAATGTCGAGGCGCTTAGCAACTCAGTGAGACCTTGTCTCTACATAAAATACAAACAGGGCTGGGGATGTGGTTCAGTGTTTGAGCGTGCATGAGCTCAATTCCCAGTATCAAAAAACCAAACCAAAAAATAAAAAACAAACAAACCCATGTGTAGACCAAAAACAGTGTCTACTCATGTGTAGACCAAAACTGTCCATGCCCTGTCCCTTACCTCCCTGAGTCTATCAATATGGAAACCTAAGACTGATGTGGGAGGCAACAAATGGAAGACATCAATGAGCAAGACAGTCCTGCTGCTTCCCCAGCCTGAGCTTCCAGTGCCCTGACTTTCCAATACTTTGGGGATGAGGCCTTTGGCCAGGCTAGCATTTTTCTGCCAGTCCCAGATGGCTATGTCACTCAGTTCTCTGTAAATCACAGGTGATAATTTCTACCTCATAAGGTGCCACCTTGCCCAACCTGTGATCCTCCTTCCCCTTACAGGGCACAGCCACTGCCACAGAATGCCGGAGGGCCCTGAGTTGCATCTGGCCAGTCACTTTGTGAACGAGGCATGCAGAGGGCTGGTGTTTGGTGGGAGTGTGGAGAAGTCTTCTGTCAGCCGCAACCCTGAGGTGCCCTTTGAGAGCAGTGCCTATCACATCTCAGCCTCAGCTCGGGGCAAAGAGCTACGCCTGACACTGAGCCCCCTGCCGGGGGCCCAGCCCCCACAAGAGCCACTGGGCCTCGTCTTCCGCTTTGGCATGTCTGGCTCCTTCCAGCTGGCACCTGCTGATGCACTGCCATCCCATGCCCATCTGCGCTTTTACACAGTTCCACCTGCCCCCCGGCTCGCTCTGTGCTTTGTGGACATCCGCCGATTTGGCCGCTGGGACCCTGGGGGCAAATGGCAGCCAGGCCGTGGGCCCTGTGTCTTGCTGGAGTATGAGCAGTTCAGGTAGGACAGCACCAGGTATAATGAACAGGCCTGGGCTCCAGGACTGGCTCTGGGCTAGTGTCTTGTTGGCCAACAGGGTATAGATCTCAGCCCTCAGAGTTTTCCCTCATGTGTAGAACAAAACAGTGTCCATGCCCTGTCCCTTACCTCCCTGAGTCTATCAATATGGAAATCTAAGACTGATGTGGGAGGTGAAGGCAGCCCAGAGGTGGATGACTGGGCACTGCTCTGAGGACATAGAGCCAGTTACCATCAGAGCTGGAGCTCAGGCCCAGAATTCCATTCTGCTTCTTGGTGCTCCCAGGAGGCTAGGAAAGGTGGAGGGTTTTGGCAACACAGTAAGAGGTGAAGCTATACAAATGTTTCAAAGTGGTGTGAAAGCACCCAGCTAATGACAGTAGTTTCTAAGTCAGGTTCTGTTGGCCTACCACATTCTTCACTGTGTCCTGTGGTCTCCTCTGTGACTAACCGTTGCCTACAGGAGAGTAATAACTCACTTGGGATGTGATACAGGTCACCTAAGATGACGTAGTGTCAGCTATTTCCTTCCCTCTAAAGAGGAAATTATGAGTCTCTGTCTCTGCTTTGTGCCAGGCTTTGTTCTAGGCTAGGGTTCAGCAGTGAGCAAGAATGTGGCCCCTGCTCCCATAGCATTAATGTTCAGGTAGGGTGAGGGAACCAGGAAACACAGATGAGTCCAAATAGACACATACCTAGCCAGGCATGGTGGCTCATGCCTGTAATCCCAGCACTTTAGGAGACTGAGACAGGAGAATTGAGAGTTCAAAGCCAGCCTCAGCAATGGCGAGGCGCTAAGCAACTCAGTGAGACCCTGTCTCTACATAAAACACAAAATAGGGCTGGGGATGTGGCTCAGTGGTTGAGTGCCCCTGAGTTCAATTCCTGGTACCAAAAACAAAAACAAAAAACAATAGACACATGCCTGAGGAAAAACCCAGCAGGTAAAGGAGGAAGAGTGACTCTGAGGGTGGGGGAGTGCCTTGGGAATGACCATTCTTGGAAGGCGACATTTGAGCTGAGGCCTGACTGACAGGAGTGAGCCAGCCATGCAAAGCATTCTAATTGGCAAGAATCAGAGGCAAAGGCCTGAAATGCACGTGGCAAACTCCTCCTCCTGGAGGGAACTTGTGCCTGCAGTTGACACAGACTTGATCACCGCTGCCAGGTCAGCTGACTCCTGGCCTTCCGGAGCATGAAACTGGTGCCTCCCCAGGCAAACCTCTTCCCATGGTTCTGGCTTCCTTCCACTTCCCCTTTCCTGAGGAGTCAAGCCACAGGTTCTCTGCCAGCTGACTCTGAAGTTTCTCATGATGAGCATGGATGATGTCTTCTTGGTCTTCCAGCTGGGGAGCCTGTGGGGACCCAAGCATCACCCAGCGAACCTTCCAGTCCCACCTTAACCCTAGCATTGTTATGCTTTCCTTGTACCCATACAGTCATTCTTCCTTGATCTTTTTCCCTAAAGAAACAAGATGCATTTCTTCTTCATGAGTGAGGAGAACCCTGACACTTGGAGGTGGGCTGCTGGGTGCTTACTAGCCAGGTCTTGCCCTCACATGCGTTCTGCCATAGCCAGGCAATCTTTAGGATCTTGAGAAGAGTGAAACCAACCAATGTCAAATCCACATATGGTCTCTAACCAAACATGAATCCTAGACAGAGTGTTGCAGACTGTAGACACACCTGAGGTCCTGTGATCACCTTGTGCTGAAATTGTCCTGAGTTGTCTAAGGCATTTTGGTGATAAACACACAACCACATATGTAGATGCATGTCCCTTGAACACATTGCCTTTTGTGGCTTTTTTTTTAAAGTATTTATTTTTTAGTTGTACGTGGACAGAATATCTTTATTTTTATGTGGTGCTGAGGATCGAACCCAGTGTCTCACGCGTGCTAGGCGAGCACGCTACCACTGCACCATAACCCCAGCCCCTTTTGTGAGTTTTTTTTTGTTTTGTTTTGTGTGTGTTTTATGGTGGCACTGGGGATTGGATCCAGGGGTAATCTACCATTGAGCTATATCCCAGCCTTTTTTTTTTTTTTTATATCGAGATGGGGTTTAAGTTGCTAAAACTGCTCTTGAACTTGCAATCTTCCTCTCTCAGCCTCTGAGTTACTGGAATTACAGATGTGTGCCACTGCATCTAGCTTGAACACATTGCTTTCAATTGATATTTTTTACCTTTCACAATAAATTTAAATCCCATATTGTTCCCATTTAACAAATTGGAAAACTGAGGCTCCAGATGCCTACATAGCTCTGAGGCAGAAAGGGGAGCTGGGACACCCAGACTTCTTGTACCCAGGAACAGGTTCTCCCAGGACCTTTCCCCTACCCCAGGGGCTTCGGGATGGGTCTTATGCATCAAGCTGTGCCCCTCCAGGGAGAATGTGCTTCGAAACCTATCAGACAAGGCCTTTGACCGGCCCATCTGCGAGGCCCTCCTGGACCAGAGGTTCTTCAATGGCATTGGCAACTATCTGCGAGCAGAGATCCTGTACCGGTCAGCAGGCAGGCCAAGGGCATGAGGGCTTCGGGAGTAGGTGTGCCAATACTCATTGCTTAACATGGTCTCCTCTCCCACACCACTCCAGGCTGAGGATCCCTCCCTTTGAGAAGGCCCGCACTGTGCTAGAGGCCCTGCAGCAGCACCGGCTGGTAAGGGTGCCAGGAGGGAGGGATGGTTCATGAGCATGCATGCCAGCACCTAATGTTGGCATGGGTGGCAAGAGCATGGGTGTCTCCTGCTTAGCTTAACAATGTGTTTGTGGGGAGGTATGAGTTGCCTCCAAGTTCTAGCCAAGCACAAGAGGAAGTCTGTTGCCTTCAGAGTGGCCCTGCTCCCTGCTGACAGCCAGGTCCTCCTTGTCCCTTCTTCAGAGCCCAGAGATGACCCTGAGCCAGAAGATCAGGGCCAAGCTGCAGAATCCAGACCTGCTGGAACTGTGTCACTCAGTGCCCAAGGAAGTAGTCCAGCTGGGTGAGACCTGGGGGAGGCCAAGATGGCCAGTGATCTCTGCTTCAGCATACTGTGTAACCCAGGAGCAGTTGTCCTTCTGTTTAGGCCTGGTTCCCCAACTGGGGGATGGGAATTCATAGACCTGGTTGTGGCTAAAAAGACTAGGCCTCCTCTTGGCAAATGTCTGTTCCCTCCAAGCTACCCATGTTAGCCAGCAGGGCAAAGATTCTTAACCCTACTCCAGGGTGGGGAAGCCATGACCTAGAATCACACTAATCAAGGTGGGAGGAGAGGGATCTTGGCTCTCTGGCTCAGTCCATCAGCTTGTATAGCTGAGGTCTGGGCCAAATTGAACCAGGCTTCCTACTTCTCCCCAACCTGAGTCTGCCCTCTGACCTCCGCTGGTTCCTCTGTCCCATAGGGGGCAAAGGCTACGGGCCGGAGCATGGGGAGGAAGACTTTGCTGCCTTTCGAGCCTGGCTGAGGTGCTATGGCATGCCAGGCATGAGCTCCCTGCGGGATCGGCATGGCCGTACCATCTGGTTCCAGGTTTGGGCTCTATGGCTGGCATAAGCAGAGACTCCAGGGAAGCCTGTGGGGTAGAAAGAACAGCAGGGCAGGAATTGGGGCCTTACCCAGGGGGAGATGCCTAGGACCTGTGGAGGCCTCTCAAGGGTCCCAGCTAATGGAGCCGTGCAAGGGCAGGATAGCTTTGTTGATGTGAACTAACTTTGGGGGAGGTCAGTGTTTTACTAGATGGGGAGCTATATTAATCTGGACAGATGTGAGTTTCACCTCTCCAAGGAAAACTACCCCCATCCCCAACCCACGTTGATTCCAGAATTGTCCTTTTATCATTTTAGGGGGATCCTGGACCTCTGGTACCCAAAGGTAAGCAACTCCTCATGTAATAGGCTGAGAGAGCAGAAAGAACTTGCTTGCAAGAGCTCTAGCGCCTTTCCTCATCCCATCCCTCTCAAACCCTGGAGTTACCCTACAGAGTGTGAGTCTAAAGAAAGGGGCTGAGGCCATAGGATTCTCCAGCTCCAGCACTGTGTCCTGCAGGGGCCAAGTCTCGCAAAAAGAAATCCCGGGAAATACAGCTAGGGCGTAAAGAAAAAATGAAGGTATGGTTGCCAGCTTCTGCCTCTACGCCTGCACTCTCTTCTGCCCTGGCCGTCCCTGTCAGGCCAGGCTCTGGCCAAACAGGTTTTGGATGAAGGGAGGTGGGTGGGTTGGACGATGGTAGGGGGTAGGGTGTCAATGGTGAATCCTAACCAACCTCTGAACTGCTCTGAGGAAAGCCCACTCATGGATTCTCAGGGACATGTATCTCTACCTAGGACCTTCCATCTCCAAACAAGGCCCCTTCCAGAACACGAAGGGCCCAGAGACACCTTCTTAAGACTGTAATCCAGCAGCCCGAGGGGACCAGCCTCCAAAAGGACTTGGAAGCTCCCACAGTCCCTGAGAAAGAGAAGAGGAAGGGGCAAAAGGCAACAACAGGTCAACTTTCTTCAGCATCCCCTGGGGAGGGAAGGGATCCCCTAGAAAAGTTGTCTCTTGAAGATCCAATGGGATGGCAATGCAGGAATATGTATACAGAGATGGAAGCCACTGGGATTAGCCTGGTACTGCTGTCTGAGCCAACTGTTTTAATCTATTCTCCCCCAGGGCACCGTAGACTCCGGAAAAATAAGGCTGACATCCCATCCAAGAGGTCTGGGGGAACCTCAGCCTCTTAGCAGGAGGCTTGTCTTGCTTGCATCACCCTACCCTTGCCAACAATCTGGAGGCCTGTCTGAATTCCTAGAAATAGTATTTTAAGGGCTTTATGCCCCAGGCCTGGTGGCTGTTCTCTACACAACTGATATTCTTCATGTACCTCACCTTCCACATTTTTAAAGCCCATGTGAGAAATGCATTTTTAAAATAAACTAATAAAACTGAATTTCTTGGTACTTCTTGGGCTTGTTGCAGAAGGTCTGAGATGGCCAGGTTGAAAGGACCTGCTACCTCACCCTGGGACAGAGGGCCCACTGCCTCAGCAAGGCAAACTGAACCCCCATCCTAGCCCTCAAGATTAGCTATCAGAGGATAGGGCCAGTCACTTGGCACAGGTGTGGGATACTCTGGTTGCAGATAGCCTAGGCTCTACAGCTCTTCCAGTCCAGGGTTCTTCAGGGCCTACGGCTACTCCACCAGCCTGGCCTGGGCTAGTCACAGCTTCTCTCCCAGCAGGGGCCAGTAAGAACCCACTCTCCTGGCCTGTCCCCAGGACTCTGCCTGCTGGCACAGGGGAAGAGCTTTTTATCCTAGGGTCTCTTGGCTTATTGTCATCCAAGTTTCCCAATCTCTCTTAGGGGCTATAGCCCACACCCTACACACAAAGGTCACCTTTGATATTGCCCCTCCTTCCAGATACCTGGGAAAAAGCCATCCCCTTCTCCCCTTAAGCCTCAGGATGGATTCTTAGGAGTCAGGAGTTATCAGCAGGGTCATTGATCCGAGAATTTATTATATAAGAGGTGACTGATCCTTGTTTCAGGTTTGAAGGGCAGAAATGAGGAGTTCCTAAAACTTTCCATTAAAAAAACAAAAACAAAAACAAACCACCATCTCTAGGTACTCAGTTTGGTGGAGGCTGAAGCACGAGTAACAAAGACCTCACTTGGAAGGGAGAAAAGGTGAGTTTTAGTCGGGCATCTTGAAGGGGCAGGTGGCCAGCAGGGTCTTGCCTCTCAAGGAAGTCACAGCTGGAGAACAGAAGGGGCCTGTGAGGGCCTGGAGCAGGCAGGACTTCCACCCTCCCACCCCCAATCCTCTGCTCACAGGACAGCTTCCTGAACCGGCAGTGATGTGTGTAGCCAGCAGTCCACGTGGCTGCCATGGGCCTCATATAGCCTCAGGACCAGCGTGCGGCTCTGGGAGCTGGTCTCAGCCTGGGGAGGGGGACAGATAGTGAGAGAGGTCAGGGGTATGTCCAGCCAGGAGCCCCACCCCCCCAGACCTTGCTGCTACTTGCCTGCTTGACAGTCTCCAATACAACTGCAGATGAAGATAGGGAAAAGGCACTCCAGGTGGCAGCAGGTGCAGGGCCCGGTGCCGGAAGTGCCAACAAGGGGAAGTTGAGGTTGTAGGCAGCAGGGATAACACCAGATTCTTGGAAGGAGCCTAGGACATGACCAGAAAGGGAGGCATGGTGGAAACAGGGGCTCCCCTAATGCCCCCAGAGGGTGCTGGGGGCCAGGCCCCAGGGTTTAACCCAATGACTGCTGGAAGCTCAGAGAAGGGCAGAGGTGTCTAGGGCCCAAGGAGAACCCCACTATCCCCAGAACTCACCCTTGTGAGGCATCAATGCGTAGGTGAACTCATGGCGCCCCATGTCAGCAGTGGTGTCTGGGGCCTTAGGTGCCCGCAAGCTGGAGTGGGAGAGTATGCCCCAGCTGGAGCTACCAGAGTTCCATCCTGGGAAGACCCACACCCCCATGCCAGTCCTTGGGTCTGGTAAGCACCCCACTCACAGTGAGAGGCTGAGGACATTGCCTCGTACTGACGCGCCATACTTGCAGTCATTGAGCAGAGCCAGCCCAAAGCTATGCTCTGACAGATCCATCCAGCGGTGGGCCCATACCTGAAGGGCAGATTCACTTGGCAGCCCTATTCCCTTCTTTGTGCCCCCAGTTTTCAAAGCTTCTGTCACTAGGGTGACAGCAAGCTTTGGAACCCATGATTGAATTCTAGCTCCCATTCTAGGAGGCCCTGGGCACGCCACCCAACCTGCCTCAGCCTCAGTTTCCTCATCTGTGAAGTGGGAATAAACGGTCATGAGTATCAAATTAAATGTAAAGCATCAATATAATGCCTGACAGATGTTAGGAAGCAGCAAATATTGGCCATCTTCTACCTCCTCTCCCATACCACACAAGTCTCCTCAGTCAGAGAGGATTCAAGCCATGTCAGACCTCAAATCGAGCCCAGTCCCAAGAAGTGTTGTAGTGGGTAGGCCGCTGCAGGTGCCCAAACTGGATCTCATAGGTGGCCTGGGGGCTCCGTACACGGGCAGGGAACTCCACCTTCAGAAATTTGTGGGCCTCATGCCAATGTACCTAGGAGTGGGACAGAGGGGGACAATGAAGGGAGGGACACCCATAGGCTGGGGTTGGCCCCTTCTTACCAGTTACACTTGGGAAAGATGGCCACCACCCTGGCCCCTGCTACCTCAGTGTGGAAGCGGACATAGGGGCAGCCAACATCCAGCACAACCTCCTGGCTAAGCCGACTATTGGGGCTGATCTGTAGCAGGAACCAGGCACTGCCTCGAAGGCCGCCTTCACTGCCAACTGCCAGGGTCCCTGGCTGGCCTAATACAGGTTTCCTGTGTGATGAGATGGGAGGCACTGAGCCAGGGCAGCCAGTATTCTCCCCTGGTCCCCCCGCCCCCACTGCCCTAATCCTGCCCGGTTTATACCGTGTCTCTAGGTGGTAGTCCATGACATCCCATGCATCCCAGTACAAGGGAACATCATCAAACAGCACAAACTGGTTCCCAAGAGCACCCTCAGCAATGGCCTCCCTGGAAGGACATGGGGATTGGTGCTTTACAACTCTATGACCTTGCTTTCTCCAGTAGCACTTGGTGGGGTAGAAGCAGGTAAGGAGACCCAGGAGACAGGGACTCCTAGCCCAGCCAGTGCTGCCCTTTGTGAGTCCCAACCCAGAGGCCCTAGTGGACTGCTGTGGGCAATGCTGTGTGTGGCCAAGGGATAAAAAGAACAGGGTCTGGGATCCGCTTGTTAGGCATAAGGAAAGGACAGTGAGGGGTTGGCACCTGCCAGAGGCCACCAGGACCAGGGATGTCAGGCAGCCAGTTGGATCCAGTCTCACTCGGATGATGCCATTGTCCAGAGTCACGGAACCATCACTCTTGAGTGGGAGGGGTCCTTGAGGCTACGTCTATGAAGGCTTCCTACAACCAATAGCTGCCCCAGCCCCACCCCAGCCCTGCTGGGGCTGTGTATTGCTCCACCCCCTCGTTCCAGGATTGGGAACTCAGAACACCAAAGTCATTAGGGAACATTCCAGGATAGTTCCCACCCCACCAAGAATCACTAGGACTCACCTCTTGTACCACAAACACGGGCTGCTGGGGTGGCAAAGGCTGCAGTAAGGTGGGGGTGGGAGCAGGAGCATAGCCCATGCTGGGCACTGTCACCAGGGCTGGAGATGAGGCCTGGGCATCAGTGCAGCCTCCCCAACCTTCTGGAAACCTTGCTCAGGTAGGGGTGGGGGTACTGAAGGATGTGGCAACTACTCCCCAGCCTGAGGCACTCCAAGGCAGAGATCCCCAGGGGAGGATCCCTGCCTTGATCTGTCTGGCCTTGGTCTCTTCTGTTACAGTAGCAGCCCTCCCCTCAGCTCATACCTAGACTGTGTGCCCCTCCAGGCTTGGGCAAGGATAACACTTCAGTGCGCTTCCAGGGCAGTGTGTTGACAATGAGGAGGCCCTCGGGACCTGGCTCCCCAGCACACAGGGCTGCAGCTGCAGCACTGAGCAGTGTATTGCCATGGGAACGAATATCTGAGGAGAGACTGGCTGGTCATAGGAGGAGGGGCAGTGGGCCTGGGATGACCCGAGTGTGCTCAGCCCTGGGTTGGAGAGTATCAGCATTGTTGTCAGCCTCACCTTCATAGTAGCTCATGGCGTCCTCTGCCACCAACTGGATGCAGCTTCCAGTGACCACATCATGGAACTGGTTCAGGAGTAGGAGCCTGCAGGGACCAAGGGTAGGGAGGGGAGAGACTGGAGGAGGGGAGGTTGAGAGGGGCAGCTTCAGAGATGTCTGTGGTGAAAGGTCAGATAGGTGGTAGGGGGTGGATGCAAGGCTGACCTCCAAAGGTGCTGCAGCTGGACTGCTGGGTATAGGAACTGGGCACTTCGGGCCAGGGCTAGGCTGCTGAGCAACTCCACATCGTGTAGGATCCGCTCACATTCTCGGTTCCCCTTCTTGATCTGTGCCCAGGGTGGAGGGATCAGTCTGGAGTCTGCTCAAGCATCCCAGGGTAACTTCCAAAGTCCTCCCTTGCTCACAACTCCTGATGGCTCCCCAGGGCCTGCTAGGTAAGGCCTCTTGTGGGCAACCTGCCCTAAATGCCCTCTTCTTCTCCCCTCCACCCAAACCTTTCTCCTCCACAGAGGTTCAAGTACGGCCTCTTTCCTGAGGACCAAGCTTTCCTGAGGACTAAGTTCTTATACTTCTCTCCTCTAAGCCTCTTCTTAAGGCAGGGGCTCTGCCCCTTCCCTCCCTTCCTCCCTGCAGACCTATGGCAGACCCAGCAGCCTGACCCTGACCTGGGCGTGTGTGGTGTAAGTGCCGTTGTGCAGCTCCAGGAAGAGCTCCCCGACCCATGTGCACAGCTGCCCTGAGTCACTCTCCAGTGCCTTGAAGAGCTGCCCCGGGGAAGATAGCTGCACCCTAAGGGAGATCACAAACTTGGGCCTCCCTGCCAGGGGCCACAAAGCTCAGCCTTCCTCCATTCCAGAACAGATAAGAGGTCAAGCCCCAAGAGGGAAGCCACTTTAGAAAGGTCCCTGTCCATAGTCTTGGACTGGAAACCTGGGAGAGTTGCACACTCTGGTGGGTTTAAATTCCTTCCCACCCTCAGCATTTCTCCACCTTATTTCTAGGTAGGAGTCTGGAGGCCAGGATTAGAGCAGGATAAGGTCCAGTGGAGGGGTTGAGACCCATGTATGGGGAGAAGGAAGGCAACAGGCAAGGGCTAAGGGTAGGGCTTCATGAGAGCCAAGGGCTACTAATGGCCCAGGCCTGACCTGGGCAGCCCGTCAGTATTGCCTAGCCGCTTCAAGCGGTCCAGCATGGTCTGAGTGGGGCCACCACCCCCATCCCCGAAGCCGAAGAGGAAGGCACTGTGGTTGGTCCGCCCCTTGTCCCGGTTGTTGGTCACAGTCTTCAGCACCTGGACAGGTGGGAGCAGGTCAGTGTGGGTCAGCCTAGGATGGAATATTCAGAATTCTCCAATGCATCCCCCACCTAGTCAACAGGTATCCACTCACCTCCTCCACACTGCCCTGCATTCCATATGAGTCACCAGGTGGGAAGTGGACCAGCACACGGGAGCCATCCAGTCCCTCCCAGAAAAAGCTATGGTGCTGCCAGCAGGGACACAGAGAAGCACAGGAGAGTCCAGAGTCAGGGCTGAGGAAGAGTGGGCTTTCCACACTAGGTCCTCTGCCTACTGTGCCATCCTGGTAGAGGTCTGCCCACTCAGAGTGAAGAGAAAGGACCAGATAGGATCCAGGCCCTCTGTGAACCTGGCCCTGAGGCTTGCTCACCGGAAAGGAGTTCACTAAGTTCCAGCTCAGTTTCTGTGTCAGGAAGCGTGTGATGCCGCAGCCACGCATGATCTGGGGGAGCTGTGCTGAGTACCCGAATGTATCTGGCAGCCAGAACTGCAGGGAGAGGGCTTCTGGAGCTCCTGGTGGAGCTGTCTCCACCTCAGCTCCTCAGCACTCTAGGCCAACCATCCCCCTACCCATGCATAGCCTGGGGCAGTAGCTCCCAGCCTACCTCAGAGCACATCTTCCCAAATTCCTGCTGGAAGAAGTTCTGGCCCTGTAGGAACTGCCTCACCATGGCTTCTCCACTGGGAAGGTTCCCATCCTGGCAGTGAGGGGATAGACAGGCAGCTAAGATTGGTACTAGATGGGAAACAGGCAGGAGGTTAGGCCAACCCACCTGCTATAGAGAAGCTAGGGTTACTCCAATACAAGTCTACAGCCAGGCCCCAAGAAGCATTAGTCTCTTTGCTTCAGGCCCAACTGTCCAACTTCAGGGTGCTGCTGCGAACAGACCATACAGACAGCCTGTCCCCTACCAAAGACCCAACTCCTCTTCAAGCTCCAGGTCTTGGAATTCTAGGGACTAATAAGCCCTGCAATAGAGGGGTTGTGAACAACTTGCAGAAGTCACCAGCACGGCCAAGGGATCCTGTGCCACCTGAAGGAAGGCCATGGCCAAATGGACCAAAGCTGAGGGGCCTGTTAAATGTACTTACCATCTCCACCCAGGTGCCCCCCACAGGCACAAACTGCCCTCGGCAGGCAAATTCCTGGAGCCGGGCATGTAGGCCAGGGTAGCGGTTCTTTACCCACTCTAGCTGTTGTGCCTGTAAGGCAAATGGGGTGGAAGCTGGGCCAGGAATCACAATGACCCTACCTAGAGTCAAGAATCTAAAGCTCTGTGGTGGGCTGAGTGAGGAGCAACTCTTAGGCTTGAGAACACCCCAGAGTCTAGGGAGCTAAAGGGTTCATGCAGCTGCCCTCTGACCTGGGAGCAGGCAAAGATGAACTCAGCGTTCTGTTCCATAAGCCGCAAAGCTGTCACCCAGCTCCGGGCACACTTCCGTACAGTCTCCTTGAAGGGCCAAAGCCAGGCTAGAGAGGGAGAGGGGTAAGAGAAGAAGGAGTGGCAAGGTCCTTGGCTCCTCAAAGATTTCTAATCCCTCCACTGCCTCAGCACTTCGACTAAGCTAAACCTGGGCCTCCAGATGGCCATCCTAGCTTTCCTCTCCTCCAGGCCCTTCACCCTGCAAAGCCCTGTGGTTTCCTTCTTAGGCTGTCACTTCAAATCACAACTGCAGGGCTGGGGCTGTAGCTCAGTGGTACAGCGCTTGCCTAGCATGTGAGGCACTGGGTTCGATCCTCAGCACCACATATAAATAATAAATGAGTAAGATAAAGATCCATCTAAAAAAATATATTAAAAATTTTAAAAAAAAAAATCAGATTAGGAAATAGAGGCCCCAGGCCCTAGAACAGCCTCAGACTGAGGCTCAGACACTCCAGGAGGATCCACTAAGAAGAAATGGGGATTAGCCCAGCCCTGCATATCTGGCAGCTACATTGAAACAGGGGCACAGCACCCAGGATTAACCTGTCTGGGCAGGCACTACAGCTTCTCCAGACCTCTAGGCCCCTAGGCCTCAGCTCCTATTCCTATCAGCCCAGAATCCCCTAATGCTATCTATCTCACTGTGGCACCATAGAGACAGTCTTTGTTCTGTGATTCAGAAACCTTACCTATGTTAGAATCAGTATCATGGGGAGTTTATTATAAATGTGTTATTTCCCATAAGACTCATAGAAACTATAAATTTGTCAGGTTCAAAGCTCAACTCCTGATCTTCCCTGGAAACCTCCCCCTGTGCTTGGACCACCTCAATTAATTTCACATCACTCCTCTCTGAGGACATGGGCACCCTAGTCAAACTTCCTTGCTCTTGCCAGGGGTGGTGATACACACCTGTAATCCCAGTGGCTCAGGAGGCTGAGGCAGGAGAATCTCAAGTTCAAAGCCAGCCTCAGCAACTTAGCGAAGCCCTAAGCAACTCAGCAAGACCCTGTCTCTAGATAAAATACTAAAAAAGGGCTGGGGATGTGCCTCAAGTTCAAGAGCCCCTAGGTTCAATCGTCAGTACCCAAACAAACAAAATCATCCTCATTCTCACTCAACTGAAATGTCATCTTGTCCAAGGAGCCTCTCTGAATCCCCCAACTCAGTCAGGTTCAAGTATCTGACAACTGGGCAGAACAGAATTCAGTGCCTATGCCCCCTTTTACAGATAGGGAAAACTAAAGTCCAAGAAGGGCAAGAAATTGCTGAGAATCACATTGTGCTCCCAGGGCATAGCCAGAGCTTGAAGGGTACTCCTTCCTCCCCAGCCAACCCGACCAGCTACACCCTACCTGTATCAATGTGGCAGTGCCCAGTGGCATGGATGGTATGTTGGCTTTCACCTCCACGCTGGCCAAAGAACCTGGAGGCCAGGGCCTGGGCCATTGGGTAGGTCTCAGGCTGGGCAGGGTCACACACATTCACCATCTGGTTGGCTGTGTACAGGGCTTGGAAGCTGCGCTGGTTGTCTTCCCCAAGACCCTGCAGCAGGGTTCTGCCCTTAATCTCCTTCTCAAGCACAACTCTAGAACTAGGCCCCAGATGATCTCCCAAGTATCCCAGTAGAGACCCCACCACCACCTCAAATCTCTGCTCCTATTAGGGGATCCCCACTCAGCACCATCTCTCTTTACATAAGGAAACCCGCTGCCTACTCTGGATTCCCAGAGCCCCAGCAATCTGACCCAAGAAACAACCTATCTGGAGCATGGATCTAGAGGATGATGGGGGAATCAGGGGTGTCAGTACCTTAGCAATGCCCAGTAGCAGCTCCAGATCCACCAGCAGCTTATGGACATCCCGGTGGAACACAGCCAGCTCAGCCCGGCTCAGTCGGAATGTCTTTTCAAGGTCAGGGGCTGCAATCATGCTTCCCTTTCCAGCCCCCAGGAGCCCGTTGCAGGCTACTTCCACATAGAGGGTCAGGCTATAAACATAGGGCAGGAGCCTCAGGCCAAGAGATTGGCAGAGGACTCTGGGAACATAGGGAGAGGACACGTGGGAGGTATTTAGCCGACCCCTCCCAATTCACCTCCAGGACCCACCACCCAGAAGATTCCATGTTATATCAGGTGTGTGTGCAGGAGGATCATGGTAGAAACACCAGGTGAAATCCATTTCCTGCCTTGGCCAGGGAGAATAGTGGCCAAGCTTAGAACCAGGTGAATTACACTGCTGTCTAGCTTTATACTTTCAAAGTTGCCTGCACAAAGTACTGTCTTAAGTCTCAGAATCCTCTTTGTATATTAAAAGCACGTTTGGATCTCTCAGGGCTGACTGTTCATACCAATCCAACATAGGGTGGCCATTCCTGGGAGTGCCATCTGGGCTATGAAACTAATCTACTCAACCTTCAGAGAGCAAACGTGGCTTCTTGCCTCTCCTCCTACCCTCTATATGGTCTAGCAGATTACCTGTTGAGCTCCCAATATTTCTTTCAGAACCCTCATTGGTTTTGTAATTATATGAGTATTTCTGTCTCCCTTTGCTATTGACATTATCTTTGTAGTATTGGGGATTGAACCCAAGGACACTACTACTGAGCCACATCCCCAGACCTTCATTTATTAATTTTTATTTCAAGACAGCTTCCCAGTACATTGCCCAGGCTGGTCTTTTTTTAAAATATTTTTTCAGTTGTTGATGGATCTTTATTTTATTCATTTATTATTTGTATGTGGTGCTGAGGATCGAACCCAGTGCCTCATGCATGCTAGGCAAGCGCTATACCACTGAGCCACAACCCCAGCCCCCCCAGGCTGGTCTTGAACTTATAATCCTCCTGCTTCAGCCTCCTGATTCACTAAGATTATAGGCAAGCACTATAATGCCTGATGAGGACTATATTATTCATTATCATATTCTCAGTGTTTGGAACTATTTGAAACAGTTTCAATAAACATAAAATACAATGTCTAAGAACCTTTTTAGATGGTATATAAAATGCCCACGTTAAAATATGGAATGTAAAAAGTCAGGATGCTAAATATCAAAGCAGGGCTGGGGGTGTGGATCAGTGGTAGAGTGCTTGCCTAGTATACAGAAGGCCTTGGTTTAATCCCCAGCACTGCAATAAACAAATAAGAATTGGAAGCAATATAATCTCAACTGTAAAAATCATTTTTTACTGAAAGAAATACTGAGAACATGAATGCTGAGATGTTAATAATGGTCATCTCTAGGTGGTGAGATAATGGAAATTAATTTCTTTGTGCTTTTCTGTATTTAGCACAAGAAAATGTCATGCTTTCTGAAACCAAACTATGTGAGATGGATGTACTGGAGGTAGGGGTGCTTTTAAGGTTACTTGGGCCTCAGCTCTTCCCAGATCATTGGTCTACTGGGGCACAGAGACTCACTCACCTTCGGGGGTCTCCTTCTCCCAGCTTGTCAGTCAGGACATAACTGGTTTTCTCACCCTCTTTGGTCAATCCCTGGTAGGGAAGGGAGAAAAGAGGGACTGTGGACTTTGGACAGTTCAAGTGAAATATAAATTGAGGGAGGCCAGGCTCTTCTAACTGGTCCTTAGCTCTGGGTCCTCTTTTCAAATTAAGGCCAAGATTGACAAATCAGGGACCCTTGGTAGTAGGTGCCTCACCCTCTAGGGCAGCCAGCACCATGACCACCAAAGAACACCTTTTTTATTAGCAGAAAAGCCCATGGTCTTATGGGAAGAGTCCTGGGCAGGGGTTAGGAGGCCTGTGCACAACTTGAATAAATATCAGAAGGTAAACGCCATGAAGTCAGGGACAGGTTTGCTTCACTCCCTCTATCCCTAATACTTAGCAGAGTGTGCACCAGGAAACATCTAACAAGCCAATGAAGGGAGGGAAGGGTTCTGTCTTCTTTTAGTTCAGGAAGAACAATAGTCCTTAACCCAGATTGAGTCCAAGCCAATTTGGAATAGAAGTTGTGTGAAATAGTGAGCAAACCTCTATGTATCTGCTTCTTAATGAACATAAAGATCTACCACATAAGATTATGGGAAGATTAAACCTGGTATCAAATTTAGTTATATCTGGAGAATAAGATGGGGTGGAGTAGGAGAAACCTATTACTTCAGAGGAAAATTACATAACTGTCTTATTTTATGCTATCTAGACTGTTTGAAAAATTCCTCCATAAGCATGTACTACATATAATAAACACTAGTTTGCTGAAAACTAGGGACGCACCACACAGGTATCCAAGCAGCTACTTCCCCAGTCCTGAAATCCTGAGAATAGTTGTAGGCAAAACCACAACTGTGGTTCCTTCAAGATAGGGCCAAAATGTGGTCACACCTGGCTCTAGGGCAGGGAACCTCACCTGGACAGGTTCCCCATCACGCCAGACAAGGCCTTCTCCATCACTTTCCCAGCAAAGGTGAACTTCCTGGCCCACCCATGCCTCTGGGATGTTCAGCTCCACCCTGAACCAACAGGTCCACCATCTGCAAAAGAGTCATTTTGATGGGGCTAGGACTGAAGTCCTGTCTGTCCTCATACTTCCTTGGATTATGTGTCAGTAGGGGCTTGATACTTCCTCCAAGTATCTGAAGCATCACAATGTACTCAGCTCTGGGCACCAAGAAAGCAGGAACAGGTGGACAGGAAAGTGAGGGAGAGGTAGAAGAATCAGGGGTCCGCCTAAGGTGTGTCCAGAGGGCATGAAAACTCTCCCTTGAAGGCTCTGAGAGACCAGACAGCTGCTCCAGCAGAGAGCCGGGGCTCTGTCCCCTGGAGCCATCTTAGGCAGAGAACAGAAAATGAAGGCGTGGCCCTTGAAAGTGGTGAGCAAGCCTGGAAAGGCCGGGCTTCCGTAGGCTGGGCATTACGCACGTGGGTCCAAAGCTGTCGCCGACGTGCGCAGGGCTGAAGTCCTGCTGGACTGCCTCCTGGTAGGCAAGCCTCTCCGGCGTCAGGAAGCTGGAGAGCGAGGCTACCGGGCAGCTGTCCCCGAAGAGCCTAGGCAGCAAGGGACGGTGGGCGCATGTTTGAGGCCCCTCCCCCTTTCTGCCCGTGAACCAGCCGGCGGGTAGCGGGAACAAGCGTTCCCTCAGCTCACCGCCATAAGAACTGCGTGGCAGCCTCGTAGCACATCCCATTCTCTACCCATCTCCTCTTGGGTCCCGCCCTATACAACGCAAGCACTGCGTCCCGCGATCCAGCTGGCTACAGCCTGTTTCCTCCTGGAAAGGCTGAGGCATGCGGATGCGGTCGGCCAACTCCTCCCAAGGAGCCACACCTGCCGCGGAGGTTACAGTCAGTAAAGTAGAGAGGCGACACGAACTTCTCCACCCGCTCCAGCGTGGTGCGCCAGTGCTTCAGGGCTGGCGCCGCCATAACCGCGCGCCGCCTCCTTTCCCCGGAAAGCCGAGGGTTGACAGCACGGTCCACAGCCTAGAACCAAAGGTTCCGGCATCCAACCAGCGCCTTTTGGCGCCGGACAGCTTTTCTTGGAACACAGGCGGCTCTCGGAAGCGCAGTCGCAGTCTTTGGGTCGGAAGCAGAAAGCTAGAAGATGCGCTTTTGAAGTTCTCTCCTCTAGTCTGAGATAGCAGGCCTCAGGGTAAATCCCTAAATAAAATGGGAAGCTTGGCAAAAGCCCTGGAGGATTCTGAGACAACCATTCATTCAGCACAGACTGCGAAGCAGCAGTCTTTAGTTCCTTTGCTCTCCAGTTCCAGCCCCAATTCTGGTTTAGGTATCTTGGCTAACGTGAGAAGTGTTATCTGTTTAACCTGGGAAGTCAGGCCGCCCCAGATGGGTTTTTCCTATCAGTAGACAGAATGTTAAAGAATAGGAAGAAAGGGCTTTGCACCACAATAAACCTCTATCTCTTACATGCCATATATATACATATTAGACACAGAATATATAACATGTAATTTTTTTTTTATCAGGGATTGAACTCGGGGGTACTCGACCACTGAGCCACATCCCCAGCCCTATTTTGTGTTTTATGTAGAGACAGGGTCTCACTGAGTTGCTTAGCGCCTCACCTTTGCTGAGGCTGGCTTTGAACTCGCAATTCTCCTGTCTCAGCATCCCAGTGTGGAGATTACAGACAAATGTCACTGCGCCGGGCACATGCTTTATGTATCTAAATCACTAACTCTTGTTCACCACCGAAAACGAACGTTTTTGATTTGAGATCGCAGATCAGAGCATATAGCCATACATTCACCATACAGGACTGCAGAGTCCACTGGAGCCATAATGCCAGAAGCAATTTCATTCTCATCATCCCTACTGTATTGGCAACTATTTTTTAGTTTTTCCCCCTTCTGGGGTTGCCAGAATCTTGTCTACAAAACCACTCAGAAGATAAAATATATACACATTAGCCCCGATGTTTTAATGGAAATACTTGACCAAATTTACAAGTTAAAATGCCATTTAAAGTAAGGATAGTTTTGTGCTATATATAATCCAGGGGTGGGTTTGGAGTATGGAGAGCAGATGCCAGAGGGCAGAAGGGATAAAAATGCTCCTTGTAAGAATACTGGCTGCAGTTAAAGGTCCTGGTTCTAGTGGAGTTTTCTTCTAAATGCGTCTCAAAATACCCTATGGGAGCCGCAGTCAGGTGCTTAGACAATACTGTGTAGGTGCAGCAACAGCTGTGGCTGTCCTTGGTCAAGCTAATTTCCCCCATATCTCCAAGTCAACATGAACTTTCTTGAGGGGAGCACAAGGTGATGTGTTAACTAATGCTGAGAGAACCTCAAGGTTTTTTGTCCCACTTAGTACTTATCACTTTTCCCCCAAGTCAGGATCTGTCCCAGCTTTGACCCTAGAACCTCCTCTTCCTACAAGGCTCTTTTTGCCACCCTACACTTAAGGTTCACAGTATCTTGTCACCCCATAACACAAAGCATAAAAATAGAGATATAGCTTGTTTTGAAAATCCAGGAGCCAAACCCTTTGTGTTGGTGTTGGGGATTTTTGATTAAAAAGTGAACAAAAAGTACACAAAACACTCTTGATTACAACTATGACTGGTATGACTAGTGATGGTTGCTGGAGAAAAATCCACCAGATTACTGAAGGGCTAGTTGGTCTTTGTGCATAAAGTCCAGGTTACCCATATATAAAAATCCTTATCATTCATGTTTAAATGTATGCCGATTTAATTTTATGTGATTAAAAAAAGTCTATCTCCCATCTGGAGTTGCTAAGGAAATTTATCAAATTCTCTCCCTCTCAAGCCCACTTGTACCTCATACCTCATACACACTTCTTCCAAATACTGGTTTGGTATTTTAAGTTGTTCACCTCCATCCCCAATAAGGGAGTAGATTAATATTTCAAATAGAAATAGTTCAAAAGAGAAAAACATGTACTAAAAGAATGCAGTGCTCAATTTTTCAATTTTTGGGTATTTTGATTTGGGAGGAGTGCAAGTGACTACTGACTACTTAAAGCAAATTCCTGTTTGTATCTTGGAAAAGGAACTGAAGCCAGAATCACTGCTTCACAGTAGCTTTCTGGTGAGGACAAGGGACTTGGGTTGAGAATTTATTCCTTAAGTAAGAACGAAGCTTTATTTATGTACAAAAAAAAAAAAAAAAAAAATTGGGGGTGAAGGAGAAGACAAGTTTTACACAAAAGTACTACAATGGTAACTCCCTTTGGTAAAAAGTGTAATAAATGTCTTATACATCTGTTCATAGGTACTAAATCTGAAGCCACATAGTACTATGGTACACAAGAAGCTAGAGCAGTTATGCTAGCACATCAAAGCATATTTCTTTTAATAAAAAATTGACAGTATGTACATTATTTACAAAAAAAAGAAAAAAACCAAGTTAAAATTGTGTGTGTGTGCATGTGTGTCAGAGTAAAGCTGGTGGATGGCACTAGGGTAGACTAGTAAAGGAGCAGGTACAAAACAGTTCCACGGGAGCTAAAAAGGACAACTGATTTGAACTTGTTGAAGTTGAGAACCAGAGGAGAGAGAAAGGGCAGGCAGCAGGGATTTGTAGGAATCAAATTCACAAGATGATTAATCCCTAAGCCAAACTGCAAGTCCCAGATAAAACTTAATGGTGATCTTAGATGTGCTCAAGTGACCAGGAAGAAGAAAGAAAGAAAAAAAAAAATCAAATCCAGCCTTTTTTTCCTTTCTGGAGGGAATGAAGAGGAGTGCTGACCATCACAGTTACAATCCATGTGATTGTTAAGTCTTTCCCCAATCTGTTTTGTAAATGCACCTCCATCCAGTCAAAATGTGAACAGCATCCGGTTTTCTCATTGAAGGTGAGGAGACTAGTCTTAGCTCTGCTGGTGTGTGCAAGCAAGCCAAATTATCTCTGTGCTTGCATGGACTTCCTTCCCCTCCAAGGCGGCTAACACCCAAAAATCCCCTGGGAAAAATGCCAGCTCCAGTTTTGTATGGTATTCACATTCCTTATGTGCATCCTACTTGGTGCCAGCTTGTATCAGTGGCCATGTCTCAGGGAGACCAGTGAGGCTTGAAAGGCATTGTCCTTGCTTCTTCAGTGTGTGTGAGCGCACAAGTGTACGCACATGCACACACACACACACACGCACACGCACACGCACACACACACAACCCTCAAGTTATCTTCTCTGGTTTTGCAGTTAAGGGGCTTTGAATACTGTGCCGTATTTGACACGATACTTGTTAATGCTCACAAAGTGCAGGGTCTCTGTGTCACAGGTGGTGGTACAGGGCACCAGGCCCTCCAGCCCTTCACCCATGAGCCATTTGCTGGTCTCCGCTGCCATTTCACGGGGCACATGTTCCTTGGTCCATTTATCTACCCAGGCCTGGAACCTCTGATGCAGACGCTTGCTTACACGCTCATGGGACTATAAAACAGAAAAAAGAAAAATAAATAAATAAATAAGCAGCATAACCAAGTCCTTGAATACAAAGTTCGATTTTGGCCTAAAGTAGCAGAAAGAGGATGCGGGCTCTTAGATATTACTGGTTAAAAACTAAGGAGAAAAAAAAGAAAAGGAAAAAAAAAGGGGCTGGGATTGTAGCTCAGTGGTAGAGCGCCTGCCTTGCATGCGTGAGGCACTGGGTTCGATCCTCAGCACCACATAAAAATAAATAAAGATATCTGTGTCCATCTGCAACTAAAAAAATATTTAAAAAAAAAAAAAAGAAGGCCATAGATATTTTCTGTTAAGAGAGAAAAGAACGTGAGGGCACTGTAAGTAGAGATGGAAACCCATAAAGCCCCCGAAGAAATGCCAATACAGCAACTGGGCAGAGTAAGCATAGTACTTCTCAATTTTAGTTCGCATCAGTATCACCTGGGGGATTTGTTAAATATACAGAATTTACTTAGTCCCACAAATCTGCCCCCCTTTTTTTGTTTATGGTGTTGGCGATCAGACCCAAGACCTCATACATGCTGACTTAGTTCTACCACTGAGCTATATTCTTCAGACACAAATCTGTATTTTAATTCAGATATGCAGGTTCTAATGTACCTCAGGAAAGAAATAATGAGACTTGGGCCAGGGATATAGCTCGGTTGATAGAGTGCACAAAGCCTTGCTGTTAATCTTTTCTATCAGTATAGAGATCCACTTCTATGACAAGAGAGTGCAAAGCAAAGGTCTTAAATCTCACTCTCCATTTACCAGTATTACCCCACTCTGGCCAGCAGAGACCAGGCGCAGATCTTCACTGGTACCCATATGAAAGGCCAATAAATGTTACAAAGATGAATTTAGTCTTGCTCAGCTCCCTGAAAAATCTGAATCAGAGACAAGCAGATCTACCATAACAGAGCAGCTATACTTGGTGCCATGAGAAATATATTAAATTGCTTGCCCTGTATCTCTAACTTGAATGTTCTGTAGTCCCTTCCCATTTAACAGTTCAAAACAAAATCTGATTTACCTCCAAACTTAACTATCCCTTCCTGTTAACAGGTGTATATCACTGAACTTTCAATTTAAGAAGAACAAAAATTACTCTTACTCTCATTAGGAGTAAGTCTAGTAGTGCTGGAATACTAGTATGGTCTTAACAATTGTGCAACATTGAAACAACTTTAAATAAATTTTTTAATACAACTCTAAATCAACCAGGCAGGATCCTTGATGGCCCTTCATTTACCTCCACATTTGACTCACCACCACATCCTGCAATTTTATTTCCAAAATTTTATCTACAATCTAATTTGTACAATTCCACTGTTACCCTAGTAGTCTACTTATTTATACAAATAGTCTTTT
>CM053401.1:106285600-106322520 GCA_028644305.1 Xerus rutilus
AAGGAAAGAAAGAAAGAGAAAGAAAGAGAGAAAGAAAGAAAGAAAGAAGCAGAAAGAAAAAGAACTAATGTTCTAGGCTGAAGTTTCCACATTTTCACTGACCTGATCCTAGAACAATTTTATCAGTTTCTACTATTCTCACAGTATGAACACAAATCTTCAAATCTGGGGTAAAACACACCACTGTATGTTTCTGTCATACACACACACTTCATATGTCTATCTTGTTGAGAGGACTCTGGAACACAGTAACTGATCAAAATCTGCTAAATGAATCAATGAGTAGGGAATATGGCAGGTACCTTTTCCATGTTCTCATCAGGAGTAAGTCTAGTAGTGCTGGAATACTACTTTTTTTAAGTAATGTAAGACATAAGATTTCAATTCTAAATTTCCCATTTTACCTATTTTTTACTTCTGAAATACTGTTCTTTCCTTTCTTTCTTATTCCCCCCCCTTTCCTCCCAGCACTAAGACTGAATCCAGGGGCTCTCTACCACTGAGCTATATCCCCAGCCCTTTCTATTTCTGAGACACAGCCTTGATAAATTGCTGAGGCTGGCTTTCAACTTGCTATCCTCCTGCCTCAGCCTTCTAAACTGCTGGGATTGCAGGCCTATACCACAGATGCCCAGCTGAAATATTGTTTCTATACTTAGAAGATCAGCATTACAATTTGCCCAAATATAGGGGGAGAATTTTAAAATTTTATGCAGAAAAGTGTTAACATAGCAGCTCTACGACTGCTATACTTTGGAAGTCATGCTTAAGTTTGGCCCTTGGCTCAAGTGTAGCATCTGGGATTTGGGAAGAGCTTCCATTGCTTCCAAAACTCATGAAAGTGGCCCACTGTACCTACTAATTATACAAACTATGATTTATGCCAAAAATTTGCTTTTCTTCTGAGTCTGGAATTTTGGTACGTGTCCGAAAGAGGGTGCCTACATAATTAGCACTCTATAAAACCCTGACAGCAAGGCTTTAATGAGCTTCCCTGGTAGACAGCATTTCACACATACAGGAAAAATTAAAAGCATCCCTATGTGACACCATTGGGAGAGGACTCTTGGAAGCTTGTGCCTCCTTCCTCCAACTTTGCCATAAGCACTTTTCCCTTTGTTTTACTTATATTTTCTTAATGTAGTAAAATCTAGTTAAAGGTGTGAATATGCGCCGAGTCCTCCTAATGAATCACCAACTTTGGAGACTCCTACATTCCCATTCAATGTAAGAAAATTACTGCTGATTCTTTTAAAACTTTCATCTCCCTAATGCTCTGAAGCATGCTCCAGGTAAGTATGTGTTGTAATAGACACACAAACCTTGAATTCAGCATCCTTAGCAGATAGAACAAATAAACAATACATAAAAACCCAAAATCTGAAACTCATTTAACTCTCTACTCCTCAACTGTGCGCAAGTATCGACTGCCAACTGGTGACTTGGTGCACTCACCTTGGAAGAAATACTGGTTTCTGTGCCAGATGTTCACGAAGTTCAGGAGAGGTAGTATCAGAATTCATATATCGTTCTACATAGTCTGACCAACGCTAGGATGAAAAACACAAAATGGAAATGTAGGGCAATCAAGCACTGAGCAACATCCTCATCAAGTAGTTTAGTCAATTCAGTGACTAAAATGTCCCAAAATCTGTACATTTCAAGATTAAAAACAAACAAAACCAAACTTTCCCCCAAAGACCTGTTTGCTACTCAATATAAGAATACATATTTAAAAATTCTAAGGCCAGGCATGGTGGCACATGCCTGTAATTCCAGTTACTAGGGAGGCTGAGGAAGGATGATCACAAGTTCCAGGCCTGCCTGGACAATGCAGCCAGACAGCGTTTCAAAGTAAAATATTAGAAGGGTTATGGATGCAACTCAGTGGTAGAACACTTCCCTACCATGTATGAGGCCCTAGGATTAACCCCCAGTACCACAAAAACAAAAAGAAAAACAAGTTCTGTTACCCAGTAAGATGACAAGTTTTTCTGATGTAATCAGAAGTCATTAATGGGGCTGGGCATGGTGATGTACATCTGTAATGCCAGTAATCGAGGAGGCTAAGGCAGGAGGATTACAAGTTCAAGGGCAGCCTCAGCAACTTAGCAAGACTTTTCCTCAAAAAACAAAAAGGGCTTGGGGTATAGCTCAGTGGTACAGCACCCTCAGGTTCAATCCCTAATACCAATAAAAGTCATAAATGAGTAGAAACTGGCTCACAGGCAAGTTTTATTTCCCCACAGATAATTTTGTTAAAGAGCCAAATATATAGGGGCAAACATCTGGAAATCAGTCTCTTACATATAAAAATATGAATTTCTAACATCTCTTAAAAAAAGAAAGAAAGAAAAAGAATTTGGCAACCATAAGTTAATATTCCCAAATAAATCTTCCTTACATCCTCAACATCATATACTTAGCCTGTGTCTCCCACTTACGTTACATGCCAGACCAATTATAATAATCACATCACTCCACCTAGTCTGTGAATTCAGAATTTCTGGCTCCACTTAGCCTAATAAAAATTAACATGAAACAAAGAGTCAAGATAATGACACTAAAAATGACATCTTATTTGTTCTTTCTTATGCTTTAGGAAAAAACAGGGAAGATGCCAACCATGACTTCTCAGGGGACATGGCTTTAGTAATGATGAGGCTGCCATCAACTTTAAACATCTGCAGCAATCAGCCATTCTCCTTAGTTGAAAACATAGCTGGAATGACCTTCACCTTAAGCATTCTGACCCTTAAGAAAGTCCTCAGGAGCTTTGGTTTTCTACAAGACAGGGCCATGAGGCACTCTCAGGATATGCCCATTCTGCTTGGCATACAGGATCTATAATATACTTGCCCATACCTCTGCTTCCACAGGGTCATCTGAGTTTTCCTCTTCGGTGTCTAAAAGCTCAATGGTCAGCTGAACCTGGCCTTGGCTCTGAATGAACATAAGCTGAAAATAAGAAGCCAAAGTATAAACAACAACCAAACTCACCAAAGCCATAACATGTAATTGCCCAAGCCATTAACTTCTCGAGCTCTGGGAGCTGGGGAGGAAATAAAGTTATAAGATTTTGTTTTAACTGAAGAACTGAGAAACATACTCAAAATTTGGAGGGCCATTGATCAAAAAAACAACAACAAAAAGTCTAATCTTGCTATTAGCAAAATGAAATAGGTACTTCTTGAATTAGATAAAATAATAAATGCCATTAAGAGTGCTTTAAAAAACAAGTAATTTGGGGACTGGGGTTGTGGCTCAGCGGTTGAGCACTTGACTCGCAAGTGTGAGGCACTGGGTTCGATCCTCAGCACCACATAAAATAAATAAAGGTATTGTGTTCATCTACAGCTAAAAAAATATTAAAAACAAACAAACAAACAAAAAAAACCAAGTAATTTGGACTGGAATGTAGCTCAGAGGTAGAACACCTAGCATGGGTGAAGCCCTGGGTTCCACACACACCAAAAAAAATTTCCTTGTGTCAACTAGGGAAAAAAACCATATGCCCTTTCAAAGTCCCACTTCCAAAACTTAATACAAATATGTAAACAAGTCTATGGTGTTTAAAACAAAATGTTAAGAAGTGTTTTGTGTCAGGTGTGGTGGTGCAAGCCCGTAATCCCAGCAGTTCCATACAGTGAGACTGGAGATCTCAAGTTCAAGGCTAGTCTCAGTAACATAGGAGGCCCTCAGCAACTTAGTGAGACCCTGTCTCAAAATAAAAAAATTTAAAAAAGGGATAGGGATGCGGTTCAGTGATAAAGTGGGTTAAATCCTCCATGCCAAAAAAGTGTTTTGTTACAATGACATCAATTGCATTTAAAGTTCTTGACATTTTTGGTTCTCTTAACATTATTTGAAGACATTGAAGAACCAAGTATCAGTATTGTTACCTGAGCAAAATAAATCACAGTACACTTCTCTTAGTATAAATACTTTCAAAATACACATTTAAGCTGGACATGGTGATACACACTATAATCCCAGCAAGGCTGAGTCATTTTGGGGTGTTTTTTTTGGTTTGGTTTTGTATTTGAGAAGTGGGTGTGTGTTGGTACTGGGGGTAAAACCCAGGGTGCTTTCCAACTGAACTGAGGCAGGGAGATGGCAAATTCAATCAAGATCAGCCTTAGCATCCCAGCACTTAGGGAGGCTGAGACAGGAGAATCACGAGTTCAAGGCCAGCCTCAGCAATGGCGAGGCGCTAAGGAACTCAGTGAGACCCTGTCTCTACATAAAACACAAAATAGGGCTGGGCATGTGGCTCAGTGGTCGAGTGCCCCTGAGTTCAATCTCCAGTACCAAAAAAAAAAAAAAAAAAAAAAAGAGATCAGCCTCAGCAACTTAGTAAGGCACTGTCTTAAAATTTAAAAATCAAATCAAATAAAAAGAGACAGAGATATATTTCAGTGGCAAAGTCCCCATGGGTTCAATGCCCAGTACTCCAAAACAAACAAAATTCAGTCTAAAAATGTTATCAATAATTATTTCTAGAAATAAGTCATTATGGTTGTCTGATAATGACTTTTTTTTTGGTACTGGGATTGAACCTAAAGTCACTTTACCACTGAGCCACAGCCTCAGCCTTTTTTAAAAATTTTGAGACAGATTCTCAATAAGTTGCTGAGGCTGGCCTCAGACTTGCAACCCTTCTGCCTCAGCCTCTTGAGTTGCTAGAATTATAGGCATGCACCATCACGCTTGGCTTAAACATTCTTAAAACAATAATATAGTTCTGGTATTGTAACTTGTTATAGTGTTTGCCTAGCATAAGCAAAGCCATGGATTCAAACCTCACCATTGCAAAAAAAGAAAACAAACAAAAAAACATACGTGTATATATATTTACAAAGCATTATATGAAAAAACATAATACAAAATAGTAAAAATAATACATAGGAATTCTAGCAGCACTATTATGTATTATTAATACATAATAAACCCTGCCTCTGGAGACAGGCAGAGTTGCAAGTTCCTGGCTAGCCTCAGCAATGGTGAGGCATTAAGCAACTCAGTGAGACCCTATTTCTAAAATACAAAATAGGGCTAGGGATGTAGCTAAGCAGTTGAGTGCCCGAGTTCAATCCCCAGTACCAAAAACCAAGAAAGAACTAGTTTGTCAGAGGAGAAAGAACTAAACTAGATTGTCAGGGGAGATGGCTACTTCTACTTTTCCATGTTCTTCGTATTTCCTCTGATTAGCTCATTAAGAGTTCCAAGAGAAGAACCACTTGGTCAAAATTCCCAACTTTGAATCTTGGTAGAGAGTCCTAATAACTTCAGTTCCCAACAAAGGCCTGGTCACATGACCAATTCTCACCTTGAAGCAGTTCTCATCTGACATAAGCTGCTCTGCCTTCCGCTGATAGGTTGACTCTAGGAGGCTCCTTGAAGTCTGTGTGTTTAGCTGGCCTCCAGTGGCCCCATTATTGTTTTCTGCCAGGTAAAGGTCAGTCACCTGCACACAAATCTCATCACTGACAATGTGCTGCAGCTGGAACCAAGCAAGGACAAGTCATCAGTAAACCAATAAAATATTTCTCCCTACAATCTAGTCACTCAACTTAAAAGTGAGGTTTTTGGTTGGTAATTTTAGAAAATAAATCACACAGAAGCACTGTATCATTTTCTTGAATAGGAACCAAGTGAAAGTCTGCAACTTTATCAGTGATTCATTAAGTACAACTTTATTTAAAAGCAAAAACAGGGCTGGGGGTATAACTCAGTGGTAGAGTGTGTACCTACCATGCTTGAGGCCTTGGGTTCAATCACCAGCACCAAAAAAACGAAATAAAATCCTAAGGATCTTTAAGAATTTTTCCATGGCTCTTTTAATTTTTCACTGGAGTACTAGGGATTCAACCCAGAGTTGCTCTATCATGGAGCTACATCCTTGGCCCTTTTTTATTTTTTGAGCCAGGGTCTCACCAGGTTGCTGAGGCTGGCCAGGAACTTGTGATCCTGCCTGTCTCAGAGTCGCTGGGATTACAGGCGTGTGCCACCATATCCAGTTGGTGCATTTTCAGTTTTCTTCTTTTTTAAACTAGGGATTAAATCCAGGGGTGCTTTACCACTGAGTCACATCCTTAACCCTTTCCTATTCTGAGACAGGGTCTATGTTGCTTAGGGCCTCACTAAGGTTGCCCTTGAATTTCCAATCCTGCCTAAGCCTCCAGAGTTGCTGGTCTTATAGGAGTATGCCACTGTGACCAGCTTTGGCTCATTTTTACTAGCACTTTCTATTATTTGTAATTTGTTTTCACACATATTTAAAAAAAATTTTTTTTTTAGTTGTTGATGGATCTTTTTTTACCTTTATTTATATGTGGTGCTAAGAATCAAGTCCAGTGCCTCACACATGCTAGGCAAGTGTTCTATCACTGAGCCACAACACCAGCCACTGACTTCCACATATTTAGTTCTCATAACTATCTCAGAAAGCAGGATGGAAAGGGGGTGCCCTGCTAGGAGATAAACTGACATGTTAGATGAGAAACTCACTTGTGAAGTAGGGCAAGGAGAGTGGCCTTAGAGATTCATGAAAATAAGACCTATGTCTATATTCCTAGCACTTGTACAAAACCTAAAACTCATGATGGATCGAAGAAGTGGTTACTGAATCAACTGCCCAAAGGAGGTAATCAAAGAAGTAGAGTTGGTATTAGAGTCAAATTATTTTTTATTTTTATTTTTAGGTACCAGGGATTAAACTCAGGGGCACTCAACTACTAAGCCACATCCCCAGCCTTATTTTGTATTTTATTTAGAGAGGGTCTCACTGAGTGGCTTAGCCCCTCGCTTTTGCTGAAGCTGGCTTTGAACTTGCAATCTTCCTATCTCAGCCTCCCAAGCTGCTGGGATAAAGGTGTGCGCCACAGCACCTAGCAGAGTCAAACTTCTCAACTCCTATGCCAATACTCTTATTAACACACTATTTGATAGAAAGTGTAGTACTTAACTTACACATAATGTTAATTGTGTGTGTGTATGGGATGCTGGGGAATCAAACTCAGGACTCTATACATACTAGGCAAGCATTCTCCAACTAAGCTACATCTCAGACCCAATTCATTCAATACCAATCAATCATGATTAGCAACTTTTGTGACAATCTTTTTAAAGTAATGGCTAGAAAGTTGAACCTTCTGGAGTTCCCATTTTCATAGGTCATAAGTAATTTGAGTGTGTGTGTGGTTCTAGGGATAAAACTCAGGGTTTCATGAACGCTAGGTATAAGTTCTACAACTGAGCTACATCCCCAGCTCACTATTTCTATTCTCAAATCAAAACTGCCTCAAATGAAACTTTATCCATCAGAATACTGAAGAATGTAAAAATAAAAAAGGTGAAAACTAAAATGTTAATTTTAATATGAATTCATCAGTTTCATTTTAAAATTCTTATAACCGAGGCTGTGATTGTGGCTCAGTGGTAGAGCACTTGCCTAGCATGTGTGAGGAACTGGGCTCAATCCTCAACACCATATAAAAATAAATAAAATAAAGATACTGTGTCCATCTATAACCAAAATAATTAAAAATTTCTCATAACCACCAAGTCATTTTATTTTTAGGAAAATATATTCTTTTTGAAGTGTAACTGTGACAACTCATTTTTAACATTAAATAGTCTTAAAATGACATGTATTTATTTGTAGATAACTGGACACAGGGCAGAATCAGAAGAGTAAGTAATTCGAGACTGGAAGAAAGGGCAACTGCAGATGATTAAATAAATTACAAGTAAGTCCACATAAAGGATTCTGAGATCATCGTTAAAATAACACTTATTATGACTTGATTACAGTGAAAAGCTTAATATACAGTGTGTAAGAGAATTAAAAAAGCAGGGTGAAAAGTATATCCAAAGCATGATTTCTATCTATCATGCAGATACTTTCAGTTACTTTCTCATTAAAATAGAAATAGCTGGGTATGGTGATATATTGCCTGTAATCCCAGCAATTCAGGAGGCTGAGATTGGAGGCTCACAAGTTCGACAGCAGCCTCAGCAACTTAGCAAGGCTCTAAGCAATTTAGCAAGACCCTGTCTCAAAATAAGATTAAGAAAAAGGGCTGGGCCGGGCACAGTGGCGCACATCTGTGATCCTAGCAATTTGGGAGGCTGAGACAGGAGAATCGCGAGTTCAAAGCAAGCCTCAGCAACAGCGAAGCGCTAAGCAACTCAGTGAGACCCTGTCTCTACACAAAACACAAAATAGGGCTGGGGATGTGGCTCAGGGGTCGAGTGCCCCTGAGTTCAATCCCAGTACCAAAAAGAAAAAAAGGAAAAAGAAAAAAAAGAAAAAGGGCTGGGATGTGGCTCAGTGGTTCAGTGTCCCTGGGTTAGGTCTCTGGTATTTAAAAAAAAAAAGACTGTCACTGACTCCCTATCCATATCCTCTTATTGACTATCTAGCCCCACTACCATGCATCTCTGGAAAAGGCAGTACTATAAATCCAGAAAGAACTGGGTACCTCCACTTTTCCCCACCCCTGAAGGGTGGCCATATTCTCTCTCCTGGTAATTTGAAATGACAAACGGAGAGTATTCAGTCAACTTTTTTTCTTTTTGGTACTGGAGATTGAACTCAGGGGCACTCGACCACTGAGCCACATCCCCAGCCCTATTTTGTGTTTTATGTAGAGACAGGGTCTCACTGAGTTGCTTAGCGCCTCGCTGTTGCTGAGGCTGGCTTTGAACTCGCGATTCTCCTGTCTCAGCCTCCCTAAGTGCTGGGATTACAGGCTTGCGCCACCACGCCCGGCTCTTCAGTCAACTTTTTACAGAGGAACAACCAGCTACAGGAAAGGCTAGGGCCAAAGACTTCTCTGGCAAGTCTAAGAGGAGTGGAGAAGGCTGTATATGCTAAATGTTCATCTATAGAGAAACATGAGAATGAAGCAGATGGCCAGGATGAAGGGATCCAGGGAGAAGAAAAACTTCCTAGTCTTGCCCTCACATGTTATGATCATATTCTGGTTCTGTACTTAGATATCTGTGAGACTGCCTATTGTATTCATAACAACTATATCCTCTCAAATCAGTCTGGAAGGTAAGATAAATGGATGGCTTAATCATGAAACATGTTCTATCTCCAGTTAGCAAAGAACTCTAGGAGAACACCAAGTGAGAAAAGGAGAATGAGAGAAGAGATGCTTTCAGTTGAGGAGTTAAGATGAGAAACAAACATGGTTTTAAAAATGCACTGACTTGGGGTGTTCTGAAGGAAACCTGTTTCCTTAAAAAAAAAAAAAAAAAAAAAGGAATGCGACAGTATGTGTCAACTCAAAATCATAACCAGATGCTTCTAGTAAATAGATTAATTATATTTGTTGTTTCAAAAACTAACCTCAGGCTTATAAGGTCAGTTTTATTGGCTTTCTTTTAAAGTTGTTGTGCTTATAAGGTCAGTTTTATTGGCTTTCTTTTAAAGTTATGAAAGACTTTGTTCCTTGCTATAGCAACAGCAAACTTATAAGCAGAAACGTTAAGTACAGGGTAATTGGAGTTATTTTATGTATATTTAAGGGATTGACACAGTTTGTCTTTGAGAAATTATAAGCATACCTGACTGTATCTATATAATGATGTCATTCAGTCACCATTATGGTAACTTCTTCAACTTTGAGGAAGAAGACAACTTTCTCTAAGACCCAAGATTCAGTCATATGGAACTTTCTTCCTAATTTTGGATATTGTGGGAGGGGTACAGAGGTATGCATCTTTCCAAAATCAAGACAAAAATATGGGTAACTTCATAAAGGATTCAACATTTTATCCCAAGAGAAAACAGCAATAAGCCTTTTCCTTCTATAGTGGCCATGTGGCTTCTAGGATTAGAATTTACTATTTGTTTTTTCTTGGTTTTTACTTTCCAAATATTATGTACCTACAGACCCTGATCCCTCTGGGAGCTTGGAATTCAAGGCCAAGAAGTAAAAAACCTGACCATACATTATGAGGTATTTGTTATAATAAAGATATCATTATTGTAAAGAACCGCATATTTACAAACTTCCAAGAATAAAACACAAACCAATCAAACACCTTATGTGGCGTCAAAGTCAGACGGATGAAGTGGGCAGAATATAGTAAAAGACTTTATATAAAACCCTTCTTGTGAAAAGAACTTCAGACCAATCTTGGAAGGACACAGATCTCAGAGGATTGCCTGACCAACCCCAGGGGAGACACGGGACTCCAAAAGCCTTCTTTTCCTGCCCCAAGCTCTCCCCTTCCTGCCCTAAGCCCATAAAATTTCTATCCTGACGAGCACATGCACGATTCTCCCGGACCTGCTCTGTTGGACTGAGGAGTCTCGCCCGGGAGCGTACATCAATAAAGCCTTGCTCAGCGGTTTAAAAAAGAAAGAAAGAAAAGAACTCCAAATATTAAATAAAGCAAATACACAGAATTATCATCCACAGAAGAAGCAATGTTATACATTGCTCACTCCTCACAGATAAAGAGAAGGCACAGGAGGGCAGACAGGACAGGGAGCTGGCCTTGGGATCTCTGTACTCTATACACGTGGCCAGCAAGCAAGGGTCTGAGGAAGGTTTACACTACTGTGAGGGCACAGTGAGAATAAAGGAGCCAATTTTGTGGCTTGATTAACTACACTTTGTTAACATGTGAAATCTGACTTCACCTTAACCTTACCTTTTCCATTTCAGAACCATGCATTTATAAACACTGTTCTGTGAATAAGCTGCCTTTCCTTTTCCTACAGAAATCTTGCCTTTTCTCTATGCTTGACCCACCTTTAGGTAAGAACTTCTTCCCTCATAAGCACTAACCTCCACCATGCCCTCACCTGTCTGACGATGCTCTGGATAAGTTTGTCCATAGTAAAGGCAATGTAGGCGTGAATGGTGAACATCTCTCTCAATGAATCTTCATACTGTGATGAGTCTATGTTGCCATCAAGAAGGCTCCGTACCATGTCCAGGAAAGCTGGATAATAATCTTCTACATCAACATCCACTGTGGGAGAAATGGGACAGGTGAGGCCTTACCCTGCTAAGAAAAGATCAAGGACAGAGGGCAGGGAAAATCCCACTGCTGGCCTAAACAGCATTTGAAAAGGCAAATAAATACTAGATATTTAAAACATATTCATTCAACCTGCTGCAGAAAGAAATGAAATCTGACAGGTGGCTATAGTCACCAGTGCTGGCTATGAAAGGACAGTGACTCTGCAACTTCAACAGTGACTTCTAACTTCTGATTGACTGTGCCAGAAAGATACTTTACAGCACTGCTAGGCTCTAAATGACAAAACAAAAATATTTCAGGGAAGAGGGGCCTTCAAAGAAGTCAGCTCTCCAGCCTGCAGAAAAGCATTCCTCACAGTGATCATCTGCTCATAAAGCTATTTCAATGAAACATAAAATGTATTTGAGAAAAGTCACTGTAATACACGAGCACTGGGAAATCACTTCAGAACAGAGTACAAATTATATCCTCTATGAATAATGAAGTAATCTGCATTTGTAAAAGTCCTTTTGTTTAAAAATGGATTTGCACCACTGTACTTCACAAATTGCACTAGATGATCAGTACTTGCCTCACATGAATCACTTCGACCTCTAAATACAATTAATTTTATCACTAGTTAAAAAGAGTCATCTGGTAACTAATAGAGGACACAAAAAACAGTAAAAGTCCTCTGAGCTTACTAAAATAAACCCCATTTACTTAAAGGTCAAAACCTAATCTCTAATTAAGATAGTGGCATAAAGAGGCTACTGGGGGTCTTGGTTATATTCTCTTTCTTGAAGAAAAGGTATTCACTGGAAAAACTCACGAAGCTGTACAATTCTCATTTGTTTACATCTTTGTATATGTGTTGAACTTCCAAAAGATTGACTAAAATGAAAAAAATTAAAAAAATACAGAAAGAACTCCTTTACTGTTTTGTAGCATTTGTATACGTGAATAAAGCTAATAGCAGCAGGCACGGTGGCACACTCCTGTAATCCCAGCAGCTCAGGAGGCTGAGGCAGGAGGATTGCAAATTCAAAGCCAGCCTCATGGGCTGGGGATATAGCTCAGTTGGTAGAGTGCTTACCTTGCAAGCACAAGGCCCTGGGTTCAATCCCCAGCACCACACACACACAAAGTATGCCATGTAAATGCAAAAAGGAAAAAAAAAGAAAAGAAAGCAAGCATCAAAGCCAGCCTCAGCAATGACAAAGTGCTAAGCAACTCAATGAGATGCTGTCTCTAAACAAAATACAAAATAGGGTTGGGAATGTGGCTCAGTGGTTGAGTGCCCCTGAGTTCAATCCCCAGTACCTGCCCCCCAAATAAATAAATAAAGCTAATAGCAAAACCAATCTACCTCCATTTATTCAAAGTGTGATGGAATCATTATGGACAAGCACAATTACTGTGTAAATTAAACAACTGACCTGAATTTCACCCCAGAATATAGCCAGTTTGAGGGATGGCATTATCACTCAAGACAAAACTATGTAAGCTTTAAACAAGGTTAAGTCAGGTCTCAAGCCAGAACTGGGCCATTATATATCTAATTTCTATTCAAGCAGAAGTATTACTACACTTGGGTCCAAAATTCTACCCTTTTGAAGCTAGGACTAATCCAAATACAAGCTTTTGGGAATTAATTCCCAGTATTATTAGGTCTTTGATACACAGAAAACTGGCGCCATACATGGGACTCCTACAACAGCACCCATTTAAAAAATACCACCAGCACCACTTGCTCCTTAGATTTTCTATTTACTGAAGGACCCAGAAAAAAAAGCCTCATGAAAAAGCTTTTGGCTCACAGGTCAAGTACTTAATTTATAAACTGAACTGTTATCTGGAAATAGGCAGTACAGACAATTACTTAAAAAGTATACGATGGCCTCATTAACCCTCCCTTATTTTCCTTTTCTTGAATTTTCTGTCTTTATTCCTATTCTGCTGTGCCTCACACCATCTTATCTTGTATTGCAAACTCCTTTCCAGAAACTATTGCTACTGATTAGGAATAAGCCATGAACCCCACCCTAAAGAGAAGTCCTTTCATTCACATCTGAGAAAATTCCCATCTGTCTTAGGCATGAATAACTAAGAACTGATGTTCTTTCTTGGTGTGAAATTGAAGTCTCTCTGTCCTCTGTATACTATGCAGTAACCCAGAGATTTACCACTTGTTCAACTGATCTCCTGTCCCTGGTGTGTCCACAGTACCAACCACTGATGTACTGTCCACGATCCAACCAGTGTGCTATGCATTTTATTTCTTAGCAACTCCATAAGGTTAACAATTAGTGCTTCCATTTTACAAAGTAAATAGGTTCACTGGGTTTAAGTATAGGCACACGATCAGTCAACTGCAGAGGTAGGATTTGAACCTAGTTCAAATATGGCCTGTACTCTATGGATAAAAGAAAGCAGTTCTAACTAGGTAATGAGGTCCTCAATCCCACATATCCTCTGTGAACCAACAGTCTAGGTACTCACTAGGTTCTTTGAGCCGTAACTGGATGGCAGGGCTCTCACTCTTGTCTCGCTTTATGCCTAGTACTTCCCGTTCCCATTCTCGTTCTCGGTTTTCTTCTTCAATCTGCCGTTCGGCTTGAGAACAAATCCGCAGCAGCCTCAAACACAGAATCTGGTGTAGTCGCATAAATATATACCAGTTGTTATTGACATAGAAGAGGTTGTATACTTCATCCATCCCCCTTAACTTTTGAGCGGCTGTGTTACTAAATAGTAGCTTTGACTTAGGGGGACTGCCCCCAACACCATTGTGCTTCTTGGCTGCCCCTGTGGCTTCATCTACATCCATCTCTTCTTCTTCTTCTTCCTCTACATCAGAAAGATCACCTCTCTGAGCAAAGAGCAGATCTGGAATGAAATGATGCATGATTTGCTTGATTTTATACTTGTCCTCCTTCTGAATGCCTGTCTGCCTCTTCACATGATGGATTATCAGAGCAGCAGCATCTTCCAGTATTTGTTTGTCTTCATAGGCAAGTGAGAGGTGTGGACCAACAGGTACACCAGCATTCTCTTCTGTAGCCTGCTCTTGCCTCTGATGGGAGAGACAAAAGTACATGTTTAGATCAACAAACTTACAAGACTACACTAGCAGTACATTCTATTAACCACAGTGGTTACCTAATCTTAAGAACTGATCTTAACCATAATTTTTGTGCATCTTCCAGAAACAAATAGGTAATGTGAAGATGTGTTTGATGCAAAAAGATTAGCACCTTATAGACTTTGATGACTTTATAGGGACAATGAGATGGAATTATAACCATCTTTTTAATATTGGATTAGTACCTATGCAGAGTACAATATGAGGACTGGGACTGACTTTAAAATAATTTATGGGGTGGGGTGTAGGGGGTGATAATATAACAACATTCACAAAACATGGATAGTTAAGATTATGTAAGGGCTCATTTAATATTGAGTTTATTTTTAAAATACAGGAACACACAACTTCTAAGAATTCCTAATTATATTACATTTATATTTTTATCCATTTCTTCATTTCCTAAGACTATGAGCTCACAGAAAGAATTTCTTATTCATCTCTGTATCTTAGCTCCTAGTACTATTTATAGTACTGCTAAGTGTGCTGAGTAAACAAGGATTACAAACAGTTTGGAGGGCAATAAATTTTTAGGTTGTGGTGGAAGTTGAGATGGTCTATGTAAATATGAATACAAGGCACTGCTTGAGGGAAACATGCAGTGGAAGAAGTGGGAGGAGGAAGGCATGAGGTATAATTTGAAACTAGGATGGTAAATTAGGAAACTAGTGAAACTATGGGTATAAGGATAACGCTTAAGGGCTGGGGTTATGGCTCAGTGGTAGAGCACTTGCCTTGCACACATGAGGCACTGGGTTCGATCCTCAGCACCACATACAAAATAAATAAATAAATAAATAAATAAAATGTTTTTTAAAAAAAAAAAGGATAAGGCTTAAGTTTAAAATGGTAGGATCAGGAATATAAAAACCTATGACAGTCAGGCAAAGGTAATTTCCAAATATCAAAGCTATGCTGAAGATAAGGCCTGGAGTCTCCTCAGATGTAGAACCCTCAGCTCACCTCATCATAAATACTCTCAATCTCATTGAGTAAGCTCTTAGACCTCAAGACTTTGGTGTCATTTTGTTTAAAGTTGATGCCCTGGTGGTCCAGAGACTTCAAGTAGTATTTCTCGTTTTGCTCTCGCCACACCTTGTTAAAGCCTCTCTGAGCTTCTCGCCATTCTTCCTCTTTCATCTTCAACCTAGTGGGGGTCAGAAGAGGGGTGGAAATAATATGTGGAGATTCAGAGGGTGTAGAAATAAGAAAGACGCAAAGCTTACTTTCTTTCAAAAGTCAAAGATGCAAGGTCTGTCAAGATTACTGACAACTTGAGATAAATGTTATCAAACCAGTTTTGAACTTTGTTAAAAAAGAAAAAATACTCATTCAGAACTTACTTTGGGAAAGTAATTTTCCCAAGTCAGAAATCTTACCAGAACAGTTCATTCTCAAAAAGCATTTCAGGGACTGGAGGTGTAGTTCAGTGGTAGAGCACTTGCCTAGCATGTGCAAGGCCTAGGACTGAATCCCCAGCACCAAGAAAAAAATAAAAATTTAAAAAGGAAAGCATTCCACAATATGGGACTCCTAGTAGATCATTAAGTATTCTTTGAAGATAGGGTTCTCTTCCTTGGTCAGCTGAAACAGGGTTAAATTTACTTCTCCGTTGCATGATCCTCAGAATGCTTACTAATGCTAAGGAAAATACAAAGTCCAAGAGCAGAGAACTTGCACAAAAATGTTTCTTTGGATGGCCTGCAAAATTCTGCCCAGAACAACTGATTCTAATGCTCCAGAAGAGAAGAATAAAAAAACACTACAAGTGAAGAATATACTACAGACTGGAGTTGTGGCTCAGTGTTAGAGAGCTTGCCTAGCAAGTGTGAGGCACTGGATTCGATCTGCAGTACCACATAAATAAATAAACACATAAATGTACTGGGTCCATCTACAACTAAAAATATGTTTAAAAAAATATATACTATGTCTCAAAGCCAGAAGTTATATGATACTGGTAAGAAGAGGAATAATTATTAATTTGTGTCAGCACTTGAGACCCTAGGTGGAAAAATAACAAGCTGGGTATTTGTGAACTGCGCAGCAAACCAGAATTAACTTTCACCAGGTGACACTGAAAGGCGAGCCAGTTATTAACAAAAGAATCAGTGTGGGCAAGAGTGCCACAGACTTAGAGCATGCTGGGGGTTCAGCCCATTCTCTCACCTCCTGCCTGATGCCTAGACTTAGGTGGGCATGACAGCTCCTTTACACCTAAGACTGACATGACAGCTTGTTAGCTATAAGAGGTAAGATGTTCTTGGTGAAAACGGTAAATGAGATCCTTTTTCATGAGCATGCTTCAGATTTTACAATGACAAAGTGATTTTTCTTATTAAAAACTGAACTAAGACATTAACAGTAGTTAATCCTTAGTGGCAGAATATGGGTGCTTGTTTCCTTCTTTGTTCTTTTTTATATTTTAAATTTAAATATCCCCTTCCAGACGGCCAAGGTGCACACCTGTAGTCTTAGCTATTTGGGAGGCTAAGGCAGGAGGATCACTTGAGCCCAAGAGTTTGATGCTGAACTGGGCAACATAGTGAGACCCCCATCTCTTTAAATTCACTAATTAAAAATGATAAAACCTCTCAACTGTACACACAAAGCACTCCACTAATAAACTTTCAAGGTTTGTACTCTAATGTTGGTTACACAGAATCCCCAAAAAGATGTTCTGCTATCCTATCCTGTGTACCTGATTTCCAAACACCAGAGCTACAGCAAATTGGAGGTCTTAGGGGACAATCAGATTGAAAATTAAGAGCCTTCCTTAATAAGACACTGAAACATACTAAAGCATGAAGGGCACATTTGCCTGGGTACCTTTTAAGGACAATAGGAACCGCAATGGAGGGATTCTTCCTCAGACCATCAATGATGTCAGCCGCTTTATCAGCATATATCCTCTGGAGTGCTTTTCGATGGATGACTTCCGAAGTACCCCCAAGGGTGTTATCCAAGCGAAATTTGGCTTGCTCTTCAGCAGACAAGCGGGAAAGCTTTTTCTGTATTGCTTCTAGAACCCGGATTGTTGCCAGATTGGTCTCTAAAACTACATCAAGCTAAAGAGGAAGACAAAGGTGTTCAGGATCTAAACCAGAATAGAGCAGTGCTTGGGAGAATAAAGTAGGGAGTCAAAACTCCCTGGATTTGAATCTTGACTGCCATATTAGCCAAATATGGATTAAAGTACCAACTACTCTCATGAGGGTTTTTTTTTGTTTTTTGTTTGTTTTTTTACAGTGAATGATATGATCCATGTAAAGTGTTGAATACAATGCCCGGCACAAAAGAAATAGCTAAGATCCCAGCATTGCACATGCGCATGCACACACAAATCCAATATAGATATGGAGTAGTAGTTCTTATTACTCCTATTACCATTACCACCACCACAGTATGCTTTGCTTAGGATTGCTAATCTTTGGTGAGAAGGATTTACACTGATAGTTTGCTCTGAACTTTCCTAAATTGCTAAGACCTGTTACAAACAGTTAAAAAAAAAAAACAAAACACCTTCACAACTGACTGAGATTCAATTTTAACAGGTTTAACCTGAAATATTTAAATATGCACAAAACATTTAACTATTCAACAGCCTTGTTTTCTTACATCCAGTAGCGCAGTGACTATCACTTCTTTTTTTTTCTTCAAATATTTTTTAGTTGTCAATGGACCTTTATTTTATTTATATGCAGTGCTGAGAATCGAACCCAGTGCCTCACACATGCTAGGCAAGTGCTCTACCACTGAGCCACAACTCCAGCCCACTATCACTTCTTTAGGAGTTCAATGCTTTATCTGCGGGTAACCACTTAAATTGTTACTGAACTGCACTTATTTTCAGGCAACAGCCTAGCTTTTCCTGGCAACATTTAAGTACCATTTTCCTAAGCTTAACATAAGAGTCTCTAAATGAGAAATTTTTAAAAAGCAAATGAACAGTTTCAAGGGACTACAACCAGATGTCTGCAGAAGTGTTCCCTAAATTTCTTATTTTGGGACTGCAGTAAACATCAAGTATTTCTGGATTCCTGTCCCCCCAACCCTCCTGGCTCCTGTATGATTGGATAGGGCAATATAAATACTTTTGGCAAATGAGTTGTAATGAGGTGCAAAGTCAGTTTATTATTTATAGGTTGGAACATTAGGTATGTGAGGTCCTTCTGAGCTCTCATCATTCTAGGGACTAGCATTATTCAAAATGGTAGCACTGTCAGCATGGTTCCCCAAATAATTCTCACAAGCAAAATCCACTGTTAAACATGAACACACAAAACAGCATAAATAAGCCTTCTGTTTTTATAAGTCACTGAGATTTGGAAGTTGTGTGCACTGCAACACTCCTTCAAACTAGTCCATTCTGCCAAATCCTAAGCATACACATAAAAAAGCCACACTTCTTTCTCCTTTGCTGATATAGTCATAAGCGGAAAACGAAGATGTTGACTCTCATTTGCAGGCATACCAGGTGAGAAAGAAGAGGAACAACCTACTGTAACTGAACTGCTGGCACTTATGTTTTCAAAGTCATCTGACCTTGCTAACATAGGTAATAAAGAAATGCTTTCTGTAGGTTGATGAAAGTCCCCATGGGTGCTGCGGATGTGGCTCAGTGGTAGACTTCTTAGCATGCACAAGGTCTTAGATTCAAGCCCTAGTACCACAAAAAAACAAAAAAAAAACACACAAAAAAAAAACAAAAAACAAAAAACAACTCCCTATGGAAGTTAAGACCTATCATAGTTTAGTTTTCTGCAAATGGCTGACAATGTTCATAAATTCTGGGGACAAAGATGGCCAACCACTTGCCAATGCCCAGGCAGTGTGTGGTTCCTTGTTTAAAAACAAAACAAAACAAAACAATAACAATCTGCAAACAGCTAAAGCAACTCTGAAGGGGGAAACCAGCAAAAAGTTAAATCAGTATGGATATAAAAAGAAAAAGATATCTCTTATCCATATAAACTGGATATACTTAATTTTATGTCTTCACACCTACTTACTTCCCTTGGCAGTGGCATCAGTAAAGCAGACTTCAATCTGAACAATGGGGGTCTGAGCCCAATTTCAGTAGGCCCCTCCTAATTTAATGGCATTTTACCAACTTATTCATTTACTCCAGCTCACTCCTTCCCAACTAACTTTTTAACACAAAGCCCCCAATCTTAACTTTCTTTCAAAAGAAGCCAAATCAATATGAAATAAATGGGTGAAGAATTCCAGCTTATTTTTTTGAACCAGGGATTGAACCCAGGGGCACATAACCACTAGCTACATCCCTACCCCTTTTTGAGACAGGGTCTCACTAAGTTGCTTAGAGCCTTACTAAATTGCTAGGGCTGGCCTTATACTTGCAATCCTCCTGCCTTGGCCTCTCAAGTTGCTGGGATTACAGGCGTGTGCTACCCCACCTAGCTGAATTCCAGTTCTCAAGGTAGAATTGGTTTGCTAACCATGCCAAGATACCAGGCTAAGCATAACAATACACAGAGAACTTAAAGCATTTCAGAAGGGCTTCAAGAATGCAATATAGGCCTTATGATGCTAATTTTACAGATTTTTACATAAAACACAATATTATCATTAAAATGCCATTCAAAATTTAAAGAATTACTCTTTGGTCATCAACAGATGATTTTTAAAAAGACTAAAGTGGCCTAGATAAGTCACATTTACTATAAAAAATTTTTACTAATACATATGACAAGTGCACAGAGCACAGCTAGTATCAGTGTAAGCATTTACCACAGAAGAATGTGAGCCTCTGGTTCTCTGCTCTTAAAAGAGCCAACCTTCACAGATAGTATTTAAAATATTCTTTCATTTAGCATCTCTCATATCCACAAACTTCAAATGACAAAGGAGTGTATACCTCAAAGCGTTCATCTTCACAACGATAAATATGTTCTTCATACTGAGTCTTCTTGGAACTAACAAAAGTGGAATCTTCAGACCATGATGGGAAGGAAACCCAGGTATCATTTAAAACCTTAGGATAGAAAAAGAGAATGTAAGCTGGGCGCAGTGGCTCACGCTTGTAATCCCAGCACTTTGGGAGGCTGAGATGGGAGAATCGCAAGTTCAAAGCCAGCCTCAGCAACAGCGAGGTGCTAAGCAACTTAGTGAGACCCTGTCTCTAAATAAAACTCAAAATAGGGGTGGGGATGTGGCTCAGTGGTCAAGTGACCCTGAGTTCAATCCTTGGTAGCCTCCCTCCCCAAAAAACAGAAAAAAAGAAAAAGACTATAAACCTAACAAAAGCTTTCCGGTGATAAAGCATTCTCAAAAGATAGACAAAACTCCAGGACAGGAAAGAAACAGCTAGCATTAATCCACAAATTTCCCCCTTAGCAAGTTTACACAGGGATAATGGTAAATAAAATGTTCCAAATTTAAGTCTAAAATCTTTTTTTTTCTTTCTTTATGTTTTTTACCACTGAGCTACATCACTAGTCCTTTGTATTTTTTGAGTTAGGGTCTTGCTAAGCTTCTGAGACTGGTCTTGAACTTGCAATCGCCCTATCTAAGACTCCTACATCACTAGGACTGCAGATATGAGCTACTGTGCCCAGCTGAGGGAAGGTTCTTTTTTTTCTTTTTTTTTTGGTACTGGGGATTGAACCCAGGGGCACTTGACCACTGAGCCACATCCCCAGCCCTATTTTGTATTTTATATAGAGACAGGGTCTCACTGAGTTGCTTAGCACCTCGCTGTTGCTGAGGCTGGCTTTGAACTCGCGATTCTCCTGTCTCAGCCTCCCTAAGTGCTGGGATTACAGGCTTGAGCCACCGCGCCCGGCTGGGAAGGTTCTTAATTCCATCATTCAGATAAATTCTTAAACCCTGGTACCACTGCCATCTTCTGGGGGAAGCTGAGAATTCAGGGCTGATCCTTACCTCTTTACACAGAGGAGTCCGTCCTGTACACTTGGGCTGCTGGTAACTCTTGGGCAAGGCTCGATAGCTGGAGCCAAGCCGTTTACAAGAGGCATAATCTATCTCCATGGCAATGCCCTCTGTGGCTCGTTCCTTCGGAAAGGTTTCCAGATGTACAGATTCCTTGTAGCCCAGAAAGTTTTTAAACCAATTAAACAATTCAGGGAATTTCCTGAAGAATCAAACCAAAAACTGGTAAGCAATCAGAGCCATGATACAGTAATCCTGAGGTAAGACTACCACTAATTGGTGTTGGGTCAGAACTCTGCTACCAGAAACAAATGCCAGTGCCAATTACTTCCTAAGAAAAACCAGTTCTAATCATTTGGTTTCCCCTTTCCTTCTAGAATGCTCTCAAATCAATTAAGGTGGTAATGAAAGATTTGCACAAAAACTAGGCAATAACCAGCCATTTTTTTGATCAAGAATATTGCTTCAGTGTTCACATAATTCTTAGGTTGTCAAATATAGTCAAGATTCTAGAACCTGGGATAGATTTGTCTCTACAAACATCATGCACTTTGTTAAAGAATCAGGAGACCACTAGTCTTGGCCATTGGTAGATAAATATTTCAGTGCACACTGCCTATTTTCTGATCTCTAGAGTTAGATTAGAAGATCTCTTAGAACTCTTGGCATTGGCATTTGAGCCAACTGATTTAGCTCAATTAAATCAACTTTGTCTATAATACACTCTTACAAATCATTTATCACTTTATTTCCATATCAGAGTCAGGGGTTATTCTCTCTCTTAACTTACCCCAGAAAAGGAGAGACTAGCTGCACAAGTTCAGCCCGAGAGATCACCTCCTGGTTAAAGATAACAAGACATCGCAGGAAATTTTCATAGGCCTCTGCACTCCGTAGAGCCTTTCGCACCTTATGGAGATAAACAGAAGAAAAGTGGTTACCTGGGGACTCAAGGACCTGAACTACGTTTTAAAAATTAGAGAAATTTTGATCTGATATTTGATGATACTAAGGAATCAATGCTAGTTTTTCAGAGATGTAATAATGATTACATTTTAAAAAGAAGTCATCTTTACTAAAATACTTATTGATGAAATACTGTATCATCTGACGTTTGTTTCCAAATAAACTAGGATGGGTGAGAAAACACATGAGTCAAGTGTACTGACTAAGAGTTGGAAAAAGCTAAAAGCTGGAGGGTATATGAGGGATCATTTTACTCTTTACTTTCACATGTTTTAAAATTTCCACAATAAAAATAAAAAAGATCCTAGAATATACATTCTTATATGCTTGCTTCTCCAGGCCATGTTAGATTTACCCAAGCTTAAAAAAAAAGTATACACACACATATATATTTTTAGTTATAGATGGACACAATACCTTTATTTTATTTATTTTTATGTGGTGTTGAGGATTGAACACATGCTAGGCAAGAGTTCTACCACTGAGCCACAACCCCAACCCCTACCCAAGCTTTAAATGTCCTTCCTAACAGGTGTTTAGGGCAGCAAGAATTTCTGTCAACACTGTTCTCAAACTAGTAATCTTGAATGATGACCTTTTAAATTAAGATACTTCTATCTTCTGACCTGATCCTTTTCCTGCCACTAAAACATCAAACATTTTATTTACTGATTTATTGTTTTGGTACTGGGGACTGAAGTCAGGGACACTTAACCACTGAGCCACATTCCCAACACCATTTTTAAAATTTTTTAAAAATTTTGAGATAGGGTCTTCCTAAATTGCTGAGATTACAGGTGTGCGCCACCACACCCAACTGAACATTTTAATATCCCCAAACCTAAAGATGTTCAATGCCACAGAGAGTAAAACTAACTTAACTAGATGACCAATCTGGAGTTTCAGTTCCAAAAGTAAATAGCATTGTGGTGTTTTGGTGGGGACTGTAGACTGTTAACAAACCAAGTACTTTATTAACAAGCCAAGATGTAGACTTTTCTGTTCTTTTCATAACTGTCCACCATATGTTCCATAGACACTGCATGGAACATAAACTTTTAAAGCTAAAGGAAAGTGTACTATACCTTTTGTAGTATATGCACATTTGCTTTTATTAGCTTCTCCATATACACAAAAGCAAATGTATGTCTAATGAACTTTATATACTCATTCAGTTTTAATGATCAATATATAGTAAATTTGGGGCTGGGGTTGTGGCTCAGTGGTAGAGCGCTTGCCTGGCATATGTAAGACACTGGGTTTGATCCTCAGCACCACATAAAAATAAATAAAAATAAAACAAAGGTACTGTGTATATCTACGACTAAAAAAAATTTTTTTAATATAATAAATTTTATTTCATCTATATTCATTTCTTCTACCACTGAATTTTAAAGCAAGCTTCACATAGTTCATGAATACATTCTTACGTATGTATCTCTTATTAAAAGTACTAAAAAATACCACTACTCTTTTGTAGGACAGGTCACATATGCACAAATATAGAAAGAGACCATTTGCCTTTCTACAAAAACCCAGAGGTACAAGATGAGATTAATCACCACCAGATCAATTCAGGCAGATTTCTGCCAGTAAGAAGCCTAATAATTGCCCGCTACCCGATTCAGAGTTGACTGCTGATCACCAAGCTGACTCCAAAAGGAAGCCTGTTACAGGAGAAGAATCAAACTAAAATAACACACAACATGGTTTATATCAGTAATATTCATTCTGCCTATGCATTAGAAACACCTGAGGATCTTTGAAAACATTCATTAAACCAGAATGGCCACAACACTATATGTGTTTATTGCAAATAATTATCACAGCAATTAAAAGATTACAAGTCATTTTAAGGCTGGGAGAGTAAGTTAGTAGTAAAGCACACGTCTAGAATGTGTGAGGCCCTGGGTTCAATCCCTAGCATCATAAGAAAAAACAAGTTGCTAGGCATAGTAGTGCATGCCTGTCACCTCAGCAATTTGGAAGACTAAGGCAGGAGGACTGCAAGTTCGAGGCCAGCCTCAGCATTTAGTGAGGCTTTAAGCACCTTAATGAGACACTAAAATTAAAAAGGTCTGGGGATATAGCTCAGTGGTAAAGCACCTCTGGGTTCAATCCCTAGTATCTCTTTCACCCCCTAAAACAGTCATCTTAAAATTCTCATCAATTGGTGCTGGTACCAACATTTCCCATTGTACAGACCAGGTAATCCTTGAGAGAGTGCCCAACAGCTTCTTTTGAGAGGAACATGATGCATTTCTAAACAGGCTTTCTTCCACCATAGAAAATGCTGTATTTTGTAACAACTACTTCACAAAACCAAAGGTGACAGTGCTACTACTTCTCTAGCAGTGCTAACAATAGCCGACAGAAAGGACCTCCAGTTAAAACAATAGAAAGACCTATGGCTGGGGGTACAGTTCAGTGGTAGAATGCTTGCACAGGAATGTACAAGGCTCTGGGTTCAATCCTCAGCACTGAAAAGACATGCAAAAAACAGGATGTCCTAATCAGTTTGATGCCTTTGAAAAAAAAAAGCCTTCTTGGGGAATGGAGTGATTCTCCTTTGTCATTAATAGCTAATATCAAACCATATGCATCCATTACTCACCTTATCAAAAAATAATGATTCAGTTCCAACACCATGCTTGCTGGCATCTGCCATAGAAGAATCCTTTAGGCTGAGCAGTTTGGGTTTCTTCTGCAAAGAAGGAAGACAGACATATGTAAGACTCAAAGTGGACTTCTCTGAATTTTATTTTCATCTCTTTTAAGTGGTTCCATTACTGAAATAGCTGATGAATCATTTGAAACAAATGAAAATTCAAGTCACTAAGTCACTGTATAACCTGAAAGATTTCTACTGTCTTTTCTATTTTACTTTGACTGTCAATTTGTTTCTTCATCAGAAACTCACAGAATCATTCTACTTCCCAAAATGTTATCTCCAGAACTGATCACAGCATTACTGTGGAAAACTTTCAAAATATCCTTTCTTTTTCCAGAGGCAAAAAGTAACTTAATTTCTAATCTAATACCACTGACTTCTTTTCCTACCAGTTAAGAAACAAGAGGCTGTTTACAAAAAAAGATCTGACATATGTGGTCTGTGGTAGATATTAATCTTCATACTTTATTTCCCTAATAGAAGGAGTAACTATCTCATCAGCAATATCCACTCAAATTAATTTAATATTAAAGGGAATGAACAGGTTATGCTATAGTCCTGTCAAAAAAAATTTTTTTTTTCATTGCTGGAGTTGAACTGAGGGTCTCACACATCCTAGGTACTCGCAGCCCAAGAATTTATTTTAAAAAACCCACTTCTCACTAGAAATGCACAAACTTTGTGAGAAGCCCCACATTTACCTTGGCCATCTCAGAGCCCACATTTGTAGGAGCCATAGCCTCTGCTCACGCTGCCTACAGAAAGTGGGTGGGGAATTGTAAGCTCCTAACATATTGTTTCCACCTGCGGATCATCAAGTATGGGAAGAAATAAATCCAAGAGTGAAGCCTATTTACTAAGCTGATTCTTGCTATCCATGTAACTAATACCCTTTATTGAAGTGAAAAAAGAGAAATTATAACTATGTTTAACTTGATTTCAAAAGGAGAAACCATTATAAACACACACACAAAATTAGGGTCCTTCAAAAATGTTAGCAATATCTACTATGTCAGTCCTTAGAGTCAAGTCATTTGTTCACCAGTCACCTCTTACTATTAGAAATTTCACTAGCTTTCGTGATTCTTCGATTAAATTGTGCAGACACGTTTATCTTTTCCATATTACATGTTGCTTTAGAATTCATGTAAGATTTCAACATTTATTACATACATTTATTCCTCTTCCTATTACAGTTGCATTGCATCAACGAAGGGGAGCAAGCTTAGTTTTCTGTAGATGGACCATCAGTGATTACTATAACAAGAAACGTCATGTGACGGGTTACTAACAGGAGCTTAAGACCTCCCTCTGCTATAGCCCAAAGGCTCTGCCTTGGAGATTAAAATGATACAGATAAGATCTGGCAACCCAACAAAGAACCTTGGGCAGGACAGGCCCCTAGTTAAAGAGCTCTCACAAAGCACATGGGCTATATTCACAAGTGGACCCCAGAGACCATCCTCTTATATTTCTGAAACAATTATCAAGCCTAATCATCATCTTAGCAGACAGCAGGTTTAAAGAAGGGAAAAAATCAGTCAATCTCATAAAGCCTTGTCAGCAAACAAAAATAAATGATAGCTCACAGCAAAGAGAAATAATAAGAAAAACAGTAAGAAGTCAAAAAAGCTCAGTAATCCAAGCAGTAGATGTTATTCTAACATTTTTTTTTTTTTGCAAAATCAGATAAGAAGCTTCACAAATCAAGTTTCTGTGACCTATACCAATTAGCTCCAAATATTCCTTATCACCCTTAGGATAAGAACACACAATCAACCCTAGAGTAATTGTGCTTGTGGAAGTCAAAATGAGTAGCTCCTGCTCATTCTCACCTTCACTGGAGGTGTGGTTCCTGTTCCAGAATGCCTGCGGATCTGGCAGCCATTCTGGCTGGGCCTCTGTGGCTTGTTGTTGAGTTGGGGCTTCTTCACAGTGCCTCCATGGTCATTTCTCACAGAATCAACCTTCTCTGCAGTTGTTTTGCTTAAAAGCTGATTAAGACACATATAAGAGATTAATACTCTGATCAAATCAAGTAAGCAGCATCTGGGAAGTCCCCTTATGATCACAGTTTTCCAACTTATCTAAATAATAAATTTAAATAGTGTAGTACTTCTAAATTAAACTTACTACAGAGCTGTTGGCATCTGGTAGGAACTGTCCAAATTCTGACAACAGATCTTCTTGGTTTTTAAAGAGACGAGCCACCTGGGCATACACCTCCTGTTCAGTCAAAGCTGGAGTATAGTTTCCTCCAGCCTCCTTGGCATTGCGCTGTTCCTTCTGAGGAATTGCAAATGGGAAGAGATCAGAGTAGAGGGCCACCATTTTCAATCACAGACCACTGAACATTTTCTGTAATGTTTGATACTCCTATGTTATCTACATAGGTTGTACTAAAGACAGTGTTGTTTTTTTTTGGTACTGGAGATTGAACTCAGGGCACTTGACCACTGAGCCACATCCCCAGCCCTAGTTTTATGTAGAGACAGGGTCTCCCTGAGTTGCTCAGCACCTCACCGTTGCTGAGGCTGGCTTTGAACTTGTGATTCTCCTGTCTCAGCCTCCCTAAGTGCTGGGATTACAGGCTTGCACCACTGTGCCCGGCTGACAGTCTGTTCTTGATACCTGTCTTGACTACAGACTCACGTTGAGAAAGGAACATAAGATGTTGAATGATAATTACTTTTAAAATTAGGGCAACAAATGTTCATGTGCATGGGTGGGGGGGGGACGACTCAACTTATAAAACACAAAACATTAAACAAATTTCTTCTCCTGTAGTAGAGTAACCAGCCTACACAAATTGTCCTCTAAACTTAACAGATAAAACAGGTATTCATTTCACCAGCCATTGACTTTAAGAATCCTTACTGGAGATACAGGGCACTCAAGTTGGGCAAATAAAACTGACTTTAATGACACTTACTTGATACGTGTGCAAAATCTCCAGGAACGCTTTGTAGATGTCTGGTTGGCCCTGGAATCTGTTCTTGATCTTATTAACATAGTTGATGGCATGATTAAATTCCACAGGCTGATTGTTCTGCAAGGATGGGGCTGTTCCCAATGAGATTGTCACTGGTGTGTGAGGCTGAACCGGTGGAGAACGTGGGGATGCATATGGTGGGAGTGGGGGAGTCTGCTGGCTGGCTGGAGTATGTGCTTGTAGCTGGGAAGGCTAAAAAGAAAAAAAAATCTTTATTCAGGAGCAGAGATGGTTTGACATAGGGCTATAAAGTTCAAACCAAAAAGAAACAACTGATCAACTGATATCCTTTATTTCTTCACTCAGGGCAGGCTATAATTTTAGCCCAACGAAAATCACACTGGACAGGAGTAGGAGATGTAGAGATATTACAAATTCTGATACAAATATCTTAAGCCTTAAATCTGGAGCCATCTCCACTACAGAGAAGAATTTTTCATGTGCTATCATCTCAAGAGGTACACAGAGAAAAAAATCTCATTCTACGTAGGTCCTTAATTTCAAAGATGACAACATCTTAATTGTTGCAGTAACTCTACATAAAAATGTCTTCTAGACCAGCTCTGTCCCACAGACTCTGAGATGACGAAATGTTCTTTATTTACACCACCCTATAAAATAGCCATTAGCCACCTGTGGCTACTGAGCACTTGAAATGTGGTCAGAGTAAATGAAAAGCTGAATTTGTTTTAACTTATTTAAATTAAAATACAGTCATATGTGGCTAGTGGATACTGTACCAAACAGTGTGGGTCTAGACCAACAACACACTATCATTATCACCACCACCAAGATCTTCTAGTCTGACTTGAACAAATCTGAAAAATGGAATACCTTTTGCAAATAACCATGTGTGAATTACCCTAATTTGACCATGGTAAAATTATCATTTTCCAAGCTGGGTGCAATGGTACATTCCTATAGTCTCAGCTACTTGGGAGGCTGAGGCTACAGGAAACCTTGAGCTCTCATTGGTTCTTTTTTTTTTTAAATATTTTTTTAGTTGTAGATGGACACACTGTCTTTATTTTATTGCTTTGTACGTGGTGCTGAGGATCGAACCCAGGGCCTCACGCATGCAAGGCAAGCGCTCTACCGCTGAGCTACAATCCCAGCCCCCTCTCATTGGTTCTTGATGTGTCAATTTAAATAAATATCTAAATATGTGGTGTGCAAATGTGAACCACATGACAGTGATGTCTACTTCTTCTCTGATGAAATCTTTGTGATTTGTATATTATCTGAGTTTTATAGAGGGAAAATGTTAAGAAGGATGCTTTCTAGGGGATGCATTTCACACAATGAAGTATTTTCCAAGTGCTCACCTTGCTGACTTTGGCAGGTGGGGGCTGAGGAGCAGGCTGGGCAGGAGCTGGGGCTGACTGGGCTGAAGGCTGAGAAGGATGTTGGGGTGGTGGCTGAGGCTGGGGCTGGATGCCGTGGGTGGGGATCTGATGAACCTGGCCAGGAGTTGTCACGTTCACCATGTCATTGGTCTGTACTTCAATTTTATAGCCAGGAGGCAAGAAGGTATTGAAACCCATGATCAGGTCAGGGTGGCCTTTGAACAGTTGTGACACACGGCTAATCACTCCTGGAGTGTCAATGCTGATTGAAAAAAAAAAACAAAAAAAACAAAAAAAAAAAAACAACACCACAAAGAAAAGCAGGCCAATGAATAGCAGGCTTGATAAACACCCTACTAATGAAAAAATTAAAGATTTTCTTTAAAAAGGAAATATAAAAATCAACCTGCATAGTAAAATAATTAATGACTCATGAAATTCCAAAGCTAAGCCCAAAGAGGCTTGGTCATAATTTTGAAGAGAATACCCATTCAGGGCAATAACTATATCAAGAAGATCCTCGGTGAGTCTAAAGTTGCGATTTCTGAGCAAGATTCAACCTCTGAATTTTGCTGTTTCTGGAAATTAATACTTGGCACTTTGGTAGAGGTGCATACATTTGCCCTTAGCATGGTACAGTATAGTAAATGCAGCATTTAAAGTTATAAAAAAATCTAATCTTTTTTTTCAAATTTTTTTTAGTTGTAGATGGATAGAATATCTTTATTTATTTTTATGTGGTGCTGAGGATCGAACCCAGTGCCTCACACATGCGAGGCAAGCGCTCTGCCACTGAGCTACAATCCCAGCCCAAAAAATCTAATCTTTGATAAACCAAAATAAATCATTTTCTGAGCATGTTATTCTCTTACAATAGTGAATCATGCCAGAATATAAGGGTATATTAAACTAATTAAAAAATCAAGTAGCCTAAATTATTACTGGTGCTATTCCACTGACTGAGATACAGCACTAAAAAATATTCTAGTTAAGAAAAATTTACCAATAGAGAGAAAACAGAAGTCTAGTGGTTGTAATTTCCATCAACAAACCAATATATAAATATGTAAAATAAAGGCATGATCCCGAATATTCAACCTCCAAAAGGCTGAACATCCAACAGATAAGAATAAGTTTCCATCTAAAATCAATACACCAACCACAAACTTAAGTATAATCACATCTTTTACCTCTGAGATTTAAATTCCTTCATGATGTCAAGGAAATCATTGTAGACCTGAGGCTGACTACCAAACTGCAGCTTCACTTGGTCAAGATAGGACAGTGCATCCTCCACCTGAGGCAGGAATAAATCTCAAAGTTATAAAAAATTAAAACATAAGCAAAAATCACAAAAAGAAAGGATTTATGCCTAAATAAACTCAAAATAGTAAATGAAATATAAAATATTAAAAGTTAGCATGGATGCTAATAATAAAATTCAATCTTAAAAATCAATTTAAAAAATCTGTAGCCTTGCCTTGGACAATTCTGGAGAAAATGATCAGTAATTAACAATCACATTAACACATTATTCATTTCAAAAGTACCTATTAACACACAACATGGTGGGCCCAATGCAGACACTAAGGAAATCAACAACAAGTAAATCAGAGCAACTACTCAGTAGAAATTTGTTCACATCTAGTCAAGAAATCATAACACAGTGGGGTACATGGGTAATTACTGAATACCCGGATAGCACATGGAAACAGCACTGTTCTCCCCAACAAAGTGAGGATAATCCATAGATAAGCATAAAGTGAGAGCTAAGGATGAGAACCTATTTGCCAAAAGTGCAGACTAGCAAAGAAAGTCAGAGGAAGCAGCATGGGAAAAATCCCAGACAGGACATTAAGTGGCATAACATGTGGAAAACTGAGAACAGTTTCCCTTGACTGGAGGATAAGTAGTGATAGGAAGAGTAAGAAGAGATGAGACCAAAACAAATAAATAATAACAAAAACAGGCGCTAGACACTGAAAGAAATTATATATCTTATTTAAAAGCAATTTAGGTTTTTTTAAAGCATTTGTTTTTAGTTGTACATGAACACAATACCTTTATTTTTTATTTATATGGTGCTGAGGATCAAACCCAGTCCCGCACACATGTGAGGCAAGCAAACGGTCTACTACTCAGCCACAACCCCAGCCCTAGATTTTTATCATCTGCATTTTCATGTACTCAATTTGACCAGTGTTGAGGGGAAAAAACAAAACAAAACTGGTGCACAGTAGGATAGACAGACTGAAAGGGAGGACATGGTGAATTTTCTTGGCTCACTTCAACAGGCACATATTAAGGTCCTGAAGCTCCTGAAGGCTACTGTGACTCAGTGGTAGGTAAGCACTCTACCACTGAGCTATATCCCCAGACCAAGTTTACTGTCTTTTTGGAAAGACAAACAGAAGCAACTGTAATGAAATGTTACTAAATATGTGCCAAATATCTACGTAATTCATATATGCAATTCAAATATTTATGCAATAACTATATCTCATCAAACATGCCCCAAATTACTCAAATCCTTTGCATTTATATGCCAAACACTAAAAGAAAGTATAAACGATGTTGACACTTGAAATAACCTAAGCAGTTGCACTGAACAATTTCTTTGTTATAGATTATTATTGGTTTATTGAAGTTGATTCAAATGCTTGTAAAGCATTTTAAGACATCCAAAAATGGCAGGCACTGTGGAACATGGAGGCACAGAAAGCCCTTTCTCATTTCCTTACTGTGAAGGAAATTGAACAAGTTATTGTATTCAGGAATACACTCAAAAGCTTGCAACTGGGCTCGGATTGTGGCTCAGTGGTAGAGCGATTGCACTGGGTTCGATCTTCAGCACCACATAAAAATAAATGAAAATATTTGTGTCCATCTACAACTAAAGAAAAAAAAAGCTTGCAACTTAAAGAATAGAACAAAAATATCAACTCTATCCAAGATTCACTCTATAACCCCTAATCCAAAGATTTTCTTACAGGTTTCCATAAAACAAAACACAATCCATATACTTATACCCACAATTCCTATGGGAAAGATAAATAAAATAGGTGCTATGCTTTGACAGAGCTGGTTGAAAAGAGCAATAGAAATATATGTCTTTGTTAATTTAAGAGCTAGTTTAAGTGGTTGGGTGCAGTGGCACATGCTTGTAATTCTAGCAGCTTGGGAGGTTGAGGCAGGAGGATCACGAGTTCAAAGCCAGCCTCAGCAAAGAGGCCCTAAGCAACTCAGTGAGACCCTGTCTCAAAACAAAGTATGAAATAGGGCTGAGGATACAGCCAAATGGTCAAGTGCCTGTGAGTTTAATCCCCAGTACCAAACAAACAACAACAACAAAAAAGGCAAGTTTAAGCTGGGTGAGATGGCACATCCCTAGTGACTTAGGAGGCCAAGGCAGGAGGATTCAAAGTTCAAGGTTAGCCTGAATACCTTAGCGAGACTCCATTTCAAAATAAAAACAGGGTTGGAGATGTAGCTCAGTGGTAAAGCTCCCTTGAATTCAATCCCTAGTACCTCAAACCACACACATACAAACAATGAGTTTATAGAGCTGGCGATGTAGCTCAGTGCTAGATCACCTTCCTAACATGTATGAGGCCCTGGGTTCAATCCTGAGCACTGCAAACATAACAAAAAAGAGCACATTTATAAGCTTTTCTGGAAGGTTAAGATATTACCTGCACAACACAGTATTAACACAGCATTAAATCACACAAAATCAATTAAAATTTTTTTCAGGACTTGGTAGGCTGCCAAACTTACAGCAATACTACATTTTGCAATACAGTTATCATTCTACAAGCAGTGTGAAGATGTTTTAAGGAAAACACCAAATTTTCCCAAAGGGCCCAAATAACTTGCACTTTTATGGATGGTGCTGTAGTCACCTCTTTATCACAAGAACTGTAGTGGATGCCTAAAATTTGATAGTACTGAACCCACTAGGTATTTTCCTATACATACACATTTATGAAGTTTAATTTATAAATTAGGCACAATAAGAGATTAACAACAATAACTTACCTTAAATCTTACCAACTTCAACATACAATCTTCCCCCTTTATTGAGAACTTTCATCTTATCACTTAAAAGAAGCACTTTAAGACTTTTCTTTAGCATATCTGAATTGCCAGCATCACTATTCTTGCACTTTGGGGGCATTATTAAGTAAAATACTTAAAACTTGAGCGCATAAACTGTGATACCACAATAGTAGGCCTGATGATCTGGTATGATCTGATAACCAAGAGGACTACTAAGTGAATAACAGGCAGTAAGTATATAGTGTAGATATGGTGAACAAAGGTTATTTTCAGACCTACAATTAACTATAGGTAACAAACAGCAGAAAGCAAAGAGTAGCAAGTAAAAATTGTGGCTAAGGGAGGACACTAATGTATTAGGGAAAACAGAAGCTTGAAATTTGTGCTATACATGGATGTGTTTTTTAAGAATGCATTGTTCATTCCTAAAACTGCAAGCAATTTTGTGTAATTAGGCTATTATGACCAAATGAAGACCCAACATTTATCTCAATTAAAATTTTAATTTATATTTCCTAGAAAAATTGAAACCTGAACACTTGCTGCAGCAATCACATATTTTGAAAACTAACACTCAAGTAAGCAGAGATAAGGTTAGCTGAGAACAGAAGCTTCACTTCTCCACAGATGCCTCATGTATTTCAAAGCACTGAAAACCTATTGCACTTATGCAGCAGAAGAGATGAAAACAATAATATATCTCATTCACAATTAGTTTCCCCAAAGGAAAGGTTCTCCCAAAAGGGAACGTGTGTTTTACTAATAATGATAGCAAAGTCAGTTACTCATAAAAAGGAATAAGAACAACAACAAAAACATTTAAAAAAAGAAGAAGAAGGAAAAAGGGAGTAAGAAGTAGACACAGTGGTGTATACCTGTAATTCCAGCAGCCTGGGAGGCTTGTACATGCATACATAAACAGAATAAGAACCACAAGATACATTACTGGACAGGCTTGTAGCCAATCTTGTGCACACAATAAAATCTTATATGATATTAAGAACCATGAGTTCAAAAGGAAGCATCCCAAAAGTGGATTTTAAAGTTCATTTCGTATAGTCCTTGAATTCTGATATATTTGAGTATTGTGCATCTATATATTCCATTAATGTTTCTTACAGGTATTCTTCTCTGGATCAGGCACTGGTGTCAAAATGGGAAATAGATCTCAAAATAAAAACAAAGCAAAGCTTCTTTTGATTCAACTCGTGCTTTTATGTTAAAGGTTGTAACACCACTAATAGGCTAAAGCCACTATTTCCTACTAAAGATAAACTTTTGACCCAAAAAAAGGAGATGAATATCACCTTGAGCCTCTGAAACTGCTGCTGTCCCTGCACTGGTGCAACTGGTGGGGCTGGATGGGCATGACTCTGGACCACCTGGCCTCCATGGGGCTGGACAGCTGTTGGATGATGATGACTGCTATGAACGGCTGCTATGGTGGGCCCATGACTACCAGAGCTCTGTGGTACAGCAGAAACCTGGGGTAGACAAAATACAGACAAGAAATTTCAAGGCTTGTGCATTCTTCCTCAAACACATTTAGAGAAATAACACAAATGCAAATGCACCAAGCATACCTGCATATCTCTGAATGCACAAAAATAGAGATCCATGTTTCCCACACAAGGGAATTAGTTAAATTAATTATAGCTCATCCATACCAATTGTTTTGTAGCTATTAAAACTATAGAGCTAGCCAGGCACAGTGGCGCACACCTGTAACCTCAGCACTTTGGGCGGAGACAGGAGAATCGCAAGTTCAAAGCCAGCCTCAGCAAAAGTGAGGCGCTAAGCAACTCAATGAGACCTTGTCTCTAAATAAAACACAAAATAGGGTTGGGGATGTGGCTCAGTGGTCTAGCATCCGAGTTCAATCTCTGGGACCAAAACAAAAACAAAACCTACAGAGCTTAATTGCTTCTTCAACTCTGTGGTTAAGGTTCAGTTTTCCAAAGAAAGAAAATTACTAGAAAAGTGAAATAAAAACACCAAGTGCATAATTTTAATTATTAGATTTTACAGATACAAAATAACAACGCCCACCTGCTATAAAAAAGTTTCTAAACACTCAATTTCTGTTATCTCATTAGAGGCTAGTAACAAAGTGTACACATCAATCTTGAGGACCACATACTGAATAGCATTGATATAAAGACACATATTTTCTACATTAGAAAAGATTTTGAACCCGAGACAACAAATATATAGCAAAATGTTAGCATTTAATTTTGTGGAGGTGGAACTAGAAAAGATTTTTCTTTTATTTCACTTAGCTTTTGCTTGCTACAGTGACTAAATATTATAGTCGTACACTGCAAAATGACATTTCTGCCAATCACGGACCATATACATATGGTGGTAACATAAGATTACAATGGAACTGAAAAATTCCTACCATTTAATGGCATGGTAGCCATCACACCATCATAGTGCAACTCAGTATGTGTTTGCAGTAATGCTGGTGTAAACATACTCTACTGTAACAACTGTAGAAGAGCACAGCACAATTATGTATAATACATAATATTTGATAATACATAATCATTTATTAGATGATGTTACTAGTTTATATATTTACTATAGTATACTCTTTTTTGTGTATGTGGTGCTGAGGATTGAGCCCCGGGGCGCTCTATGACCAAGCTACACACCCAGCCCTTTTTATTTTTTATTTTTAGACAGGGTCTTGCCAAGTTACCCAAGCTGGTCTCAAACTTGCAATCCTCCTGCCTCAGCCTCTTGAGTAACTGGGACTATAGGCATGTACCACTGGCCTTTATCATTACTTTAGAATGTACTCCTACTTATTGTGCTGGTAGCAGTCTCATATATTCTGTGTTTATTTTTATTGTGTCTCTTCATTGCCTCTTCAACAGGCCATGTCAAGTGACCGACCTATACCACCTAGGTTTAAGTATATGCTAAGATATTTGCATCATGACAAAATGTACTTCTCAAAAAATGTTCTTGTCACTAAATGAGACAATTATAAAATAAAAAATATTTTATTGAGTTGCTGGTGGTTTGGCCCCGAATGTTTTTCTTTTTTTCAATCTCTTGTTCTCTTATAAGTTTAGGGCTGAAATAAAAGAAGTCCTTTTCCTTCCATTTCTATTACAACAAAATGCTATATAAAATTTCCAGAGTACTTTTATTTTCCTGTATCAAAACTGCTAATCACAAAAGAAGGTAACTAATGGCAATGTACATGATTGCTTCATCCCAAAAAGACTAAATAACATAAAATTTATTTCCTCTAAGCAATGTAAGTTGTACACCACAACTTAAAGAAAGAATAAAACTTTTTTCAAATCATCATTAAGTTTAAAAGTTACCCTGGGGAGAGAGTAAAGAAAGAGAAATAACACAACTAAGCGTCAATCTATGAAACAATACAAAATATATTAGGACTAAAACAAACTATTTAAATGATTCTATAAGTTCTAATGTATCTCTCAGAGGAAGAGGTATTATTCTGAGATTCTATATTCCAAAATGTGTGTTTTTATAAGTTTATTGGATTTTATAAGATTTAATTTTACAAGATTTTTTTTTTTTGTGGTACTGGGGATTGAACTCAGGAGTACTCGACCACTGAGCCACATCCCCAGCCCTATTTTGTGTTTTATGTAGAGACAGGGTCTCACTGAGTTGCTTAGCGCCTCGCTGTTGCTGAGGCTGGCTTTGAATTCGCGATTCTCCTGTCTCAGCCTCCCTAAGTGCTGGGATTACAGGCTTGAGCCACCGAGCCCGGCTTAATTTTACAAGATTTGAGATGGCTGGTTTTATACAAGCATATTACACTTTCCACTAGGAATACACGTAACTATC
>CM053401.1:106323020-106451476 GCA_028644305.1 Xerus rutilus
TGTATATCCTCTATGCTACTTTCAAAATCACCTGCCACAATTGAATCTAATCTACCTCTAAATACATCACTGAAGAAACAGTTCAAATTCTTTTGTTTACCCCATAAAACTTAAGAGCATGGTACAGTTGTGTGCCTATAGTTTGGCTATTTGAGGAAGCTGAGGCGGGAGAGATCACTAGAGTCCAGGCATTTGTGATCATTCTGTGTAACATAGCAATACCCAGGTCTCAAAACAAACAAAACCAAACAAAAATCCTTTCTTATTAATTGGTGGAGAAATTTAACTTACTATCTTCTTCCAGTCCCTACCCTGTCATCCAATCCTGCCAAATGTTTTTAACACTCCCTTGAAGTTCAAGTCTAAGCCAGGCACAGTGGTGCACACCTGTAATCCCAGCACTTTGGGAGGCTGAGACCGGAGAATCACCAGTTCAAAGCCAGCTTCAGCAAAGGCAAGGCACTAAGCAATTCAGTGAGACTCTGTCTCTAAATAAATTTAAACAAAAAATAGGGCTGGGAATGTGGCTCAGTGGTCGAGTACCAATGAGTTCAATCCCTAGCACCAAAAAAGAAAAAGAAGTTCAAGTCTACAAGCTTCTTCAAGGTAGGGTCTTTTTCAACTTTGCATTCTCCACACTCAAATATAGTTTTCTGTTGGTAGCCACAGAGGATTGGTTCCAGAATCTCCCCATGGATATCAAAACCCATGAATAATCAAGTCCCTTATATAAAATGGTATAATATTTACACATGATCTCTGCACAGTCTCCCACATATATCCTCCTAGACACTTCAAATAATCTCTAGATTACTTATAATATTTCAGATCTGAGGTTGGATGAATATGTGAATGTGGAACCCATGGATACACCAGGTCAACTCACAAGAAGAACTGGAGATATGGCTCCACGGTAGAGTACTTTGACCAGCATGCATGAATTCTAAGAGAAAGACTGAGTGTCAAGCACCATTCTACACAATTTATAAATATTAATTAATTTAACCCTCACAACTGCCCTATTAGCATGTATTTTATACACAAGGAAAACTGAAACACATATATGAAGTAAACTGCCCCAAACTGCACAGCTATTACAAGGCAAAGATGCAATATAAATCCATAAAATCTGCCTCCAGAGCTTGAACTCTCAACTACCTAACTATTCCCCCTAACAGAAGAGAAGAAATGAAGAATTCCTTTACTTAAGGCACACATGCACTGTACAACTTCTCCTTTCTTTAATCTAACACACACTTACTAATTCACCCTTTTGCAGCCTCAACATACTAAAGCAGGAATGCTTTGCCAGCATTCACTCACTCAATTAGCAAATTCTCAGTGAGTAAACATGAAGGTGGCAGATGATATTGGCCCTTGCCCTTGAAAAGCTTAAAAACTAGCTGGGAAGATCATACACAGCCTCATTGGTAATCAAATAAATGTAAAATGATATTTACATCAAAGCAACTGGCAAAAATTAAAAAAAAATTGATATTATAGATGAGAATATGGGAAAACATTATTAATGGAAATTCTAATCAATGTACCCTATTTGATTAGCAACTTATAGGCATCCATAAACTTAGAAGTGCATACCATTTAACCTAGCAATTTTCACTTGTCTCTATGCTACACACCTATCAAGTATATCTACTACAGCAGAGTGTGAAAAGCTAAGTGTCTAAATAGTAGTTGAATGAAGGTGATACAAGTGTTATTATGGAAAACAACACAGCAATTACATAGATCAGGATGCATCTACATTTAAAGACACAAATGAAGCAAAAGTGAGAAAAGCTACCAAATACATAATGTGATATCATGTATGTGTACACACAATGTACTTGAGTTGTACATTTCATTTTATATAAAGTTTGTATCAAATGAAAAATTCTATAAACACACACTGACAATGATGTACATGCTCAAATACTTGGGTTAAAGTACAGTAATGTTTGCAATTTTACTATGAATTATATTAAGAAATTAGATTCATGGATGGGTGAACAGATGTATGATAAAGCCAGTACTCTAAACACGATAATGGTAATATCTAGGTAGTGAGTATATGGGTGTTTACTACAAAGTTCTACAAACTTTGCTATATATTTGAAGATATCCTTAATAAAATATTGGAAGGAAACATTAATAATATAAACCAATTCATGAGCAGTACAACTAAGTACAATAAATCTGGAAAGGGGCAGATTCTATGAGGCCAGCCTTAGCAACTAAGTGAGGTCCTCTGCAACTTAGTGAGATCCTGCCTCAAAAACAAAAAATAAAAAGGTTTGGGGATGTGGCTCAGTGGTAAAGTGCCTCTGGGTTGAATCCTCAGTAAAAAAAAAAAGTGTTCAATTACAGATTGAAAATTAGGAATGAATTAGGAAACACAGTATATACCATGAAATATTACAGTAACTTTAAACTTACAGACAAAAATAGATGGTTGTTTACATTCTTTCCCAATTCATTCATCCCACAAATAATTACGATGTGCCTACTAACTGCCAGATACTGAACTTAGTGTTAGGGTTCCAGGAATCAAGAGGGAAAATTCTGCCCTACAACAACCAAGTCTTCCATACATGACTACTATCAGGTGATGTGTTCCTCAAAATAATCCTGTTAGAAAAGACCTAGAACTCTCTTATTTTGAAGGAAACTGATACTCAAAGAAATCAAGTGACTTGTTCTAGGTCATACACTTCGCTAAAGGAGCAATGGGTTAGATTCTTTCTCCTTGGAATATATGACCAAATTATAGTAGGAAAATTGTATGGACTAAAAATCAGTACAGTGTAGTTCCAGGTTATAAAGTATTTGAATGCCAAATGATAGGGCCACAGAGTCAAACACTAAAGTATTTTCAAGCACTGCTTCAGCTCACATGATTTTCATCTGCCACTATGGTCTTCAAATCATTTCAGATTTGAAACTTACAGTGTTAGCAGAACTCTAATCTATGAAGGCAAAAAGAGGAGAAAAAAAAGGGATAGAAAATAGAGGGAACATTAATGTGAGCAAACAATGGCACTAAAACATTAAAAGGTCATCTGGTCATGTTGTAATAAAAAGTGAGAGAAATAACTCCAAAGCACCAAGCAAAGGAATCATAATTCCCAAATAAAACAAGGTGATTCTGACACTACAGGGAAAATTCTGGAGAAGGTTTCATTTAGGAAGCAAATGTGACATATTTTAGAGAAATGCTGAAGGGCAAAGGTAAAAGCTCTGAAGAACGACAAGAATAAAGACCAATTCTCTACAACCTAAAATGACTTTAACTAACAATGAAGAATTGGCCTCCTAGAAACCTAGACATTTATCCATGATTACTGAAACGCAAACAAAAAGCCCAACTTTATAGAAGCTTCTTACCTTTCTCACTTATATTACATTTCACAAATAATTGCTTTAACAAGGACCATTTTAGGGTAAATAAACTTAAAGTAGTAGCGTATGTGGACCCCAAAATGCCCTATTCCAGAAGCTAAGGCAACTACAATACACTTTATTCTTTCTAAAGCGCATTTAATTTACAGCTGACCCTATAGTGCCTCTTAATATTGTACTGATATACAATGAACTTACCCAACCAACCTTGGGTAAGTTTTGATGTATAAACATCCTAAAAGCAAAAATACACCTTTTCTTTTCCATCAGAAATATACTGTATGCTCATGAAATATACTGTAAGCTTCTAAATATACTGTATGCTTCTAAAGTTTGAGAAAACCCACCTAGGGTACTGTTGTCTAAATAATTGTATCCTGTAACTTAGCTTATACAATCAATTTTACCATCATTATTACAGCCTAAAGTGCTGCTGTCACACTGTATTCACCAACCAGTTCCTCAAATAATTATGACATGTCTTACTCTATCAGTTTTCTTCTCTTTACCACTATAGGAGGAAAATGAAAACTATGGAATCAAGTATGTTCAAGGAAGCATTAAAATTTGTAAAAAATAGTATGAAGAACTGTCATCTCTCCCACCTAGATCCTAAATGTCTCCCAACTTCTTCATTCTTATTGTTTTATTTTAGTGCCAGATAGATACAAAATGTTATTATAACAATCTGCCTTTGCTTTGGAATCAAGTTTTTGCATATACGTTATCATATGAGTTGTTAGTAATAGCTAAAACATGATTATATTTAACTGTCGTCAACTATGACGACAACTATGACCTTATAGTTTTACTATTGTTCTGATTTTTATGTATATGTGATATAACATTCTCAAACACACTATCAAAAATAAAAAAATTTAAAAAAAATAAATGTCTCCCAACTTCTTTTATACTTTCTTAAAAGATGTTATAGTGCTTTGGGCAAAGCAGTAAAAAAACAGAAGTACAACGAAGATGACTTATTTCACTACTACATCATCCTTCCAGATAATTCTACTATTCTCTCATTTTCCTGTTATTTTGATCCTTTTGAGAATATTTGAGAATAACTAATGAGCAATGATGAAATACCAAAATGTTTTAAGGTACTGGAAAAATAAGATAACTAAGACCCATACCATAGCGTGGATATATGTATAACAGTCAAAATGAATTTATTCTTTAAAAATAAAAGTAAGGCCAGGCACGGTGGCACAAAACTGTAATCCCAGAGGCTCAGGAGGCTGAGGCAGGAGGATCTAGAATTCAAAGCCAGCCTCAGAAAAAGCAAGGCGCTAAGCAACTCAGTGAGACCTTGTCTCTAAATAAAATACAAAATACAGCTGGGAATGTGGTTCAGCATTCAAGTGTCTCTGAGTTCAATCCCCAGTACCCCCACAAAAGTAAATTTTCTTTCTTTTGAAGACCTCTAATACAGAATAAAATATGAATCCTTTAAGTAGTTAGCACTGCTCAAAAAGAAACTAAAAAAGGTCCAATAGACACTGATATTACACAGATAATTTCTATTGTTATAGGTACAAAACAAACAGAAAACCAGTTCAATTCAAAACATATTAATTGCATCAATGCTAATTTTTAAATTTAGAGCATTTGGCTGTAATTTTGCAAGATGCACTGGGAGAGGGGATATGGCTCAGTGCTTGCCTAGCATGCAGGAGGCCCTGGATTCCAGCCCTAGCAAATGAACAAACAAAAAAAAGCACTTGGGAAATTCTGGGTTAAGATCATTTTTATAATATTTTGTAATTTCAAAATGAAAATTTTAAAAATTCTAACTATTAATAGTAGAGAATATAAAAGGAAATCATCATGTATCCCTATTATCAAGGCCATAGTATTTCGTTAGGGTGACAAGGTTTCTACAAATTAACTGAGAATGGTACAAAACAACTGCCTTGTCTGAGGGTAAACCAAATTATTCTTTCATGCATACATGCATCCTCTAATATTTACCTGAGCACATGCTATGTGCCAGGCTTTCTAGGAGCTGGAGATAAAGCAGTAAAACAAACTTAGGCAATAAAAAGTGACAAGTGCTAAGGGAAAAAAAAAAGCAGGAAAGCATTCTTGAAATTGTATGTAATTGCCAAAGAATACCTCACAGAACAGGTAAGTTATAAGTAAAGGAACTGAGGGAGCCAGTCATGTGGAAATTAGTGAGGAAGCTTTCTAGGCAAAGGAGATATCAAATGCAAAGACCCTGAGACATACAAACACTTGGTATTTTCCAAAAACAGCAAGGTTATACAGCTAGAAAAGAACCTGGAGACTACTAGTAGAAAACAGAGCCAAAGAGGGTATCAGATTTGTCTTACAGTTTATAATAAGGACTTGGAGATAATACTCAGACTGAAAGAGGAAGCCAATGAATGATTCTTTTGAGGGATTGAACTAGGAACACTCTACCACTGTGCTACATCCTCAGCGCTTTTTAGTTTTTATTTTAAGACAGAGTCTTGCTAAATTGCCCAGAATGGCCTCAAACTTGCAATCCTCCTGCCTCAGCCTCTTAAATTACTGGGATTACAGGCCTGTGCCTCCATGCCCTGCTGAATGGATGGTTTTAAGCTGAGAAGTGATATGATCCTTAGGTTTGTTTGTTTTGGTACTGGAGATTGAACTCAGGGGCACTCAACCACTGAGCCACATCCCCAGCCCTATTTTGTGTTTTATGTAGAGACAGGGTCTCACTGAGTTGCTTAGCGCCTCGCGTTGCTAAGGCTGGCTTTGAACTCGCGATTCTCCAGTCTCAGCCTCCCAAAGTGCTGGGATTACAGGCTTGTGCCACCACGCTCGGCTTGTCTTAGGTTTTAAAAGAATCACTTGGGTTGCTGTGCTGAGAACAGACTAAAGAGGGGCAGTAACAAAGCAAACAGAGCCGGGCACAGTGATACATGCCTGTAATCCCAGTGGCTCAGGAGGCTGAGACAGGAGGATTGCAAGTTCAAAGCCAGCCTTAGCAACTGCGAGGTGCTAAGCAACTCAGTGAGACTCGGTCTCTAAATAAAATACAAAATAGGGCTGGGGATATGGCTCAGTGGTTGAGTACCCCTGAGTTCAATCCCCAGTACCAAAAAAAAAAAAGGGTAGGGACTCTACTGACACTGATTGAGGGTGTAGGGGAAGTAGGGATACTAAGTGATCCAAAACTTCATAACACATTGAAAATAGAGCAAATAAGATTTGGGACGTGCCACATATGAAAAAGTGAGAAAGAAGAGTCAAGAATTCTAATTAGTTTGTTCAAGAGGAAACATCAAGTAGGCTACTGGATATATAATGCATATATTATACATCATCTCTCTCTTCCAGTCAAGGCTGGGATAGCTCCCATAATCAGGCACATACATGCCAAATCCACAATTTCTTTAATGTGATTCCTAAATAACCCTCAAAGTACGAGAAAGGATCAGGTCTGCAAAATGAAGATGGTGTAATTCACAAATACTGCTAAGAGTGACTTTATGAGAGAATTCAATTTCAACATGATACACTACTCCTTCTAACATTCCTAAAGTGATCTCCAGGGGCACTTTGAGATGTCCAAGGACATTTAACAACTCACTTCAAGAGGATGTAGGATGTCAGACTGCATCCTCCTGTTTCTCATGCAATGAATCCTCTTCCTCCACCTCCAAGATAGATTCTCCCACCTCTGAAATCCTTAAACACTTTGTAATTGAATCTTATGGCACCCACCATTAATTGATGTGCAGTAAAAAGTATTTGCCTGTCTTTCATTATAAGAATGTTAATTTCTTGAAACAAGCAGGTTAGAAATGGGTGTTGAGTCAATTCACCTTTTAGAATCTGAGTCCCAATTTCTCTCCTCAAACCAACTTGTAAAAGTATACTAGTGCCAGGTGCAGCAGTGCACACCTATAATCCCAGTGGCACAGGAAGCTGAGGCAGGAAGATCCCAAACTTGAGGCCAGCCTCAGGAACTTGGCGAAGCCCTAAGCAACTCAGTGAGATCCTGTCTCAAAATAAAAAATAAAAAGGGGTGGGGATATGGGCTCAGTGGTTAAGCATCCCTAGTTTCAATCCCTGGTGGGGGGGGGGGGGAGTACACTAGTAGTTCCTCAAAAAAATTCAACAGAGGAATTTGCATCTGGAGCTGCCGGGAGTGACCTATGCCCCAATGGGAGAAAAATAGCCTCAGAGAGTTAGGAACATAGGATCACCCAGATCCAGCCATGCTTAAAGCTGGATTTTAGGGTGAGTAGGGGTTTTTTTGTTTTTGTTTCTTCTTTGCTTCAGAGCTAGGTTTCTTTTTTTAAAATATTTTTTTAGTTGCAAAAAAAAATAAAAATTCAACAGAGAATTACCAGATGAACTTGGTAATTCCATTTCTGGGTATATATCCAATAGAAATGAAAGCAAGGATTTGAAGAGATATTTATACACCTATGTTTGTAACAGAATTATTAATCAAAGCAAAAAGGGTGGGAAGTCCCATTGTCCAATGGTAAATGAATAAACAATGTGGCATATACATACACAATGGAATCTTATTCTGCCTTTAAAAGTGAGAAAATTCTGACTCACACTACAATCATGGATGAACTTTGAGGACGTTATGCTAAGTAAAATGAGCCAGTCACAATGTCAAAGAGTGTTATGATTCCACTTATGTAAGGTACTTAGAGCAGTGAAATTTAGAGAAAAAGTAGAATGGTGGTAGCCAACACTGGGGGAGATTGAAGGAGAGATTTTTTCTTGGGTACAGAGTTACAGTTGGGGAAAATAAAGCAATTCTAAAGATATGGTGGTAATGGCTGCAAAACAATTTAAATGCATTTAACACCATTAAACTATACGCTTAAAAATGATTTACATGGGAGTTTTACATTATGTGTATTTTGCCACAGTTAAAATTTTTTAAAAAGCACACTGCTCCTTCTTTGTTCCCCAAACTTAGACCACAGGCAACTGAAGTATAGGGTTAAGAGACTCAAACCATATTACCTGGGTTCAGATCTTTTTTTTTTTTTAAATATTTTTTAGTTGTAGGTGGACACAATAGCTTTATTTTTATTTTTATGTGGTGCTGAGGATCGAACCCAGTGCCTCCCGCGTGCTAGCACGCTACCACTGCGCCATAACCCCAGCCCCCTGGGTTCAGATCTTAAACAGGACACCAAATTTTCAATCCCTACTGAGCAAAGCACATATCTAGAATTTAACTCCAGTTTAATTAACCAGAGATTCACTCAAAGTCATTATATAATGATTCCATGCTTACTTTCTCATGAGAAATGTCAAAAACAAGTAACTCTCTTAATAGGGAAAGAGCTTCTATCAAAACCAAAGCAAAAACCTCATCTAATGTGGTTACCTATACATTAAATTTGCAATATTCTAGAGCAACTCTCCAACAAAGGGTTATAGGGCAAGGCTACAGGAGTTATAGAAAGATCTCCTTAGTCCAGACTTCACCTTACTCTCTTTATTAAAAAAAGAGCAACAACATTAGGCTTAATAGCCTAACAAAAAAAGGCCTAAATAACCTAAGACAATTACATAAAACCAGGAAGAGAAGACTTTCACCTGTAGTTACCTACACTGCAACTTATTTTTTGTGAAGCTATGTTTATGTATCAGAACCATCTACACAGTGACAGCATTAAACAATGCAATTGTTGAAAACCACGGCATTTTACTCAAAGTTTGAGTTTAAAAATATGGGGACTGGCACTGAACCTTGGTGGTAAAGCTAGTGCTTAGCACATATCCTAGTTTTAATCCCCAGCACCAAAAAACAAAACTAAGATTAATTTTTAAAAAATCATAACCTTTCATAAACAGATCAGTTGATGAGATTGAAATATAAATCCGACCCTTCCTGTAGTAAACATCATCAGCCTTGTGAAGAGCTGCTTCTGCCTCTGCATGGCTAACTGGGTTTAAAGTCCTAAGGTATCAAAACAGTCGCCAAGTCTACCTACCAACCCACCATCCCATTGGTGCAAACGAAGCGCCGCCCCGTACGGCCACAGCAACTGAACATCAAGGGAACTCCAGGAAAGGTTGTCCCCGGCCACATTTCTTGTCCCCGAGGACTCTCTGCCCCTCCCCCACACCACCGCCGCTGAAGCATGGTCATAGCACCAGCCGCACTCGACCGCAGACACTCCGGAGAGGACCTTGAGCACCTCGTCCCAATAATTACAACCAAGAAAGAAGTTGCAGTGGCCACACTCCCACTCTCCTAGATGTGCAGTGCCATCCACGCTGCATGGAGCAAAGCACAGACAACAGCTCTGGCATCCGGCCCTCGTGCCCTGGGCCGAAGGCATGGCGGAGCCACAGGAGTAAGTCCTGATACCTCTCCACAGCTTCCAGGCAATAGGGGCCCCTCCCACCCACCGAGACATTGGGGCGGGGCAGATCTAGGCGCCGCAACTCCCAGCCAGAGCGGACAGCGGGCTTTCCCGAGCACCGCCTCATTGCCAAGGAGGCGGAAACCCGGGGCGGGGGGTGTAAGGGGAGTGGCATCGGCGTTCTGGACGGCCCCTCCGGCCAACAGGATCCCGAGAATGCGGAGGAACGCAGACTTCACACCGCCTCCCTGCCGCGCCCAGAGGCTACAAGCTAGAGACCCTTTTCCCGTCCCCCTACCCTAGGAGGCAGAGGGCGGCAGCCAGCCCAAGGCTCCGCCCAGTCGGAGGACAGGAGGGGGTGGCTTGTCGCAGAAACCATTTAGCGCGCGCCGGCCCCGCCCCTTTCTCCACCATCGCACGCGCGCGCCAGCCCCGCCTCTGAGCGGCGGCGCGAGAGCCCGCCCCCTCCGCGCGCACCGGGACTACGCTCTCCTCCCCCTCCCGCACGGAGAGCTGCCCCGCTCCGCCCCCCGCCCCCCTCACACATCCACACACCTCCCGCTCGTCTGCTCTACGGGAAGCCGAGGAGGTCAGCCCCCCCTAAAAATACACACCCTCAAGTCCCGCGTTACCCGCCACCCAGGCTGCCGCCTGGAGCCCGACCCAGCGTGCTCTCACCGCAAAGCTCCTTTGGCCGCCTAGCACTGCGTGTCCCTCTCGGCGTGAGCCTCGCACTCAGCGGGGAGGCCCCAAGAACGGCGCGGGGCACAGGCCCGCCGAAGCGGACTGGCAGCCTCCTCTCCTCTCACGAAGCGGTCACAGGCCCTGGTGCCCAGACTGGGAAGGAGGGAGGGAGGGAGGGAGGGAAACTCCGAGGGGGGAAGGGGAGGGGGGAAGATGGAGAAACCGTCTCCGCCGCCTCTACCGCCGCGGCCGCTTCTCTGTTACCCGGGAAATCCCGCCCACTCCCCCGGCCCGCCCCGCCAAGGGAAGGTTTAGCTTCGCTCCACCAAAGGACACATTATCCATCCGTCAAAGGCTTAACCAATCACTGAGCCACGCCTACCGACGTCCCGCCCCTTCCCCCTCGGCTGTGAGGGGAGGGGGAGCTGTTCACCTTCTCCACGCCCCTATTGGCGGGGAGCGTCCCTAACTCAACCCCGCCTATTGGAGACCGATTGCTGAATCCCACCCCCAAGGCGCAATACTATTGGAGGAAACAGGGAAGCTCCTCAAGTCTCATTGGAGAACACAAAATAGCCCGCCCCGTGCAGACTCAGCCACAGGCCTAAGAAATCGGCTCCCGCCTCCGCCGGTCATTGCATTGGAAGGCTACCTCTGGCTCTCCCACCGCCCCAGGAAGGTAAGTAACCGATACAGGGTAAAATGTCTGTAAGCGAAACAAGCTCCTCCTACCACACTGCCGGGCAGGCCCCGCCCCAAGAATCGGATTGGATATCTTGACGCCGGTAAGAACTTCCATTGGACACCGCGCCCATCCAGGAAGGAGCTGATTCCGCCCTGCGCGAGGAGGCTGAACCTGAGCAGTCCTTTTGTGGAATGTTTACACTAGAGAGTGAAGCTCAGAGTTCCAAGGCCTGGGACAGGAGGTGACAACGAGCTTAGCAGCCGAGACCCGAGGCCCTGGGATCTGAAGGGGAAAGGCGGTAACATTACCACTGTGAAGGACTCCCTGACCAAAACAATGAACCTCATCCTTCCCACCCAGTTATCTCTACAATTATACACGCTGACTCCTTGTAAGCACAAATATCTAGAGTAGACTGCAGCTCCTTTCAGTAAGTAGAGTATTTAACTGAGGCTTGGAGCCCAAGCCGAGAAACAATCTGGGGGGGTTGCCACCCCTACGTAAGGGGTGGCTGCATATTAACTCCGACACTCCCAGAACCTGAATATGTAGTCCTAAGAGGGCGGAGATAACCAAAAGGGCGGCCCCTAAAAGCCACCGCCCTGGCAGGCCTCCGGGAGGCGGAGCCAAATGTATTAGCGATCTCTAAGGCAGATCTGGAGGCATCCTCAGACTCGAGGAACTAAGATGCAGAGGGAAAGACCAAAACAGGCCATGGCATAAATGAACCTTCACATATTCACACTGAGAAAGGATAAAAATTTCAGGGTTGGGGTCAAAAGCTAAGAATGGCTGTCCACGGCCAGCGTGTGTAGTTCCAGCTACCCCGGAGGCTTGAGGCAAGAGATCGCTTGAACCCAGGGCTTTGGGCCAGCTTAGGCAACACATCGAGATCCTATTTTTTTAAAAAAAGGAGCTGTTCACCTCATCCTCGCCAAGGTGTGCTAATGGCAGTCCCTAGGTTGTGTATAAATAATAATGCCTCCGACACATAAATAGACAAAGTGCCTGCGATGCCTAGTTGTTTTATTTATTAACCAAATAGGGCTTGGGCCAGAAGCTGACTGGCCTTGCTTTGGGGGACACTCTCGCAGCACCAGGAGAGGGGGCGGGACTAGTCTTCCCGCTCTCTCCAGCTAAAAAGATACATCCCCAACCGAGACGAGTTCGTCCAAAAGAGACAGAACCTAGTGAACTCAATTCTTAGGTCCAGTACTGTCGTCATTCCGCAATTCCGCGGAGACGGCCAAAACCCAGCGCTGGCAACAGGTGGGTCTGACTTCCAAGGAGGGCTTTCAGCCGCGAGGGCACAGCGATGAGTCGTGAACTCCACGAGTGGCCGACAGGTGGGAGCAGCCTCTCGCCAGTAACCTCGGGAGAAGTCACTAAAAAGTAAAAACTAAAGAAAGCGACCCCAGGTGGTCCTCGGAGCCTCATAACCTCTCGGAGCAATACTCCAGAACTAGCTTTTAACTCCCCGCCGCTTTCCTCTCCTAGACTGACTACTGCATGCACTCCCACCTGGACATCAAAAACCACTCTGAACTCTTGCCAAAATTAGGCCGCCCCGATATCCCCTGACCACAGGGGACGGGATGCCCTGGATTTTGCCTAAGGTTTCAAACTTAGGTTGTCAGTGCTTTAGATAAAGCCAACTAATGACGCGGCTGCCTTGCTCAGGGCAGAAAAGACAAAGCTATCATCGGCAACCTTCTCAAGCTTTTAAGCTCTGGAAAGTTAAGGAGCGCGGAAACAGCCAGGCCACCACATAAATGTAGTACTTCTCCTTGGCCCGAGAGGGGAGATCCCACGGCTTCATCTCAACGCCTCAAGAAACCCAGAGCTACGCGGCCCAAATCCACTCCACCCCATAATCCCCAAGCTTCAGTCACCCCGAAGTCTACCAGATCTCGAGCCTCAGAGGAATCTTTGTGTGCCTCCTCGGATCTCCCCGCCCCCCTCGCCAAGGGCGCCGAGTCTTAGGACTTCCGGGCGGGAGGGCAGTTCGAAGGAGCTAGGCGGGCCTCACACATGTGCAGAGCGCGCTCACGAGCGAAGGGAGAGGGGCGGAGAACAGGGCTGGACTTCCCCCTCCAAGCTCCCTCTGCGGGAGAGGCGGGCTTATCCATTCCTCCAACCAAATGTAGGGGCGGGACCTTGCGACTCACGTCAGCCAAGAGAATCCTCCCTCCGCCCTTCACCGGGAAAAAAAATCCTTGCAACTTAAACTCCAGTCCGGCCTCCCGATAGGCGGAGCTCAGGAGAATGCCATCCAATCCATATCCGAGAAGGGAAAAAGGGACTCTCTCCCAACCAGTGGAAGACAAGAGGAGGCGGGGCCCCTGAAGGAGCCTGAGGTGGGTGTAAGAGAGGAAACAGCCCCGCCCCACGGGTCCTCTCCAGGCCGGTTGCACAAGCCACCGGCGGAGTAGATAGTAAACAGTCTGGGCCGAGAAGTGGAAGCAGGGGCAGACCCGCATTCCAAGGAGTGGTCCCTAGCTTCTGGTCCCGTCGCTGCGCCGCCAGACGCCGGTGCTCCGCCTCTCCAAACGCGGCCGCCATCCCCGCTGACAGGCGCGCCCCCCGCGCCCCTCCCCGCCCGCTGATGCATTTCCTTTTCCCGATTCTGAGCGTGGAGACTGTTTTCCCAGTTTCCGACCTTCACTGCCCCTTTCAGGCCACCCCCCCCTGTGGGCGCGCATACTAGCCCGCGCCCCCGCCCCCTCCAGGGTTGCAGCCCGCAGCGGCACGTTGCGGGAAGCGGGAGCCCGGCAGTCCGGCACGGACGGGGGAGGGGAACGGAGCGGCAGTCGCCGCTGTTGCCGCCGTCGCCGCCGCCTTGGGTGGGCGGGGAAGGAGGCAGCTCCATGTTTGCAAGGGGATCAGCTGGGGCTGCGAGTCGAATCCGCCGAGTTCCTGGAGGTTTTCCACACTCCTGGCCTGAGCTCTGTGCCGGCCCGCGGCCTGACGGACTCGGCTCGACTGCCAAGGCCCTGGAGTTCTGGGAGCCTAAAACGGCACGCTGGGCTAGTGGCGAGGTGCAGACGGCTCTTTCCGGAACCTCTCCCGCCCCCAATCCCCCCCCCGCAAGTCCGGCGTTGCCCCCGCCCCCAGAGTCCTTAACAACCGCGGGCCCAATGCGCCCGCGCCTCTTCCGAGCGCGCCCACCGCCCCCTCCGACAAGTTTGCCGGCAGAAACAAAACCCTCCGGCGGCTGCCGCCCTCGCTGGCGCGGTTAGCCGGGAAAGCGGCGGGCCGCGGCTCGCTTGCTTAACTCCAGCTCTCGACCAACTCCGGGCGCCACTGGCTCAGTGGGCCCGGCCGACCGAGCTCGGGCCGCCGCCCCCTGCCGAGCCCGCGCGCCGCAGCCGGGCCTCTGTTCCAGTCAGTGTACAGAACCTCTCTTCTTTACAAAAATTGTCTTTAAAAAAGAAAAAAAAAGCCTAACCGGAACGGAGGACCTCCTGTCGACCCCAATCCCCAGTGCGCCGCCGAAACCTACCGAAACTGACTGCTGGGTGAAATAAACTAGGCGGCGCGGCCGGCGCACGGGCGACCCCAGGCCGGGCGGACCCCCTCCCCTCGGCTCCAGCCGGGCTTGGAAACACACACACTGGCGAGCGGGCGGCGCCAAGACTCTTTCCTGGCCTGCCCCTCGCCTACCTCGGCTGCGAGACTCCGAGCCTCCCCCTGCCGGGTCCCAGGACCCTCAGCGCCCACACCACACCAGGCCAGCCAAAGCGGAAGGCTGGCGAACTAGCCCCCCAAACGCCGGAGATTGGGGGGACCAAATTAGAAGCAGCTGTTTAACATACCTTCCGAGCCAGTCGAGGAGTACTGAATGGGGGGGAACGCCCCCCACGGGCCATTGGCTCCCTGGCGTTCACGTCAGTCACCCTCTGCCCGCCTCCTCACCTCGCCCCGCCTCTTCCCCTTCATTGAACGCCCCCTCCCTCCAAAGAAAAAATAAAAATAAATAAATTAAACTAGCCGCAAGTGGGAGGCGTAACCGTGGTGGAGGAATCTGTATCTCGCGCACCGCCGACTCGAGTTTTCCTGAAGCTGTGGGACTGCAAGAAGGCCTTCAGGGATCGGAGATCGGCAGGGTGGAAACTGAGGAGGTGCCAGCGGGGCTACCGGACCCACTTTTCCTTCACGTACACAACCCCTTTGAAGCTGGGTAGGGAGAAGCGTGGCACCCTAGCGACTGGCTGGAATGTCCAGACTTCTCAAGCTGTGTGACCTGTGTCGGGCCCACATTGTAAGGCACCTAAAAATGAGCAATGCCATCGGGAAGCCTTGCATCCAGGTCAACAGGCACTTGTATGAGCACTTAGTGTGGGCAAGGCTAACATTCCCACTGTACCTGCTGCTGGGAGCAGTTATACACTGGCTGAGATGCACACTGTACCCTCCAAGGGCTCTAGATCCAGTAGAGGAAACAGATGCCAAAGGAATTGGAGCAAGGCAGGAATGTATATGTAAATAAGACACCCTTAGGAGACCAGAGAAGAGAGATTCTTTACAGCCAAAGAAAACTGGAAAAGGTCTCCTGGAGGAAGTTGCATTCAATATGAGTTCTGAAAGATTTTATCAGACAGAAATGAAGGGGCAAGTTATTTTCAGTATAGAACAAAGGAATAGATAGAAAACTTCAAATGTTGCTTTAGTAATGAAAATCAGGCTTTGAAGGATGAAACCAGTTAAAGACTTAAAAACTTGGCGAAAATTCTGGACTTGCACAGAATGTGCCAGCAGCATGGTCATAGGATCATAGGTCCAGAACTATGGTATAAAATGTTCAACATTCTACCTAGCAGCTGGATGGGTTCTGAGGGTGGAGTGAGCAAAGCAGGTACAGAGGCTGTTTTAATAGCAGGTTTGGAGAATACTGATGTACATACATCTTGTGGGAGGAATAGGTTTGAGGGAAAAAGTTTTCTTTTTTTTCCCCAAATCACCCAATCCAGAGTGTTCCTCACCTTCCGCAGGCTTCAAGTCAAATTTGAGTCAAATCTTTCTGTGCATCATTTGCTGTTTATCATAACTTCCAAACAAAAGGAGTTTGTGGGTTTGGGGGCACCCCACATGGTGTGTTCAAGAGAGCAGAGTTTAGAGCCAGGGCGCACACTGTGTGAACAAGAAACACTTGCTTGTTGAGACACTGAAGAAAGTTAGTGTGGATATAAGGTATGATATGGAGAATGTGAAGGGTCTTAGAATCCTATGGGCAGGATGCAGGCCTGCCAGATAGGAGAGTGTCCCAATAATTCAGGTGGCATGTAATGACTACTTGACCAGGACAGTAGCAATGGATAAGAAGACTAAAAAGGAGAGCCATGTTTGAGAAAGGCTCGAGGGCAGTGAGTGACTGAGTCAATGTGGGTAGTAAGGGAAAGAAGCAACTGTGGAATTTTGTGGGAAGAGGAAGAGGTTTCTACACTTAGTATGGTGTTATAGTCTAAGGTAAATCCCTTCCTTTGGGCCTCAGTTTCCCTGTGAAATGAGGGTGGTAATTGGAGTAACTATTGGCTCTATGGACCCTTCCCTCATTCAGAGTCCATATGGGAAGCTTGCCACTAAGTAGAGAAGCAAGTGGGAAATAGTGCTAATTTGAGGAGAGTAATGGGTCATTCTACCTGGAGCTAGAGACTGGAATATGAGTGGTAGCTTGGTGGGATCACTGAAGGAAAGGGTATGGAGGAGAAAGGCCAGGAGATAAGGATTATGTATTCAGTAGGGGGCCGCCAGAGCCATGGTAGTCCTATGGTTGTGGCCCTAGGGTGAGGGCCACACTGTCCTATATCAGGACAGAATTCCCTGGAATCTGGATTCCCATTTCAGATTCCTGCTGTTTCCCAAGGGACTCTGCCTTAGGTGTAGGCATAACAGATGCTGTGTTAATGTGATATCAGGCAGAGCAAGAGGGCAGAAAGAACACTAGTCTGGTTGCTTTTTTGCAGGGCTGGGAATTTGAACCCAGGGCCTCGTGAATACTAAGTGAGTGCTCTATCACTGGGTCACACTCCCAGCCCTGAGAACACTAGTCTGGATGTTGAGTCCCTGGTTCTCATTTAGTCCCTTATCATCTGTGAATCAGCCTCTTCTCCTGTATAAGAGGATAACATAGGAATCCTTGCCCTGTTGGGGAGGATCAAATGTGATAAAAGGTACTCTATCATCTGATGAAGTCCTGTGCTTCTGTGAAGGCCAGAGACCCAAGCATTTGGCTGTGACCCTGGGCAACAAGTGGTGTGCTATAGATGAGGTTATTTGTGGAGGATTTGAAACCCTGTTACCTCAATCAGAAAACCAGACTTTGCTGACACTTCCCACCCTTCTAAACACCCTCCCAGACTGAGCTGCTCCAGGACAGCCATTCTGTCTGACTCACCTCTGGGCCCCCAGGGCTCACTGCAGTCAAGCACAAGAGGCCCTTTGGAAGAAGTCCAGTGATTGTTTCTGGCTCAGTACACTGACATCTGCACAACACAGCCAAGTCCCAGACTCTTTGTAAAAATGAATTTGATTTGTGAATATTGTCCCTCTGGCTGCATTGAGGGTTGCACCCATCCTTCCTCCCTCCCCACTGTACTACTGAGAACAAAATTGAATGGATCTGAAGATCCTCCATAGACAAACCACACTGGAGTTGTGATTCCCAGGACTCTTGTGTGTGAAACTTCCCATAGGATTTATGAGTTACAGACTATTAGCCTTATTTATACGTAAGCAAACTCAGGCTCCGAGCTCAATGACTTGCCCATGTCAAGTCAATCAAGGTAAATTTGAGTTGTGTCCATTGCCTCCCCCCGCCCCCCATAGCTGTCTCCTTATACACTCAGGCTGGTGATCCATGTTGTGGCCTTGAGAAAACACCCTGCCTCCCCTCTTGCTTCACACTCCTAACCTCCCTAATTCCAAGAGCAGTTTGTCCCCAAAGTATTCTAAATAATTTATGACCCCTTCCAGAAAATTATCTTCAAAGAAGCAAGATTTGTCTCCTAACCACATACACGCCCTCAACTCATTACACATAAAATCCAAACTATTACACCTCTAACATCCTCAGTCTATCTCACAGGCATCACACACATGCACACCCTCATTCACAAAAAGAACTCATTCACAGGTCTTTAGGGTACTCATGGTAGATGGTGATTAAGATATTTAGGCCAGGTATGGTGGCACACGCCTGTAATCTGAGTGACTCAGAGGCTAAGGCAGGAGGACAGCAAGTTCAATGCCAGCCTCAGCAACTTAGAGAGGCCCTAAGCAATTAGCGAGACTCTGTCTCAAAAAGGGCTGGGAATATAGCTTAGTAGTTAAGTGCCTGTGGGTTCAAAATAAAAATCAAAATTAAATCAAAATAAAAAATAAAATATCAAAATAAAAAAATAGAAGTCCTGGAGCGGGCCTAAAAGACTAAACAATTCCACTATGTGAATAAACTCTATCTCTCTTGCAACCTGCTGGCTTAGGTTGTATATATTCTATTTCTGATTTCTGGGTAGCTTTGGGAACTAGGAATATTTTAATAGATTTAAAGACTGCTACTCCTCACTGCCTTGAAATGTCTTCCCTTCACTAAGAATTTAGTTTACCCCTGTGTCTAAATCAGGAAAATATAAAAATTTCACCAATTTATCAGGCTTTATGTTTTCAAAGTGTTGCTTTTTGTATACAAGTTGACTTAATGACATTTTTTTTTTGGTACCAGGATTGAAACCAGGGTCACTTAACCACTGAGTCACATTCCTACCCCTTTTTCATTTTTAAGAGAAGATCTTGCAAAGTTGCTGAGGCTGGCTTTGAATTTGTGATCCTCATGCCTCAGCTTCTTGAGCTGCTGGGATTACACAAGTGTGCCACTACACCCAGTTGGTGACTTTTTTTAAGGTTCTTTGTTCAAAATCTTATTCAGGAAATAAAGGTAGACTTTGTTTTATTGAGTTGAGGGGGCAGCATAAGCACTGAGGTTTCTATCCCAGTGACTCTAGAGGCTGAGGCAGGAGGATTACAAAATCCAGGCCAGCCTTGGCAACATCATGAGGCCCTTAGCAACTTAGTGAGATCCTGTTTCAAAAATAAAATGAAAAAGACTGGGATATAGCTCATAGACAGAACACCCCTGGGTTTGATCCCCAGTACCAAAAATTAAAAATAAAACTAAGTCCCAATTTGACATCTCTAGTCAGGAGCCCCTGGCTGCTGGCCACAAAAATGGTTTAGTCTTTACTTTTTAAATTTTGGATGAAGGGGATTGAACCCAGGGGCACTGAGCTACATCCTTGGTCTTTTTTTTTTTTTTTTTTTTGAGATAGGCTGAAAGTTGCTCAGACTGGCCTTGAACTTGTGATCCTCCTGCCTAAGCTTCTCAAATCATTGAGAATATAATGCGTGCCACCACGCCTGGCTGTAAAGAGGCATTTATTAAAAGTCAAGGAAGACCAGGCATGGTGGCGCATGCCTATAATCCTAGTGATGCCAAATTTTTGATCCAGGAGGATCCAGGAGGATCACAAAGTTGAGGGCAACCTTTGCAATTTAGTGAGATCTTGTCTCAAAATACAAAAGCATAGTGGTAAAGCACCCCTGGGTACAATCCCCAGGAAGAAAAAAAATTAAAAAGTCAAGGAAGAAAGCCAAGCATGGTGGTACACATACATAGTCCTAGCTTCTGCAGAACCTGACGCAGGAGGTTGAGTCACTTGAGTCAAGGAGCTGGATACATGACATTATGCATTTAGCAAAACCCGAAAAGTTGTAAACAAAAATATCACAGTGATGCAAGATATTACTTATAGGGGCAACTGGTTGAGGGAGAGTGAGTACATGGGAACCCTGTTATTTTCTCTAAACCTAAAAGTTCTAATAATCTATTAATTAAAAATAATAAAATTACAGACACATTGAATGTATCTCCATTATCTCCATTTCCACTGGTTGTGGTTTTTTGTTACCAGAGATTGAACCTGGGGTGCTTAACCACTTAGTCACAACCCTAGCTCTTTTTTTCTTTTTTTGGTACTGGGGATTGAACTCAGGGGTGCTTGACCACTGAGCCACATCCCCAGCCCTATTTTGTGTTTTATGGAGAGACAGGGTCTCACTGAGTTGCTTAGCATCTCACCATTGCTGAGGCTGGCTTTGAACTTGCAATTCTCCAGTCTCAGCTCCCCTAAGTGCTGGGATTACAGGCGTGCACCACCATGCCTGGCCCTTATTATTATTATTTTTTGTACCAGGGATTGAACTCAGGAATATTCGACCACTGAGTCACATCCCCAGCCCTATTTTGTGTTTTAGAGACAGGGTCTAAGTTCATGAGCACCTTGCAGCTGCTCAGGCTGGCTTTGAACTCGAGATTCTCCTGTCTCAGCCTCCCAAAGTGCAGGATTTATAGGCATGTGCCACAGCACCTGGCCTGGCCCTTATTTTTTAATTTGAGCCTGGGCAACATAGTGAGACCCCATTAAAAAACAAACAAACAAACAAACAAACAAACCCAAAAAACAATGATCCTACAAGATGACTCCCCCTTAGCTCTGCTGTGCATCTGGCCAGTCTTGAGGTTACTTAGAGAAGTTGCTGGATTCTAATGCAGGGGAGTAGTAGAGGGAAGTGAGCTGCAGCAAGGGAGGGCTGCTAGACCTGTGGTGACTACCTTCTCTCTACATCTCCCTGTCTTGCTTTCCTAGTTTAATTATCATGGTCCTAACAACTATTAGAAACATATTACACAAAGTGGTGAAAAGGCACCACAGTTCCCAGTCCTATGCAACACTCCCTAGTTAGGATTCTAGCGTACTTAGCTATGTCCCCCATAGCCTCTGCCTGAAAAATGTGGGGTTTTCACACTGCAGCATGACAGATTTAGCTGAAACAAGAGGAGTAAGAATATTTATGACAGCTATGGAGAAAGAGTGGTGGAGAGTAAACAGGTTTGAGTGCTAGATTTCTATTCAAGGAAAAGACCTGTCTTCTCTGTATAGAAGAGCAGCAGTACCATCCCAAATACTTGATATTCACAAGTGTTTTGTGATTGTTAACTATGGGGCAGACACCACCCAGGTTGGTGGGACCATTCAATCCTGCCCTGGGTAAGCTAACAGTAACCCATGAGAAGTGACCAAAGCCTGAGAAAAATCTAAGACCCAGGTGAGGCACTCTGGGACCCCCTGATCAGTTCATTCCTTGGCTCTCAGAGGAAACAACAAGAAAACCTTAAAGGCTTAGGGGCTAGTCTTACAGGTTACAGGGGAGACCTGGCCTATTTTCCATTTAAGTTGAGGGCCAAAGGGAAGATAACTGAGCAAATATAAAAAAGTGACAACAGCTTCAAAATGGAGATTTGGAAAACAAGCTAAAACAGGAGAGTACAAGTGGGAGCTGACTCATCCAAAGGGAGGGCCTGATGGTTCCTCTATGGGTATTTGCACTGTCTCACAAAGAACTAGTACCATTTTAGGATCATCCAGTGCAGCCTCCTTCTTCAACAGAGAGAAGCTAGGATGCTAGGGATTGGCTGGGCTGAGTGGTTAAGACTCAATGCCACAGAAGAGTTATCACTCTAAGAGGGCTTTTCTCCCTAGCCAGTGTCTTAGCTCATCTTTTTTCAGGTCTCCAACTTGTAACAAGCGTTTCTCTATGTGTGTCTGGTTGTCCCTAAAGATGGAAAGCATCCTTTGAGAGCAGAATCCATATGTCCCTAAGGCCATCATGCTAAATAAAATAGTCTAGTCCCCCAAGAAAAAGTCCTATTCGTGTCATATGCCTGCATATTGTCACATAAAGATTGACAATGGTGAGCCTCCTAGGCTTAAGATGCTGAGACATCTTCACCTTAGGAGTTCCATCCTTGTTGAGAGGGAAGGGCAGGATAAAGAGAGCAACACAAAAAGAGAGGATAGTGGGAATACCTCATGTGCTTGAAGAATTAAAAACCATGAGAATGTCAGAGTAAGTTAGAATTTAGTCAGAATAAGTCAGCAAAAAAAAAACAGCAATCAAATCAGAAGCAGAAATTTACTTGCCTCCTCTGAACATGCTTTGTTCACTAAGTCTCCTATGTGAGAACCTTGACTTCCTGAACAGATTCTAGGGTTCCTCTGGCTTCTCCTTCCTTTACCTTCTTTAGTATCTCCTAGCACAAACAGATTCAAGCTGGCAAAAGCTATAGCCAGGGGTTAGGGTTAGGGTATGCATTTGTAGTCACAGTTATCTGGGCAACATACCAAGACACTGACTTAAAAAAAAAAAAGCAGTTGGATGCAATCTTTGCATGCCTGCAATACCTGTACTCAAGAAGCTGAAGCAGGAAGATCTGAAGTTGCAGACCAGCCCAGGCAACTCAAGGACACCCTCTGTTAAAATAGAATTTTAAAAGGAGTGGGTGGCTGGGGATGTAGCTCTGTGGCTCTGTGGAAGAGCATTTGCCTAGCATGTATAAGGCCCAGGGTTCAATGTCCTGAATCACAAACAAAACAAAACAAAAACCTCACTACAAACAAAAAACAGGAGTGGCAGTGACACTACTAAACTCTTTTCTCTCAAGGTTTTACTGAAGATCCAGTAGACATCAATTAACTAATTCTCCAGAGCCAGGGATGTGAACTTAGTAAGCTTTTCCCAAACCTGGATCATTCTGTCATTCAAACCATCTACTGGTAATTTGCAATGAGGAACTCGTGCATAACTGAATTTACAGGGCAGATGGATTATATAGCCTCTTCAAACAAACGACAGTTTGAGATTACACCTTCCAAACCTTTTGTCATTAATCCTGTTTCCTACATATTCCACCAATTCTATGTATTCCCCTGACCTTTCTAACAGATTTCAAAGAACCTATGTTCACTTCTTATACTAGCTTGCCTCCAAAAGAATGGACGCTCGCCAATTAAAAAAAAAAAGTATATGTTTTTTAAAAAAGAGGCTTATCCAGGGCAAGAACTGGCTTAATCTGTTCTATACTTTTAACTCTTCATTAAAGTAAGAAAATCAAGCAAAATTTGTTGGCAGATCAGGAGAAAGATCCTTTGAGGGCATCTAGTGGAATAGGTTCTTTGGATTGCAGGTTCTTAACTGTAACCAATTAATTTTCCTGCTTCAATTTTTGTCTTTTGTCAATACCTACTTCAAATGGTTGTGGAGAATGGGATATCTGGAAAGTACTCTCAACAGTGCCGGGAATGGAGTAAACAATAAGTAAATGTTAGCAGTTACTACTATTATTTGGAACACTCCAATATCTGCATTCTCTAGGCTAGAACTGCCCCAGCTTGGTATGTTGTCACTGGCCAACAGGAAGTAGCTACAAGGTATGAAAGTGTTCCTACAGGGACAAAACTTCTGGTTCCATTCTGAGATAGAGATGCAAATGACTCCAGATCTTTCCATAAGAATCAGTTTCCCTGGGAGAATGACCCTTTCGGTATTTTGCAAACTAAAGAACATGCCAGGAGATCTTGTCTGGGAGAAATAAATCACCAACCTGTCACTTGTCTAATCCATTATAAGGAGGATGGGTATAAGATCATCTACCTAGATTTTAAGAACTGCTTATATTCTGGAAGGAGAGCTTAAAACAAACAAACCTAAAACTCTAGTCTCCAAAGATTAACACTATTTCATCTCCTACACAGTGGAGAGACCAAAGGCTTTGTAAAGCAGACCAACTTGAGCTCCAGTTCTAGAGAAAATCACTGGAAATCACTATTTCCATCTGGACCTCACCTTCTTCATTTATACAGAAATGGGAGACGGGTGGATAGGAGAAGGGAGAGAAGGTAATATCTCACTGGAATGCTATAAGGTTTCAGTGAGGTCATGGGGGACAAAGCATTTAACACTGGGCTTAGCACACACACAGCCAAGGACTCAATTTGGTGCTGGTCTCTTTGCGTAAAGCTAAAGTGATGGCCTATAGACAAGGTAGGTGGTTCTCAGAACTGAGGCTCAGACACTGAAGCTGTGGGTATCTACCTACCTCCCCATCCGTCCCAGACCAGTTCCTGAATCCCTCCTCACCTTCCCAGCCCACTAAATTGATGAAGCTAAAAGGGTTTGATCATGTTGGTATATTTATATGTAAATACAAAACTGTATCACTGTAAGATATTGAATATGAACATTACAATTATTTTTTGAATCTGACTCAGTCCATTGATGTTAAATACAAAATGAAATGATTGTAAAAAATAAGAATATACACATTCAAAGAGCTTATTACAGTATAAAATTATTGAGGTTTGATCAGCTGCCAACCTCATCTTCTGTAATGGGGGACGAAGTTTGGAGGTTCCAGGGTTTTTCTTGGGAATGTTGAGTGTTGGGGGCTCTTGATTCCATCCCTGGCACATCGGGCTGCGTAGGCTAGGAGCAGGCAGGAACAGGTTGGGTAGGAAGAGTTTGAGGGTGATTGCAGGGGACCATCTCACCCAGCCAAAGGTTTAAGCTTTTTATTGGCACAGGACCCACCCATTTTGAGCTCTAAGGTCTGGCAAGCTTAGTAGGCATGGAGAGATGAGCATCTCAGTAGACAGGGCCACGTTGTATAAGGAAAGGAACCTTCCAATAAAAGAAAAAGGGACCCAAACTTGTTCTCCCAGGAAGGGATTCTCACAGTAGGTACCTCTCTCAAACACCTGGGCTCCCTTTTTTTCCTCTTAGGCTTCGTACCGATTGCTTTTGGCTCTAAATGCTAAGTGAATTCATCTCTACCTCCAGTCCTCCACTTGGGGTAGTGAGAGAAAAGACAGGATCTGGAATCACAGTGGAGGTCTGTTCCCCAAATCAACAAAGTAAACAGAGAAAAACTGTTAGATAAGGACAATTCATGCTGAATTAAATCAGTGTCACCAAAAACCAGTATTCTTGGCTCCAACAGGCAGAATCCAAAAGGAAAGAAGTCATTACTTAAGGATTAGGGCCTGTGGCAAGAGTATGGAGGAGATGCATGTGTGTCCTCTTTCATCACTGATGTCTGAAAACAGGAGCCATGATCCCCAACCCCAGATAGTCCAGGATAAATAGCAAGGTCTAAGAAGCAAGGACTCCTGAACTGTGTAACACAGAACCCCAGAAATGTCTACAAAGAGTATCTGTGTGTATATGTATTTATAGGATATGACCATATTATCACATACAATATATATTTATACACACATACATATGGACCCATACACATAAGTGCACATATGCACACACACACACACAGAATGACAGAAAGGACCGGAATACAAGCCCTATGTATAAACGTGCTTGGCACTCAGGACAATCTCTAGATTATGTAACTTGGTCAAGCTCTCTGAGCACAAACCTCCCCATCAAATCCTAGCAAAGGGAAGGAGTGAAAGAGAGGAGACCTCCAGAAAAAGAATGGCATTGGGAAAGGGGGAGGGAGTTTCCTTCCCCACTTACCTCAGGGCCCCTGGCAAAAATCAATAGCCACAATTTGGTTTTAATAAGGCACAGTTCGATAGCAGGTGCTAGGAATTAAGAACACATTTTTGTTGGCCCTTTCTAGTGGCAATTTTACCACATCTACCTAGCCAAAGGGAAAGGCTGCCTTGCGTGCAACACGTGCGCCAGGAGACACGAGAAAGAGGTTGATCCATGGCTTCAGCATAACTGATGGCAACCTATAGGCTCAGCGGTGTCCAGGGTAGTTTAAGGAAGGCTGGCCAGCAGGTAGGAGACTTGTAGGACAGTTACTGACCCTCCTTGGCCAGCAGACTGTGGCCAGAGGGCACCATGCCCTCTTTCTCTGCAAACTCCAGGATGGCTTTGTAGCAAAAATAGTACTGCTCAGGGGTCTGGATGCTGAATGCCCTCTGGGTCCTCATGCGTGACACTGTCTGGAATACATTAAGGGTGCCAAGCTCCTCCAGCTGTGCCAGGCAGATGTCCAGTGAGCAGAAGGTACCTGAAGAAAGAAGGAAAAGGTCACATCTGGTTTGCCTCTCTTATCTTCCTCCCTCTACCAAGTAACCCAGGCAGGATTGGATGAGTAAAATCAAAGGTAAGGTGCCTCATGGCAGGAGGCCAGATGTCCTCAGCCCTGAGAACTCAAGGAGGTCACAGAGTATTGAAGGCCAGAGAAAAGCAAAGGCCTCTTGTCTCTCAGGACATACATGCGGTCAATAGGATAAGTAAGGTAGGTGACAATAAGGAATGTCTGCTTCAATCTAGGACAGAGTGACAGTACTCCCATACTCAATTTCCAGACACTCTGTATCTTCTCCAGAGGCCTAACACAAATCTATCCTTCATAACTTTCTCCCAAAGGGACCTGTGAACTAGAAAGGCCAGGAGTTCTTGCAGTGTACATTCCCTTAAGGCAAAAGCTGCTAACTGACTTCCAGACTAGAAAATCCAGCATAGGGTGGGAACCCAGCTGGAAGAAGGGAATGTGAAGGAAGCAGCAACTCAGCTAAGCTCTCTGGGACACCCAGAGTGACGGTGAAGATAAGGTTTCAGGGTCAGCAGATAACCATGGCCATGGGAAGTATAAAGCTTCAATCTCCAGTGGGCTTGGTTTATGAAGTGTATATTCTGGCCAGCACCTAACACTAGGGATAACCAAAAGGACATTAAAGAGCAATTTTCATAGCAAATTACCACCAAGGGATCAAATGAGTTCTTTTTGCAATCACAAATGTGGTCAAACACCTTTATTCTTCCTCCCAACCTTTAATGCCTGGGGATATACCAAGAGGTACATCAGGTACATTACCCGTCCTGCCAATGCCTGCACTGCAGTGTACCACAATGGGTGGCTCAGGACACTGTCCTTTGGAGCGTGCTCCCATGCTGCTGACAGCAAGGCTCTGCTGGCTTCTGACCACTCTCAAGAAGTCAATGAGGGAAGCTGCTGAAGAAGGGACACCATAATCTGGCCAGCTCAGGAACTGGAAGTGGGTCACCTGGCGTTTCTGCCGCTCCTTAGATGGAAAAATGATGCAAAAGTTAAGGAGGTAATTCTGTCTGTCCCTGACTACCTCAGACTTTGTTAGATTCTCAACACTCTACCAAGGGCTCCCATCTACCACAACTGCTTCTCTACTGCAAACCTAAAGGAAGGAATAAATGTTTGGAAAGGGTAGAATTCCTGTATTGTGGGATCCACTGTTATGTTGAGATAATATTACTATATTGGCTCTGAGTTGAATATTCTCATTTTGTTCCCAGAAAAAAAGCAGCATATAGCCGGGTGTGGTGGCGCACATCTATAATCCTAGCACTTTGGGAGGCTAAGACAGAAGAATTGCAAGTTCAAAGCCAACCTCAGCAACAGTGAGGAGCTAAGCAACTCAGTAAGACCCTGTCTCTACATAAAACACAAAATAGGGCTGGGGATGTGGCTCAGTGGTCGAGTACTCCTGAGTTCAATCCCTGGTACCAAGAGAAAAAAATAACATAACCTGCCTGGAACCTTACATATTACTTGTAGAAATTTTCTTTACAGAAAGAGTTCTGCCCTAGCTTCAAAGGAATAAAGAGAAACCTGGATTTACCTCTGTGTTGTGAATTTCTAGTGTTGTTTTCTTATAATGGTTCATGTTCTCCACGCCTAGATTGGTCACCGTGAGGAAGCCAAATCGAATCCGAGAGTCTTTTTCTAAAGGCCAATACTGGCCACACTTTCTCCTGCCGCCTTCCTCAAAGCTGAACACACACAGAACAAGGTAAACCTCCATCCTTCCTCTCCACAGCAACAAGCCCACTCCCCCAATGACCTATTGTACCCATAGACAGAAATGTCATGTCCTACTTTGCTTCTTAGAAATTACTTAACTTACAATTTGTAAGTTACAAATTTGCTTAACTTACACAATTGATTCTTAGCAGGAAATGAAGAAAACTTCATTCTAAACAGATGTAAAAGCTTAAGTTTCTATATGTGCTCATTTAGCAGACATTTATTGTGCACTTAATATATCATTTAGTGTCTTTTCTAATACTTTATGGTATGTCTCACATATCTGTGATAAACACTAGTAGACAAAGAGACAGCAGAAAAATATGGTGGGTCAGACAGAACTCTGGCCTATACCTCAACCACTGTTTATTCTCTTCTCCAATTAAGGCCCTTGGCTAACAAAGAAGTGGGAAAGACATAGCTCCTAGATGCCAGTGGTACATTTATGAAAAAGCATTAAATCCACATTATCACTATTCAGTTGGTCTAAATTACTCCAAGGTGATACTTCTCCCACTATCACCTCTCCAAACAGAAACAGCTGTAAAAATGCCCTCAGGAAAAGAACTGAGCAAACATTTCTTTCCTCCTCGTCTGAAATAGGTTATAATTATCATAATGGCAATCATAATATTAATGCAATAAGTTATTTCTTTAAATTTGGCAGATTTGCACACCGAAATTTCAAAAACCTTTCTTTACTTGGAGCTTCCTGCTTGACCCATTGTTTTATCTCTTTTTTTCTCTTCCTCCACCAGTGGATGGAAAGAAAAAAAAAAGATATGGATGAGCAGAAAAATGGTCAAAAGTAGCTGGACTACACACACCAGTAACCCTAGTGACTGAAGAGGCTGAGAGGAAGGAGGATTACAAATTTGAGGCCAGCCTCAGCAACTTAGCAACACTGTCTCAAAGTAAAAAAAAAAAAAAAGAGCTGAGGTTATAGCTCAGTGGTAAATCACTGCTGGGTTCAATCCCTTGTAACATGCACACACACACAGGAAATGGAGGGCAAAGGGGAACTAATTCAGTAGCCTGGAAGACAGAGCCTGTCTGGAAACGGGTCAGATTCAAGATGAATTGCCCCATGTTTCCTAGTATTTCCTTTAGTGGACAAGGCTAGGACCTCAGAGGCTATAACAGGCCCAGGGTCACCAGAGGGATGGATTATAAGCATTAAAAAGTAAGATCTATCTATCTCCACCATGCCCTGGTTTGTAAACTCTAGATCAGTTAAGAAAAAGCTAAGGTAGCCAATTCTTATTTGGCATTTTTGGTTTTTGTTCTGTTTTGTGTGTGTGCGCATGCATATACGCATGTGTGGTTCTGGGGATTGAACCCAGGGCCTTACATATGCTAGGCAAGCAACCTACTACCGAGCTACATCCCCAGTCCCAAATATTGCTAACTCTTTGCCGTCACATTCCAACACTTTAGTTTCTAAGAGCTAAACTTCCTTCTTAAATCATCTATGCTTAGAGTCCAGGTGAGGGTAGAGATAATTAGGAAAAAGAGGATTAACTCACCGGGTGGTCATGACAATCACCAAGACTTTTTGCTCCCAAACCATGAGCCAGAAATCACGATAAGTATTCTCCAAAGGGCCTAGAATACAAGAAGATAAGAACATGACTCTGGGAAGCACTTCATTCCTTTATAGGTTCTTTTGCTTTTATTTCAAATAGAGCTGCAAAGCACATATGTTAGCTCCCTGCTCTTGCCCCATCTCTGCTATTCAACCAACCACAACAGCACTGTGTGGGAAAGTGTTACAGATGCAGAATGTGCCAGGCACAGTGGTACATGCCTGTCTGTAATCCCACCAGTTTGGGAGGCTAAGATAGAAGGATTGCAAGTTCAAAGCCAGCCTCAGCAACTTAGTGAGATCTTGTCTGAAAATAAAAAATACAAAGGGTGGAGGAGATAGCTCAGTAGTTAAGTGCCCCTGTGTTCAATCCATGGTCGAAGAAGGAGAAGGAAGGGAAGGAGGGAGGGAGGGAGGGAAAAGAAGAAATGCAGAATGTGCACATTAGCAAAATGTGTGGATAAGAAGTGCGTAGGTACTGTGTGGAAGCACTGTTAGATACTCTCTCGGTGCCTTAGCCATCAGAGCGTTAGTCATCATCACTACTAGGCTGGCGGTACCACCTGTGTATATGTCTCTAGCTCTTTCTATCTCACCTAACCTTCCGCCTTATAACAACTGGCTGCTTAAGAAGCCATTCTCCTGTGCTCCCTGATCTCAGATCTTAAATCCCTTATGTTTTCAACTGTCTCCTTCAAAATTAGTATTATCTTCCAATATTTTCATTTCTATTAACAATTCTGTCACCCTTAAAGGATTCAGTCATAAAAAGTTGAAGTCAAATCTGACTTATCCATTGCCTTCATCTCGCAGAAGCAGTTATCAAATCCTAGATCTTTGCCTTTGAAGTATTTTAGCTTTTATAGTTTTGCCCTCACCCCACTCTTACTCTTCCTGACTGATTTCACTGCTAATGAGGACCACATCATTTTTTTTTAGTTAATGCTTTTCTGAATAGGTCTCTTTCCATTCCAATCTATTCTGAATACCTGCAACAGTTAAATCCTTCATAGAAATTGCTCTGTCACAACACAGACACACCATGGCACTGTTGCCTGTATTCCTTTCCTCAAGTTGCCACCCTCATCTCCAGTGCCATTCACTTTCTAGCCATTTTCAAGCATGACCTCCTCCTCAAAGCTTTCTCTGGTCCCATACTCCTTGAGGGCTTTCTTACTCTCCTTTTATCTATTTGTTTGTTTATGTTTTAATTGATTTAACCCAGAGCACTTTACAAATGAGCTATATCCCTTAAAGCAAGTGCAAAGCCAGCCTCAGCAACTTAGTGAGACAGGGGCTCACCAAGTTGCTGAGGCTGGCCTCGAACCTGTCATCCTCCTGCCTTGGCCTCCCAAGTTGCTGGGATTATAGGCCAGGTGCCACCATACCCAGCTACTTACTCTATTTATTTATTTAATATATGTATGTATTCATTTTTATAAGACAGAGTTTCACTAAACTTCTGCCTGGCACTGAACTTGAAATCTTCCTGTCTCAGCCTCCCAATTGCCGGGATTATGGTCATGCACCACTGTGCCCATCTTCTTCTAAGTTCCTGATAGCACATTTGGGTCTAAACAGCATAAACATTTAATTTATATTATCGTATATCAGTCATTTTACTTTGTGGTAATTCATGCCTCAGTAAACATGGTCTTTAGAGCAAGGGCCATATTGTCAAGTTCTTTCATAGAACCTTCTAGGGTTGAGCATTCAGTAACTAATCTGAAGACATGTGTAGACTACGAATTCCCTTTCAATTAAGAAAGTAACAAACAATTCAGGATAGTTCCTTATATGTTTCTAGTGTCTTCCCCTCTCTACTTTTAATATCAAGGGTTGATTTGGGCCAGGCACAGTAGCACAAACTTGTAATCCCAGTGACTCTGGAAGGCTGAGGCAAGAGGATTGCAAGTTTGAGGCCAGCCTGGGCAATTTAGTGAGACTCTGTTTCAAAAGAAATAATAAAAAGGGCTGAGGATGTGCTCAGTGGGGGAATACCTCTGGGTTTAATCCCTCAGTACCAAAATGAAAAAAATGAGGAAATAAAGAAAGAAAAGAGGATTGATCTGAGCCTGAAAGTTCACTGGTTCCATTACAATTTTTGCTGAAGTCTTTTAGTAAGCACTAACATCTTATAATATTAGAATTCTATTACATCTTTGCAAAAGCAGACACTGCCAAAAGTATGTGAGTTAAGCTGGGTGCGGTGGCTCACGCCTATAATCCTAGCACTTAGGGAGGCTGAGACAGGAGAATTGTGAGCTCAAAGCCAGCCTCAGCAATGGCGAGGCACTAAGCAACTCAGTGAGACCCTGTCTCTACATAAAACACAAAATAGGACCGGGGGTGTGGCTCAGTGGTTGAGTACCCCTGAGTCCAATTCTCAGTACCAAAAAAAAAAAATTGTGTGAGTTATTGAATATAAACCTTTATGTCCAAGAAGAGAGGATTTAATTATAGCACACCCCAAATTTTTGGTTGATAAAGATGTTGTAAGGCTGGGTACAGTGGCACAAACCTATAATCCCAGCAAATTGGGAGGCTGAAGCAGTATGATTACAAGATTGAGACCAGCCTCAGCAACTTGGCAAGGCCATAAGCAACTTAGCATGATCCTGTCTCAGATTAAAAAAAAAAAAGACGAAAGAAGGAAAAAAGAGCTGGAGACATGGCTCAGTGGTTAAGGGGCCCTGGGTTCAATCTCCAGTATCAAAAAAAAAAAAAATGTTGTAAGATGTGTTACTTTATGCCATGAACTGGTATGTATGATACCATTAGATTGAAAATTTTTTAAAAAATTACATGAAAAACAGAGCTGATGTGTAGAAAAAAGCCAATTTTGTCAAGTATTTTACTTGTTTATATCTATATGTATACACAGAAAAAGGTATAGAAGATGCTGGAAAATGCTAACAATATCTTATCTCTGGGGTTGTAAGTGATTTTTATCTTAGTTTTCTAAGTATTCTACAGCAGATATGCATCACCCTTGTATGCACACCAAAAAAATAATAAGAAACCAGATGCTGTGGTTTAGGCATAGGATTACCCTATGCCTATAATCCCAACTACTTGGGAAGCTGAGGCAGGAGGATCACAAGTTTAAAGCCAGCTGGGCAACTTGGTAAGACCCTGTCTCAAAATAAAATAAAAAGTGTTGGGGGTTAGCTCTGTGATAAAGCACTTGACTATCAAGTGCAAGGCCCTGAATTCAATCCCCAACACTAAAAAGCAGAAAAGAAGAAAATGAGAACACCTTTTCACATTTCTGACCTCCAACCTCATCCACATCCTACCCTGTGCACATAGCTTTGTTGTTGTTGTTTTAGCTGCAGTACTGGGGATGAAACCCAGGACCCTCTATATTAGGCAAGTGCCCTATCACCAAGCTGCATCCCCCTCTCCTACACTCTGTTTTCCACAGTCAAATATTTCATTGGCAGAACTGGGGTTAGAGCAGTCAGAGCACCTGGAAAACCAGATACCACACTCAGGCTGGGCAGAAAGGGTCATAATTTCCTCAAAGGCACAAGAGAGATTTAAGAGGATAAAGTTATGCCGGGAAAGGTGGCACAGGCCTATAATCCCAGTGGCTCAGAAGGCTGAGGCAGGAAGATCTTGAGTTCAAAGCCAGCCTCAGCAAAGGCAAGACACTAAGTAACTCAGTGAGACGCTGTCTCTAAATAAAATACAAATCAGGGATGGGGATGTGGCTCAGTTGTCAAGTGTTCCTAAGTTCAATCACTGTTCGTCCCTCCCCCGCTCCTCGCTCCTCCCCAAAAAGAGGACAACGTTATACTTCCCAGGTTAGACACTCTCTCACTTTTGTTGGAGCTGGGGACTGAACCGAGGGCCTGTACATGCTAAGCACATGCTCTACCTCTAGGGTATATCCCTCTCCTGGTCTTCAGGTTAGGCCCTTTAATAGTGGACTTCTCTGAAGAAACAAAGTCAGTGGTTTATACCAACATAGGTGAAACAATTCACTGAGTTGGTTTGCAAGGAATTCTGAACCAAACAGACAGGGATTCAAGTCCTGGTTCTGCCACTTACTATGTGATCCAAGGTCACCTAATCTTTTGGGCTTCAGTATGCTTGTGTATAAAATTTTTTAAGTTTTCCTTGCAGAGTCTCTTTAATGATTAGATAGAGAGCATGTACCTGATATATAACAGGTGTTATCAATAGATATTATTAGTAGGAAATATTATTATATTCTTTCTATATAATAATCACACTACTATATATAATAGCCAAGAAAGTTGGCCACACAATCAAACTAACCCTCTCAACATTCCAGGACCCATTTTCTAGTCCTAATAGAGTGCTGAAGCCTTCTAAAAGTGGTCAATGTTTGACTCAAAAAATATCAGCTCTTTCTCTGTCCCCGAGTTATGCAGGGGTGGAGGCTCAAGTATATTCAAACTTGGTTTCACCTGTATCCACTGCCATGGCCCAGAAAGGCACTGCTGCTGGAGGTGGAATGAATGTTAATACTGCTTTATAAGAGGCACTGAAGACTGACCCTCATCCCTGATGGCCTTGTATGTGGAATTAGTAAGCCAAAAGCCTTGGACAAGAGCCAAGCCCATCTTTATGTGCTTTCATCCAATTATGGTGAGCCTACGTATTCAAGTTGGTAGAGATCTGAACATTGAGTCAACCTAATTAAGGTTGATGACAAAAAGGACTGAGGCTCAGGTGCGGTGGTACATGCCTGTAATAGCAGCGGCTCAGGAGGCTGAGGCAGTTCAAAGCCAACCACAGCAACTTAGCAAGGTCCTAAGCAACTCAATGAGACCCTGTCTCTAAACAAAATACAAAAAAGAGTTAAGGATGTAGCCCTGTGGTAGAACACCTCTGGGGTCAATCCCCAGTACTGGAGGGAAAAAATTCCCACACACCTAGAGGAGTACATTCTCCTGAACAGGGCCTTCAGAATCAGTTTAAAGGATTCACCCCTTGTGTAATTAGCAAATTTAGGCATGCCCTTCTTTCTAAACCTAGAGAAAGGAACATTCTGAGGACCCCTAAAGCCAATCCTAAGGCATATGCCCATCCACACCAAGGAAATCCTAAGCCTCTACTAAGACCAGAGATCTTTTCTGATAGTTCTCAATGCTTAAGGTTCCAAAAGAATTCCTTTTAGAAACGGTCATCCTTTAAGAAATAAAATTTTAAAAAAATCAAAAACTGAAATTGTGACCATCAGATCAATTAACAACATGCTAAGAATCCAAAGTCCTTTACTCCTTTTTTTCTCCTCCAACTTTCATTTTGAAAAATTTCAAAGCTACAGAAAACTTACAATAGTACAATGTACCCATATGTTCTTTAGCAAGAAAACTATCATTTTGCAACATCTGCTTCTCTGTAAACACAGACACACCTATTTTTCTTTTCTCTGAACTATTTACAAGTTGCAGACTGAGCTGGGAGCAGTGGTGCATGCCTGTACTCTAAGAGACTTAAGAGGCTGAGGGGAAAGGATCACTTGACCCCATGACTTGGAGGGCAGCTTGGGCAACACAGTTAGATCCCATCTCAAAAAATAAACAAATAAAGTGGCCGACTATACTTTTTTTCTCCAGGACTGGGCATTGAACCCAGGATCTCACACATCCTAGGCAAATGCTCTACCACCGAGCTACATTTTATTTCTAATTTTGAGACAAGAGTCTAAGTTGCCCAGGGCTTCCAATTTGCAGTCCTCCTGCCTCAGTCAAGTAATTGGGATTATAGGTATAGGCCATCATGTCTGGCTCAAGTTGCAGACTATACTTAATATTTCATTGTGCTTTTACAGTTTTAAAAGGTTAGAGCTCATCTTTTTTTGGGGGTACCGGGGATTGTACTCAGGGGTACTTGACCACTGAGTTAAATCCCCGGCCCTATTTTGTGTTTTATGTAGAGACAGGGTCTCACTGAGTTGCTTAGTACCTCACTGCTGCTGAACTGGCTTTGAACTCGCAATTCTTCTGTGTCAGCCTCCCAAAGTGCTGGGATTACAGGCATGCGCCACCACTCCTGGCTAGAGATCATCTTAAATGTTTTTCTTATAATAAAAAAATAAATTTAAAAACTTCCAGATATTAGACATTTCACTCCTAAATACCTGAGTACACATTAGGAGAACAAGGGCATCTTCCTTGTAGAAAAGCAGCACTATCACACTGACCCAATTAAACACTGATACAATGTTAGCTGATACAAAGACTTTCTCAGGAGTTTGTCCTTAATACTTTTTTTCTCCCTGTTGAAGATCCAATCATAAATCACACACTGCCTTTGATTACTTCATTAGTCTCCTTTAATCTAAAAGAATTCTCTGTCCTTCTTTTGTTTTTTTTTTGTTTGTTTTTTATATTTATTTTTTAGTTGTAGGTGGACACAATATCTTTATTTATTCTTATGTGGTGCTGAGGATCGAACCCAGTGCCTCCCGCGTTCTAGGCGAGCACGCTACCACTGCGCCATAACCCCAGCCCCTTCTTTTGTTTTTTATGGCATTAACTTACAGGGCCTGAGACAGTCTTCTTATATTATGTCCATAATCTGGATCTGTCTGTTTTCTCATGATTATATTCAGGTCCTCCTACTCCATCTTCTGTGCTAAGAATGATGGAACCCAGGGCCTAATGCATGTTGGGCAAGTGCTCTGCCACTGAGCCAACTGCAAGTCTGCAACCCCAGACTTTAAGACTGACAACACAGTTGATATGCATTTCTCATTGCATCACATCAGGAGGCATATAATCTCCCTCTGTGTTGAGTATTAACTTTACTGAAGATACTAAATTTGATCACTTGGTTGAGGTATGTCCTAGATTTTCTTTCTTTTCTTTTTGATGCTAGGGATTGAACTCTATGCCTCACATAGACATTCTATTACCACTAAATTATATCCCCAGATTCCTCCTGTCTTTTTTATTCCTTTTTTCTTCTGTGGTCCTGGGGATTGAACCTTGGAGCAAGCACTCCACCACTGAGCTACACCACCATTCCTTTCTATTTATTTTTATTTCTAAATATTTTTTTAGTTGTAGATGGACACAATATCTTTATTTATTTATTTTTATGTGGTGCTGAGGATCAAACCCAGTGCCTCACGCATGCAAGGCAAGCGCTTTACCACTGAGCTACAATTCCAGCCCCACTCCTTTTTATTTAGAGGCAAGGCCTTGCTAGGTCACCCAGGCTGGCCTTGAACTTTGATCCTCCTGCCTCAGCCTCCTTGAATGGTTGGTATTATGGGTGTGTGCACCACTGCACCTGGCTTCCTCCAACCTTCTGTGAAGGTGATACGATATTGTTAAGATAGGCAAAGGCCAAGACAGGAGTATTGGGCCCATAGAAGCATATATAAAAACTCCATCTGAAATCCTCTTAGACTCCTCTACTTGACTGTCAGACATAACAGACTACTCCCATCAGAACACTTGCTTGAATGTTGTATGATGGTTCAGGGACCAACCAGCAAAGGCCTTGTAGGATGGCAACACTCATTCCTAAATTGAACTCTGCAAGCACCACTGACTTGCCTGGCCTCTTTCTGAACATGAAGAGCATGCCCTACTGCCTTGGAGTGGCCATATTAAGGCACAATCCAAAAACTTGCGGGTGGCAGTAGTATTCTGGGTTTAAATCTGTAGTTTATCTCTATGCGATGAGTTTCCAGGCATACTTGGTACAAATATCCTTTACCTCTCATCTGCCTTCCTCAACTACCACCATCCTTTACATCAACTCAAGTTACATTTAAAAATTATGGCATCATCTGGCACAAGGAATCACAGATTGATGGCACAAACATGAGGCTGGACCAGCTTACCTTGTGTACCAATGTAAGCATTCTTCTGCTTGTAACCATCCATGAAGCTGGCATTGATGTAATCTGTCTAATAATAAAAAGGAGACATTAGTCCAGGTATATGGAATATAGAATTTGCATTAGAAAATAATGTGCAGGGAAAGTATAATCCATAGTGTAGGTATTCTTCTTCTTTTTTTTTTTAATATTTTTTTAGTTGTAGATGGACACAATGTCTTTATTTTATTGCTTTGTATGTGGTGCTGAGGATCGAACCCAGGGCCTCACGCATGCGAGGCAAGCGCTCTACCGCTGAGCTACAATCCCAGCCCCTAGGTATTCTTCTTGCTAGGCAAAATACGAGAAGTAAAAGGGTTGATTCAAAACCTCCTATCAAAATGGTCCTAAGACAACTGAAAGGATGTGTACATGCAGAAAAATGAAAATGACCCCTTCAGACTATACACAAAAGTTAACTCAGAATGGATCAAAGACCTAATCCAAGAGATTAAATTTATAAAACTCTTTGAAGGAAATATATGAGTAAATCTTTGCCATCTTGGGCCAGAAAAAGACTTCTTTGATATGAAACCAAAGTCACAAGAAACAAAAGGAAAGAAACAAACTGGACTATATTAAAAATGAAAAACTTTTACCCACGCTCAGTGGCATATGCTTATAATCCCAGCAACTCAGGAGACTGAGGCAAGAGGATCATAGATTAAAGGTCAGCTTCAGCAACTCAGCAAGACCCTGTCTCAAAGTACAGAATTTTAAAAGCTGGGAATGTGGCTCAGTGGTACAGTGCCCTAGGTGTGACCCCCTGTATCACAGAGGGAAAAAAAAATTAAAAGCTTTTGTGCTTCACTCTTTGGTCTCAGCAGCAGAAACAAGATAACAAAACGAATGTCATTGGAAAGCACTATAATAAGATGCACACATTGTGCTGCCGCTATGGTTCTAAGCCCTACCACCTTCAGAAATCAACCTGTGGCAAATGTGGCTACCCTGACAACCATAAGAGAAAGTATAACTGGAGTGCCAAGGCTAAAAGACTGAATAACACTGGGACTGGTCAAATGAGGCACCTAAAAGTTGTATTCTGCAGATTCAGGCATGAATTCCATGAAGGAACAACTCCTAAACCAAAGAGGGCATCTGTTGCAGCACCCAGTTCATCTTGAGTTTCAATAATTAGCCCACCCAATAAATGTGCTGGTTAAAAAAAATAAAAACAAAAAAAAGTTTTGTGCTTCAAGGCAGGAGGATCCAAGTTCAAGGCCAGACTGATCAACTCCTACCAGCTCAAAAAAATTTTTTTTAAAGAGCTGGGGATGTAGCTTCATGGTAGAGTGCTTGCCTAGCCAAGCGAGATCCTGGTTAATCCTTAGTACCCCCAAAAATAAATAAATAAATAAATAAGTGCATAGAATGCATATTTCACAAGAGATTTATATCTTGTATCTAGAATACATAAAGAACTCTACAACTCAATAATAAGAAGACAACCCAATTTAAAGCTGAGCAGAGATAGGCATTTGTCCAAAGAAGATATACAGATGGCCAATAGCACATGAAAAAGATGCTCAACATTATTAGTCATCACAGAAATAAACAAAACTACCATTAGATACCATTTCACACCCACTTGGATGGCTACAGATAAAAAAAGATAATAAGAGGTGTTGGTAAGTATGTGAAGAAAGTTGGGCATGGTAGCACAGTCCTGTAATCCCAGAAACTCAGGAGGTTGAGGCAGAAGCATCAGCAACTTCGAAGCCATTTAAGCAACTTAGTAAGACCTTCAGCAACTTAGTGAGATCCTGTCTCAAAAATAATAAGGACTTGGGGCTGGGGTTATGGCGCAGTGGTAGCGTGTTCGCCTAGCACGCGAGAGGCACTGGGTTCGATTCTCAGCATCACATAAAAATAAAATAAAGATATTCTGTCCACCTACAACTAAAAAATAAATATTTAAAAAAAAATTAATAAGGACTCCTCTGACCCAGGCTGGAGTTTTGCTGAACCCATAACATCCTGAGTAGCTCACTAATTTTAACTATATTAGTTGAGCACATTTGATACATCTGTGGCCTCATTTTTATAAGGAGCATATTAGATTGTACCAAGCACTACCAGGACATGACATGCTAACATAGATGTACTAACATGAAAGCATGAGATTTGTGACTGTGTAATATTTCTAGTAAATATATTTTGTTTCTGTATGAAAAATAAAATAAAAATAACTGAGGATGTACTCAGATATCCAGTGGTAAAGTACCCTTGTCTGAATCCTTAGTACAAAAAAAAGGATTTGGAGAAACTGGAACCTTCATACACAGTATGGTAACATAAAATGAATGAAAATGAAAATGGTATGTTCTTCCAAAGATAAAAAAAAATTACCACATGACCCAAGCAATTCCACTTCTAAGGAAAATGACAACATACACTCATGCACACAAAAACATGTACATGAATATTCATGGTGAGATTATTTATAATAGCCAAAAAATGGAAATAACTTGGCCCTCAACTAGTGATATATTAGTCCTTCAACTAATTGTGTGTGTGTGTGTGTGTGTGTGTGTGTGTGTGTATTGAGACAAAGTGTAATATATTCATACAAAGAATATTATTTGGCAATAACAAGGAGTGCTGATATATGTTACAACATGGATGAACTATGAAAACACTTCACACAAAGTGAAAAAACCCAGACACAAATGGTCACATATTGTATGGTTTCATTTATATGACATACCTAGAATGAAAGAGATTACCAGCCAGGCATGGTGGCGCATGCCTGTAATCCCAGCACTTTGGGAGGCTGAGACAGGAGAACTGTGAGTTCAAAGCCAGCCTCAGCAAGGGGGAGGCGCTAAGCAACTCAGTGAGACTCTGTCTCTAAATAAAACACAAAATAGGGCTGGGGATGTGGCTCAGTGGTCGAGTACCCTGAGTTCAATCCCCAGTACCCCCCCCCCAAAAAAAAAACGAGAGAGAGAGATTACCTATCTCTACAAAAATAAAAATAAAAAATTAAGGGCTGGGGGTATAGTTCAGTGGTAGAGTGCTTGCCTAGCATGCAATAAGGCCCTGGGTTTGATCCACAGCACTTTAAAAAAGAAAGAAAAAAAAAGAGAGAAAAGAAAAAGAAGAAGCTGGGCACAGTGAGTCGGGTTTGTAATCTCATCTGCTTGGGAGACTGCTGCAGAAGATCTCAAGTTCAGGTCCAGTCTAAGCAACTTAGCCAGATCCTATCTCAAAATAAAAAGAATTAAAAATCTAATATTTTTGAGGTACTAGGGCATAGAATACAGGGGGCCTCTACCACTTAGCTATATCTCCAGTCCTTTTTTTTTTTTTTAATTTTTTTAGTTATAGATGGATGCAATATCTTTATTTTGTTTATTTATTTTTATGTGGTGCTGAGGATCGAACCCAGTGCCTCATGTGTGCAAGGCAAATGCTCTGCCACTGAAGCACAACCCCAGCCCACTGAAACACAACCCCAGACCTCCAGTCCTTTTTTAAATTTGGAGATAGGCCTCAAACTTGCAATCCTCCTGTCTTGCCCTCCTGAGTAGATGGGATTATAGGCATGCATCGATGTCCCAGCTTAAAATTAAATTTTAAAAAGGGATGGGAATATAGCTCAGTGATACAGCATTTGCCTAGAATGCATAAAGCTTTGGGTTCAATGTACCACATTTTTTTTTTTTTTAAGTTAGAGGAAAAAGGGCAATGACTGCCAAGGGTATGGGGTTTTCTTTTAGGAATGATAAAAATGTTCTGAAGTTGACTGTGGTGATGATTGCACAACTCTGTGAATATATTAAAAATCACCGACACATGCTTCAAATGGGTGGACTATAGTATGTGAATTACATTTAAATCTGTTATTTAAAAAAAAAATAAAACAATACCCATTAGAGCTTGCAGCACTGTAGCATAGAACCAAACCCAAGGCAAGGCAACAACCTACATAGGAACATCTCATCCATCTCACCACACACAAAAGGCCAAATGACTGGAGAAGGAAAAAAACTATACCTCACAACTGAGACCATCAATAGGACGGGCCAACAACCACACTCCATTACTGCCTGAGCAAAGCAACTTACAGTCAAATTAAAAGGAGTCTCAATAAATAGCTCCTGACTCTTTCTCTTCCAGGGTCTTCTCCCAATTCCCAATGTCCTTAGTCCTATTTACTTCAACATATTTTTTTATTTCTTTTTTCTTTTGCAGTACTTGGAATCAAACTTAGGATAGTGAACGTTAGGCAAGCCCTTATGCCACTGAGCTATATCCTCAGCCCTTTCTATTTTGATTTTGAGATAGGGTCTCACTAACTCACCAGGCTGGCCTTGAACTTGCAATCCTCCTCTTGCCTCAGTCTCCTGAGTAACTGAGATAACAGGCATTCACCGCCACACCTGGTTTCAACATCATTTTATATTAAACTTATAAGATCTATACCAACTGCCTTTAATCCAGGCTGATAAAGAAGAAATATTGATACATCTATCCTTTCAAGTCATACTATAGCTAGTTGACAGTTGAATGGATAGAGAAAAGGGTCAAGAGTTTAGGAGAACAAATGAAAAAAGTTTCAGCTAGGCATGGTGGCACATGCCTGTAATCCCAGCTACTGGGGAGGCTGAAGCAGGAGGACCACAAGCTTGAGGTCAGCCTCAGCAACTGAGTGAGACCTTTTCTCAAAATAAAAACTAAAAAAGGATTGGGGATGTAGCTCAGTGGTGAAGTGCCTCTGGGTTAAATCCCCATTACCTAACCCCTCACAGAAAGGAGTAGGGAATGTAGCTCAGTGGTAGAGTGGTTCAATCCTCAGCATCACCAAAAAGCAAAGAAAAAAGTTGCAAGAGCAAACCAGGAAAAACCCACATATGCTCTATTCCATTCTACAGAAGTCAGTGGTTCCTCTTTTAATCTATTACCATTTCTCTAGTGGGTCCCACCACTTGGAAAGGAATCAGCACTCCATGGCTATAGACATCTCCACCTCATGTTCAAACTCATGAAACTTGGATATGTGTCCATTAGCCAATTAGTCTACCAACTTATTACTCTACTATTTATTTAGTTACGAGTTTTCTGTTCTCTCCTCCTATTGCAGCTAGCACCCACATTACTAGTACTCTACCCTGACATGGACAACACCACTGAGCTAACAGACTACCTGCAGCAGATCAGCAAGCTAAAAGCCTTACCCACTCCTAACCAGGCTCCTTAGTTCAGAGCCAACAGTTAGCAAAAACCTATTCGATCTCTTCTCAGCCTGGCATATTCAAGTGGTATACCTTTGAGGAACCAAAGGAGGAGGCACAGAAAAGTACATAAGATTTTCCCAATATATGAATCAACACTACTATATAAATAATAAATAAGGAGTTATGCCAGGATCTATCTTCATATTTTGAAAAAACATATTACCTCTTTAAAGGAGACCTATTAATTAATTAATTAATTAATTGGTACTAGGAATGAACCCAGGAAGCTTTACCACTGAGCTACATTCCCAACTCTTTTTATTTTAATTTTGAGATAGGGTGTCAATAAATTGCTTAGGGCCTATTGGCCTTGAACTTGGAATCTTCCTGTCTCAGCCTCCCAGGTCAACGGGATTACAGGTGTGTGCCACTGCACCCAACTCCTACTATTTCTTTATAACAAAGGATATCAGCTTTTAACATCTTTGTTTCTGGGATCACTTGTCTCCGAGAATTAAAGTCAGCAATTTCAGAAGAACTATCAGATATTGCAACTAAAAATGACCTCAAAGACAAAGTACAGGACTGGGGACAAACTGAAATAGTAGGAAGAGCCAAACCAAGCACAACACAGTTATTTTTTTATTTTTATTTTTTTAGTTGTACGTGAACATAACTATCTTTATTTTATTTATTTTTATGTGGTGCTGAGGATCGAACACAGTGCCTCCCACATGCAAGGCAAGCACTCTACCACTAAGCTACAATCCCAGCCCCATAGTTAAGATTTTATGGATTGAATGCTTGTGTCCACTTCCAAAATTCATGCTTCAGTACTAACAGCCAATGTGATGGTATTAGGAATCAGAACCTTTGTGAGCTTCGTGAGGTGATTATGTCATGAGGAGCACTAAAGTGGAACCCTTAGTACTTTTTTTTTATTTGATACGACGGATTGAACCCAGAGAGGCTCAACCACTGATCCACACCCCCAGATCTGTTTTATATTTTTATTTAGAGACAGGGTCTCTCTAATTTGATTAGGGCCTAAATTGCTGAGGCTGACTTTGAATTTGCGATCTTCCTGCCTCAGCCTCCCAAGCCACTGGTATTACAGGCGTGAGTCCATAAGCAATTTAGCAAGACCCTGTCTCAAAATAAAAAACAAAAAGAGCTGGGGACGTGACTCAGTATTTAAGCATGCCTGGGATCAATCCCCATAACAACAACAAGAAAGAATAAGTAAATGTTTATAATATAGAGAATGTATGACACGAATTAAAATTAAAAACTATCCTATGATTATCATAATAGATTTTTCTGGTTCAGAATAAACTTGCCAGTGACAATACCATGCACTTAAAAGGAAATAAAGTTGATGTACTCTGTAAAACGATGTGAGATTAATTCAAAAAATGGCTCAAATACTAGCAAAGACAAAGGAGCATGTGGGGGCTGAGGCTGTATCTCAGTGGCAGAGCACTTGCCTAGCACATGTGAGGCACTGGGTTCGATCCTTAGCACCGCATAAAAATAAACAAATAAAATAAAGGCATATTGTCCATCTACAGCTACAAAAAAATTTTTTTAAAAAGGTGCATGTGAAGGGTGAGCAAAATGTTCACAGTTGGGCGTGATGGTGCACACCTGTAACCCTCGCACTTTGGGAGGCTGAGACAGCAGAATCGTGAGTTCAAAGCCAGCCTCAGCAACGGCGAGGCGCTAAGCAACTCAGCGAGATCCTGTCTCTACATAAAACACAAAATAGGGGTGGGGATGTGGCTCAGTGGTTGAGTAACCCTGAGTTCAATCCCTGGTACCAAAAAAAAAAAAAGTTCACTACATATCTCAATATATTACATGAGGTTTTTAATATGTACAGATATTACATTACATAAACAAATTAGTACATTAAGTAATACAGTCATCTGGCCATTTCATCTCTATCCCTAGATATTTATGTATCTGTACATAAATAGTAGTTGTCCACAACTTTTTTCAGATATAGATGGAAAAATCCATCACATATAATCAAAGTTGCCTTATATTGCTGTATAAATATTCACCAAGTTGAACTATATAGCTATGCCTATACAACTAGAAGTAAAAGGAGAAATAATTTAACACTTATTAAGGAACTACAATATACCAGATTTTGGACTATCAACATTCCCATAAATAATTTCATTTACTCAGTACTGTAAAATGGTATTTAGGCACTTGTCTATGGTCACAGTCTACTATGAAGCAAAATCAGAACTTGAACCTTATCTACCTTTAGTATCCATTTTCATTCTACTAAAATACTGATGTTTCAATCTGGGTGAGGTTTAATTTCCCACAGTTATCCAAAAGAGATGTTATTTATCTGCATACCTGAGTGTAGCCACTTCGTTTTGTCAGTTTCACTCTAGTTTGATCCAGACAGGGTACATCCCCGTAGCGGTTCTTTTCTAAGTTTCCTGGAGACCTGAAGGAAATGAAATAGACCAGTTAGAATAAAGAAAAAGTAAGGGCAGTGTATAAATAAATGTATGTTCAAAGTATGGCAATGCAAAGCTGAGTGTCCATTACCATTGGTGGTCAGCTTCTCATTCTCTAGTGTATATAGTTCCACATCATTTAATGGGGTTTTTGTTTGTTTTGGGGAATTTTTTGGTGCTGGCAATTGAATCCAGGGCTGTACACAGGCTGAGCAAGTGATCTACCACTGACCTACACCTTCAGTGTTCATTTAGCATTTTTATGATAAGTATATATTATTTATAGAAATAAAGATCTTTGGGCTGGGATTGTAGCTCAGCGGTAGAGCGCTTGCCTTGCATGCGTGAGGCCCTGGGTTCGATCCTCAGCACCATGTACAAAGCAATAAAATAAAGACATTGTGTCCATCTACAACTAAAAAAATATTAAAAAAAAAAAAAAGAGCTTCATTTAAAAAAAAAAAAAAAAGAAAAGAAATAAAGATCTTTCCTTTCCAAAGAAGAGGGAGTCCCAAATGGACTACAACAGAGGGTGGTACTAGTAAGTGGGGTACTGTTATTACAAATACTTAAAAATGTGATAGCAGCTTTATAAGCAAAGTCTGGAAGAATTTGGAAGTGCAAGCTAGAAAAAGACTAAACGAAGCATTAAGGATGATTCTAGTGAGGGTTCAGAAGAGGAGGCTTTACAGAAAGCCTCAGTCTTCTTGGAGATTATCTAAGAGGTTGTGATCAGAATCTTAGTAGAAATATGGACTGTAAAGGCAATTCTGATGAAGTCTCAGACAGAAATGAGGAGCACATAGCAGGGCGTGGTGGTGGCGCACGCCTGTAATCCTGGCACTTTGGGAGGATGAGACAGGAGAATCTTGAGTTCAAAGCCAGCCTTAGCAGTGACAAGCCACTAAGCAACTCAGTGAGACCCTGTTTCTAAATAAAACACAAAATAGGGCTGGGGATATGGCTCAGTGGTTGAGTACCCCTGAGTTCAATCCCTGGTACCAAAAAATAAAAATAAAAAAAAAGGAATGAGGAGCATATAATAAAGAGGGAGGAGGGGTAGAGAGTAAAAATGAGGTACAGCATACACACACACACAAATCTGCAGATACAATTTTCTACTACTTATTTCTCAAAAGATGTTCAGAATTAATTTGCTGAATTCCAGTTTACCCCAGTGGACTGATAACCCATACTGACTCTACTCTATCCAGCAGCTTTACTAGAATGAGATAAAGGACCTATTCAGTACAAAACCACCCAACAGTGAAAACATCAAACAGATTTCAACCTGTTTTGGCAGAAAAAGCAGATGGGAGGATGTTAATTGGCTTGGCCAAATGCAGGAAGCTGGGACCTACAGGGAGACAAAATGATACCCTCAACTCCTACACCATGGAAAGCAAGGTAAAGTGCAAGTCTAAAAACAGCAATAAATGAAAATCCAAATGACACACAATTAGAATCCCTGCCCCATTCTCCCTGTCCTATCCTACAGTAATATCCAAGCTTGGATCCCCACCAGGCAAGAGACTGGAGACTAGAGAACTCTCCCTGACCCTTTCAGTACTGGGGATTGAACCCAGGGGCACTCTACAACTGAACTACATCTCTAGCCTTTTTCCTTTTTATAAATTTTATCTATCTATCTATCTATCTATCTATCTATCTATCTATTTTGAGACAGGGTCACTCTTATTTGCCCAGGCAGAACTTTTTTCTTTTTTTTAATCTTTATTTTATTTATTTATTTTTATGTGGTGCTGAGGATCGAACCCAATGAGGCAAGCGCTCTACCACTGAGCTACAGCCCCAGAACTCTTTTTTTTCCCCCCTTGTACCAGGGATTGAACCCAGGGGTGCTTAACCACTAAGCCACAGCCCAGCCCTCTTAATTTTTTTATTTTGTGATAGCATTTCACTAAGTTACTTAGGGGCTCGCTAAATTGCTGAGGCTGGCTTTGAAATGCGATTCTCCTGCCTCAGTCTCTCAAGTTGCTGGGATTAAGGCATGTACTACTGGACCCAGCAGAACTCTGATCTGGAGTAATTAAATAGCCACTAGCAAGAAAACTCTGTCAACTGGAGTATACTAACAATAAACTGGCCGTCTGATCATTTTAATTTAAGTTCACCAATATAAACAGAGCTTCTAATAAGCAACTTAAGGATCCTAGTACTAAGTGTGAACTAACAGCCATGGATCCCAAGATTATGAAGGAAAGCACCTAAACAAAGGGAACTAATTTAAATATACATAGTGGGGGGAGGACAAAACAGTGTCAATAAAAGAACTGCTAAAAGGCTATGAATAATATCCTTCAAGAGAAAAGAGATGATATCATTGTACCTGAAACAAGTATAAGATGCTTTGAAAAAGGAACAATCAGAGAAAAGCTCTTGCAAATTAAAAGTTACATCCAGGATTGGGAGTGTAGCTCAGAAGTGGAGTACCTGCTTTGCATGTGAGGCCAGTTCCAATCTCACTACAGCAAAAGAAAAAAATGAAAAAAAGATAACAAAATAGGAACTTCAATAGGTAAGAGTTCAGGAAATTACCAAGAACACAAAACAAAAAACAAAGTAATGAAAAAATGTAAGAAATTTTAAGAAAATAAAAGAATTGTTTTAGGACAGAAATAATCAAACTATGATCAGAACAACTGTTTTTGTAAATAAAGTTTCTTTGAACATGGCAAAGCCAATTTGTTTACATGCTAAGTACACAACAGTGTGTACTTGCAACAAAGGTCCACAGTGTAAAATAACTACTATCTTGCCCTTTACAAAAAGAAAAATGTCAATTCTTACTCTAGGAGTTCCAATCAGACCAACAGGAATGAGATAGAGACAGGGAAAACAAACATGTCAGGAAAGGAAGCATGAAAAACCATTTTTAAAAAGTTCTAAGGCTACAGATGTAACTAGCCATAGTAGAATGCTTGTCTAGCATGCACCAGGACTTCGGTTCAATCCCTGGTACTAAATAAAATAAAAAATAAATGTCCTAGATGGGGCTAGGGATGATGTAGCTCAATGGTACAGATGGCCTAGAAAGCACAAGGTCCTGCCTGGGTGAGATCCCTAGCACAAACAAAATAAAACAAAACATTCCAAGTACAAAGACCTTTAAATCAAAAGACCTATCAAGCACTCAATATAATGAATGAAACAAAAGGATTAAACCAAGACATATCATGATGAAATTTTTAAACAGAAAAGGAGATTAACTACTAATGAAAAGATTAAGAAGGAACAGAAGCTGGGCGTGGTGGCACACGCCTGTAATCCTAGCACTTTGGGAGGCTGAGACAGGAGAATTGAGAATTCAAAGCCAGCCTCAGCAACAGGGAGGCGCTAAGCAACTCAGTGAGATCCTGTCTCTACATAAAACACAAAATAGGGCTGGGGATGTGGCTCAGTGGTCAAGTGCCCCTGAGTTCAATCCCTGGTACCACAAAAAAAAAAAAAAAGAAGGAACAGACACAACAGACTATTAGTACCATCGCCAGTAATTAGAAATAATTACAAAGGTATTGCCGGCTAAGTGTAGTGGTGCACGCCTGTAATCCCAGATGCTCAGGAGGCTGAGGCAGGAGGATCACAAATTCTAAGCCAGTTTCAGCAACTTACTGAGACCCTGTCTCTAAAAGCCATAAAAAGGGCTGGGCATGTGGGTCAATGGTTAAGCATCCTTGGGTTCAATCCCTGGTGGGTGGAAGGAAGGAAAAATATTGCCATAAAAATTCTAAGGTAAAATTATTTCCAACCAAGAATTCTATGCTTAGCCAAATGCAATGTAAGTGAAGAAGAAACTATGGGACTGGAAAACAGGACTAACAAAATAAAGAGCAAAAATTATAGAATGAAAGATAAGGAGTAAGCCTAGAGAATAATCAACAACTAGTTTAGGCTGGAGAAAAAGAACAAAAAATACTGAAGTTGAGATCTCCAGGTATAAAAATGGAATCAGGGGTTGTGGCTCAGTGGCAGAGCGCTTACCTAGCATGTGTTAGGCACTAGGTTCAATTCTCAGAACTGCATATAAACAAATAAAATAAAATTCTATCAACAACTTAAAAAATATTTTCAAAAGTGAAATCAAATGATTATCTGATATATTAGATTATTTAGAAAACAATAATGACCGTATAAAATAAATCAGATTAAGCATACAGAAAAATAATCAGGATAGGTACAGAAAAAAAAACTAAAAGTTTAAAAAATTAGCTGGGTGCAGTAGCGCACACCTGTAATCCCAGCACTTTGGGAGGCTAGAACAGGAGAATCGTGAATTCAAAGCCAGCCTCAGTAACAGCGAGACACTAAGCAACTCAGTGAGACCCTGTCTCTACATAAAACACAAAATAGGGTTCGGCATGGGACTCAGTGGTTGAGTACTCTGAGTTCAATCCCCAGTATCAAAAAGAAAAGAAAAAGCTACCTCCAGAAGAAACAAAAAAAATGGATTTAGTAAATTATTTAATATATTTATTCATTTCAAAGTAGCACACTTACCTCTGCAGTTAAAAAAATTTAGTCATAAAAATGTAAACAATAACTACTGATTCAATTAAAATTTGGGATATGTATTGGAAAATAGCTAAGAAAGAAATGGTTATATGGTGTAAGAATCAAATGCTCACCTATAACAAAAATCAATACAGAAAATTATAATCATTTTAATTTAGAATACCAGGAGAAAGAGTTGTAAGAACTGAAAATGAGCTAGGCGTGACGGCACATGCCTGTAGTCCTGGCTACTTGAGAGGCTGAGGCAGGACAATGGCTTGAGACTACAAGTTAGAAACTGGTCAGGCAGGCATAGTAAGATCCAGTCTTGAAAAGAAAAAGTTAAAAAAAAAAAAAAAAAAAAAGAAAGCTGAAAATGGATGGCTACAGGCAGTAGAATTAAGGGTAAAGCAGAAGACTGCTAATTTTGCCACTGCTTTTTTTCCCCCTGGTATTACTTAGTTTTTTAAAAAAAGAAAAAAAATATTGCTTATTGATTGAAAATGAAAAATTTACAAGACCATCCACATAAAATAATATTCTATATTATTCTAAGGGTATTTGTACAAAATGAACTAGAAAGAAATATACCATATTTGACCAGTAGCTACTTGTGGGAAGTGGAGAGAACTGAGGGTGAGCTCTGGAAAGGATTTCTGATTTATAATGAATTCTTCCTTTTATATAATTAAAAAAAAAAAAAAAAAAAAAAAGACCTGAAGCAGCCAGGTATGGTGCACATGCCTGTAATTCCAGCAACTTGGGAGGCTGAGACAAGGAAGATTGCAAGTTGGAGGCTAGCCTCAGCAACTCAGTAAGGCCCTTGGCAACTTAGTGAGATCCTGTCTCAAAATGAAAAAAACTTATATGATAATTATTGTCAGGGTTAATGTGTCCGTTCTGGTGATAGGCATGCAGTTGTTTGTTGCATCATTCTCTGTAGTTTTCTACATTTTAAAATTTTCCCCTTGGCAAGCCGAGCACAGTGGCTCACACCTGTAATCCCAGCACTTTGGGAGGCTGAGACAGAAGAATTGCGAATGCAAAGCCAGCCTCAGCAACGGAAAGGCGCTAAGTAACTCAGTGAGACCCTGTCTCTACAAAAAAACACAAAATAGGGCTGAGGATGTGGATCAGTAGTCGAGTAGCCCTGAGTTTTCAATCCCAGGAACAAAAAAAAAATTTCCCCTTGGCATACGAATATAATGCCTAGCTGATTTTTTTTTCCTCTAGTACTGGAGATCAAATCCAAGGCCTTACACATGCTAGGTAAGTACTCTACAACTAAACTACATCCTCAGATTTTTTTCTTAATTTTTATTTTGAGACAAGTTTCTGCTCAGTTGCCCAAACTAACCTCAAATTTGGAGTACTAGTGCCTCAGCTGCCTAAGTAGCTGGGAATACAGGTGTGAGCCACCACACCTAGCCCTAGCCAATTTTTTTTAAAACCAAGTTACAAGGACAATTCAATGGGAAGGATTTCCTTCTCAACACAGGGGCCTGCAACAAATTAGATGTCCAATGACAAAATAAATGAATAGTAAACGAAATCTTAAAACTTATACAAAAATTAATTCAAACTGGCTGGGCAACGTGTCACACACTTATCCCAGCTACTCATGAGGCTGAGCCAAGAGGATAGCAAGTTTAGGGTCAGGCTTGGAAACTTAGAAAGACCCTGTCTTAAATAAAAAATAAAAAGGACTGGGACGTAGTTCAGTGGGTTCAATATCTAGTCCTGGAAAAAAAAATAAAGAAGATATTCAACACCATTAGCTATTAGGGAAATGCAAATTAAATAATTCTGGTACATTATACATCTACCAAAATAGCTAAAATCAAAAATAGTGACACCACTGGACTGGGGCTGTGGCTCAGCGGTAGAACGCTTGCCTCGTATGCGTGAGGCCCTGGGTTCGATCCTCAGCACCACATACAAAGCAATAAAATAAAGACACTGTGTCCATCTACAACTAAAAAAATATTAAAAAAAAAAAATAGTGACACCACCAAATGCTGGTAAGGAAGTGAAGAAACTTGATTACTCATACACTGCTCGTGGGAATGCAGTACAGACACTCTGGAAAACAGTCAGTTTCTCATAAAAGCTAAACACAGAATTACCATATGACCTAGCAACTGAATTCCCGGACATTTATGCCAGAAGCAGAAACTTAAATTCACACAAAACCTAGAAACAAATGTTCATAACAGCTTTACTTGCAATGGCCAAAAACTAGAAATAATCCAGATGTCCTTTAACAGGTGAGGGTTAAACAAACTGGTACATCCACAGAATAGCACACTGCTCAGCAATAAAAAAGAATGAACAATTAACACATGGAACAATTTGGATGAATCTTCACAAAATTACATCTAGTAATCATCATATGGTATGATTCTGTTTATGCAACAACATTCTAGAAAGAACAAAATTACTGTAATGGAAAGCTGATTCGTAGTGCAGGAATTAGGAATGGGTAGGTAGTAGAAGGGAGCTATGCTTTTATTAAACAAGAAGAGGGAGTCTTGTGGTTATGCAACTTTCTATACCCTGAACAAGGCAACAGATGAACAAATCTATAAGGTGACAAAATTGCATGGAACTCAACACACACACACACACACACACACACACACACACACACAGTAAAACTGGAGTAATCTGAATAAAATTGGTGACTGCATCAATGATAACATCCTGGTTGTGATATTACACTAGAGTTTTGGAATAAGTAACCATGGGGAAGACTGTGTAAAGGGTACATGATCTGCCTATATTATTTATTACAAGTGCATGTATAGCTATAATTAACTCAAAATAAAAACTTTAATTTAAAAAACTATTTTTAAAAAATGGTGTTAGGGCCAGGCAGGGTGGTGTACACCTATAATCCCAGTGACTCAGAAGCAGGAGGATCTTAAGTTCAAAGCCAGCTTCAGCAACTTAGCAAGGCCTTAAGCAACTTAGCAAGACCCTCTCACAAAATAAAAAAGCACCTCTGGGTTCAGACCCTGGTAACAAAAACAAACAAACAAAAAACCCAAAAGAAAAAACAACAGTGTAGAGGAGGAGATAAAGGGAAAGAAAGTCTAAAGTCTATTGGTCCATGAAAATACTGGGCAATAGTGAATATTCTTTTTTTTTTTTTTTGGTACTGGGGATTGAACTCAGGGGCACTCGACCACTGAGCCACATCCCCAGCCCTATTTTGTGTTTTATGTAGAGACAGGGTCTCACTGAGTTGCTTAGCGCCTCACCGTTGCTGAGGCTGGCTTTGAACTCGCGATTCTCCTGTCTCAGCCTCCCTAAGTGCTGGGATTACAAGCGTGAGCCACCGCGCTCGGCTGTGAATATTCTTATATTTACTTCATAATCCAGAATTCCAAGGGAGACACAGCCTTTTAGGGGTAGTAGTTCTATAAGGACTTGGTATAAGACAGAGACTTGGAGCTGCTGAAAATTCTGGATTCTAGAACTAAAATAGAGCTCCATCACCCAATAAAGAGGCAAGAGTGTAAAGTCCTCTTATCATACTGCAACATGTTCTCTGATTGGCAGGTGGCCAAATAGACAACCCAAACCTGCTTTTTAATGCAATTACCTGTCAGCAGTGAATAATTGCAGAAACACCTAGAACAAGGTAAGGAAGCCTCAACACAAGTGTGCATGCTCTTAGTTCAGCCAAGTACTCCTCCCTCCTAAGGTACCACCTTCATTGAAGACTACTGAAGACTATGCGGAGGGAGGAGTGTGCTCTGTTTGGGAAAGAGACTGAATGTAAACAGAGATGTAAACAGCGGTTTTCCGCTGGTAGAGAGAAAAAAGAATACTCTCCCCTCTTGATATATACTCTGCTTACTTTTTTCTACTTTTACTTTCCTTGCATTCTTTTTTGTATCTTTCGCTTTCCTTTTTTTTTTGTGGGGGAGGTGGGTAGGGGAGTGCTGGAGTTCGAACCCAGGGCCTTATGCCTACTAGGCAAGCACTTTACTACTAAGATATACCCCTAGCCCCTCCTTTGCATTCTTGTTCTGCTTATTGGCTCAATTGCCACTTCTCTTTTATTGCTCTCATCACAATTTCCTTATTATTTCCCCTTATTCCTTTACATCTTCTTCTTTACAATACCCTGACTAATCTGGGCAGAATTCTGAGTGGGTAGAGGTACTCACAAAATCATGGATTCCTAAAACTTTAAGGTAGGTGAACATCAAAACTCATACAGTCTCATATCACACACAGGAAAATTAAGGTACATAGAAAGGAAATAAATGTTATTCAGAGAGGACTTTCAGCAAGTGGAACTTGAGCCTGGAACCCACTGAAACCCACAGATTCCTTAATTTTTTAAAAAAATTATTTTTATTAGAGCTTTATAGTTATATATAGGAGTTGGGATCATCCCAACAAACTCATACATGCATGGAATTCAATTTCAGTTAATGGTCTCCCCTTTTCCCTCCCCCCTAGATTCCTTAATTTTCAAAAGACATTTCACTAGTAAAAAGAGAGATTTCTTTTCTGGCCAATTAAAACATGTCAAGAGTCTGGTGAGGTAGCACACACCTATAATCCCAGTGACTTGGGAGGCTAGGACAGAAGAATAACAAGTTCAAGGTCAGCCTGGGCAACTTACTGAGACTTGTCCCCAAATAAAAAATAGCTGAGTATCATGGTACATACCTATAATTCCAGCTACTTGGGAAGGTGAGGCAGGATTGCAAATTTGAGGCTAGTGCTGACAACTTAGCAAGACCTTGCCTCAAAAGTTAAAATGAACGGCGAGGCACTAACCAGCTCAGTGAGACCTTGTCTCTACATAAAACACAAAATAGGGTGGGGGATGTGGCTCAGTGGTTGAGTGCCCCTGAGTTCAATCTCCAGTACAAAAAAAAAAAAAGTTAAAAATGGCTGGGGGTGTAGCTCAGTGGTAGAGCATCCCTGGGTTCAACCCAGTACCACAAAAATAAATGAATAAATAAGGCTTGGGGAATGTAGGTCAGTGATAGAAGGTTTGCATAGCATGCACAAGGACCTGCCTGGGTTCACTCCCCAGTACCAAAAAAAGAAAAAACAACATAGTAAGAGAAATGAAAGCAATTTGGTAATAGAGATGATCAATACTCTATTGTCAACAACATTATCAAGTTATGAACCCGAGTTACAAATAGCCAGTTGGTTTTGTGGTAGGATTTAGGGAAAACAAAGTTTCAAGAAGATAAATTCATACGAGGCAAACTCTTCTCTTTTTTTTTTTTTTTTAAATGTTTATTTTTTAGTTGTAGGTGGGCAGAATATCTTTATTTTTTATTTTTATGTGGTGCTGAGGATCGAACCCAGTGCCTCACACGTGCTAGGCGGGCACACTACCACTGTGCCATAACCCCAGCCCCTCTTCTCTCTTTTTGACTGTGGATTCATTTTTTTTTTTCCTTTCTTTTTTTTTAGTATTTTTTTAGTTGTCAATGGATTTTTATTTTATTTATTTATATGCAGTGCTGAGAATCAAACTCAGTGCCTCACACATGCTAGGCAAGTGCTCTGTCTCTAAGCCACAACCCCAGGCCCTGTAGATTCTTTTAAATATACCAGCATCCATTCTTTCAAGATGTAGAGATTCACTATAAACGTTCTAGGGAAAAACTGAACAGACCACAGCTCACACTGAGGATGAAAATAGAAAGCAGCCCATTTGAGGTTTTTTTTTTTTTTTTTTTAAACACTTGCATTTCTGGAAAATATCGAAAGGCATGTCCATTATTACAGGGATCCCCTGTTGGTATCAAAAACCTTCTGAAATTTCAAAGCATAGCTACTTGGGAGGGACAAAAGCATAGGACATTGGCAACAAGCACCAAAACAGGAGATAACTTCTTTCTGGATGAGAGAACTATCATGTGAGAATGATGCTCCTTAATATAAGGAAGAGCTGCTATCAGTACCACCAGAGGAATCTTGATAACCAATTACTGTCTCAAAACTTTCCTACTTACATGGAACAGTGGAAAGTGCCAACAGGGTTCTCACGACGGATGTCTTCATACTCCTCATATATTCCCCGCTTCTGCCTGGTGTTAACATAGTCTACCAACTCTTGGATAGTCATGGCGTGGGGACCTGGAACATGTACTGAGTCCCAGTCTAAGGCAGGAGGGAGGGAGAACAGGATGATCTCATCGAAGGGATCTGGGTGGCCGTTCACTTGGGGTAGGAACTGGAAATTCCAAGTGGCGAGATCAATTTTGACGTACCCACCCAGGTTTTCTGGAAGGCACTCCCTGGGCAGATGCTGGGTAACCTCAGAAGTCTTTAAAATCTGAATCTAGAAGGCCAGAAAGAACCGTGTGAGTACTGGGGCAGGAAAAGGGGCACAGATAAATGAAGATAAAGAACAAATGTGCCTCTTTGAACTTGGGAAATGAGTTGACATTTGCTTGAAAAACCAGGTGTTTTTATAAAAGAAGTAGACTATATTTCATCTGCCTGGGATTAAGTCCAATGAATTTCTCAGCTAAAAGTTTGAATTTTGAGAACTGTGTCAATACACTTCTGGAATTAGAGGCCTTGCTATATACCTTCTGAAAGGAAGGTATAGTGAACAAAGGTTTTATACATACCATTAACAAGGCTTCCCAGTACTATATCCTGCTGGTATTCTTCTTTTTGACCACTAACAATGCATAGGTAGTGGTTATTTTTGTCAATCTCATACTGAGGCTGCCAATTCTAAGCCTGTTACCTTGTGTTTTACTCACAGCTTGGTATGGATATTCTCAAATACAGATTTCTATGAAAGCAAGGCAAAATCAACCACCCACAGACAGGGTAGACCTGGAAAAATGCTAGATAAGTCATTATAATAAGTACTTAAGTCTGCTCTCTGCTTGGCATGGCCTGCTGGACCAAGATAGCCTAGCTGGTTCTCCTCAGAATTTCTTTGGAGCAGGAATGCTGCTCTTCCTAAAAGCTTCTATCTCTTGCTGTTGCCTCTTCTTGGAATGCCCTCCTTTCCTCCTCTGCCTCTTCAAGGACCAGCTCATTGTTCACTTGCTCTGTGAAGCCCTTCTTGACCACCTGAGGCAATATTTTCCTCTATACTCCTTCAAAGTCCAAGTCTTCTCTGAAGTGTCCCTCTGTGGCCTCTATGATGACTGTGAGCTCCTTAAAGCTAAGGAATATCTATCTCATTCACTGTTTAATTCCCAGGGTCAAATGTCTGAACAATACAGGAAACTCAAATATTTTCTGAGTTTATACATGCATGTATAACTCATATGCAGGGACATAACTAAGGAGTATTCTCACAAAGTTCTTTTAGGAAAGATCTCTCTTGCTCTGACTCATTAGGTCTCTACATAACTTCTGGAGTACTGAACATTGTCACTTTCCCCTTTCTGACCCAAGTCACCTCAGCTATAAAGATCTGCATTATTCATTTAACTCAATAATTCCTTGCCACAAAAATCTCTGATAATATTTCTAAAGAAAGAGCCAGGCTTGGTAGTGCATGCCTATAATATGAATGACTTGGGAGACTAACACAGGAAGACAGCAAATTGAGGCCAGCACAGGCAACTTAGTGAGACTTTGTCTCAAAATAAATAAAAAGGGTTGGGAATGTAGCTCAGTGGCAGAGTGCACCCTTGAGTTCAATCCTCAGTATCCAAAAAAAACCAACTTTATTATTTTTATCCTATTATTCCAGTGTTTCATATGCCATTTCTTTCAAGGGTTGCAATCAGTGACTGTGACTATAAATCTTTTAGTCCTGAAGCACTCCTGAAATTATAATTGAATTAATTTGCAACTACCCTTTTGAAACTGGAAAAATTTTTTTTAAGAGAAAGTACCAGGTATAAAAGTAGGAAGAGATACAGTGAGGGACTCTCCTTCTCCATCCTGCTGAATGGTACTTCCAGGTGAACAAAGTCTAATACCAGTTCAATTAATGTAATTAAATTAAAAGCTGAATTTTCAATTTTTGTGTTTTTGTCTTTGTTTTTACTTGGATAGTAAGGATTTAACCCAGGGCCTCACGCATGCTATGCACACACTCTGCCATTGAACTACACCACTGCCCTAAAATGCTGTTAAATATTGAAAACCTGTGTAGCACTATGCTAAATTTTGAAAATAGTAGCCATCTTTAAATTACCTCCAGGACACATTCCTTCAGTACTCCCTTTTTTTTTTTCTTATGCAAGAGCCAGATAAACTGTGGCCAGTCCCTAATTCAAGGAGATTATAGAACAGTGAGGAAGGCAGTCTCTTCCAAGCTGATGAATGAATGAAATAGAGGATAGGAGTGAATACACTAATAGAAGTAGAGAGGATCTCAGAAGACAAGCCAGGAGAATTTTTTGACAATAGCAAATTAATTGACAGAATTCTAACACTTAGAAATGGGAATTCATTTATCCACCTCTGAATAAGAAAAAGCTAACTTGTCTTACCCTCTCCCTGACTTTGTCCTTCAGAAGGAGGCTGATGATGGAATAGGGCACTCGGAACCATATTGGTGCTCCCACAATCAGCACCTTCTTCAACCGAGCTGGAAATGCTCCCTGTAGAGAAAAATGTATGAGGATTTAAGCCTGATGGGACCCGCAATTGTTCAAGCCCCAAATTTAGATTTTCTGTACTTCTCTCATTCTTACCTAGCAGGGGGAGTGTACAGACTAATTCTAGTTTCCTCTCATAGCTAGAGGAAAAGTAGTTAAAACAAATTAGGTGAGATGGTGCATGCCTATAATCCTAGCAACTGTACAGGCTGAGGCAGGAGGATCCTAAATTCAAGACCAGTCCAAACAATTTAGCAGACCCTGTCTCAAAATAAAAATTAAACCAGACATGGTAGCACATGCCTGTAATCCCAACTACTCAGGAGGCAGAGGCAGGATTGCAAGCTGAAGGCCAGTAGCAATTTAGCAAGACCCTGTCTCAAAATGAAAAATAAAAAGGACTAGAAATATAGCTCAGTGGCAAAGCACTCCTGGGTTTAATTCCTAGTATGTATGTATATAAATAAATAAATAGATAGATAGATAGAGAGATAGATAAAATACTAACTAAAAAGGGTTGGGGATGTAGCTCAGTAGTAGAGTAGCTCTGGATCAATCCCCAGTTCAGCAAAAAACAAACAAACAAAGGAATCAGAAGATGATTTACCTTTTAAATTAATAATGTTAACTTTGTGTTTACCATAGCTTTATGAATCAAAGAGTATTCTGAGTTTCCTTATCAAGTGTTATCCTACACATTCAACATAGCACATCAATACATATATTGTATCCCAGAAAAGTTCTACTTATTAAAATTATAAGAAAATTTTAATTTTAGGGAAAAACAACATAAAAGAAATATCTCTTTTCATAATCTGCATTTTATCTAATATCTGTGTATATATCATCATTTTTAACCTATTTCTTCATCTCTAAATTTATTTATTCAATCTATAAACATAACATAGGCTGGGGATGTAGCTCAGTGGTACAGAATATGCTTAGCATGCAGAACACCTTGGGTTTGACCCCCAGCACCACAAAATAGATAAAATAAACACATACAACCTAGTGTGCACACAGGCAAATGACATTTAAAAAAAGGAACTGGTCTACATCAAATGTAAGGATGACAAATCACTCGTTCCTAACCCACAATGCTTGGTTTCATTTAATTTTTCAATATTCCAGCCCTTCTCAGATGCAGGATTAATGTAATATTAGCATTCTGTGAAGAAATTATTCCTAAAGAATCATAAAAAGAGGAAATTATAATTAAAAATATTGTTTTTTTTTTTTTTTTTGTCTGTATTCTAACACTTTCAAAAGACTAATCCTTAGCCAGGCACAGTGGCAACACCAAAAATCTCCGTTACCTGGGAGATTGAGGCAGGAACAGCAAAAGTTCTAGGCCAGCTTGAAAAACCTAAGGCCTTGTCTCAAAATAAAAATAAAAAAGGCTGGGGGATGCAGTTAAGAGGTAGAGTTGGCTGGGTTCAATTCCCAGGCCAACATACACGTGCGCACAGGAAAAATTCTGTCAGGCACAGTGGCACACACTTGTAATTGCAAAAATACTAGAGAGGCTACAACAAGAGGATCACAAGCTCCAGGCCAGTCTGTGCAACATAGCAAGATTCTGTCTCAAACTTAAAAAGACCTGGAGATGTAAATCAATGGTAAAGTTTCTTGGGTTCCATTGCCAGTACCAGAAGAAAAAAAAAAAAGTAAATCTCAATTTGACATATTATTCTGGTTTTTTTCAGTTATTGTTCATTGCACTAATTTACAGAATTCAAATACTATGGAGAATAGGCAGCATCCACAACAAAATGCAACTAAATCTGGGGCTGGGGTTATGGCGCAGTGGTAGCGTGCTCACCTAGCACGCGGGAGGCACTGGGTTCGATCCTCAGCAGCACATAAAAATAAAATAAAGATATTCTGTCCACCTACAACTAAAAAATAAATAGTTTTTAAAAAAATGCAACTAAATCTGAAAAACTACCTTTCATATTTTTTTTTTCAAAGATGCAATGATTTATACTCATAGCCCCTTTACCTGCCAGATTTAAAAACAGTCCGGAAAAATACCTGTATTTCCACAAAATGATATATAGAAAATAGAAGGCATTGTCTTCTTCCTCACAGCAAACTGCTACCAACCCAGGCCTGTGCATTTAAATGACTTTATGGCACCCTCATATACTACTGGTAGAATTGTGATGGATAACATCTTTAGAAAGGCATCTGGCATTATAAATCCTTAAAATTGTGCATGTTGCTGATATGGCTCAGTGGTTCAGTGCCCTTGGTTTCAATCCCTGCTACCAAAAAAAAAGAGGAGGCGGGTGCTAGGAATGTAGCTCACGGGGAAAGTGCCCCTGGGTTCAATCCCCAGTGCCATATACACACATGCATACATAAATAAGTAAAATTATAATTTTATTTTTAATTCCCAGCTGGAAGTGGTGGCACATGCCTCTAGTCCCATTATACTTGGGAGACTGAGACAGGAGTCAAAATCAGCCTGGCCAACTTAAGGAGACCCTATCTCAAAAAATCAGCCTGGCCAACTTAAGGAGACCCTATCTCAAAAAATTAAAATAAAGGACTAGTGATATAGCTCTATGATTAAAAAAAAAAAAAAAAAAAAAAAAGGCCCTGAGTTCAACCCCCAATGCTATAAAAACTAAAAAATTAAAAAATAAAAAAAATTTAAAAATGATTTAAAAGGAAAAACTAAACTGACCATAATGGTATTATTTACATGGTGAATAAAGGAGAAATATGGTCAGACAGTTAACTTAATTATGAAAGTATATTAAATCACTAGGATACTGTGATTTTGTTAAAGCTAATAAAGCAAATTGAGGAAAAGGGTTGGAAAATGTACTCAGTGGTAGAACATATGCTTAGCATATAAGAGGCTCTGAGTTCAATTCCAAGCATCATTAAAAAAATAAATTAAAAAACTGCCCAGGCACAGTGGCACATGCCTGTGATCCCAGCAGCTCCAGAAGCTAAGGCAAGAGGATTGCGAGTTCAAAGCCAGCCTTAGCAATTTAGCAAGGCCCTAAGCAACTCAGCAAGACCCTGTATCTAAATAAAACACAAAGAAGGGCTGGGGATGTGGCTCAATAGTTAAGTGCCCCTGGGTTCAATCCCTGTACCAAAAAAACAAAACAAAAAATAACAAAAACAAACAAACCTGGGGGCAGGGACTATTTAATATATGAAACTAGGAGAAAAAGCAACCAATACAGGAAAAAAAATTAGATCTCTGCAAGTCATACTTAAAAATAAAGGTCTTACTTTCTATTGTTATTGTTTTTGGTACTGGGGATTGAACCCAGAGCACTTTACCACTAAGCCACATCCCCAGTTCTTTTTTATTTTGAGACAGGGTCTCACTAAGTTGCTTCGGGTCTTGCTTAGTTGCTGAGACTGGCCTCCAACTTGCCATCCTCCTACCTCAGCCTCCCAAGTCACTGAGATTATAGGCATGTACCACCTGTCCTGGTTAAGATAAAATTCTTTTTTTTTTGGGTACTGGGGATTGACCTCATGGTTGGTTTCACTGAGTTGCTTAGCACCTCACTGTTACTGAGGCTGGCTTTTTTTTTTTTTTTTGGACGAGGGATTGAATTCAGGAGCACTCAACCACCGAGCCACATCCCAGCCCTATTTTATGTTTTATGTAGAGTCAGAGTCTCATTGAGTTGCTTAGCACCTCACCATTGCTGAGGCTGGCTTTGAACTCACAATTCTCCTGTCTCAGCCTCCCAAAGTGCTGGGATTACAGGCGTGCACCACCACGCTCAGCTCTGAGGCTGGCTTTGAACTTGCTATCCTCCTATCAGCCTCCAAAGCCACTGGAATTACAGGTAAAGCTACTGGGATTACAGGCGTGCGCCACCATGCCCAGCAAGATAAAAAAAATTTTTTTTTTTGGTACCAGGGATTGAACTCAGGGGTACTTGACCACTGAGCCACATTCCCATCCCTATTTTGTGTTTTATGTAGAGACAGGGTCTCATTGAGTTGTTCAGTGCCTTGCCATTTCTGAGGTTGGCTTTGAACTTGTGATTTTCCTGTCTCAGCCTCCCAAAGTGCTAGGATTACAGAGGAGCGCCACCATGCCTGGTTAAGATAAAATTCTTAAATGACAGAAACAAAAACTTTCCAGGCTTGGTGGTGCCACCCTGTAATCCCACCAACTCAGGAGACTGAGGCAGGAGGATCAGATTCAAGACAAACTTGAGGAACTCAGAGGAACCCTGTCTCAAAATAAAAAATTTTAAAAGGGCTACAGATGTACCTCAGTGGTAGAATACTTCTGAGTTCAATCCCACTAACACACTTGTGTGCACGCACACATACACACACACTTTAAGAAAAAAAGAAGTTTAAAATTTTAAAATAAAATAGTGCCTTAAAAAGTTAAGAGTAGAATTACCATATAACCCCACAAATTCAACTTCCAGGACTAGAAATGTAGTTCAATGTCAGAGCACTTGTCTACCATGCATGTGTCTCTGGGTTTTATCTATCTTTGGTATGGCAAAAATAAATAAATAAATAAACTCATCCTTGAGGATCTGAGTTCAATCTCCAGTACCATAAAATAATAATTTCACTTCTCAATATATACTCAAAATAAACTAAGTAGGAGCCAGGCACAGTGGCACATGCCTGTAATCCCAGCACTTTTGGAGGCTGAGACAGGAGAATCTCGAGTTCAAAGCCAGCCTCAGCCAACTAGCGAGGTGCTAAGCAACTCAGTGAGCCCCTGTCTCTACCTAAAGCACAAAATAGAGCTGGGGATGTGGCTCAGTAGTTGAATACCCCTGAGTTTAATCCTCGGTACCAAGAAAAAAAAAAAAAAAAGAAACTAAGTAGGGATTCAACCAGATACATATACACCAATGTTCACAATAGCCAAAAGGTGGGAACAAACAAATATTCATTAACATGAATACACAAGTAAACTATACATACACAAAATATTATTCAGCCTTAGGAATGAAATTCTAATCATGCTATAATATGGGTTAACCTTGAAATCATTATGCTAAGATAAACCAGAGACAGAAAGAAAAATATTGTAATAATTTCGCTTATGTAAGTACTTATACTTGGCAAATTCATAGATAGAAAGCAGAATAGAGCTTAATCAGAGCTAAACAAAAAGAGAACAGAAAGATACCATTTAGGCTGGGTGCAGTGGTACGCACACTTGTAATCCCAGAGACTTGAGAGGCTGCAGGAGGAGATCTCAAGTTCAAAGCCAGCCTCAGCAACTTGGGCCCTAAGCAAGTTAGCAAGACCCTGTCTCAAAATAAAAAAAAAAAGGGGGGCTAGGGATATGGCTCAATGGTTAAGCACCCCTGAGTTCAATCCATGGTACCAAAAAAAAAGGAAAAGAAAGATACTATTAAATGGGTACAGAGTTTCTGTTCATAATGATGAAAAGGTTCTGAAAATGGATAGTGGATGTGGTTGCAATATAAATGTATTTTTTAAAATATTTTTTTAGTTGTAGATAGACACAATATCTTTATTTTATTTATTTTTATGTGGTGCTGAAGATCGAACCCAGTGCCTCATGCATGCGAGGCTAGAGGTTTACCACTGAGCCACAGTCCCAGCCCCAATATAAATGTATTTAAAGCCAATGATCTTAAAATGGTTTAAATGAGCCAATTATGGTGACATGCCTCTAATCTGAGCAACTGGGGAGGCTGAGGCAGGAGGATTGCCAGATTCAAGGCCAGCCTGAACAAATATAAGTCAGACTCTATCTCAAAATAAAATAAACATTGCTGAAGATGAAGCTCAGTAATAGACCACTTGCCTAGCATTTTCAAGGCCCCTGGATCAAATCCAAGCACCTCAATTAAAAAAAAAAAAAGGAGGAGGAAGAAGAGAAATGATTAGGGAGAAAAGGTCTAAAAAGACTCCTTAGCCCTGGGCAATGTGGCATCTGTAATCCAAGTGATTTGGAGTAGGATGATCCCAAGTTTGGGGCCAGCCTCAGCAACTTAGCTCAGACTCTGTCTCAAAATTTAAAAAAGGAGGGAAGGAGGGAGAGAGGGAGAAGGGAAGGAAGGAAGAAAGAAAGGAGGGAAGGAAAAAAGGGGGAAAAAAGCCTCTTTAGTGAGGCAATCATGAAAAAATGGAGGAAAAACAAAAGACTGAGAAATATTGCTCAAGACACTCTCTTGCACACTTCACCAAAACACATGTATAAAAATGTTCATTTCAAAAACAAAGACAGCTGGGTATGGTGGTTTATGCCTTTAATCCCAGGGATTCAGGAGGCTAAGAGAGGAGGATCACAAATTCAAAGCCAGCATCAGCAACTTAGTGAGGCCCTAAGCAATTTTATCAGACCCTATCTGAAAATAAAAAATAAAAAGGGTTAGGAATATGGCTCAGTGGTTAAGCATCCCTGGCTTCAATCCATGGTTCAAAAAAAAGTGAGAGAAAAAGAAAGATAAAGAAAATTAGTTTATAGCAGTATTATCCACAAGAATGAAAATTAGGAAACAATTTGAGGAGCTATCTATCAGTAAGAGGGTAAATAAAACAGTGGTGTATTCATCTATGAATGAAGAATGCAAAGAAATCAATCCTTCAATCAATGAAAAGAAATGTATCACAGCTACTTACCAAAATAAGAATTTTAAAAACAATGCTGAGTGAAAAAAACAAGTCCTAGAAAATAACATACCTTATATATTCTCTTTCTATGATTTCTGTTATAAAGCCATAATAGTAAATAAATAATTCTAAAAGTCTAGTTCAATAATACTCCTAAGTGAGGTCCTGGAACAGACTCCTACACCAGTGCTTTTTAAATAGCAAATTATGGCTCCTGAAATCAATTTAGTTGGTCATGATTAACAATTTTTAAAATGTGAAATAGAAAGCGGGATAGAGTGGGGCATGCCTGTAATTCCAGCAATTTGGGAGGCTAAGGCAGGAGGTTAACAATTTCAAGGCCAGCCTCAGGAATTTAGCCATACCTTGTCTCAAAATAAAAATAAAGGGTTGGAGCCAGGTGTGGTGGTGCACACCTGTAATTCCAGTGGCTCTGGAGGCTAAGGCAGGGGTTAATCACCAGAAACACCAAAAAAAAAAAAAAAGAGAGAGAAAGAGAGAGAGACCATTTCTTGATCTGAGGAAGCAGACATTTGTCATCACTTACAGATAACCTTTAAATTAAATTTAGTATCTCAAGTTTACATCATTCCTAAATCTTTTATCAAATAATAGGGGAAAAAAATACTAAGCATTGAAGGAGAGTTTAGAGAATCCTCTCACAGCCTTACCTTCAGCAGGTTTAGGACTTTCTTGCCAAGATCTAGCTCAAAGTTGGCATAATTAGAACCACACATGTCATAGATAAACACCAGTCCGTTCCTTTGAGTTTCAAAGCTGTAAAGCAATCATTGAACAAAAATATGTATTTAATGCAAATATTTTATTCAAAGCAAGCCAGACCTTGTTTTCTTATTTGATCTGTATACCCAAAATATTATAAGGAATAAATTATTTAATTAAACTATTAATAGCAAGTTTTCATATTTATTTAGAATCGAGAAAACACATTCCTCAAAAATCAGGATTCTCAATGTTAATCTGTATCCTAATTTTTGTGTTATCTCCTAGAACCCTCCAAACCTTCTTTCTTAAATCCAACACAGAAGCATCCACCTAGTAAGTGACATTTCAAAAAATCTCTAATCCTGAGGCATATGTAAGTTTTTCCAGCAGATTTACTGGTCCATAATGACTTACATTAATGCTAAATCTTGACTACTTTTCCATAAACTAAGAAAGGCACCAGGGCATGGTGGCACATGCCTGCAATCCCAAGTGACTCAGGAGGCTGAGGCAGGAAGACCCAAGGATAGCCTCAGCAACTTAGCTGAGACCTTATCTCAAAATAAAATTAAAAGGACTGAGAGCCAGGTGTGGTGGTACATGCCTGTAATCTCAGCACTTAGGGAGGCTGAGACAGGAGAAGAGCGAGTTCAAAGCCAGCCTCAGCAACAGTGACGTGTTAAGCAACTCAGTGAGACCCTGTCTCTACTTTATAAAACACAAAATAGGACTGGGGATGTGGCTCAGTGGTCGAGTACCCCTGAGTTCAATCCCTGGTACCCCCCCCCCCAAAAAGGACTGGGGATGTAGCTTAGAATTAATATGCTCCTGGGTTTGATCCTCAGTACCACAAAAATAAATAAATAAAATAAAATAAACCTTAACAGACTATGTTTCACCAAGATCAAAGATGCTGTAAAAATGTGTGACACAATTATTGAGTAGACTTAGATATAAGTCTGAAGCATTTCCATTTCACCATGAATTCATTCAGGGCTAATTAAAAGAATTATGGGATTTCCCCTCAAGGCTCCACCTTATGGCAAGGGACTAAAACAAAAGTCAGAGACAAGGAAAAGAGAATTTAATAAAAAAAAAAAAACTGTGCTACAAAATAATCAAAAGTTCTATATTCCTAGATGAAACTGATCATCCTATGAAGGCATATATGAAATAAGTACAAATGGAATAAGAGTCTCACTGTTCTGGGTACAGAATATGAGGTTTACAGTAATAGCTGACTGCTTCCCTACTGAGTTTGACTCCTGAGGTACATGCCACAGGAGAAACCAAAAGTTGAAAAGAGTCCCTGACATTTATTTCAAAAGAATCAAGGTAAGAGCATGCATGAGAGGCAATCAATGAAACAATATTGATTATGAATCAATTTGAAGAAGAAGGATAACATTAAAGATTTCTCTCATTATACCATTTCCTGCAAGGATTTGGAAGTTTTCCATTATGTAGTTCCCTACCCTCAAGGAGCTCACATTCTGGTGGTAGAAGAAAAATAAGATAAATGACACGGTAATGCCATATATAATTAAGTCCATAATGACTGGTATTGGTAATCACTGCTATTAAGTTCAGAGTAAAAACAATTGTTTCATTGTTATTATTATTATACATTGTTATTAGAAATGAAAAAAATGAGTACAACCACTCTAGAAAGCAGTATGGAGATTTCTCAAAAAACTAGGAATGGAATCACCACTTGATTCAGCTATCCCATTTCTCAGTATTTCTCCAAAAGAACTAAAATCAGCAAACTGTAGGGATACAGGCACTTCAATATTTATAGCAGCACAATTCACAATAGCCAAGTTATGGAATCATCTCAGATACTAACAGATGAATAGGTAAAGAAAATGTGATATATACACACAGTGGAGCTTTACTTAGTCATAAAGAAGAGTGAAATTAGCCGGGCGCAGTGGCGCACGCCTGTAATCCCAGCACTTAGGGAGGCTGAGACAGGAGAATCACGAGTTCAAAGCCAGCCTCAGCAATGGCAAGGCGCTAAGCAACTCAGTGAGACCCTGTCTCTACATAAAACACAAAATAGGGCTGGGGATGAGGCTCAGTGGTTGAGTGCCCCTGAGTTCAATCCCCAGTACCACAACCTATAAATAAATAATTATTTAAAAAAAAAAAAAAAAAAAGAAGAGTGAAATTTTGGCATTTACTGGTAAATGGATAGAACTGAAGAACATTGTACTAAGTAAAATAAGCCAGACTCAGAAAGTCAAGGGTTTAATGTTTTCTCTCATGTGGAAGAGCAAAAAAATAAAGAAGGAAGGAAAAAAAAAAAGGTGGTGTTGGGGGAATCCCACAAAAACAGAAGAGAGATCAGTGGAGTAAAGAAAGGAAACTGAGGCAGAGGGAGGAGGGACAGGAAAAAGAAGGAATGGTAAAATGAAACTGACCAAATTATCCTATGTGCATATATGAATATACCACAGTAATTTTACCGTGTGTGTGGCAGGGGGGTAGGGGGCACTAATTTTAAAAAATATATAAATAAATAGACAGCAGACCAGTAGAGGAAAGGGAACTGAGGATGGGAGGAGGGGAAAGAAACGGGAAGTACTGAGGACTGAACTGGAACAAAATTATATTCCATGCTTATACAATGACATCAAAATGAATCCCAATATTATACACAACTATAATGTACTAATAAAAAATTTTATTTATGACAGGTTGGAGTGGTGGAGCCAGTGATGAAAGTTGGGCCTTGAAGCAAAGGCAGAATTTTTTTTTTGGTGCTGAGGATTGAACCTAGGGCCTTGTGCATGTGAAGCAAGCACTCTACCAACTGAGCTTTGTCCCCAGCCCCACAAAGGAAATATTTGTGAAGAAAAGGGGAGAGGGAAGACCATTTTGGCTCGGGAAAACAAGATTTTCTACTTGGGGAATATTTTGCTTGGAAAAGGGTTCACATTTATTTAGCTTATACTCATCCTCTGGATAATAAAAAACCACTGAACTTTTTTTTTTTTAAACTACATTTTCTTTTTTTTTAAATTAATTTATTTAAATGCATTTCAAGTCATAGTACATATACATAGAACTCAATGTCACTGAACTTTTTTTTTTTAAACAATTTTTTTAGTTGTAGATGGACACAATTTCTTCATTTTATTTATTTTTATGTGGTGCTGAGGATCGAACCCAGTGCCTCACACATGTGAGGCAAGCGCTCTACCAGTGAGCCACAATCCCAGCCCCGTCACTGAACATTTTTAATAGAGGGATAAACATCATGAATACCAAGTTTATGTTTATCTTTGTGGTCCTCCTGTAGGATCCAATATTCACACTAGAAAAATCAAGATCTGACCACCGCCAAGCATCTTGTCATGCCTACACGAGAGCTCCAACTCTCTTAAGGCTCTCAGGGAGGAAGGCCAATACTGGATTTTGGGAAGACAGTTATTTATTCATTTCCTGAGCTAAAGGAGCATTTTAAAAGAATTACATATTCTAGAAATTATGCCTAATGACCAGTCACAAGGAAGAGCTGACAAATTCCACATTTCTGCTGGGGAGAATGGGGTATAGGGCCACTAAGACCTCACTTGGCAACTTCTCTTTTTCAGAATAATGTTGTGTATGGGGTTTGGATATAGCTCCAGCTCAGCATCAATAGCAGAAGCTAATAACTACAAAAGCAACATAAAAAGGAGGTAACAAGTGAACTAGACAGAGAACCCCTCCCATGGCTATTTCCAGCTTGTAAGTCCACACACTGATTAAAGTAGCTATCTCTATCTGAGGTCTCAGTCCACAATATAGCACTTTTAACTCAAAGGACCAAAGATGTCAAGAGCAGTAATAAATTGTAAATGGCAAGCACAAGAGAAAAAAGGAAGTAAGGCAGGAAAACAGCACAGCAGAATACAAACTGCTCTGGCCTAGAGTAAAGAAAACAGGATCTTGGACCTAGTTGGACCAAGACATGATGACAGTTTTTATTTATTTTTTTACTTTTTTAGTTGTAGACAGACACAATACCTTTATTTTTTTGATTTTTATGTGGTGCTGAGGATCGAACCCAGTGCCTCACCTGTGCTAGGCGAGCACTCTAGCACTGAGCCACAACCCCAGCCCATGATGACAGTTTAAAAAAAAAAAAAGGTCATATAACAGTAGAGAGCATGTCTGGCATGCTTAAGGCCCTGGGTTCAATCCCTAGCACCAAAAATAAATAAATAAATAAAAATAATATCATTTCTTTGGATTTCAGAATTGTAATCTTATTTACTTTAGAGAGGGAAGGAGTAATGACCTGAACTAGTTCTTTTTTCCTATGTGCCTATTTTTATCACAACAATGTTTCTGCTTAACCTTATACTTTTGGGTTCTTCTCCCTGAATGTTTATCAATATCCTCTGAACTAAATGGCATCCTTCGTCTTTTACAGACGAAGGAATTGAGGCTCCAGAGAGTTTTGATATGAGCAAAAAAGCCAGCACAAGTCATTATTTCCGTAATTCTCAATATACTAGCAATTGCTAATAATTGGCTATCTCAGCTTCTGTTACCCTGAAACAGAGCTAAGGTGATAGACTTGCAATACCTAAAATCCTGATATGACCTGGAAACATGCCAAACCCTCAAGAACATGGGTCGTTTAATATTCATAGTACTGCCCTGGGTACATCTTAGGAGCATGAGGAAGATACTGTGAATTTTTTTTAAAGACTTTTTTGTTGTTGTTGATGTGTATTTATTTTATTCATTTATTTATATGTGGTGCTGAGAATTGAACCCAGTGCCTCACACATGCTAGGCAAGCGCTCTACCACTGAGCCTAACCCCAGCCTGACACTGTGAATATAATCAAGTCAATAACTATCACTTTCCTTCTGGATGTAGACCACCTAAAAGAACATTTCAATGCTTACCTATCCACAGCTCTGTCTAACAAATAAAATAGAGCCTGAAGTACCACATGCTGGACTGACTTGTGAGGGTGATGCAACCTGGCAGTGAAGAGGGCAATGGAAGCTCCTGTTGGGTCCCGAACATTCTAGAGCAAATGAAACAAGAAATACTTAAAACTCAAACAGAAAATCACAACAATCACTAAGGCTTATCTGGAAAAAAAATATAATACATGAAAAGAATGGATGCTGGCAATACTTCCTTGACTTGCACCAATTGCTCTGGAGAGGGAAGAATCTTAGTGTCATTCCATGCCTGATTCTCTCAGCACCTCCTGGACCACATTCTTGTAATAAGAAAATAAAATACATTTTCTTTGATCTTCAACTGTGGAATGATCAAAGGATGATTCTGCATTTGCTTTGTAACTAATTTCCCAAACAGGATAACAAAACAAGCAAGCAGCAGCAGAGAATCAGAACAGGATCATGGTTTCCCTACTGCCTTCAAAGTACCATCATATACTTACCCGAGAAACCAAGAGGTCTCTCCTAAGTGAGGAGCTTCCATTAAATAAGGGAGGATGTGTTCTGATGTACTGTATACCCACCCCAAGGCCTTGATTAACCTTAACATACCAATTAAGAAACATTTGTAAGTCTACTGTACACCTGATTCTCCATAATTCAATGATTCAACTACTATAAGTAATTCTAGTAATTATACTTATTAGTAATTCAATTACTATAATACTTTTGTGCCAAACTGCATGGCTACTCCACAATCTGCTCCTGACTGTGGATAAGGTACTAGGAACAAAGTCCAAAGAGGTCAACAGCTACAAAAGGAAGTAACAAGGCACTACCAGGTAGGTCCATAAAGACTCACTAAAATGGTGAATTTTCCACTGAGGATCTCAGAACGGAGAGGTTCCTCATGAGGTTTCAGCTTCACAATACCTTCCTTCCTTCGGGTTTCCTAAAAAGGAAACACAGCAAGATGAATATGAAAATATTGTACATAGAGGGCAGCTTCATGAAACCAACAAATCTCAGAGATAGGGACGTTAGAAGTAAACTAAATTATGAACTCCTTTGTCACCTCTTCCAGGTCAGCTAAACGTTATCTGAATTTATGTTCAAATCTATTTTATTAGTCCCTCAGGTAGGATATTTTTCTCTGAATCAGTAAGAATCCTCTCCCTGAAGACCAAACAATAGGTAACATTAGAATACAGGATCAAGTTCTTAAAAGTGCAACAGCACTGCCATTACACCAAGACATGGAAATATGGACACAAAAATTGTCTGGATGCATACATCCTCACATATCTTCCAGGCTTAGGCCTGTTCTGTCTTAAATAGGAGCCCTCCCTCAACTTGAAAACCTCCCCCTGCCACCCAGCCCCCCAGTACTGGGGATTGAACCTAGGGCACTTTATCACTTAGTTACACCCCCAGTCCTCCCCTGCCCCGCTTTTTTTGGTGCTGGGGATTGAACTCAGGGGTACTCGACCACTGAGCCACATCCCCAGCCCTGTTTTGTGTTTTATGTAGAGACAAGGTCTCACTGAGTTGCTTACCGCCTTGCCATTGCTGAGGCTGGCTTTGAACTCGTGATTCTCTTGTCTCAGCCTCCCAAAGTACTGGGATTACAGGCATGTGCCACCAGGCCCGGCTCCCAACCCTTTTTTTAAATTCATTTTTTATTTTAAAACAGAGTATCACTAAGCTTGTCGCACTATGATGACAAGTACTCAATTCATAGTTTCTTCTGTGGGCTTTTCTTTCTATCTTTTTTTGTACTGGAATGGAACCTAGGACCTGGCACATGTTAGGCAAATGCTCTACATCTGAGCTACACCCTAGCTCTTTGTATTTTGAGACTAGGTCTAAGTTGCTCAGGCTGGCCTCAAATTTGCAATCCTCCTGCCTCAGCCTTCCAAGTAGCTAGGCTTTTGTAATTATAGCTATGATTCTGTGTCCCACTACACTTAGCTATGTGGGCATTTTTTCATTAATTTACTCACTCACTGACTGATTCATTTTGCCAATATTTATAAAGCAACTAATAGGTGCTTTAGCTTAGCTCAGTGCCTGGCAAATAAAAATAACTATGTTTTGTGTATGTTGTTCTCCACTCTCTCCCTAAAATCAAATTCAAGTACCTTCAGAAACAAAGCAGCAAGTGAAGACAATATTTGTGGTGACATCACAGGAGAGTAAATGCCCTATGCCCTACCCAAAGCATTTTCATTCAATTTTCAAAATAATACTGTACTAAAGAAAGCAAAAGTTCTAAAGTTAGGTTTTACCTCTATAAACCTTCCCACGCCTCATACCTTCCAAGTATGATCTCTATCCATTCCCAAGGTTCCAATATTCAGGTTTACTTTTGTCATGCTGTGATCTCTATTTCTAGTATGGACTTTTCTGAAGCCTAGACTCATATTCCAACCACTTAAAAGATATATCCATTTGAAGCCGGGCGTGGTGGCTCAAGCCTATAATCCCAGCACTTTGGGAAGCCCGAGACAGGAGAATCGCGAGTTCAAAGCCAGCCTCAGCAACAGCGAGTCGCTAAGCAACTCAGTGAGACCCTCTCTCTACATAAAGCACAAAATAGGGCTGGGGATGTGGCTCAGTGGTCAAGTGCCCCTGAGTTCAATCTCCAGTACCAAAAAAAAAAAAACAGAGATAACCACTTGGATATCTCATTACTTCCTCTCCCTCCTGCAATAAGTAATTCTCAATATATGGGCAATTGCTAATAATTGGCTATCTCAGCTTCAAACTTACTGGCACTGCAAATTTAACATTAAAAAAATAAAAATTCCCTTCTCTCCACACACCTGTACACACTGTAGTGTTAAGTGGACACCTCCACCATTTATCCCAACATGCAAGTCAAAACCCTTAAATCCTTCATTCCTCTTTCCTCATACCAGTTTGAGTAACTTATAAATCTTTCCACTTCTCTCCACCTCCCCTGACATTATCCTTAGTATAATCATCTGCCCTTCTAAATACAATAGCCTTTCAATTGGTCTGTCTCCAATGCAATGCAGCCCTTCTGATCCATTCTCTAAAGTACAGTGAGGAAAACTCTTTCCAGAATACCAATATGACTAACTCATTTCACTGCTTCTACCTTTAGTGAATTTCTCTGCCCTTCAGAAAGCAGACACTCTCTAATCTGGCCCTGATTATCTCTGCTGCTCAATCTCTTACCATGCCCCCAACTTCTACTTAACATTCTATCTCAGCTGAATTTCTTTCCACTGAACATTTGAACTTGCTGTTCTCTGCCACACTCCTCCACCTGCTTGATTCCTATTCATCTTTCAGATCTTAGTCTACAAATCCTTTCTGTTAGGAAAGCTCTTCTGACATGCCTAACTAAATGTGCTCCCAGGGAACCCAGTGCTGCCTTATCATAACATTTCTATAATTATTTACTCTCTCCTTCTAAATAGTAATCTTTGGGCTGGGGGTGTAGATAAGCAGTAGAGCACTTGAACAAGGCCCTAGGATCAATCAATCCTCGGCACTAAGGGGGAAAAAAGTCATCTTTGCAACTGGAACATAGTAGGTATACAATGAATATCTGCTGAATATATGTACAAATATTCAATAAGCTAAATGATCCACAAGATAGGTGGATCACAAGATATCCACAAGATAGGTATAAGTGAGCTTCAGGCCTAAGCTAATTCTAGTACTTGTTACCCAAATTTTTTAATTTATGAAGATTTTATGTCTCTTCAAAACAATTTTCTGGACCCAAAGTAACATAACATACAGTACTTTAAGGGACAATGCCGAGGAAGCAAATAAAAACACAGAATCAAGAATGAGAAGTTATGCTCCACTTGTATACAATGTGTCAAAATGCATTGTCATGTATAACTAATTAGAACAAATGAAAAAAGAAAAAATAGAATCAAAGACTGAGTCCTTTCAAAAACAAAAAAAAAAATTAGGGGCTGGGATTGTGGCACAGTGGTAGCGTGCTTGCCTAGCATGCGTGAAGCACTGAGTTCGATCCTCAGCACAACATAAAAATAAAATAAAGACATTCTGTTCACCTACAACTAAGAAAATAAAAAAATATTTTAAAAAAAATTAAAAACAAAGTAAAAAAGTAAAATGCTGATTTGTATAAAAATACTGTTAAGATATGGACCTAGGTAATATAGTTACTCTTCTTTTCCAGGACTAGAACTACCTTCCTGAATTAAGCTCAGCATTCATCTGAATGACAGGTTTCTAAACTCCCAGAGGCAGATGGCCAGAGGCCAGTGAAGAATTATGATTCCAACTACAGCAAAAGTGAACAACTATCCTACCACCAGGATGATATCAGGCTACCTCCTTAGCCTCAGTCATTACAAGCACCATCCAGGTCTACAATCATACTTTAGGCGTATAAGTGGTGTTTCCAGGAGCTGCCCTGACAAGCCTTAGCTCTCACAGTATCTCTCTTCTTGGCTATTGATCAATTTTTCATGGCAGGATGAGGGGGCAGTTAGAGAAGCAATGTGTGTACAGTATACTTAAAAGAAAAGCAACACTCAGAAAGCCCAACCATCACAGGTGTGTCGTCTACCCCAAGCCACATACTCTGTAGGAGTGGAACAACTCCACAGCACGGAGCACATCAAACTTCCTTGCCATGAGGAACTTGACAGCCACATTCCAAGAGAGTGGGGAAACGTTGTATTGAACTGTCCACTTGTTAATCTCTTCCAAAAACTGTTTGGTGGCCTGTTTGACAAAGAAAGTAATAATAGTTAGTAAGAAGCATTTAAGGAACCAAAAAACAAACAAATAGGCAAAAACTAGCAATCTTTCCCCAAATAAGATTATATCCAAAGTTTACTACAGAGAGCAGTAAAAGACACAAGGTAAAAACAGGTCGGAAACCAAATAAAGTTTATACAACACAAAGAGGCTAGAAGTCAAGAATCAGGTTCAGAGAACAGGACTTCTTAGCGCAGGGATGTATGAATAAGTCATGAGGGGAGACCAGAGCTCCCAAATGAGACATAAATAACCGGTCTCAAAGAGGGGTGGAGGAAGATATCACAATTTTTTTGTTGTTGTTTTTTGGTTTTAGTAGGGACTGAATACAGGGGTGCTTTACCACTGAGCTATATGCCCAGTACTTTATTTTTCAGATAAGGTCTTGCTAAGTTGCTGAGGGTCTCTCCAAATTGCTGAGGCTGGCTTTGAACTTGCAATCTGCCTCCCTCATCCTCCACAGTTGCTGGGATTACAGGTTGTGTTGATAACACCTGGCTGTGTTGTTTTTAAGGGTGAAAAAAAGTGGCTGGGCCCTCTGAGGGATTATTACATAATGCAATGTAGTACAGCAGTCTTAGTGGCTGCTTTGGTCCCACAAGCCAATTGGACATAGCAAAACAATCAGAAAATGGTTTTGGCTTTGGAATTAACAAAACTATTTGACAGCAGCAAAACTATTAGAAAGAATTTAACTCAAAAGACCAAACTATTCTTTGTACTGACCCCACAAGACCTTCTCATGGTTTACATTGTAGCCTAAAGACTGGGCGCTAGGATGCAAAGAATAATTTGTAGCCTCTCTGGATAGTGATTTTTGGGAAGGTAGCTAATAGTGGGGGGGGGGGATAGGAATTTTTCATTTTTACTGTCTGACCTCAAGCACGCAATATGTCTGTTTCTAGAATTGATCTTAATCCTATATCTCCTTACATTATAACCAATTTCCATTCTAGTCAAACTACCCTTCTATACCTTCATTTCAGAATGATTTGAATTGAGATTTTGAGCATGTATTCTCTGAATTGCTAAAAACTTCCTACATACCTATTATGCCCTTTCACACCAGAAACTTTTCTTAGCTATTAATCCACAGTGAGGTCAACCTAATGAGAATTCTGAATTTTAACCATATGCCTATTATCAATCAACTGAAAGTTAAGATGTTATTATTTAACATTCATTATTAAGCATCTACTCTTTGTTAAACTAATACCAATGCTAAGAAGTGTAATAGCTGGGTGCACTGTTGTACACCTGTAATCCCAGCTTTTCAGGAGGGTTAGGCAGGAGGATTCCAAGTTCAAGGCCAGCCTGGGCAACTTAACAAGATCCTGTCTCAAATAAAAATTAAAAAGGGCTGGGCATGATGGCACACGCCTGTAATCCCAGCACTTTGGGAGGCTGAGACAGGAGAATAGCGAATTCAAAACCAGCCTCAGCAACAGCAAGGCACTAAGCAACTCAGGGAGATCCTGTCTCTAAACAAAACAAAATAGGGCTGGGGATGTGGCTCAGTGGTTGAGTACCCCTGAGTTCAATCCTTGGTGCCAAAAAAAAAAAAAAAATTTAAAAGGGCTGGAGATATAGCTCAAAGATGGAGCATACCTGAGTTCAATCCCAAGTTTTGGGGTAAAGGTGGGTGTTAGGTGGGTTCAGGATGTCCAGTTAGGGGCGGCCAGGGCAATTGCAGAACGACCGCATGCACAGAGGAGCAGCCAGCCAGACACTGAGGTAAGCAATAGAGGCACCTCCTGTCAATCAGTGGGCTTTTCCTGACTCATCCAGGAAGGACTCTGACCTCAGCAGGATCTCCTGACCTCTCTTCCTGCCTTAAGCCCTCCTCTTCCTGACCGGGCCTTTTAAAATTTTCTGTATGGCAGAACACGTGCGCGATTCTCCTGGACACACTCTGATGGGCGGGAGAGTTTAGCCCGAGAGCGTATTCCCAATAAAGCCTTGGCCAGCGGTTTTAATTCGCCTCCTTTTGGTCATCTGGCTTTATAGTGTAGTGTAAGTAATACAAAAATGAAGTTTGCTTCAGAATTTCATTTTAAAAACTAAGTCAGGCACAATGGCACATGCCTGCAATTCCAACTACTCGGGAGACTGAGGTAGGAAGATAACAAGTTCAAGGCCACTCTGAACAATTTAGCAAGACCCTGTTCAAAATAAAAAATAAAGGGCTGGGGACATAGCTCAGTGGTACAACAGCCCTGGATTCAATCCCAGTACCCCCCCCCCCGGCAAATAAATAAAATAATTTAATTTAATTAAAATTAAAGTAGCTGAGGATGTAGTTCAGTGATTCGCAAGGCCCCAGGTTCAATCTCCAGGACCACCAAACCAAACCAAACCAAACCAAAAACTTAACCACGTGATCATGGACAAGGTCAATCTCTCTTCACAAAATTTTTGAGTTGAAAAATAAGGGGAGGGGCTGGGATTATGGCGCAGTGGTAGCGTGCTCGCCTAGCATGCATAAGGCACTGGGTTCGATCCTCAGCACCACATAAAAATAAGATAAAGATATTCTGTCACCTACAACTAAAATAAATAAATAAATAAACATTTAAAAAAAAAAAAAAAAAAAAAGAAAAATAAGGGGAGAAAGGGTATAATGGCAGTGATCTACTTCAGAGTCTTGGCAACAAGTCCTACCTTGCAAATATAACCCATATTGCTACATATTGTTTAAACAGCTAACAAACCAAAATTCCAGGAGAGTTAGCAATACCTCTAACAAAGCACCTGACTCATCCCCCAATTTCTAGGAAAGGACAAAGAAACTTTACAAACCAGATAAAAGTTTAGGAGACCTGAGGCTGTACCTAAGCTTTAGAGTCTTCCAACTGAGGCAATATAATTTACATCACTGGAAACAGAAAGAACTAGCAAAGACAATTAGGCAAAATACATGAAAACAGTAAAAAAATAAAGGTCATGAAGCAAAGCTTTCAGAAGATCACTCTGGCTCAGTCAGTTGAAGCCAGATCAGAGAAATAAGTCCCAGAGAAGACAATAGGACAAACTTAGATACTCTCCAAGAAAACATCTGAGATGCTTCTGTGGATGAGTGTCCAGCATTAGAATGAGGAAAAACCAAAGGGAAATGAAATAGGCATAGAAAGACCTCAGTAACAAAACTCATCAGAGCCGGGCGTGGTGGCGCACGCCTGTAATCCAAGTGACTCGGAAGGCTGAGATAGGAGAATCACGAGTTCAGAGCCAGCTTCAGCAATGGCAAGGTGCTAAGCAACTCAGTGAGACAGGGTCTAAATAAAATACAAAATAGGGTTGGGGATGTGGCTCAGTGGTACAGTGCTTGCCTAGCATGTACAAGACCTTAAATTCAATCCCTATCACTGGAAAGAAGGAAGGGAGGGAGGAATAAATCAGTAAACAGGCTGAAGCAGAAAACCTAAATGACCAGGAAGTGAGATGAGCTCATCACATACTTAACTGTTAAGAACTATTCGGAGATTTTTTTTATTAGGTGTTTTTTTTTTTGGTACCAGGGATTGAATGGGAGAGGGGAAGGTTACCATTGAGCACTGAGCTACATCTCTATCCCTTTTATTTATTATTTTAGACAAGGTCTCCCTAAGCTGCTTAGAGCCTCCTAAATTGCTGAGGCTACCCTCAAACTTGTGATCCTCCTGCCTCAGCCTCCTGAGTTGCTGCAATTATAAGCATGCACCACTTTGCATTTTTCTTGATTCCAAGGATTAAACCCTGGGATAGATTACCACTGAACCGCATCTCCAGCCCTTTTTATTTTTGAGACAGGGTCTTACTAAGTTGTTTAGGGCATCACTAAATTGCCGAGGCCAGTCTTGAACTTCTGATCCTCCTGCCTCAGCCTCCTGAGTCTCTAGGATTACAGGTGTGTGCTACCACACCTTGCTGGATATTAAGTGTTAATATTTAACATTATTACTGTAGGATGTCATTTTCTCAAACCAACAATAGAATATTAATTACATGAAAATAAAAATATAAAAGTAGTTCTCCATTTTCTGGTGGGGAGGGGAGGAAAACAATCCAAGCATAACTTCTAGAACAGTCAAGTTTTCTGTTTTAATTATAATTAAAACTTGTGGTCATCTCATTTATTAGCTCTAACTTAGATATTTAAAGAAATATTATTAGACAATTGCTACAATTTATGAATGTAAGGTGCCATTATTGACTAAACATATTTCTTCAAAGAGGATGTGTCCCTTCTCTCACCAACTAATAAAGCAGTACTAAACATTTAGTTTAAATTTATTAGTAGATGACACACTGGTGCAAACTCTTAATCTACTCTCATGTTTACTGTGTGACATGTGTGAGCTGGTTAGAACACACCAACAATCTAACAATCAACAGCAAGATGAACTTAGCTTGGTCTTCCGGTGAAGACTGATCTTGTCTGAAACAGGTGATCTGAAAGCCAGCCTCAGCAAGGGCGAGGCGCTAAGCAACTCAGTGAGACCCTGTCTCTACATAAAACACAAAATAGGGCTGGGGATGTGGCTCAGTGGTCCAGTGCCCCTGAGTTCAATCCTCAGTACCAAAAAAAAAAGATGAAACAGGTGATTTGACATTGGTGGCATCTTTTGTACTTGTTTCAAATTAAACATGGTGGCCATTGTCTCAGCACCAGGCTTGGGCTGCCACTCGCTTATGTTGATCTTGTTGCCCAAAATCACAAAAGGAAAGCTCTTCTCACTCTTGTACATCTGCAGAAAATATGAATTCTTTCTTCCATTTATTCAAGTTCTGGAAGCTCTGTGAATCAACACTAAAGTAAGCAGGCCACAGCTAGAACCTCTGTAAAATGGTGTCCTTAGGCTTCCAAATGGCTCTTGACCAGCTGTGTCTTCAATCTGCAGGGTAACAAAATGTCCATCCACCTCAAAATCTTTGTTTAAAAATTCCACATCTATTGTATGAAAGAGCTAGACATTAACTTATTAGTTACATATCTGTTCATAAGGGAACTCTTCCCACCTCCACATCTCCTAGTAGAATTACTTTAAAAAGCAATGATTTTCCTGCCATTGTTAATCTTACAAGTTTTGACTCCAGAACCCTTATTAGTTTAGTTCAAGCATCGTTACCTCATAGGGTTGTTGGGAAGATTCACTCAGATGATGGGACAAAAATGTTCTATCACAGTGCCAAGCTCATTAGAGCAGTGCAAGAAGTTTCTTGTGGTCACACGGAGGATGCCCCACGAGCTCTGGGCTTGCTCGCCTGGGTGCAAGGACAGAAAGAGGGTCAGGGTCTGGATAGGCAAGAGTGGGTAGCAGTGGCACTACCAGATTCCAGCTCCAGCTACTCCAGCCTGGGTGGAGGGAACAATGTGGCCACCGTGGGTAGGGCAGAGGAGGTAGGGAACTTTTCATTTTTCATAAATAAACCATGCCCTAAGAAAAAGGCATACTTCCTTCAAAGTACATCTTGCCTTCCTTTTTAATAAACTCAGTTGCTCCAAAGTTCTTAATGTCCTGTAGCTTCCAAGAGCTGTTGCCTTGATCTGACCTCTGTCCCCCTGCTGGTCAGGATGTTATTCTTGGCCTTAAGTACGGGAACAATTCCTCCTAGTTTGGCCTGACCAGGCCTTGCGTAGAAGAGTCCAGTGTGCTGTAAACACTGATGTGATATTTACAGACACAAATACACACACACCACCTGCTCTCCAGCCTTGAGTTACTCTCCTGCATCCCTATCCCTCTGAAAGAGATGGACCTCTGAAAGGAGTCATTAACAGCTTTTCTTTTCCTAGAAAACTAATCAGATTTCTATTTCTGTTTGCACATGGATTCAGCATCATAACCACTGAATATAGACAAATTTATAGCCCAACTGGTTACCAGAAAAAGTCCTAGCAACTTTAGTGAGCAACATACTCTTTGGGAGGGATAATTGAAATTCTTCAAATTAATATTTTGTGATTTCCCTGGTGAAATAATGGGCCAAAAGCTCAGTCCCAGCTTAGAAAATATTTCAACTCAAGGTCAGTGGTTTCAATTTATCTAGGCTTATGAGTAAGCATGAGTTGCTGACAGCTGGCAATTAAGGAGTGGTCACGGTTTTAAACAGCTTTGGTCTTTAAGAAAAGGTCTGAATTAATATATAGAAAAAACTAACCACAACTAGTTCCAACCAACTTTTCCAACAAAGGTAAGATTTTTCCCAGCATAGTCAAAACACTCTCTATAATTAAATACTTCTCCTATAATCATATTTAAATAAAAAGAGCCAGACACAGTGACACACTCAGGAAGTAATCCTAGCCGTAATCTTAGCCACTCAGGAAGCTGAGGCAGGAAGACCACAAGTTCAAGACCAGCATCAGCAACTTAGAGAGACCCTGCCTCAAAATAAAAAGGGCTGGGGGTACAGCTCAGTGGTAGAACACCCCTGCGTTCAATCACCAGTACTGTAAATAAATAAAAACAAGTTTTCTGACTATAATCATGGAGCTAAAAATACTAAAGGACTTGCTATAAAACAGATGAGAAATATGTTTAAGCAGGCTATACACTGGACACCATCCACTGATACTGAAATAATGGTTTCAAAGAGAATAAAACAGACAACATGGTCTCTGTGTTACATCAGATTCCCAAGAATAGCTACAATTTGAAGATGAGTTTTAGGCAAGGGGCTAACCATCAAAAAGATCAAGGAATGTGTTGGTACTCTCACTTTCACAGTGAGAGTACCAACCTTGAATCCTATGTTCCAAGACAACCTTTGAGAGAAAGTGAAAAGCCAGAACTAGAAGAAACCTGCTCCTGAAATAAACTGAAAACTTACTCCTGAGTTGTCAGTCACCTAATGAACCATCAAGGAACAAATCTAGTGTTCCTAGATTTGTAAGTCAGAAAGAACCCATCCTTCTCACTCATCTCTGTGTGCTATTTGGACAAATCATTTAACCCTTCTGGGCATCAATTTCCTCACCTGGAAAGATGAGGCTGAAAGAGAGAATGAATGACAAAGCATTTACTACTGTACCGGGCCCATGGTAGTCTTTAAATGGATGACTGTTTATTCCCTTTCTTCTTTACTCCAGTCACTAACAGTCACACTAAAATTTCTTTCAACAGAGACAGGCTTCCTTAGAATCACATGCCCTCTCTTGTTTTTCTTTAGCCTGTATAATTCAATCTCTCTAGTAAATTTTATCCAAAAGTGTGTATTTAAGTTAGAAAACTCCAATATGTATTCAACTACAAAACAGAAGTTTCTAAAGGTGCCAGATGAGGTGGCACACACCTGTAATCCCAGAGATTCAGAAGGATGAAGCAGGATTCTAAATTTAAGGCCAGCCTGGGCAACTCAGTGAGACTCTGTTTCAAAATAAAAAATAAAAAACACCTGGGCTGTAACTCAGGGGCAGAGTGCCACTAGGCTCAATTCCCAGTAACAGACACACACACAAAGTCTCTGAAGGACCAATTCCTCCTCATTCAGTCTCTGTGACCCTACAGAAGCAACTGCAGCCAGGGAATCCTTTTCTCCCTACGATCCCACTACAGTGGCAGCTCCAGGAATTAACATGACTATCCTCAGCACAATTCTAACAGCATCAAGCTAATGACTACCTGCCATTATAATAAAGGAACTACTTTATATATACATTATGCCTATAAACTATAGGCATATAGTTTATAGGCATAAACTATAAACTCAGTAGCTTGGGAGGCTGAGGCAGGAGGATCACAAATTTGAGGCCAACTTCAGCAATTTTACTGAGGCCCTAAGCAACTCAGCGAGACCCTGTCATAAAATAAAAAACTAAAAAGGGCTAAAGATGTGACACAGTGGTTAAGTACTCCTAGGTTCAACCCCCAGTACCCACCCCAAGACAAAAAGGTCAGGCACACTGGCAAACGTCTATAACCCCAACAGCTTGGGAGGCTAAGGTGAGAGGATCACAAGTTCAAAGCTAGTCTCAGCAATTTAGCAAGGCCTAAGCAACTCAGCAAGACCCTGTCTCTAAATAAAATATAAAAAGGGCTGGGAATGTGACTAAGTGCCCCTGGGTTCAATCCCTAGTACTAAAAGGAAAAAAAAAAAAAAGCAGTCACTCATCGTGCACTGAATAAAGACAATGATTGAATACAGTTTTTAGCAAATTTGAGGCTACCTCCATATTTCAAGACATATGCTACTTCCCCATTATTCTGTGACAAATGCATTAGTAAACTACCTTGCCCTCGTGCCTGTTTTCCCATATTTACTTCATTGTGAATTATTGCATTTTTATGTCTATTAATCCTTCAGTCCACATCAATCTGCTAGGAAACAGAATCTGAGCAAACACATACTAGTTTGCTTTAAGGCAGCAAGGAGAGGTTTACTGAATTTCTAAATTAAAAATACAATTTTCCATTAGCACTGTTACTGCACCAAACATGGAAATAAACCTAGTCTCTGTAAATTAATATTTACTGGTTTATCCCAAATATTTTCTTTTTATCAGGAAAATACTGCCTTATCTTAAAATGTGAATTTAAACAAGGCAATGGTGTCTGGTGTTTTTTGTTTTGTTTTTTCCAATATTAAGGATTAAACCCAGGGTTGCTTTACAACTGAGCTACATCCCCAGTCCTTATATTATTTGAGACAACGTCTCACTAAATTGCCCAGGCTGGCCTGAAACTTGCTATATCTTCCTGCCTCAGCCTCCTGAGTTGCTGGAATTATAGGGACCTGGTTGAAACAATGCTGTTTTATAGTGCTTTACTGTATTTAGGGTGGAAAAGAGTCTAAGAAAATTTTCTGATTTATCATGCTATGAAACAAAGATAACAGAAACTGGGAGGAGAAATAATCCCATCATTCCATACAGTTGCTTGCTTGCTGCTGCTGATTTTTTTTTTTTTTTCCATAATGGTGTTGGATTCAAGCGCCTCACATTCACATGCTAGGTAAGTGCTCTACCACTGAGCTAACACCACTAGTCCCTCATCTTTTTAATAATTTTTAAAACTCAAATCAACATAAAAATACTAATAAATACATAATTTTATAATTATGTCCCTACAATCACCACAAGAAGCGAGGGAAAGGGAGAAAAGGGGCGGGGGGGGGGGGGGAGCCAGGCACAGTAAAGCATACCTGTAATCCCAGCAACCCAGGAAATGGAGGCAGGAGAATCATAAGATTAAGGCCAGCCTGAAAACTTGGCAAGATTCTGTCCCAAAACTAAAAAAAAATAAAAGGACTGGGGATGTAGTTCATTGGAGCACCACTGGATTCAATCCCAGCATGAATGGGGGACAGGGCGGGCTGGGGGGGCAGGGCAGGGCAGGACTTGAAGGAAGAAAAGAGCTACAGGGAAGGTGAGAGGAAAGGATTCTACTGGTATATACTGTTTTAGTTTAGAAAATAATTTCCTCTCTGACAACCCTCTAGGATTAGCAGCAGCAGCATTTCTCTTCAAGGCAACAGTACAGTAGAGCTCTTTCAGGAATCCAGTCATAGTCAAGAATTTACAAGTATTGCCAAGGGCCTAATCTGTGCTAAGGAGTATAGCAGCTGTGGAGAAGATACAATATAAAAACTCCATCTGGCCAGGTGCAGCTTCATACACCTGTAATCCCAGCTATGAGGGAAACTAAGGCAGGAAAATCACAAATTCCAGGCCAGCCAGAGCAATTTAACAATAAAATAAAAAGGGCTACAATTAATAAATGGGCAAATAAACAGACACTTCTCAAAACAAGAAATACAAATGGCACCAGGCATGGTGGCACAAGCCTATAATCCCAGCACTTAGGGAGGCTGAAGCAGGAGAATCACGAGTTCAAAGCCAGCCTCAGCAACAGTGAGGCACTAAGCAACTCAGTGAGACCCTGTCTCTACATAAAACACAAACTAGGGCTGGGGATGTGGCTCAGTGGTCGAGTGCCCCTCAGTTCAATCTCCAGTACCAAAAAAAAAAAAGAAAAGAAAAAAGAAAAGAAAGAAATACAAATGGCCAACTAATACATGAAAAACTGTTCCAATGTCTTTAGCAATAAACGAAATGCAAATCAAAATTACACTGGGATTCCTCTCACTCCAGTTAGAATGGCACTCATGAAGAATACAAACAATAAACCAGATGCAGTGATGCATTCCTGTAATCCCAGCAATTTGGGAGGCTGAGGTAGGAGGATTGCAAGTTCAAGGCTGGCCTCAGCAACTCAGTGAGAACCTCTGCAACTTAGCTGTCTCAAAATTTTCAAAAAAAAAAAAAAAGGACTGGGGATGTAGCTCAGTGGTAAAGTACCCCTGGGTTTAAAACCAGAAGGAAGGAAGGAAAAGAAAACAAAAGGAAGGAAAGGGAGAAAATAAAATTTTAAATGCTAGGGAAGATACAGAGAAAAAGGAACAGTTTTACACTGTTGAAAGGATTGTAAAATAGCACAGCCACTATGAAAATCAGTATGGAGTTTCCTCAAAAGAATAGGAATGGAACCACTATATAACTCAGCTATACAACTCCTTGGTATTTATCCTAAAGAATTAACGTCATCATACTATAACAACACATGCATACCCATGTCTATAGCAGCTTTACAATAGTCAAACTATTGTATCCATGAATCAATAAAGAAAATGTGGTATATATATATGTACAATGGAGTTTTATTCAGCCATAAAGAAAAATCAAATCATGTTATTTGCAAGAAATTGTAACTTGAAAACATTATGTTAAGCAAAATAAGCCAAACTCAGAAAGTCAAGGGTCAAATGTTTTCTCTCATATGTGGAAGTTAGAAAAGAAAAGGAAAAGAAGGGGGGTGGGTGTCTAATAAAAATCAAAGAGAAAGTCGGGCGTGGTGGCTCAAGCCTGTAATCCCAGCACTTAGGGAGGCTGAGACAGGAGAATAGCGAGTTCAAAGCCAGCCTCAGCAACAGCGAGGCGCTAAGCAACTCAGTGAGACCCTGTCTCTACATAAAACACAAAATCGGGCTGGGGATGTGGCTCAATGGTCGAGTACCCCTGAGTTTAATCCCCAGTACCAAAAAAAAAAAAATCAAAGAGAAATCAGTAATCAATAGAGAAAAAACACAAGGAGGAGGGAGAAGGGGAGGAAAAGGGGAAACTGAGGAATGGTATTGCCCAAATTATACTGTTATATCATGTGCATGTACAAATATGTAACAATGAATCCCATCTTTACGCATATTTATAATGCATCAATAAAAAAACGTGGCAAAAAAATAAAATGGGCTAGGGATATACCTCAGTGGTATAATACTTGCATATCTGAGGCCCTGCATTCAATCCCAAGTGTCTCTCTCTCTCTCTCTCTCTCTCTCTCTCTCTCTCACACACACACACACACACACACACACACACACACAAAGATTCTACTCTGGCTGAATGCGGTGGCACACGCCTATAATCCTAGCAGCTCTGGAGGCTGAGGAAAGAGAATTCCAAGTTCAAAGCCAGCCTCAGCAATGGTGAGGCACTAAGCAACTCAGTGAGACCCTGTCTCTAAATAAAATACAAAAAAGAGCTGAGGATATGGTTCAGTGGTTGAGTGCCCCTGAGTTCAATCCCCAGTACCCCCTCCCCCAAAAAAGATTCTATTCTGGCAGTACAATCATTTAACTATGGAGACAGATATATCATCACCAGATAACTTAGTAAGTCCTGGGACACATCTATGAATGGACCGTTATAGGATTCAAACTCTCCAGGGGGGATCATTTATTTATTTATTTATTTTAGAGGAGTGCCTTGAAGAATGAGTAGGAATTTGCCAGGCAGAGAAAGCATTCTAAGAGAAAACAAAGTGTATAAAGGCAAAGTAATGACAGAATAGAGTAGTAGGGAAAAAGGTAGCTTGTGTTCCAGTTAATGACCAAAAAAATTATGAGAAATGAGCAAACAGGGAGGCTGAACCAAACTGGGAAGAGCCCTGTATGCACTACTCCAAATGGAGACATACTCTTATAAACATGGGACCAACAGAGATCTTTAAGCAAAAGGGTGAGATGATGAGTTTGAGTCCCATCTCTCCTAGAGAGAAAGACTGTTACTAGTGGGAAGCCAGAATGAAAGGAAACTCATCTAGTAGCAGGGAGGTAAATTTTCTGAGAACGGGGCACATATCTACCTTACTATTCACCTAGTTTCTAGCACTGCCTAGCACAAAGCACTCTCTTTAGCAAACATCTATGATATATGAATAATTTACAGAAGTCTAGATTATTCACATTTACAGGGCAAAGGAGGAAGCAACAAGAGAAGTATTAGTGACCATCGAAAAATCAAAGAAATAGATTTAAAAATAATAAAAATCCAGGCATGGTAGCACACACCTGTGATCCCAGCTACAGAGGAGGCCCTGCATTCAATCCCAAGTGTGTCTGTCTCTCTCTCTCTCTCTCTCTCTCTCTCTCACACACACACACACACACACACACACAAAGCAGGATCACAAAGTCAAGGACAGACAATTTAGTGAGATCCATCTCAAAATAAAAAATTTTTAAAAAATTTTTAGTTTTAGATGGACACAATATCTTTATTTGTTTATTATTATGTGGTGCTGAGGATTGAAGCCAGTGCCCCACACATACGAGGCAAGTGCTCTGCCATTGAGCCACCACCCCAGCCCAAAATAAAAAATTTTTAAGGGCTGGGGATACGGCTCAGAGGTAGAGTGTTCCTGGGTTCAGTTCACAGTACCAAAACAAAAAACAAGGAAGGGGACCCTGGGGTTTAACTCAGTGGTACAGCACTTGCCTCGCATGCTTGAGGCCCTGGGTTTGATCTACAACAAGATTTGTCAGGTATCCCCTTTAAAAAAAAAAAAAAAAACTCAGAAGATTTTTACATGTTCCACTAAACTTTCATGGTACACATTAACTTGTGTTATGTAAGTGGCAGGTGTACTGTTTCTCAGATATACATCATAACCAAAGATGGCTTATTCCAAGAATACAAAAACTAGATTAAACATCAGGAAGTCTGTCAAAACAATTTCTATATTAACAGATAATAAAAGACAAAAGGTATATATTGCCTTCTCAACCGATGCAGAAAATGCATTTTTTCCCCTTTGGTGGTGCTGGGGATCAAACCCAGGGCATCCTAAACGCAGACTACTACTGAGCTACATGCTCAGCCCATCTTTTATGTATGTGGGGGTGGGTGGATTTAGGAATAAAACAATTTAACAAATTAATAAAGGAAACTACCTTAACCTTAAAAAGTTTATCTAACAGAAGCAGCCATCATACTAAATAGTGAAACATCAGTAGTATTTTTTTATGTCCATTTATTTATTACAGAACATTTATATCCATATATTTGGTAAATCATTTTACTTGTAAACTCATAAGTACTTTACTTGTAAACTGATAAGGCACATTGTTGCAAAATCATGCAGGAAGGAGACAGATCTAAGGATCTGAAAAGGGGCAAAGAGCACATTTGCAACAGTGTGGAAAACTTCCTGGCTCTTCCTTTCCTCTAATCCCAAACACTAAAAGCCACTGATTTCAAAGTCCAGATAGGCCTCCTCCTCACCTCAACTCTTGTTATAAAGCCTTTAAAAAAAAAATTTTTTTTTAAATGAAATCTTTGCTGTGAAAAGATCATACCATGTCCAAAAACCACCACTACCTATGGAATGTAAGTATTCCAAAGAATTCCTGTAGAACAAGAGGCTCAGATTAAAGCCTTAGTGAGATTCTGGACCAGTACAAACAAACAAACAAAAACCAATGGCTGATGCCCAAGGGTAGCAGTTCTGATAAATTATGATGACAATACAGGACTGCAGAGATGGTCAATTCAGGTGCCAAGGGCCATCTGTCCTTAGAGGTAATAATGTAGGTCTCTGCCAATCCAATACTGCAGCTGTAGGAAGCGTGACAGCTTTAGGTAATTACCACACAACCAAGTAGTAAGACCAACTTTTCCTCTTTGAATTAAAAACTACAACTACTTATCAGTTTTTCTCAACAAAAAACAAAATGAAGAACATTCATAGGTATACTGGCTGATAGCCTAGTGTACTGAATCCATGCTCCAAGCACAAAGAGGTAGAAGAGATTCCCAACTGAAAGGCTGTATTAGATAATGTACAGATGGTCATTTCATTTAGTTGACTCAAGGGCCCTGCCCTGTCCAGAAGAGTAAGTATTTCCCTACTACAGATCCATAACATAAAGTTTACTCCATTCATATTTAACAGTCTGTTTGTAGTTAGCTTAATTATCAGGACATACAACCATGAGGAGATTTGACATACATGGTTAACATCACTGTGTCTGAACACAGAGCATCACAGAAATCACTATGTATTTGAACTACATGTGGAAGTCCTAGGTGGTGTCCCTTGGCTTATGGAAAAAGTAGATCAAGAGCAAAAAAAAAAGTACAGAAGAAACATCTCAAGAGACTAACAGCAGGTGGAAAGTCAGGTCAGCAATGTGGGTTCAAAAGTCAGCAATGATCCTAATAACATCCATGGGACTTAACAGGAGAACACCTGTCACACACAGTCTGTCATTTTACAAGAGGTACAATGGACAAGGACAACCAACAACCTCTCCCAAGGGAGCCCAGGAGTGGGTAAGAGGCAAACCCAACAGACTACCCTGAGTTCCTTTTTATTTAATAAAAAAGAGATGCAATTTTCTAGGAGGCCATCCATTTCACAGTCCTGCTAAACCAAGGCCAAACAGAACCTGATACAATTCACCTTTTAAAGCTGAGTGCCCTTTGTGACAAGACACCGCACACAGATGAATACTGTCCAAATCACCTGGTAAGGGTAATTAAAAATTAAAAACAATGAGGACCACACCCATTACACAAATCATCAGAGTCCAAGGATGTGGCAAATAGAAAATCCAGATCATGTGTCTTTTCTACTATTCATATAAATAGTAGAAATTAGTGTTGCTTGACGCATTCAATTGCAGGTGTTTCTGGCTAAATCATTTAATGAGAGTTCCAGGAACTAAGGCCACCAGAGCAATGGCCAACAGCTTAAAGACTGTTTCCCAGGAGAAGAGAGCATCCAGAGAGGTTAGGGTTGATAGGATAGAGCCTGTCTGCACACAGATGAAATTATATGGGATCAAACCAACAAGAACTGAGAAGAAGAACTGCACAATGGGGATGTTAAGAATCGGGGCTGAGAGGTTCAAAAACCAGTTTGGTGTCATAGGGAAAAGTCTCAAAAACAGTAAAAAGAAGAACAAGCTGTTTCTGTTCTTTTCCACCTTCCTCTGCAGCAAGGCCACTTTATCAGGAAAGTAGGAGACCACCAGCTGTTTGCCAAAAATACTGGAAAGCAGATAGCAGAATGTGGCACCCACCGAGGTCAGTATGCAGATAGCACAAGTCCCAGCCATGGCCCAAACAAGGCACCAGCTAATACGTTCAGGAAGCTGGAGCCAGGGATGGCAAAGCCCTGTTTGTAGAGGTAGGCGCTGCAGAAGAGCAGGAACACATAGACCTGGTGCTCCTTCCTGTACTCTTGAAGGACCTCAGAAAGCTCCCGCAGCTCTGCTAGGTCTGAGGGGAACCAGAGCGACCTGCCTTCAGGCTCCTCGGGGGAGCCTAGTCTCGGCCCACGGGGCAGTCGCGTCGACAGCAAATACAGGGCAAAGGTGCAGCCGGCGAAGACCAGGAGCAGGCCGAGCAGCGGGCGCATGTCGGCGCAGCACCTCGGCCCGCCGGGCCCCACGAGTACTTACTAAACTGATTGCAGCGCGGAAACCTGCCATCAGTAGTATTTTTGAGTTTCTATTAAATATGGAAAAGCTAGGAAGAAGTGTGCTGATACCATTACTATGCAACAGTACACTGAAGATCATACTTAAGCACTTAATGCAAGACAAAAGGAAACCTGATATAAAAAGACCAGAAATATAAAGAGAATAAAAAAACAGAAACCATCATATATATATGATATATAAATGAATTAAGTATGTAAGTGATTTGACAATTAATAGGGAAAAAGTAGTATATGAATTTCTTTATATATGCAAAAATATTGGGCTAGGGTTGTGGCTCAGTGGTAAAGCACTTGCCTAGCATGTGTGAGGCACTGAGTTCAATCTTTAGCACCACATAAAAATAAACAAAGTTTTAAAAAGTTTGTTTAAAAAAATATTTAAGATACACAGAAGCACACGCACGCACACACAAACCAACATAGAGGTCCATTTAGGGGAGAGAAAATGTACTGGATGGCTGAGAAACAAAGTGTAAAGTAGGAAGGTAAACTATAAACTTTGTCGTTTTTTAAATTTAATTTCTTTTATATAGGGGGGGGTGCCAGGTATCAAACCCAGGGGCACTTAATCACTGAGTCACATCCCTAGCCCTTTTTATTTTTTTTAATTTTTAATTTGTTCTGATTTGTTATATGTGACAGTAAAACGCATTTTGAAACATTGTACACAAATGGAACACAACTTTTCATTCCTCTGGCTGTACATGGTGCAGTCCCACCAGTGGTATAATCATACATGTACACAGGGTAATAGCGTTTGTCTCATTGTACCGTCCTTCCCATCTCCACAGCCCCACCTCTCCCCTCACTCCCCTCTGCACAATCCAAAGTTCCTTCATTCTTCCCTACCCCACTCCCCCACTATGGATCAGCATCCGCTAATCAGAGAAAATATTTGGCCTTTGGGTTTTGGGGATTGGCTTATTTCACTTAGCATGATATTCTCTAGTTCCATCCATTTACCTGCAAATGCCATAATTTCATTTGTCTTTAAGGCTGAGTGATATTCCACTGTGTATATGTACATTTTCTTTATCCATTCATCTGTTGAAGGGCATCTAGGTTGGTTCCATAGTTTAGCTGTTGTGAATTGAGCTGCTATAAACACTGATATGGCTGCACCACTGCAGTATACTGATTTTAAGTCCTTTGGGTATAAACCAAGGAGTGGGATAGCTAGGTCAAATGGTGGATCCATTCCAAGTTTTTTAAGGAATCTCCATACTTCCATCGACTTTTCGTTTTTTATTTTGAGATGGGGCCTTGCAAAGTTGCTCAGGCTGCCTCAGCTCCTCCTGCCTCAGACCCCCCAGCTGCTGGGATTCCAGGAATGCACCACCACACCCAGCTTAATTTAATTTTTTGAGACAGGATTTCACTATGTTTCCCAGACTGGTCTCCAACTCCTGGGCTCAAGTGATCCTCCTGGGAACCTTAGTTGCCTGAATGCTGGGCCACTGGACCCTGCTTCCTTTTAAAAATTTTATTTCATTTTATTTTATGTATTTATTTTTGGTCCCGGATATTGAACTCAGGGGCACCAACCACTGAGCCACATCCCCAGCTCTATTTTGTGTTTTTATTTAGAAACAAGGTCTCACTGAGTTGCTTAGTGCCTCGCCATTGCTGAGGCTGGCTTTGAATTCATGATCCTCCTGTCTCAGCCTCCCTAAATGTTGGGATTACAGGCGTGCGTCACCACACCTGGCTAAGCGCCTCACTCTTGCTGAGGCTGGTGATCCTCCAGCCTTAGTCTCCTGAGCCACCAGGATTACAGGCATGCAGCACTGTGCCAGCCCTTTTAAATCTTAAACCACTGCCCAGTGTAGTGATGAAGGAAGACCTGTAAACCCAGCAACTCAGGAGGCTGAGGCAGAAGGATCTCAAAGTTCAAAGCCAGGCTTGGCAACTTAGTAAGACCTTGTCTCATAATAATAAAATTAAAAGGGCTGAGGATGTAGCCTGGTGAGAGAGCAACCCTGGGTTCACTTCTCAGTAATGAAAAAAGAAAAAAAAGAGGAAAGAAGAAACTTTCAACCAAATCTGTGAAAATATTTCTAACTGTAAATAGTTCTCAAAGCAACAAATGACTTTTATATTTATTTTTTAAAAAGATAAAAACAGAGCCAGGCGCAGTGGCACACACCTGTAATCCCAGCACTTTGAGGGCTGATACAGCACGTGAGTTCAAAGCCAGCCTCAGCAACGGTGAGGTGCTAGGCAACTCAGTGAGACCCTGTCTCTACATAAAACACAAAATAGGGCTGGGGATGTGGCTCAGTGGTCGAGTCCCCCTGAGTTCAATCCCTGGTACCAAAAATAAAATAAAATAAATAAAAATTAAAAATTAAAAAGATAAAAACAACTTAATTTTTTTCATTAAAAATGTACATACCAAGGGGCTGGGATTGTAGCTCAGCGGTAAAGCGCTTGCCTCGCATGCGTGAGGCCCTGGGTTCGATCCTCAGCACCACATACAAAGCAATAAAATAAAGACATTATGTCCATCTACAGCTAAAAAAATATTTAAAAAAAAAAAAAATGTACATACCCAGGCCGAGCGAGGTGGCACACACCTGTAATCCCAGCACTTTGGTAGGCTGAGACAGAGAATAGCGAATTCAAAGCCAGCCTTAGCAATAGAGAGGTGCTAGGCAACTCAGACCCTGTCTCTAAATAAAATACAAAAATAGGACTGGGATATATCTCAATGGTCAAGTACCTTGAGTTCAATCCCCAGTAGCAAAACAAAAAACAAAACAAACAAACAAAAAAATACATAGCAAAAATCAATTAACAAGTAAAATTTGTTAACATGTCAGTGATTCATCATCTATGCTCCTAGTCTACATTCCGTTGTCAATTCCTGGATGCTGCTGCTGCTGATGATGATGATTATTTTGGTACTAGAGACTGAACCAAGGGACTCTCTACCACTAGTTAAACCCCCAGGCCTTTTTATTTTTTTGAAACAAGGTCTTGTTAAATTGCCCAGGTTGGCCTCAAACTTGTGATCCTCCTGCTCCAGCCTCCCAAATCACTGGGATTACAAGGGTACAACACCATGACTGGCTTTCCTGGATCATTCCTGTAGCATCTGGGAAACAAACAGGCAGCACAGGTAGTGTCTTGCAATTAGACCTATTTCACATTTTTTTTTTTTTTTTTTTTTAAATATTTTTTAGTTGTGGATGGACACAATGTCTTTATTTCATTGCTTTGTACGTGGTGCTGAGGATCGAACCCAGGGCCTCAAGCATGCGAGGCAGGCGCTCTACCGCTGAGCCACAATCCCAGCCCCTATTTCACATTTTTAAGTATTTAAAATCTAGCTGATTTCTACTCACTTTTCCTTCATTGTTCTTATTTATTTGTTCTATTTCACATGGACCAATCTTTTTTAAAAGTCAGTTTCACTTTACTTCTGATGCTTACCTTCAAAAAGGCAGAGAAAAAAACAAAAACAAAGGTAGAGAAACCATGGAATATTTTAATATCTCTATTCTTTATAATAACTTGTACCAGAGGACTTAGCTACAAGAAATTCTATTATTTCATACTTCCTAATAAATGAAACATGATAAGCAATTCATAAGTTCACATATTCAAATGGGTGAACATGTCTACCTTCCAGTGTTTTCCCAATTAAGACTTTTAAGTATCAAGTCCCTTCAGAGAGGATATAGAAAATGTAATTTGTTTACAAAAGATAAATCATTAATAAGACTGTTCTCAGCAATCTGGACAATATGGCTGTACAGCACAGAATCTTGCACAGTGGGTATTCAAAATTTTTCACACTTTAAAAAATAATGTATACTCTCAGAACTCTTTATTTTGGTATCCATGTGTTACATGATAGAAAATTTCTTTCAATTATTAAGGGATCAGGCTTGGGGGACACATACTTATAATCCCAATGACTCAGGAGGCTGAGACAAGAGGATCACAAGTTTAAGACCAGCCTAGGCAATTTAGTGAGACTCTGTCTCAAAATTAAAAAAAGAAAAAGGTCTGAGGATATAGCTCAGTGGTAGAGCACAACTGGGGTTCAATCCTCAGTACTTATAAAATAAATAAGAGACCAAATGAACTTCAAACTCAAATCCCATCAGAAATGCTAGACCTGTTTGGCCTTGGCCCTGTAATCCCAGTGACTTGGGAGGCTAAGGCAGGAGAATTCACAAACTCAAGATAAGCCTCAGCAATATAATGAGACTCTTAGCAACTTAGTGAGACCCTGTCTCAAAAATAAAAAATAACAAGGGGTTGAGGATGTATCTCAGTGGTAAAATACCCCTGAGTTCAATACTCAGTACCAAAGTAAAATAAAAATAAAAAATATTATAAAATAAAATAAATGCTACGGTCAAATACCCATGAAGAAAGACCTAATACCCACCTCCTGAGAAACCAAATGAGGATGGTTCCAAAACTGGAGACTCTTTTATGTATTATAGCAATCACTAAGAATCAAAGAAGAAAAAACTAACCATTATTAAAGGATTAACATCACACTGAAAAGGAACAATAGGATACTAGAGCTGACCAAGTGAAGCTCTCCAAAAGAGTCCATAGCTTCAGGCTACACCAAAGGACCAAAATTAACTGATCTATTAATCATTAAAAGCCACTCAATGTTAATGACTTCCTACCATCAAGAAGTATAGGGGTAGCCGGGCATGGTGGTGCACACCTGTAATCCCAGCACTTTGGGAGGCTGAGACAGGAAAATCGTGAGTTCAAAACCAGCCTCAGCAACGGCGAGGCGCTAAGCAACTCAGTGAGACCCTGTCCCTACATTTAAACACACACACACACACACACACACACACACACACACAAAATAGGGCTGGGGATGTGGCTCAGTGGTTAAGTACCCCTGAGTTCAATCCTTAGTACCAAAAAAAAAAAAAAAAAGTAGTATAGGGGTAAGGTTTTTAGCATTCTACCAAGTGTGAAGGCCCCAAACCAGGAATAACCTACTCGAATATCTGAAGTGCAGAAAATGTTCTCTTCTATTTAAAATGCTATTTCTGTTTTCCTTGGCCCATGGGTCTCTTCCATAAATAAGAAAGCATCAGTAAAGAAAGAAATTTGATCAATTCAATTGTTAGAGGAAGACTTCCCCTAACACAGTCCAAAAAGTATGGTCCAGCAACAAACAACTACAGTAGCAACCATTTGTGAAGCATTTAAGACTCACCAAAGACAGAACATATATCGTACTCAACAGCCTTGGCAAGCTAAGTATTATAAACCATATAAATCAATCAGCAGGGCACAATGGCTGAGACTCATCCGAGTGACTCAGTAGGCTAAAGCAGGGGGATCACAAGTTTGAGGACAACCTAGGCAACTGAGTAAGACCCTGTCTCAAAATAAAAAATTAAAAGGGCTGGCAATGTAGCTAAATGGTGAAACATCTCTGGGTTCAATGCCCAGTACCCCTCACCCCATACAAAGATTCACACAACCAGCTGGGCATGGTGGTACAAGCCTGTAATCCCAGCACTTAGGGAGGCTGAGACAGGAGAATCACGAGTTCAAAGCCAGCCTCAGCAACGGCGAGGCACTAAGCAACTCAGTGAGACCCTGTCTCTACATAAAACACAAAATAGGGCTGAGGATATGGCTCAGTGGTCGAGTGCCCCTGAGTTCAATCTCCAGTACCAAAAAAAAAAAAAAAGATTCACACGACCTAGGCAAGCTGTCCAAGGTCAATTTAATAAAGGGCAGAGCTGGGGTTCTGAGGTTTGAATCCAAGTGTTTTCAAATATTACAATCTTTCAATTCCACAAAGTCAATTTGAGAAATACAAGGCACTTATCATTCATCTCATCAAGTAATACATGTTTGTTTGCCTAGGCACAAAATTACTCAGAAAGAATACATAAGAAACTGGAAACATCATCTCAGAGAATTGGGTGACTGAGACACTGAAAGAAAGAGTATTTCCCTTTTCCTTCCTGTTTTGTTTTGGGGTTTTGTTTTGTTAACCACTTTAATAGTTTTGATGAACTCTACTTATATATGCAGATAGTAACATCTGAAAATAAGATATTAGGATGTTTGTTTGTTTGTTTGTTTTTTGGTACTGGGGATTGAACTCGGGAGTACTCCAGTACTGAACCACGTCTCCAGTCCTTTTTTGTGTTTTATTTAGAGACAGGATCTCACTGAGTTGCCTACCGCCTCGCTATTGCTGAGGCTGGCTTTGAACTCACGATTCTCCTGTCTCAGCCTCCCAAAGTGCTGGGATTTCAGGCATGCACCACAACGCCAGCTGTTTGTTTTCTGAGGGAGAGTTCTTACCCAGGCTGGTCTTGGACTCCTAAGCTCAAAGAATCTTCCTCCCTCAGTGTCCCCAATAGCTGGGACTACAGGATCTTGTTCTTATACCTTATTTTTATGTGATGCTGGGGCTTGGTACAGGACCTCAGATCCTGTACCTTCTAGTTTGAAATCTATGACAATATCTACTCAAAATGTAGAAGTAAACATACAATGTTTTGTTTGTTTGCTGTACTGAGGATTGAACCCAGGGGCACTTTACCTCTAAGTTACATCCCTAGTGATTTTTATATTGAGACAGGGTCTCCCTAAGCTGCTAAGGCTGGCCTTCAACTTAAAATCCTCCTGCCTTAGCTTTCCAAGTCACTGGGATTACAGTGTGCACCACTGTAGTGGCACATATATTAATTTTATATAGCCTTTAACTAAAATATATATACTAGGTATTTCTGAACTTAACATTTTTTTTAAGTACTAGGGATTGAACTCAAGGGCACTCGACTGCTGAGCCACATCCCCAGCCCTATTTTGTGTTTTATTTAGAGACAGGGTCTCACTGAGTTGCTTAGCGCCTCGCCGTTGGTGAGGCTGGCTTTGAACTCGTGATTCTCCTGTCTCAGCCTCCCTAAATGCTGGGATTACAGGCTTGCGCCATCATGCCCGGCTTGAACTTAACATTTTTAAAAGAATTTTAAACTACACCATCAAATAATACTTGTTGATAATCTTAATTTCAAGATCAAAGGAAGTGAGTTAGGGGTAAAGAATTATAGATGCACCTACCCCCAGTACTGGGGATTGAATCCAGGAGTGTTTTACCACTGACCACCTACCACTGACCACCTACCCCCGCCCCCAAAAGGGTCTCACTGAATTGTCCAGGCTGGCCTCAAACTTAATTAATTAATTATAATACATTATTTCAATTTCAAATTTAAAAGGCGGACAATCTGAAGAGACTAGTGTGGCTGAACACCATTCTCCAAAAATGAGTACAGGTGTTGAAGGGGCACTCAGAGGTTAGGAGTATAGCCCAGCCAACAGGAGACCCTGGGCTTCATCTCCCACATGGTATGGGGTAGGAGACACACTCACAAACACACACATAAAGCACAGTAAAAAAAATTAAAGTGGTGGTTCTAACCTAATGGAAAAGTCACAGCCGAGAATAAGCCATCTAATAATAAGCAAATGATAAAAAAGAGTTTTATGAGAACTACCTGGATCACTTCCTATTTCTTCCATCTCTATCAATAAATACGAACTTCAACTTCAAGAGGGGGAAAACATGCCTTGTGGAAAGAGAAATGAAGTTCAAAAGAGTGTAGCCCCCTAATTATTCCAAATCAGTTCAAGCTCCAGATTTGTAGAACCTGATAATCCTAACAACTCCAGGTTCCCCTGATCAACCTGATGAATCTCTCCTGTAAATCTTTTCCCCTCCCCTTTTTGGTACTGGGGTTTGAACCCAGGGGTACTTTAACACTGAGCCACCCCTTTATCCCTTTTTACTTATTTATTTTAAAAAAATTTTTTGAGACAAGGTGTTGCTTAAATTACTGAGGCTGGTCTCAAATTTGCAATACTCCTGCCTCAGCCTCCTAAGTAGCTGCAATTATAGGCATGTGCTACCATGCGGGCTGTACTGTAGATCTTGATAAAAACCAAGGTGTCTAAGTCTAGGGGTGACCAAATGTGATCCTAATTTGAAAAAAAAAGGGCATCTACTGAGTGTTAAAAAAGTTCCCAAGCCAGGCGCACACCTGTAATCCCAGCACTTTGGGAGGCTGAGACCAGAAAATTGTGAGTTCAAAGCCAGCTAAGCAACTCAGTGAGACCCTGTCTCTAAATAAAACACAAAATAGGGCTGGGGATGTGGCTCAGTGGTCGAGTGCCCCTGAGTTCAATCCCTGGTACCAAAAAAAAAAAAGTTCCCAAGTCCCTAACAACTTTCACATCAATTCTTGGCAAACTGTACACTGATTTCTTTTTCACATATATACATATATCAAGCATATATATACATATATATACATATGTACATAAATATATACATATATTTACTTTTTTTCTTTTTTTTGAGGTGAGGGTCTCATTGTTGCTCAGGCTCACCTAGAACTCCTAAATTCAAGCAATCCACCTGCCTCAATCTCCCAAATAGCTAATACTTATTTAATTCTAATAATAATTCTATAGGCATTAACCACCATGCCTGGTTGTGGATTCTTATTTATACTAATACTATAGTATTAGTATTCAATCCCTAATACTATGAAGTATTAGGGACTGAACCCAGGGGTGCTCTATCATGGGGCTATCCCATTAGTCTTTTTTTTTTTTTTGGACACAGGGTTTCCCTAAGTTGCCAAGGCTAGCCTCAAACTTATGACTCTCCTATCTCAGTATTCTGAATTCCCCAAATGGCAGGCATGCACCACCACACAGGGCCTGGATTCTTTTATAAAAAGTGAATTTTAAACTTTTAGAAAATGAGTAGTAATAACTAGAAGTGATTCACTGAAAACAAGGTTTTTAACAACAAATACAACTACACTGAGAAATAAGGTGGGCGTGGTAACTGGCACACACTTCAATTCTAGTAACTCAGGAGGCTGAGGCAGGAGAATCGAAAGTTGGAGGCCACCCTAAGTAACTTAATGAGACTCTGTCTCAAAATAAAAAAGAGCTAGGGATGTAGTTGACTGGTGGAGCACCCCTGTTTAATCCTCAGCACCTAACAAAAGGAAAAAAAAAATTACACTGAGAAATAAAGAGACATAATATGCAGCAGTAATATTCAAAGTGTGGTCTTCAGTCTAGCAACACTGACACCATCCAGGAGTTTATAAGAAATACACAGAATCTTAAGACTTCTATATGCAAAACTGCTGAAACAGAATCTGCATTTTAACAAGATTCCCAGTAGACAAGTACTGGGGACTAACCCTGGGAACTAACCCTGGGAACTAACCCTGGGAGTGTCCTACCACCAAACTACATCCCTAGTACTTTTTATTTTGTGATTTCACTAAATTGCCCAGGTTGATTTTGAATTTGCATCCTCCTGCCTACATTCCCAGGTAGTTGTGTGGGCCACATATAATTCTTATGCATGATAAAGTTTGAATAGCACTGATAATAAAACAGATTAATTTCAGCAAGTCAGTTTAAAAAAAAAAAGTGTTTCATATCTTTGTAGGCAGTGAAAGTTGTAGTAATCCAAAAGTTTTATTTATATATTATATATATATATAAGCATTATATATATATATATATATATATATATATATATATAATATGAGTATTATTTTCAGGCAAACAGTGAAGCAGTTGACATATTTATCTCATTTAATTCACATAATAACCCTACAAAGTAAGCATTATTATCTGTATTTTATAGATATTAATACAGATTGAATAGCCCTTACCTAAAACAAGAATAGTTTCAGATTTCAGAGTTTTTTAGATTTTAGAATACTTTAGTATAGATTATACCAGTTGAACACTCCTAGTCTAAGCATCTCAGATTTTGGAATTTCAGATTAGTGAAGCTCAACCTGTAGTAGCAAGAATTAAAATAGCATTATCTGCCAGACACTATTCTAAGGACTTTACTAAGAATAACTTATTTACTTCATGTCAACCCTTCACATGGTAGGTACTATTATTACCCATATTTTACTGAAGATGAAACTGAAGCAGAGAGGTTAAGCAATTCACCAATAATCACAGAGAATTTTGTAGTATCACTTTTTTTTTCTTTCTTTTTTGCAGTAATGGGGATTGAACTCAGGCTGAGGTACAGTTCTTAACCAAGTGTGCTGCCACAGTAGGGCCTAATGGCCCTGCTGGAAACAATAATCACACTCAAAGCACCCAAACACAACCTTAAAAAAAAATCAATAGGGGGCTATGGATACAGTTCAGTTGGTAGGGTGCTTGCCTTACACGCACAAGGCCCTGGGTTCAATCCCCAGCACCACCAAAAAAAAAAAAAAAATCAATAGGAACTAAGTGGGGAAAGAGTGTTAAAGGAATACACTGAAAGGAGAGAAACAAATAGACTAAAATGTATTGAGTGCCTACAGAGTGCTGAGCCATGAGTCAAGTACTTTATATCCACATTTTATTCAATCTTTCCAACAGACGTATTTGTAGATACTAAGACATTTTAAGTATGAGAAAATGGAAGCAGAGAAGTTAAAGACCTTGCAGAGTCACACTGTTTATAATGATACAGCTAGAGTTTAAAACCAGGTCTGACCATGCTCTCTCCATTGATTTACTCTGCATCTATCTGTGTCACAGTGCCACTGCTAGGGATGGCAATAAGCATGTTACAGAAGCCTGAAGCCTGGTGTTCAAAATAAGATCTACCAGAGTTGCAATACCCTCTCTTCAGTTCTGAGTGCTAAATTTTAAGAGTCACTGGCAAATTAGAATTGGTTCCATAAACTCCGAATACTGTGGCACACCTATCACCCTAGCAACTTGAGATGCTAAGGCAGGAGGATCACAAGTTCAAAGTCAGCCTCAGCTACTTAGTGAGGCCCTAAGCAACTTAGTGAGATCCTGTCTCAAAACAAAAAATAAAAAGGGATGGAGATGTGGCTCAGGGGTTAAGCACAGTAGGTACCAAAAAAAAAAAAAAATTGGTTCCATAAAAGACTCAGATAAGGGTAGTGGGTTATGATGACCAAACAGGCATACCTTTAACTAAAAGAACAAATAATGGTAAAAGAGAACACAGATTCAAAAGAACCAATCTAAATGGAGCAATGGGGCAATGGGTAATAGAATGATATACAAAAGCAACATGGTGTTTTGTTTTGGTGGTGCTAGGGACTAAACCCAGGGCCTCTCATATGGCAGGCAAGTGCTCTACTACTGGGCTATACTCCCAACCTTCAAAACAAATTTGAAGTCAGACAAGGATTTGAATATCAGGTTTATTACCTACTGTTTAGAATCTAAGCACATTAACTTGAGTCTTAACATCCATATCTACAAAATGGGAATAATACCCCACAAAATTTTGCAGCAGGGAAGAAAACATAGTATTTGTAAAGGTCTTGGAAAATAAAGCTCAATAATTGTGATGAACATTACATCTGATAAAATGAAATGTAAGGATAAGTTCAAGAAAAAACAATTTTATTTAATGGATTTTTGATGCTGTGGATCTAACCAAGGACCTTGCCCATGCTATGCACATGCTTTAACACTGAGACACATCCCCAGTTCTGAGTGCTAAACTTCTAAGAGAGCCACTGGCAAATTAGAATCAGCCCAGTATAAAACCAGAATGGTGAGGATTCTGGAAAGAGTAATCAGTCCCTTTTACTTGGTTCTGCAGTCCCTCTATTCCACACAACTGAAGCTATTTAATGATTGCTTCCTTCTTGATTGCCCAGTAACAATGCGCTCTCATATATCCTCTCTAACATGATATACACACACACACACACACACACACACACACACACACCCCTCTCTCTCTCAGATTCAATTTTGCTGCAAACTCGAAGTTTCAAATGGCTCTGACAGAAGTGACTTGATGACATTTTAGGAGCTGGTATGTCAAGCTTGCCGCTAATCTATTTGTGGCCTGCAAATTAAGACTTGTTGCTAACCTACATCAAATCTAATTGGCCCCATGATTTCTTCCTGAGATTGAGCCCAAACCCTGTGCCCTAGGTAACTGAATTCTGATTCTGAGTCACATATGCAAGAAATAGAACTATTCCTGAACATCTCCCTATAACACAGCTCTATTATGTCCCCAAAGGGACACAGCTGGCCATAAGACTGCAATTAGGCACAGTAGATCATCTCAGAAGCTAATCTTAGGCCTCAGTCATTTAAAAATCAACCAATACTTCCAAATCCAAGGAAGCTCACAGATAAACTCAGGAACAAACCTACAGTGTTCATAACATCATACCAAGTGATCACCTAAAAGGCCATTTGCAAACCTACAAAGAATGAAGCTTGAAAAAGCGGCCAACAATCCGAATGGCCTCACTGCAGTGCTCCATTTTCAATTCGAATTAGAACTAGGCTCAGCTCCTTGGCAGGACTCAGTAGTAAAATCCCATAACTCCTAGGACCAGATTCTCAAGGCAACTGACACTGGTATAACATGAGCTTTCCTATGGAAAGCCTTGTCAAAGTTGGCAGGTCTTCTTGGCTGAATATAAAACAGCCCGTATCTATTTCATTCAATACCCATGGAAGTAAGGCATCTGCAGTGGAAATCAGGTATCTCAGTGTCTTCTTTCCAACCATGTAGACATCCTGGCTCCATTTCTATTTATCAAGTGGATAAAAACTCTACTCTTTCTCTAGATGGATGAGAGAAATTATGACAAATGCTAGTCTTTGAAAACTTTACCTTACTATTTCTTTCCCAGGGACTGTACATTCCTAGTCTAGAACAAAATGTTTCCTGGAGCTTTTATCCAGATCAGACTAGCTTTATGCCAAGTTCCAGAATCAATTTGTAAATACAGAACTTCCTTTGCTAAAGTAGGCCTAAATTTCTAAACTCACTTCTGGATGATTCTTTGGCCAACAACAGCGCCCTAGGTACTTTGTGGATTACTAGTTCTCAAACTTTTTTTCCTGCCCATTACTGGAGATTTAACACAGGGGGACTTTACCACTGAGCCACATACACCCAGCCCTTTTTGTTTTTTATTTTGAGACAGGATCTCACCAAGTTGTTTAGGACCTTGTTGAATTGCTGAGGCTGGCCTTGAACTTGCAATTCTCCTGTTTCAGCCTCCCGAGTTACTGGGATTATAGGCATGCACCACCACGTCCAGCAAGTTCTCAAAACTTTAAGCATGCATTTGGAGGCTAGTCAAAATACAGATTACTTGATCCCACCTCCAGGATTTTTGATTCAGTAGGTCAATATGCAGCAGTGTCAACAAGCTTCCAAGGAATGTTGCTGTTGCTCTAGAGTCCATACTTTGAGAACCACTCCTCTAGAACCACATATCTCAAGACATTCCCAGACCTCTACTGAGGGAGAGGGAAGATACTATACATATGGATCCAATATGCATCACAACTTTCATGGTCCGTCCTACAAAGAAAACTGTTCTACAAAGTAGAATTTAACTGGATCTCACAGGAGAAACATTCAGGTGATTAAAATATGATGATTGATCCTGGCATGGTGACACACACATGTAATCCCAGCGGCTGGGGAAGCTGAGGCAGGAGAATCCTGAGATCAAAGCCAGCCTCAGCAAAAAGCAAGGCACTAAGCAACTCAAAGAGACCCTGTCACTAAATAAAATACAAAATAGGGCTTGGGGTGTGGCTCAGTGGTCGAGTGCCCCCGAGTTAAATCCCTGGTACCGCCCTCCCCAAAAGAAAAAAAAAACAATGATTCACATACTAACAAGTTATTAATATAGGATACATTCTGTTACCAAGAAACTGTATCTTATAAGAGTCTAAGCTCAAGAGCACTTGGCAACCAAACTAGAAGTGGAAGTAACATCTCTTCTTTCCTTTCCTTTAGTTCATTAGCTTCATTACTCACTAAACGAATTAAAACCTATAAAGCACTTAACACAGAATTTAGCCATTTTTTAAATTGTGGTAAAATCTACATAACAATATTTATCATTTATACTACTTGTAAGTGTAAAATTTAGCGGCATTAAAAACATTCATACTGGTCTGGGGTCTTGGCTTAGTAGCAGAGCACTTGCCTAGCATGTGTGAAGCACTGGGTTCTGTCCTTAGCGCCACATAAAAATAAATAAATAAATAAAGGTATTGTGTCCACCTAAAACTAAAAATATAAAATTAAAAAACATTCATACTGTCTTGTAACCATTATCTTTATCTATACCCAAAACTTTTTATCATCCCCAACAAAAATTCTATTCCCATTAAACAATAACCCTCCCTTACCATCTTCCCTCAGCCCCTGGCATTCTACTTTCTGTCCATATGAATTTGACTACTGTAGGTTCTCAGAAAAGTGGAATCATAGAACACTTGTCCTCCTATGCCTGGCTTATTTCACTAATCAGAGTTTTCAAGGCTCATTTATAGTGTAGCATATATCAAAATTTCTTTTTAAAGCTGAATAATATTTAATTGTATGCATATACCACATTTGGGTTGCTCCACCTCTTGGCTACTGAGCATAATGCTACTATGAATATGAATATAAGTATCTCTTACAGGCCCTGCCTTCAATTCATTTGGACATGTATTTAGAGTGTAATTTTCAGGTCATTTCATAGCTTTATGTTTAATCTGTTAAGAAACCACCAAACTGATTTCCACAGAAGATGCACCATTTTACATTCCCACCAACAATAACAACACTTGCTGTTTTCTTTTTCTTTTTTTTTTTTTTAAGACCAGGGATTGAACTCAGGGGTACTCAACCTCTGAGCCACATCCCCAGCCCTAGTTTGTGTTTGACCCCAGGACCTTGCACATGCAAGGCAAGTGCTTTACCACTGAGCTACATTCCTAGCTCTTCAATTTTTAAAAATATTTCTGATAATTTAATTCCATAATGATGCTGAGTTTTACACCATAACAAATTTTTTCTGGCATTTTAGTTCCAGAAATATCAAATGGTTTCTCTAAATCATTTAGAATTCTAATCTAGAGGGGTTTTATTCTTTTGTTTTGATAATGACAATTGAACCCAGGGGCACTTTAAAACTGAGCTACATGCCCAGTTATTTTTTTTTTTCTTGCTTTCTTTCTTTTGGAAACAGGATCTCCCTAAATTGCTTAGGGCCTTTTTAAATTGCTGAGGTAGGCCTCAAACTTGTGATGCTCCTGCCTCAACCTCCCAAGACGCTGGGATTATAGACGTGCACCACCATGCCCAGCTCTTTTTATAAAATTTTGAGAAAAGGTCTCACTAAATTGCTGAATTAGCCTCAAACATGTAATCTTCCTGCCTCAGCTTCCTAAATTGCTGGGATTAGGAGTGTGCTACCACATCCAGCTAGAAAGTTGTTTTTTGTTTTTGTTTTTGTTTTGGGAGTACCAGGGATTGATCTCAGGGGCACTCAACCACTGAGCGACATCTCCAGCCCTATTTTGTGTTTTATGTAGAGACAGGGTCTCACTAAGTTGCTTAGGGCCTTACTTTTTGCTGAGGCTGGCTTTGAACTCTGGATCCTCCTGCCTCAGCCTCCCAAAGTGCTGGGATTACAGGTGTGCACCACTGCACCCAGTGAAAGTTTCCATTTTTGAAAATAAAAGTACACTGGAAAATCCTGTAATTTTTTTAATGGCAGTACTAGGGAATCTATTGGAGCTCTACCACTGAGCCACACGCCCCCACACACAACCCTTTTTATTTTTTATTTGAGACAAGGGCTTGGTGAATTGCCCAGGCTGATCTTGAACTTGCAATCCACCTGACTCAGCCTCCTGAGTCACTGGAATCACAGGCATGCACAGTGCCCAGCTAAATCCTACACATTTGAATCTTGCTACCTACATCATTTTTAAGTTTCCAACCTACCCATTAATACTATTTTCTCTTCATTTAGGAAATTTTCAAGACACAGAAGAGCTAGTCTCAGTGAGGCACTGGACATTTCCAAATAAAACTTTTATTGTATTCAAGGTTTTAGGTCTGTCTCTCAGGATCCTCTTTCTCTGATTCTAAGAAAACATTAAAAACAAGCCTCTCAGGATCCTCTTTCTCTATGATTCTAAGAAAACATTAAAAACAAGCAGAAATTAAAAACAAGCAGAGGCCGGACACGGTGGTGCACGCCTGTAATCCCAGCACTTTGGGAGGCTGAGACAGGAGAATTGCAAGTTCAAAGCCAGCCTCAGCAACGGCAAGGTGCTAAGCAACTCAGTGAGACCCTGTCTCTAAATAAAATCGGGCTGAGGATGTGGCTCAGTGGTCGAGTACCCCTGAGTTCAATCCCTGGTGCCAAAAAAAAAAAAAAAAAAACCAAGCAGAAAAAAACTTTGGGGGAAATTTACTTACCCAACTTCTTAGACTTGACAAGAACTGAAAATCTTCTAGATTAAATATAAACAAAAGCATGGGTAAAATGAAGCAGTAAAAACAATTTAAGAAGCAGTAATCTCATCTCAGATATTGACACATAAGTATACCACACACATTTTCCCATTATGCTAAACCATAATATTTGAAAGATTCTACATATAGAAATATAGAAGACTAAAGATTGGTCTTTTTTTATGAGTTTTTTTTTTTAGTTGCCAATGGACACAATATTTTATTTATTTACTTTTTATGTGGTGCTGAGGATCGAACCCAGTGCCTCATGCATGCAAGGCAAGCGCTCTACCATTGAGCCATAACCCCAGCCCAAGATTGGTAGTTTTTAGTGTTTTTTTGTGTTTGTTTTTGTGGTGCTGGAGATTAAACCCATCCCCCATCAAGGATGCTAAAAGTATGTTCTTTGCTCTACCACTGAGCTACCCTACTAGTCCAAACAGTTTAGATTTTTTATTTGTTTGTTGGTACCAGAGATTGGACCCAAGGGAGCCACATTCCCAGCCCTTTTTATTTTTTTTTTTATTTTGAGATAGGGTCTTGCTAAGTTGCTTATAGCCTTGCTAAGCTGATGAGGCTGGCTTTGAACCTGTGATCCTCCTACCGCAGCCTCCCAAACCACTGGGCTTACAAGTGTGTGCCACCACCCCCAGCCCAACTAATTTTATAAAGGCAAAGAGTAGGCCTTGCTCACTGTGGTGGCAAACCTGTAATCCCAACTACTCTGGAGGCTGAGGTAGGAGAATTGCAAGTTCAAGGCAGCCTGGGTAAATAAACTTAGTGAGATCTTGTCTTAAAAAATAAAAAGGGATAGGGATGTTATTCAGTCGTAAAGCACCTCTGTGTTCAATTGGTAGTACTCCCCTCCCTGCCCAAAAAAAGAACAGGCCTTACATCGCACAAGGTACAGCCAAATATCAATGGAAGCCTAAAGTCAGGCTTCATGGCACATGTAATTCCAGCAACTCAGGAGGCTGAGGCAGGAGGGTCCAAGTTTGAGACCAGACTGGTCAACTTAGCAAGGCCCTATCTCAACATAAATATTTTAAAAAAATAAAAAGACTGGGGGTGTGGTTAAGTGGTACAGCACTCATAGGTTTGATCCCCAGTACCACAAAAAGGAAAAGTCAGTCACAGCAGCACACACCTATAATCTCAGCAACTCAGGAAGCTGAGGCCGGAGGATTGCAAGGTCAAAGCCAGCCTAGTAATTTAGCAAGGCCCTAGACAACTTAGCAAGAACCTGTTTTAAAATAAAAAATAAAAGCACTGGGGATGTCGCTCAGGGGTTATGCACCCCTTTAGAGTTTTTCAGTATCTGATGTGGATACCTGAAACCAGTATTTGGGGACACATTTTTTTTTTTCCAAGTACTCGATACGGAAAACCAAGGCTTCACACATGCTAGGCAAGTGCTCTACCACTGAGCTATGGACCAGCCCCCCACCTCTTTTCTTTTAGGACAGGGTTTTACTAATTTGCCCCAGTCAGCTATGAACTTAGATCCTCCTGCCTCAGCTTCCCCCAACACTACCAGTAGTTGGGATGACAGGCCTTTACCATTGCACCCAGCTGTTTTTATTTTGTTTTGTGGTTCTGGGGATCCAGAGTTTAGCAAGCATTCTACCACGAAGCTTCATCCCCAGCCCTTGGGGTAAATATTTGAATAAATACAAATATGCTAAGCAAAGAACCACCTTTAACTTAAAAGTAGGAAATTTGCCACTGAGCTACATCCCCAGTGCTTTTTTTTCTTTTGTCTTTTTTATTTGAGACAGAATCTCACTAAGGTGCGTAGGGCCTCACAAAAGTGCTGAGGTTGGCTTTGAACTTGCAACCCTCCTGTCTCAGCCTCCTGAATCACTGTGATTATAGGCATGTGCCACCATACTAGCTAAAAGTAGGAACTTTTTTTTTTTTAATATGTCTTTATGTGTTGAAGGACCTTTATTTTATTCATTTATTTATATGCGGTGCTAAGAATTGAACCCAGTGCCTCACACATGCTAGGCAAGTGCTCTAACCCTGAGCCACAACCTCAGCCCAAGTAGGAACTTTTAATTGCTCCTAACTATGAAATTCTTCAGAGATAAACCACGGTTTCTCAGCCTTGATACTACTGACATTTTAAGCCAGAATTCTGTGTTGTTGGGAACTGTCATGTACCTCAGAGGAAATTTAACAACATTTCTTACTTCTACCCACTAGATACCAGTAGCACCTCCAACCTCACCAACCCTTCCCCAGGGGAGACAACCAAAGGTGTCTCTAGTTGGGAACCGCTGAGATAAATAATAGGATAAGAATCCTCCCCTCACAAAGGATGTATAAATAAGATATAGACAATGATACAAACTATCATTTTTTGTACTCTGGGTCATTTTTTAGATCATCAGATAACCGTTTCAAGTTTTATCTGGGTCTAGGATTCTTGGCTCAGTGCAGAGCACTTCCTTAGCATACACAAGGCCCTGGGTTCAATCCCCAAGATGACATAAATAAATAATTGAATGAATGAATGAATGAATGAATGCTTTCTCTGAGAAGAAACAGCAGTAAAAGAAGCTGAAGTGGACCACCACCAACATCAATGTGCTTAAAGATAATCTGTACCCTAACCTATCTCTAAAAATTAAGAAACTAATGAATTATTGGATGGTGCAACAAGTATTAGCAGCATAAAATGAGCTACAGATAGCTTCATTACTATCTTCTATGTACATTATTCATACATGATAACTCTTCTTTTTTGGTCTTTTTTTTTTTTTTTTTAATAGTACTAAGAATCAAACCCCACAGCCTTCCACATGCTGGGCAAACACTATACCAATGAGCCCATTGACTGTTAGAATTACTAGGCTATCTTGAAATCTTTTATTTCAATGCTACAAAGTCTAGATTATTTCTCTTATTTTGAAAAAAAAAATTTCCTGTAGAGAGCAAGAATACTATTTCCACTACTATTTATTTAAAATTTTGTAACTATGAGGATTTTATTTAATTTAAGCAGACCTAAAAGCTCCTTAAGAAAAGAAGAAAAAACAGACTCAAATATTAATTAAATGTCTAGAGCTATACAGGTAGCTGGAGATTCCTGTAGTCTACTTAAGACTCATCATCATCACATACCAAAAGGCCTAGGTTTCACTTGTAAATCTTTATTTAAAAAGAGGGCCAGGATTGCAAAGCCAAGTGGTGCACATCTATAATCCCAGGAACTCAGGAGGCTGAGGCAGGAGGATCACAAGTTCAAGGTCAGTCTCAGCAACTTATCAAGACCCTTGACAACTTAGTGAAACACTATTTAAAAAATTTTTCTTTAAATTTTTTTTTCCAAAAGGGCTGGGTGTGCTGGAGTTGTAGCTCAGTGGTAGAACACTTGTCCAGCACTTGTGAGGCACTAGCTTTGATTCTTAGCACCACATAGAAACAAATAAATAAGCCAGGCATGGTGGTGCATGCTTGTAATCCTACAACTTTGGGAGGCTGAGACAGGAGAATCTTGAGTTCAAAGCGAGCCTCAGCAATGGCAAGGTACTAAACAACTCAGTGAGACCCTGTCTCTAAATACAACACAAAATAGGGCTGGGGATGTGGCTCAGTGGTCAAGTACCCTTGCGTTCAATCCCTGGTACCAAAAAAAAGAAAGAAAAGTAAAGGTATGGTTTCATCTACAACTAAAATATATTAGGGGAGGGGCGCTGGGGATGTAACTCAGTGGCACAGTACCCCTGGGTTCAATCCCAAGTACCAGAAGAAAAAAAAAAAGCCAGGTTTGCATTGATCTTAAATATAAGGATCTTGGCACTTAATTCTATAATCCTAAATGTGTATTAGAGCACACAGCACTTTTTACAAAGTGCAGTTTTTAATTCTGAAACATGGTCATTGTAGAAAATCTTGATTTTCATAGCCGGGCACGGTGGCTCAAACCTGTAATCCCCGCACTTTGGGAGGCTGAGACAGGAGAATCGCGAGTTCAAAGCCAGCCTCAGCAATGGCGAGGCTCTAAGCAACTCAGTGAGACCCTGTCTCTACATAAAACACAAAACAGGGCTGGGGATGTGGCTCAGTGGTGGAGTGCCCCTGAGTTCAATCCCCAGTACCAAAAAAAAAAAAAAAGAAAGAAAGTCACCTCTAATCTTTTGTTTTGGTCTCATTATTTTATAATCTGGATCTAGGAAATAAACAATTTATACCAAACAAAGAATGTTTCCCATGGATTATGTAGATTCTCAGCCTTAGCCTCCCATCCCTGGCCCCTATCACTACATAAGACTTTAATGCTCATGTGGAAGATAAAGAAAAAGGGGGAAAAAAGGGAAAGTGATCTCATGAAGGGAGACCAGTAAAGACCAAGGGGAGGGAGGTGAGGAGGGAAAATCAAAATACTAGGGTACAAAAATGACCGAAATGTTATGTGCATATACAAGTATGTCACAAAGAATCCTATTATCATGAATAATTATAATGCACCAATAAAAATTTTTAATTAAAAAAAATCTAGCCAGGTGCCTTGGCTCATGCCTTTAATCCCAGTGGCTCTGGAGACAGGCAGGAGGATTGAGAGTTCAAAGCCAGCCTCAGCAAAAGCGAGGCTCTAAGTAACTCAGTAAGACCCTGTCTTTAAATAAAATACAAAATAGGGCTGGGGATGTGACTCAGTCAGTTTTTTTTTTTTGGTAGCAGGGATTGAACTCAGGGGCACTCCACCACTGAGCCATATCCCCAGCCCTATGTTGTGTTTTATGTAGAGATAGGGTCTCACTGAGTTGCTTAGCGCCTCGCCGTTGCTGAGGCTGGTTTTGAACTCGCGATTCTCCAGTCTCAGCCTCCCAAAGTGCTGGGATTATAGGTGTGAGCCACCATGCCTGGCTGTGACTCAGTCGTTGAGTGCCCCTGAGTTCAATCCCTGGTACCAAAGGAAAAAAAACAAATTTAGTGGCTGGTTCAATCTCCAATACTTGCCTTCCCATCCTGCAAAATCTAATGCTCTTTTTTTTTTCTTTTTACAGTGCTGGGGATGGAACCTAGAGCCTTACTCATGCTAGGCAAGAGCTATGCCACTGAGCTATGCCCCCAGCCCACCAATTAGGTTAGAAGGTTTCTTCAAAATCAAATCTGAAATTACTAGCTAGGTGTGGTGGCACATGCCTATAATCCCAGAGACCCGTGAACCTGACTCAAGAGGATTCTAAATTCAAGGACAGCCTTAGCAACTTAGGAAGACCTTGTCTCAAAATAAAACATTTTAAAAAGGACTGGGATATAACCCAGTTGTAGAGTACTCCTGGATTGAATTCCCAGTACCACCACCACCCAAAAAAATTGCTAATTCTAAGCTCTCCAGCACTGAGAAGTACAGCCTAAACTACCTATTATAGAAATATTTTCCCCTATTCCAGAGAAACAGAAATTTAAAAATGACGATTATTCTAGTGGCCAGGGAAGACAACCAAGAAGTTTGTGGAGTATACAGGGGGAAAATATTATAGTAGTTGATTTGGAGAACAGAAATACCCCCAATCGTCTGAGATAGCAAAGCAAGATGGAAAGAACAGAAAGGGCTAGAGGTAAAATAGCTGGAATTGCACTGAAGGTTGTATGTGAACAGATAATCAAAGTTAGGAGCTATGATTTCTAATGTTGGCACTGCAATGGACCAGTAGTCCCTCTACTCTAACATGGGGCTTAAACCAGGTGCAATGGTGCACATCTATAATCCTAGGGACTCAAGAGACTGAGGCAGGGGGATCACAAATTCAAGGCTAGCCTGGGCAACTGAGCAAGATTCTATCTCAAAAAATAAAAAAGGACTAGAGATAGAGCTTAGAGGGAGAGCTCCCCTGGTTTCATCTCCAGTACCACGATTCTTTAATTAATGAGGTTCACTATTTAGAAAACGAAGTTGAAGTACCTCAACATGATCCAAATCAGAAAATAAGACTCAAATCTATATTATGTCTTAACTTTTACATCCTAAAAATAGTTTAGCTCCTTTCTCAAGGAAGATCTGTTTTACTTTTCAATTCACAAGTACTAAGAGATCAGTTTTCCAGGAAGAAAACCTTCAGGTCCCTTATACACAAAATTACTACATCTAAGACCTATACTCAGAAATTTTAAGAGTAATTCTCACATCCAAATGAGATTTTACCTACTGCCAATTACAATATCATTAATTACCAGCAGTAATGAAAATGAGAATTCTTCACCTTTCCCTCTGCTCCTTTCCTTCCTTCAAAGGCCTCAATTTAACATCATGAAACATTTGGTCTTTGACATATGGTTACTTCCAGGGGACAGATGACACTTAGCACAGGACATGTAAGACTGTGGGAAAAGGGAAGTTCTGGCTACAAGAAACAAGACAAAATCCCTGCCCTTGGGAAAAGTGCCAAAATCCCTGAAGTCCACTGTACAGCAGTTACATTTTTAACTTTTAAAATTATATTACAAAAATAAAAACTAGCCAGGTGCGGTAGCACAAGCCTGTAATCCCAGCACTTTGAGAGACTGAGGCACTAAGCAACTCAGTGAGACCCTGTCTCTAAATAAAACACAAAATAGGGCTGGGGATGTGGCTCAGTGGTCAAGTACCCCTGAGTTCAATCCCTGGTACTAAATAAATAAATAAATAAACAAACAAACAAACAAACCATAGCCAGGTACAGTGGTGCACATCTATAAATTAGGAAGTCTCTGTCTCAAAAAATCAAAAGTGCTCAGGATTTATATCTCAGTGGTAGAACACCTCTGGATTTAATCCCCAGTACTTCAAAATAAATACATACACAAAATAAAAACCACAACATGGAATTAAAATTACTTTACAAAACTACACTACAAAGATATTAATTTAGTAGGGCACAGGGGCACATACTTGTGATCCCAGTGATTTGGGAGACTCAGGCAGGTTCAAAGCCAGCCTTAGCAATTCAGCAAGCCTCTGTCTCAAAATTTAAAAAAAAGAAGAGGAAGAATAAGGTGGGGCTGAGGATGTAACTCAGTGGTAAAGTGCACTTGGATTTAATCCCCGGTACTGCAAAATAAATATATACATACATGAAAGTAAAACCACAGCATGGTTTTAAAACTGCTTTGTCAAAACTGTATTATAAAGATGTGATTTTATACAGCATGCCTGTGATCCCAGTGACAACTCCGTAGGCCGAGGCAGGAGGATTCCAAGTTTGAGGCCAGTCTGGGCAATTTAGGGAAACCCTGTCTCAAAAATAAATAGAACCCGAGCACAGTAGTGCACACCTGTAATCCCAGCACTTCGGGAGGCTGAGACAGGAGAATTGCAAGTTCAAGGCCAGCTTTGGCAATGGCGAGGCGCTAAGCAACTCAGTGAGACCCTGTTTCTAAATAAAACACAAAATACGGCTGTGGATGTGGCTCAGTGGTCGAGTACCCCTGAGTTCAATGCCAGTACCAAAAATAAATAGAGAAATAGATAGATAAGGTGAGTGGGCTAGGGGTGTCGCTCAATCCCCCGTACCACCAAAAAATAATATAATAGTAGCTAACTTTACCCAGTACTTACTATGTAACCATTGGAACAAGTCTCTACATTCATTTCCTTATTGTTACAATACTATAAATTCTAAATTAACATGAACTCTAAGAATTCTCCTTGGAAAGGAGCTGGAGCTATAACTTAGTGGTAGATCACTTGCCTACCATGTACAAGGTCCTGGGCTTGATCCCCAGAACCAAAAAAAAAAAAAAAAAAAGTGTAATCTATGTTATAGGCTACAGATGTGCTTCAATGGTAGTGTGCTTGCCTACCAAGCAGGAGGCCCCAGATTCAAACGCCAGTATATCAAAAAAAATAAAATAAGCTGGGCGCAGTGGAGCACACCTGTAGCCCCAGCACTTTGGGAGGCTGAGACAGGAGAATCGCAAGTTCAAAGCCAGCCTCAGCAATGGCAAGGAGCTAAGCAACTCAGTGAGGCCCTGTCTCTAATAAAACACAAAATAGGACTGGGGATGTGGCTTAGTAATCGAGTACCCCTGACTTCAATCCTCAGTACCAAAATAAACAAATAAATAACATTGAGAATGAAGATTAGTAGTGATATGCAGAAATTATCTTTCACACTGCCAAACTGCCAGCCATTAAGAAAAGCTTTTTACCTGTACACATAAACATATCAAAAAGCAATGTATTAGTGACACAAAAGCACCTTGGTTTTTGTAGACAGATAACAATCTGTATTTTTCTCCAAAAATAATTATTTCTAGTGAGGCATGGTGGCGCACGCCTATAATCCCAGCACTTTGGGAGGCTGAGATTGGAGAATTGCGAGTTCAAAGCCAGCCTCAGCAATGGTGAGGCGAGGCGCTAAGCAACTCAGTGAGACCCTGTCTCTACCTAAAACACAAAATAGTACTGGGGATGTGGCTCAGTGGAAGAGTGCCCATGAGTTGAATGCCAAGTACCAAAAAAAAAATTACTTCTCTTGTACAAAAAAGAAACTACAAAGAAAATAAAATTTTATTGTGATTGTGGCCACACCTCGAAATGGGAAACTGCCAATTCTTTCTTAAGGAATAAATTATTTTCCAAGAGTAATTTCATCACCTTTTTTTTTTTTTTTGGTTCTGGGGGAGGAACCCAGAGGCACTCTACCACAGAGCTATATCCACAGCCCTTTTGTTTATTTGTTTGTTTTGAGACAAGGTCTCACTAAGTTGCTGATGATCTTACTAAATTGCTAAGGCTGGCCTCCTACTTTCTATCCTCCTGACTCAGCCCCCCAAGTTGGAGGAATTAAAAGCATGCATCACTGTTCCTGGCTTCATTACAATTTTTTGCAGAGTTTTCAATGTTTCTGTTGGCAATATAGCTTTTTTGTTATTATTTAGTTGTAGATGAACACAAAACCTTTATTTTATTTTTTTTTTATGTGGTGCTGAGTGTCGAACCCAGGGCCTCATATGTGCTAGGCAAGCACTCTACCACTGAGCCACAACCCCAACCGCAGCAATGTAGTTCTGAGTAAAGGTTTTCCAAATGTTTTCCTCTGCATCTTTTAAGTCACATTTTAAGAAGCATTACTGAAACCAAACACATATATCAATATCAAAATCCACAAAATTAGCTATTATAACCCAGTTAGGCATTTGAGTAAATAGGCTAATTGCTTTATGGGAAATAATGTAATACAGAGGAAACATTGGCAGTGTTTCCTCTTTCAGAATAATCCAGACCTGCGTGAAAATCATGGTTCCATCACTTGCTAGCTATGTGATGTTGGGCAATTTCTTTCTCTCAGTCTGAATTTTCTTGTTTGCAAAATGAGGGTCCTTGTCAGGCGCAGTGAGCATGCCTGTAATCCCAATGGCATGGGAAGCAGAGACAGGAGAATCACAAGTTCAAGCCCAGCCTCAGCAACTTAGCAAGGCTCTTAGTAATTTAGTGAGAGCTTGTCTCAAAATAAAAAATAAAAAGGGCTGGGGATGTAGATCAGTGGTAAAGTGCCTCTGGGTTAATTCTCCAGTAACAGCCCCCATTCACCGCAAAAAAAAGAAAAGAAATGAAGGCATTTCATCCCAACCTTAGTGGGAAGATTAATTGTATGTGAAATGTCCAATACAAAGCCTGAGTCAAAGCAGGAGCTCAGGGAAGTTACTGTTATTACTTTGTCATTATACATGTAATCTCCTTAAAGGTAAATCATATATTTTTAAAAAATTTTTAGTTGTAGATGGACACAATACCTTTATTTTATTTATTTATTTTTTGTATGTGGTGCTGGGGAATCAAACCCAGGGCCTCACATGTGCTAGGCAAGCACTCTGCCACTGAGCCACAACCCCAGCTCTGGTAAATCATATTTTTTACTATAATCTCATTGTAGACTCTACTTATGGAAGAACTGAAAAAAATGAAGGTAAGAAATACCAACACATTATAAATGAGAATTTTTATCAACACATGCATATACAGGAAACAGGATAAGAGGTAATAATGACTTTCAAAAAGTGTATCAAAATACACATTAAGCCAGGTGCCATAGTAGCACATGCCAGGAGGCAGAGGCAAGAGGATCACAAATTTGAGGACAGCGTTGGCAATTTAGTGAGATGCTATCTCAAAATTAAAAAAAAAAAAAAAGGCTGGAGGTGTATTTCAGTGATAGACTGCCTCTGGGTTTAATCTCTAGTAATGTGGGGAAAAAAATACATATTAAAATGAACATCTCCGGAGGCTAAGACAAAAGGATCACAAGTTCAAGGCCAGCCTGGGGAACTTAAGACCCTGTCTCAAAATTTAAAAAGGGATGAGGATGTAGCTCAGTAATAGAGCACTTGTCTAGTATGCACAAGTCCCTGGGTTTAATTCCCAGCACCACCAAAATAAACAAATAAATAAATAAATAAATAAATAAATAAATAAACAAACAAATAAATAATAAAATGAGCAATGTTCTTATTTTTATAAGCCACTCTAAAAGGAGATGCTGCTACCTATATACAAACCAGAACTATCCTTTATTTATTCCACAAGTATTTGGAATGTCCAGTAAATGCCAGTTATTATGTTTAAGCAATATGTCAAAATGGTGAAAAAAAGCAAAAAGTACCTACCTTCCTGATGTGTATAGTCATGAAATCACACAAGTAAGTGCAAACTTAGGATAAATGATCTGAAGGACAAGTAAATGAAAGTCAAGACAGGGACCTAACATAACTGAAGAGATCAAGATCAAGATAAAACTAGAGCCATAGCACACACCTATCACCCCAGCAACTCAGGAAGCTGAGGCAGGAGGATAGCAAGTTCAAGGCCAGCCTCCACAACTTGGCAAGACTCTGCCTCAAAACGAAAAATGAAAAGGGCTGGGGATGTGGCTAGGTAATACAGCACCTCTGTGTTTAACCTGCAGTAACAACAACAACAAAAAAGATCAAGGCTCTGTAAGAAAATAGAAATTGAGGGGCTGGGGTTGTGGCACAGTGGTAGCGTGCTCGCCTAGCACGCAGGAGGCACTGGGTTCGATCCTCAGCACCACATTAAAAAAAAAAAAAAAGAAAGATATTGTGTCCACCTACAACTAAAAAATAAATATTAAAAAAAAAAAGAAAAGAAAATAGAAATTGAGAGCAGTGGGATAAGGAAGGAGTTCACAACAGAGGTGTTTCCAAAGGAAAGCAGCTTGTACAAAAGCCCTGTAGCGCCAGGCACAGTGGCACAGGCCTGTAATCCCGGATAAGGCAGGGAGGCTGCAGCAAGAGGATCCCAAGTTCAAAGCCAACCTCGGCAACTTAGTGAGACCCTAAGCAACTTAGCAAGACCTTGTCTCAAAATAAAAAATAAAAAAGGGCTGAGGATGTGTCTCAGTGGTTAAACACCTCTGGGTTCAATCACTGATATAAAAAAAAAAAAAAGACGACGACCCCACAGTAGGAGGAAACATGGCAAGAATGCAGAACCATAAGGCCATTGTGCCTGAAGTAGTGAGGAAGTATGAGAATTAGCAAGGCTACAGGCTGCACAAGATTCCAAGAGCTATGACAAACCATAAAGGAGGGCTCAGGGTGTTTCAGTGGTAGAATGCACGCCTAGCATCATGAAGCCCTGGTTTGATCCCCAGCACCACCAAAAACAAAAACATCAAAACATCACTAATAGGGACTGGGGTTGGGCTGAGGTTGTGGCTCAGTGGTAGAGCGCCTGCCTAGCATGCGTGAGGCACTGGGTTCGATCCTCAACACCACGTACAAATGAATAAAATAAAGATCCATTAACAACTAAAAAATATATAAAAAAAAAAATAGGGACTGGGGTTATGGCGCAGTGGTAGCGTGCTCGCCTAGCACACGTGAGGCACTGAGTTCGATCCTCAGCACCACATAAAAATAAAATAAAGATATTCTGTCCACCTACAACTAAAAAATAAATATTAAAAAAAAATCACTAATAGATTGTGTTGTAAATGCTTATTTTATGGGCAGGCAGGCTGAGGGAGGTAAAATGAGATAGCCAATATGACTTTGGCTTCTGAAATACAATGGATCACGTAAAAAACAAAATTCTTGTCAGGATACAAACAGTAATTTGGACTAGGTGGGTGGTAGTAGTGGTAGAGGTTGATGAATTCAAGAGACAGTCAGAAAAATGAGGAATACTATATAAAGAGACTGAGGCATAACAGTGTCCAAGATGATGTCTGGATTTTGGATTGGCACAACTGTATAGAGAGAGACAACATTCAGGAGGGAACTGTTGCAGAAACATTTGTAGGCAGTTCACACATTCTAAAAGGGGCACTTCTCCTTTTGCCTGAAAATGTGTTAATCCAGTGCAATCCCCTGTTTGCTTATGAAATAAGGTTCCAAAAGATTTTTACAGCTGGGCACAGTAGCACACCCTGTAATCCCAGCAGCGTGGGAGAATGAGACAGGAGGATTGCAAGTTCAAAGCCAGCCTCAGCAACGGCAAGGCACTAAGCAACTCAGTGAGACCCTGTCTCTAAATAAAATACAAAATAGGGCTGGGATATGGTTAAGTGGCCAAGTGACCCTGAGTTCAATCTCTGGTACCCCACCCCAACAAAAAAAAAAAAAAGATTTTTTACTATTTCGAAATGGACTTTCACCAGTACAAAAATTTTCCAACACTAAAATATTTCAAAGATTCTGCCACAAGCTTTGAAATCAACCCCAAATGAGTTCTATAATTGTTCTGAGCAACAGGGCAGCATTAGGGAATGAATGTGTGATTTCTGATAATTCCTTTTGATAAGGCTGACATGCACTTCCTGCTGTTTAAGTATTTTTTTAATAAAACTTTAATACTTAAGAGTACTCTTGCCAGGCACGGGGGCACATGCCTGTAATCCTAGTGACTTGGAGGCTGAGGCAGGACGAGCACAAGTTCTCAGCAACTTAGCAACGCCCTGAACAACTTAGTGAGACCTTGTCTCAAGATAAAAAATAAAAAGGGCTGGGGATGTGGCTCAGTGGTAAAGCATCCCTGAGTTCAATTCACAATATCAAATGGAAAAAAAAAAAAGAGTACTCTTAAACAATATTAAACTAAAATATGTGACTTTCAAGAATTACCATAATTAGAACAATGCTTTTATGTCTGTTTCAATATTTTGAAATACCTGTAGAAAACCTGGCATTTTGAAGAAAAAAGAAAAACAGGTGGCAGTGCCGGGCACAGTGGCACATGCCTATAATCCCAGCACTTTAGGAGGCTGAGACTGGAGAATCATGAGTTCAAAGCCAGCCTCAGCAACCGCAAGGTGCTAAGCAACTCAGTGAGACCCTGTCTCTAAATAAAAAATACAAAATAGAGCTGGGGATGTGGCTCAATGGTCGAGTACCCCTGAGTTCAATCCCTGGTACGAAAGAAAGAAAAGAAAAAGAAAAAGAAAGGCAAGTGTAATTAACAAAAATCAATACTTTAATATTTACTCTTTCCTCAGATTTAATTTTTTAATTTGCCAGAATAGTGACATCTTTCTTTTCTTTCTATTTTTTTTAATGGTACTAGAGATTGAACCTTGGGCTGCTCTTCCACTGAGCTACAGCTCCATTTCTTTTTGTTTTGAGACAGTCTCCCTAAATTTTCCAGCCTGGAATAGAACTTGTGATCCTCCTCCCTGAGCCTCCTGAGTAGTTGGGATTATAGGTGTAGGCCACCATACTAGGCCTGATGTCTTAAGTCTTTGGAAACTTCAAATTTGACTGAAAATAATGATGAGAAGAGATTTACACCTTTAAAATCAACCTAACACATTATACCTTAGTACATTCCCAGTTCTTCATATTTCCCCAATTCTGGCAGGATAGGCTACTTGGTCACCTGCTTGTATTAGAGTCTGACTAGCACTTTAGTAACACCCAACTGCAGTTACCAGAAGGTTACCACTGCTTGAAGAAAACAAAATTTATTTTCTTCCAATACTGATTTTATCTCAAGACATCAAAAGGCAAGACCGTAGTCTGAGGTCAAACATGAAAAACGTCATCTCCATGAAGGAATAGAAACGTCAAGGACTTTTTTAAAAACCAGGCCTTGAATAAGCCCATTAACCAATATTAGTTTGTAAAACCAAATTGTCTTCACCTATAGACTGTGCTAGCAAATGTGGGCCTTGGGAACAAAGGCTGGAGAGCTTGAAATGGGTTACCAGCATGGCTCACCTTTTTCTTTTTCTAATTAATGTAGAACCAGACTATGGTTATATCTGAACACAGCTATGATTGAGCATGGGCAATGCCAAGAGACAGTGAAACCCTTTGGGGTTCCCCCAATCTCAGTTAGAGACTTTCCATTTTCCTCAGGAGTGGTCCAAGTCTCCAAAGATGGGGAGGTGGGTGGCCTGCTGGGCCCTTCCCATAACCAAGCCCCCAAAATGATACCGCAAACCACTTCCTTCTGGGAACTGAAGGTCATAAGCTTTAATGGACAATGGAGCTCAATGTAAGCTTTAGAAAGATGGAGACAGTCAGCTGAGGTGGGGGTAGAGAAGAGGGGGCAGTGAGGGGATGCGCCCAGGCTGGGAAAGCAGAATAGGAAGGTCAAGTCCAGGGACTTTGGGAGCACGAAAAGGGCTAGATCTTTCGGAATCTGTCCAAATAGGCCTGCCACGGCCGTCTGAGCCTACTAAGGGGTTCATCTGAAAATCTGGGCCATCTATGTACCCAGTGTCATCACCGCTCTTGTGGGGAAGGGAGTCAAGCCCGTAGAAACCTACCCCGCAAAATGGACTTTCCTGCCCTTGAAAAACCAAACCCTCACGGAAAAGAAGGAAAACATTTAAAGAGGGTAGAAGGACCGGGGGCAGATAGGTGTTCTGCAAACATGGGGGTGGAGAGGCCTCCCAGTTCGGGGAACTTCAATTACCATTGGAATGGGGGCGAGGGATCTGTGAGGCTCAGAAACCTCAGGGTCAGAAGTGGCAAAGAGTAGGCGCAAGGACTCCAAAGCGCCCCGGGTTTGGGGAATGACTGCCCCGGGCGCGGTCGTCCGTAGGGGAGGCCAGGCGGCAGGCCCGCCCGAAGCGGGAGCAGCGGGCCCTGGGCGGCGGAGAGCGCGGCCTCGGGAGGCAACGGCTGGCCTAGGCCTCGGGGGCTCGGACACACCCACCGCAGCGGCCGCGGACCCGCTTACCTGCTCCTCCTCCGGGGTCAGCTCCGGCGCCATGTCGGGCCGGGGCGCGGTCGCGGGCTCCATGCCGCCGCCGCCGCCGCCGCCGCCGCCGCCCCACGGACAGAAGCAGTCCGGGAGCAGGAGAGCCCCGCGCGCTCGACCTCCGCTTCCGCGTCCCGGAGCCTCAGCAGCTCGAAGCCGGCTCACGCATGGTGGGGTCGGCGGGGCTCGGCGCTCGCCGCGGCTGCAAGCTCCGCTTCTGCCCGCTTAAGAAAAATCTCTCCGACTGTCGCTCTCTTCTGGGAGGAAATCCTCTTTTATTTTCTTCGCTTTTTCCTCACACTACCCCTCCTCTCCTGGGCGGGGAGAAGAGGAGTGCAGGCGAGGAGCTAATAGCCGCTGGGGATTAAAAAATAAAATATGTAATCGACAACTTTTAAAGCCGAGCGCGAAGGGTCTTGGCGGAAATTTCCCGAAGGCCGCCGACCTGCTCGGCGTCCCGCTTCTCTGCGGCACTCCAGCTCCTCCAGAACGCGCCGGCGCCTCGAGGCCGCCCAGTCGGGGCGTCCTCCGGGATGCGGGCCCCGCGACCTGCGCAGCGGCCTCTCAGCCCGGTTCCTCAAAAGCTGCGGCGTCGAGAGGGAGGGAAAGGAGGAGGGAGCGAGGGAAACGCGCCCCCCTCGCGGCTTACGGCCAGCGCGGCGGCCGCGCCGGGTCCACCCGAGCCCCCCGCGGCTCCATTGAGAAACTGAGCGTCTCATTCACAAACAAGCGGCGAGGAGGGCCCGGCCGAGCCAGGAAGCCGTCCGGGAGGGGGAGACAGAGAGGAGCCTGAGGAGGAGGGGAGGCCGCGCGAAGCCGCCCCGGGAGGGGCTGCGAGGGGCGGAAGGCGACTCCGCCGCAGGAGGAGAAAGAAGAAAGGGTGCACTTATGAGGTTAAACTCCGTGGAGGAGGAAGAGAATACATTCGTTGGAAAATTATCTGCTGACGGGCACCTCTCCTGGGCCTGACTTGCCGCTACCACCTCATTTCTTTCCATGTCATTTGGAGACTGAAAGGCCCTGGTAAAGATGCCTGCGAGGTCCAGGATGCTCAGGAGCAAGAACACACGCAGTTAATTGCGGCCGCATCTCGCACGTACGCACTCTCTCCTCGTACCAGTGTAGCTAATTTTAATCCTTCGCCCCCCAAAAACGACATCCGGTTTCGAACCTCATTCAGGAATCACGCAGTATTTGGAAACCTTTGATTTTTCACTTGGGCTAGTGCAGCAAAGAGCTTGAGGGTTTCACAGGATTCGGATTACAGGGTACAGTGTTAGTTTGGTGGAGTAGAGGGCACAAGGAAGGCAAGGCTGGGTCTGTTGTTTTTGTATCATTCCAAACCAGAGATTCCAAAAGGGATCCAATGAACAAGAGTGCCACAGCTAGACCCAAAGAACTAGTCTCTGGGGCTCTCCCGGAGAGACCCAAAGGAGGGATCTTCAGACAACTGAGGAAGGTGCTGAATTCTGATGCTGTCCTAGAACTTTTTCTAGACAGAGACTTGGCTCAGTTGACTAGGCTGGGCTACTAGGCTCACGTGATCCTCCTAAGTAGCTGGGACTCTAGCACCACGCCCCTGCAGTTTAAAAGCAACCCCTAGCCTCACCTCTTTTCTGCCACAGTGCAGTAGCAATTTCGGCTGCTCTTGGTGAACATCCGAAGAAACTCCTGGTGTTTGGATCTCTTTCTATCCCAGCTAGGTTATTTTCTTCTTTGCCCCAGTAAGGCTCACTCTAGGTTGAGCTCATCACCCCATATAAAAACTAGTTTGGGTATTACAACCAGACCCGCATCTGGAAAACAGTCTGATTAGTTAACAGGTGTATTTATATGCCAGGCACTGGGCTATGCACTGCAGTTACAATAATGAACAGGACGGTGGTCTCTTCCATATGGAAGGACGTGAGAATAATGAATGACATAAAAAAGGCAAACTCAAAAAATGTGCGTAATATACTGTCACTTGTAAAAAGGACAGCATATTCATTTGCAAATTCCTTTATACATAGAAAAACTTTGGAAGAATACATAAGGTAATAGAGGTTTTCTCTTAAGAGAGAAAATGGAAGATGGGAGAAAATGGGAGATGGAAGCAGAAGTGAAAGGGGGACTTTTTCCCTATATGGTCTTTTGTTTGATTTACTTTTTATTAAAGTATAATATACATTCAGGGAAAGTGCAAATGTAAGTGTAAAGCTTGATGAATTTTCATAACTGAACACACTCATGTAAACAACATACAAATCAATAAATAGTACATTCATTGCCAGGCATGGTGGCACACGCTTGTAATCCCAGTGAATAGGGAGGCTGAGGCTGGAAAATCTCAAGTTCAAGCCCAACTTCAGCAATGTAGGCCATAAGCAACATAGTGAGACCCTGTCTTTAAAAAAAAAAAAAAAAAGGCTAGGATGTGACTCAGTGGTTAAGCACCCTTGGGTTGAATCCCCTGTATCCACCCACTCAAAACAAAGAGAAATAAATGGTAGGTCTTGAGTAGTACAAACCACAGGTTGGAGACAGGACAGGATACAATCTCTAAATCCACTTTTTACATTTATTTTGCCCAGTGATCTTCAGGACACCAGGGCTCAGTAATTTATCCAGAATCACAAGACATGCTAAGTAGTATTGAGCTAGAAGTTGAACCCAGGCAATCTAACTCCTATTCCATTGATCTTGAAAGGAGAATAAAAGAAAGGGGTTTAACTGAATGAGCTGAGAGAGAGAACTCAGTAGTGTTTTCAGAAGCACAGTTGTGGCAGGGAGAGTGGGGTGCGGTTGTATGTTGTATAAAGGAAGAATGCTCCAGAATTGTTGAATATTAAAATCTTTTTTGTTGTTGTTGGTACCGGGATTGAACTCAGGGATACTCACCTACTGAGCCACATGCCCAGCCCTATTTTGTGTTTTATTTAGAGACAGGGTCTCACTGAGTTGCTTAGTGCCTCACCTTTGCCGAGGCTGGCTTTGAACTCGCGATCCTCCTGTCTCAGTGTCCCAAGAATATTACAATCTTAACAGGATAATTTTTAGAAGCTTATGACTAGAAACATTGGTAACAAAATCAACTGCAAGGCAGCTGGCTATGCTCTCACACTGAAATCTTAGGAGAAGCAGAGTACAAAGGCAGCTTTTGGCTTGCATTTTTTTTTTGTAGTGCTGGGGATCAAACCCAGGGTTCCTGTGCATGCAAGGCAAGCACTACTACCAACTGAGCTATACTCCCAGCCCTTAACTATTGGTTTTAATCAACAAACTCAATTATGGTACTGCCATCCTACTCAGTCAGATCTTAGAGACTGGAAATGAAACTCAGTAAAAAAATGATAGTATACACATATGCTAGAATAAATTGACATTTATTGTGTCCTTACTACACTTCCCCCAGATATTGTTCTAAATGACATTCATTTATATAATCTTACCATAATAGTATAAGTGAAATTATGATCTTTCTTTTACAAGCAATATATAAAGTAGATCCATACGTTCTGACATAGCCTCCTTCAGATTTTGGGTGCTTGGCTGTATGGTCTGGAAGGGAAGGCCAGGGTAGGGTTGAGGGACTGTATGTGACAGACAAAATCACATTTATATTAAATTAACATGAATCAGGTATGGTGGTGCTCACCTGTAATCCCAGCAATTAGGGCAGCTGAGACAGGAAGATCCAAGTTCAAGGCCAGCATGGGCAAATTAGTAAAACTCTGCCTCAAAAAGAGGAGCTAGGGGGGCTGGGATTGTAGCTCAGCGGTAGAGCGCTTGCCTTGCATGCGTGAGGCCCTGGGTTCGATCCTCAGCACCACATACAAAGCAATAAAATAAAGACATTGTGTCCATCTACAACTAAAAAAAAATATTAAAAAAAAAAAAAAAAAAAAAAAAGAGGAGCTAGAAGCCAGTGTGGTGGCACATGCCTGTCATTCCAGCACTTTGGGAGGCTGAGACAGGAGAATCGCGAGTTCAAAGCCAGCCTCAGCAAGGGCGAGGCACTAAGCAACTCAGTGAGGCCCTATCTCTACATAAAACACAAAATAGGGCTGGGGATGTGGCTCAGTGGTCGAGTGCACCTGAGTTTAATCCCTGGTACAAAAAAAAAAAAGAAGGGCTGGGGAATGAAGCTCAGTGGTATCCTGGGGTATCCTTGGGGTTCAATCTTCATTTTAAAAAAATTAACATGAACTGAAATATGACAATAGAAATAAGAGGGAACCCTTGGGGAGAGGTGTTAGGGTTTGTATTTTGGGGGGTTTTGCTTTTAAGACATGAATTTGGGGGCTAGGATTGTGGCTCAGTGGTAGAGCACTTGATTAGCACTTGTGAGGCACTGGGTTTGATTCTTAGCACCACATAAAAATAAAGGTATTGTGTCCATCTACAACTAAAAATACTTTTAAAAAATAAATTTCAGGTCTTTAGAAATCTTATCCTTCCCACTCTCACTTTCACCAAATTTAACTCATTCTTAAGATTTCAACTTCAGCAAGATCTTCCTTGATTACTCCCTAAACTGAATTACTCTCATTGCATCCTCTCATTTATCAGAAAGCTGCTTACAATTGTAATTATGAATTTGTTTCTATGTTCATTGGCCTAGTGTCCCTGCAGCCCTCTGCAGTACTGGGGATTGAACCCAACTATGCTATACATCCCCACCATTTTTTTATTTTTTTATTTTATTTATTTGTTATGTGGTGCTGAGGATCAAACTCAGTGCCCCACACGTGTTAGGCAAGAGCTCTACCACTGAAACACAACCCCAGCCTGTTTTATTTTTTTTATTCTGAGGCAGGCTCTCACTAAATTGCTGAGGCTGGCCTCTAACTTTCAATCCTCCCACCTCAGTCTTCCGAGCCACTGCGATTATTTGCTCAAAAAACACAAAGTTCCTCTCCAACTTGCTCTAAAATATCTACTGTCTGTGAAAAAGACATGTATTTGCACCTTTTTTTTTTTTTTTTTTTTTGCCATACTGGGGATTGAACTGGGGCCTCACACATGCCAGGCAAGTGCTCTATTGCCAAGTTCTACTACCAATCTACCCCCAAAAAAATTCTTATTGCCATTTTTCTAAAAGACAAATAGGCATACAGTAAATAAGATCATACTGCTAATAACTATCTAAGGTGAAACATGTTTTCCTTTTTTCCCTTGATTACAAGCCAAATCTATATTCACTAGGATGGCTATAAGGAAGTTGAAAATTTTATCCCAAGTAGATTACATTTCTTCCATTACCCAACAGTCTAGGGGATCATTCTTTTTCTTTTTCTTGGTACTAGGGATTGAACTCAGGGGTACTCGAGCATTGAGCCACATCCCCAGCCCTATTTTGTGTTTTATGTAGAGACAGGGTCTCACTGAGTTGCTTAGCACCTCGCTGTTGCTGAGGCTGGCTTTGAACTTGCGATTCTCCTGTCTCAGCCTCCCAAAGTGCTGGGATGACAGGTGTGTGCCACCACACCTGGCTTTTTTTTTTTTTTTTTTTTTAAGTAAAATATGAGCTAGCTAGCTCTTAGACCATAGGAAAACCATTTTCTCATCTGACACCTCTATCTACTACTTAATTATCATAAGTTAATTATTATAGGCTAAGTCGTCATTCTTGACTCTGTTACTTCTTCTATACTTCTTCTATACTTGTTCTTGGTATCTGGAGTTTTTCCAATACTTTAAAGTACATATATTTGCCTTCTTGTCTATCTCTCCCACTAGACCATGGGCCCCTTGAGGGTAAGGGTCTGTCTGATTCATTGCTCTCTCTTCAGAAGAGACCACAACCTACAGTATCTAGTAGGTGCATGTAAAGCTTGCTGAATTAATCAACTCATCCTTTTCTATCAGATAAGGTCCAATTCTTACCAAAGAATACCAGGTTTGGTTACCTCAGAAAATTAGCTGTTTGTAACCAGGCACAGTGGCACTATGGGAGGCTGAGACAGGAGAATCGCAAGTTCAAAGCCAGCCTCTGCAATAGCAAGGTGCTAAGCAACTCAGTGAGACCCTGTCTCTACATAAAACACAAAATAGGGCTGGGGATGTGGCTCAGTGTTTGAGTTCCCCTGAGTTCAATCCCCGGTACCAAAAAAAAAAGAAAAAAGAAAGAGAAAATTAGCTGTTTGTGACAAAAATTTTTCGGGGGGGGGGGG